>JAVRKA010000006.1:12400000-13600000 GCA_034508555.1 Venustoraphidia nigricollis | reverse complement strand
TTATTGTATTGTAATCGGTTCTTACGCACTGTGCATAGTTTCAGTTTAATCTGACGTTTTGAAGTGGGTGAATTTTACGTTCAAAGATTCCTTTACAAACATAGTTAGAGCTAATAAAAGCGTGTTTAAAAAAAATTGTAATTCACTTTTGCTGAGAATGTATTGGTGATAGTCTAGCTACGGCCCTGCTTTGATTAATCAGTTTTGTAAGTCCAATTTCAATTACAGAACTTTTTAAAAAGTTTTACGTCATCTCTCATCATTGAACATAACTAACAAGAAATGTTTCACAAAAAAGAAATATCTGCTCGTTGATTTATCTACTTTGTTGCATTCGCAATGCATTCAATTCGTTGACAGTGAAACTTGTGCGAAATAAACAGAGATTAAAACAGTCTCATCAATTTCATCTTCGTTTAATTGCAGCCGTCTATCTCTGTATCCCCTTTTTATCTCTGCTATATACACCGATAGAAAATATAATAATGATCGATGATGACTCTGCATTCATTTTACAAACACATCTGTTTAACTTGAAAGGACTTTTCTTTTCCTCCAGCGAAATAAAATATAGTAAAATACACAGATTTTTTTGGCATGATCGCGATACTTGATAATTCCATTTTCGTTAATATAAAATACGATATCTAGGGAGATGATAAATATAGTTAAAAGTTAGCCTGTTTACTTTAACAACTAACTTCATGGTGTCTCATTTTCGTTGCATTGCTGCGCGCGGAACAGAGACAATTTTACCTTCAATGCGTCAAAAAAAGTATAACTTCAAAAGAAACTTAATTGTATTTTTAATGATGTATTTGCTTTGTTATTAAATATGAAATAGAAATTATCAATTTCAATTCGAGAATCTTTAAAATATATCAACATTAATTAATATTTTAAACATGTTTTATATTAACTATCAATTACGGGTAACGAGTAGACTTTTTTTATTTGAACAAGTAGTCACCTAACTGACAGGTATTTTTAGCCGGGTAGAATTGTATAACGTCGTTATTATTTTTATTAGTGATTGCATAATCATAAATTTGACCTCTTTACAAAGGCTTTGTTGAAACTTGCAACGTAATTAAATTACTTTTTGATCTCGTTGAATCATATTTAAAAAAATATCTGTAAAACGTGGTCGTTGTGTATTTTGTGACATTTAGAATTGACTGGAATTGAATAATTTTATTAAATTGGGTTATGAGTTATGAAAACCAAGAAATATTGTACTCGTGTTTTAATAGATTTACAATGTATATTGCTTTTATGATTTAGTTGAGTTTAATACCCGATTGATGTGAAATAAATTAAGAAGGACTATTTGTGTATTAAAAAAGCGAACAATTTAAATTTAAAGTGTGACGTAAATGAAAAATTGAATTTCAAGGTAAGATTGTATTTCTGATTTTTGAACTTCTTAAAATTTTCAGTCGTATTGTTTTACTTAATTTGGTAAAAGTGTGTTAAGAATGACTATTTGTGTATTAAAAATGCGAACAATTTTATCTGAAGTGTGACGTAAATGAAAAATGTAATTTCAAGGTGAGATTGCATTTCTGATTTTTGAATTTTTAAAATTGGCAGTCGTATAATTGTATAGCATAATTTGGTAAAAGCGTAATAGCTGGGCATCTAAGTTTTTATAATATTTTTGCAGCTCCGGATTTCTATTTCATTTTAATTATTTATTATTCAGGTTACAAGACTTGAATTTGTCAATTGTTGAAATACATCTATTAGTAGGAGAGATGCTAGATATTTTTGGGTAGGTATTTGAGACACAGTGAAAATTTGTACAATACCTCTTTCGTAATATCCAAATACAAAAACACAGACCTGGCTGAAGGGGAAGCGGGACTTAACCGACCCTCAAATTTTTTTCGCAATAAATAGCCCTTGAGATATTTTAAAATTTTAATACCTGGAAATTTAGTATTTAAGGAGTTGAAAATTAAAAAAGCCAGTTTTTTTAATCGGTTCTAAAACTCAGTCAGATGTTTGCAAAATTATATTTTTGAAAAATTTTAAAAATATATTTGAGGCACGTTGAAATATAGACAGAATAGTATTGGTATCTAAAAATAGATATATTCAAATAAACAGGCTGTTTCGGTGACACATTTTACCTGCCAGGTGATTAAAAATTTGACGGTCGGTTAAGTCCCGCTACCCTTCAACCAGGCCTGTGTTTTTGTATTCGGTTATTAGTTGAAAGGCATTGTACAAATTTTCACTGTGTCTTAAATGCCTACCCAAAAATGTCTAACAGCTCTCGGCCTATATATATGTTATTTTCTCTACGTTGCATGAAGAAAATGGTGAACTTTTTCTCGCGAACATTTAAAAGCAAATAAAAATATGACCTCAATCTCAAAGATTATATCATGTTTAGATTGAATGAGTTCTTAAAACAGAGGACAGCTGCATCATTTATGTCGTCTTTTTTTAAATTACCTGCTTGAAATGAAAGATCTCTAACAATTTCGTCTTTTGTGGCAGATTATGAATGTCTGGGGCTTATAGTAATATCACGAACTTTTGTTATAAGGCGCAGAGACGGATATAAACTTACAGTCCTAAGCGACAAATTTAACGGTGTAATTTTTAAGAAAAGGTAAAAAAAAATATCGGGTCGCTGCCGACAAAATAGAGTATTTGCTAATCCAATAGCACGTGAATTTAAATGTATTACTATAGGAACAATTTGTTTTTAGACGAAATATTTACAAAAAGTTTAACCTTTTTAAACATTCCTTGAAATGTAAAACTTCTTGGCTTCTGGGCTTGTAAGCAGTTGGTCGGGCTATCTTCGCGTTACTTCGGCTATCTTCAAATGTACTTTTACCACTAACTCACGGACCGCTCAACCAATCCCATCAAACCAGGTATCAGGTGATCGAGTCATTCGGCCCCCTTCTACTAATAGTACTGAGAATTTTGACAACTGACTTCGGTCGCCTCTAGGCTTTGTCTGCGTGAGGGTGTTTTTCGCGCCGAAAATTTCTAAATTGCTCCGCTAAAACTTAAATATCTCGGGAACTAAAAATCCGGTCGCGAAAATACAAAGTGCACTGTGATCCTCAGAATTAAATCTCTCCAATAACACCAATTGCGAGTGCCAGAAGCACTCACAGAAAATAATAACAACATTTGATCCTAAAAATCTGAAATGCTTCAACCTAAAAATTGTGATAAAACTAAAAATTTCAAACCGAAAATCATCAACAGGCTTATCGTTTGAGACTAAAATCATAGAAATTGGGCGAAAACTTAGTTGAAGATGTTAAAAATTGATCTTAAAAATTCTCACACATATCATTTTTTTATAACGCCCCAAAAGAAGTATTATTTCAAAAATTCGTAATGCCCTTGGCAAATTTCCAAAGTCAAATTTATATTCAAAAGATAATTTATGTGATAGGATTTTACCTCGATTGTGTCCGATGTCTTTAACTCGATTTTTTTAAAAGTTGGGGAAGTGAGGGGTGACATTTTAGACGCTCACTATATAGTCATCGTTGCTGTAGTCGAGCTTGCGGTCGCGACAACAATTACGCTGCAGATATATGCTTTCTCCACGCTCGCTGTATGCGGTTACTGCTGTTCGCTGGTGTTAAACGGAATTCAATAAAAGCTTTACTCTCGCTTCTCCCAAGCCGGCTGTATGCGTTATTTTATTTAATAACGCTATTATAGAGCTTTTGTACAACCGATAAATTATGCATCCATCATCTAAGTTACTGAATAAAAACGATACGACATCTGGTGATAGAATTTTAAATCATAAACACATGACGTTTTACATGCTGTTAGTATTTTTAACAGGCTTTTATTATCTTCACCTGTATGTTTGTTTGTAATGGAATCTTTGAACGTGAAATTCACCTACTTCAAAACATCAGATTAAACTGAAACTTTGCACACTTATCAAGGAGCGATGACAATACAATAATTTAATAAGTTTGTCCCATCATCTTGACCAGGACCTTCAGGATAAAAAAAACTTGAAATATTACAGCAAGCAAGCTAACAATATTGTTTTAGTCTTATAAATAAAATTAGAGTTTAAAATAACTAAAAATAATTTGACAACAAAATTAGCTTTACTGTAAAAAGCCTGGAGTGCTATAAACTTAAATTTTCATAATAACTACGTTTACAATTAGCTAGTAAATGAAAAATTTATAACCGATATTAAGCACTGCACGCTTTTTACAGTAAAGCTAATTTAGTTGTCAAATTATTTTGCATTTTTTAGCTCAGCAAAGCGTGCTGTTTTTTTAAAACTAATTTTATTTATCATAAGGTTGACCGCAATTTCAACGCCAATATTTTTCAGACATATTTCAGTGCAAGTAATATTAACGCTAACATAGTGTTGTACTTACGTAACACTTATATTATGTACATAGTGTCTTTGCAAAACTACACCTCCATGGTCATAAGCAAAACTTTGTATACAACTTTCAAGATAAATTATAATTTTGCTAAATTCACAAACTTTCAAATGTAATGACTGGAACAGTTTTCAGTATATCGTTGAAAAACTATTAATTTCCATTCAACGATACTTCCAAATTCAATTGTTTAAGAAAGTTTTCATGATATTGTATTGAAATCTATGGCCTTCTATAAAAATCTATACAGTAAGACCTCGTTTAACGCTGTCTCTAAAAAAAATTTAGACATTATAACGTAAATTATGGATCAGTTTATCCAAATGATTCAAATGCTGATAGAAGTTCAAAGGTAATACGAAGTATCATTGATGCAATATCTTGCTATCGACAACAGCCTGCTGAACGAAACAGAAAGCTAATTGTAAACGTGGAAATTTAAAGTAAAGTTAATTTTGTTGTCAAATTATTTTGCATTTTTTAGTTCATAAAAGCGTCTTGTCTTAGTTTTTTTAAACTCTATTTTTTTTATAGAGTGTAATGCAAAAATATTATTGTGTAACTTCTTTTATAATGTTTTTGTGCTCAATGGAACTTCTGTGATATACTTATGATTTATTCAATAAAGAGAACTGTTCAATCGTTTCTCAGACAGCCTGTATATTGTAAATGTGATCGATCATAGTCTTGTATTTTCTCAATCGAAAACCCCGTACCCGATTAGTGGCTCTGCCTTCTGAGGTGAGAAATTAATCTTTTTTCACATTTTCTTAGAATCCGGATATTTTGTTTCATATTTAATGTAAGCCCTTATACAATATTCTGTTGGGAATATTTATAACAAATAGGTTATAGAGAATCTAATTTGGAGAAAGGTCGCCATTTATTTTGTTGGAACTCAATTCCACTATAAAATCTAAAACACGACTACAAAACAGTAGAAAACATAATTCTATTTGTTTTGTCTAATATTAAAAAAAAATCAAATTCAAATTTCGGAACAGTGGTTCTCAACATGTTACCTGCAGACTCCGCTAACTCGTTAACAAAATTGCAACGCATCAATAAATTGTAGTGTACAATTATATATAAAAATCGATGTATTGTATGTATGGTCCCTATGGACTCCAAAACGGCTTGATCGATTTTGGTGAAATTTTCAGGCAATATTCAGATTAGCCCAGCGGGAGATCGTGTGAAGTTTGGTAGCGATCGGATCAACAGAATTTTTTTTTGGCAATTTTGATTTTTCTTCGATTTTTGAACATTCACAATTAAAAGCCATTGAATTCGCGCAAATTCAATACGCGCTGGGAATTTTATGATAATGATTCTCATCTTTCATTGCTATAGATAATTAGATATTTAGTGCTACCCGTGCGAAGGCTAGTCGCTAGTAAATATATGAAATTCCTATTTTTTTTGTTTTTTGCTTACCACAATTTCAACTGAGTGGAGGGTGAGAATTTAAAAGTGAGATTTGCACCCGGACGAAGCCGGACCAGGCCGCTAGTCATATATAGTATTCAACTTGTCCTTTAACCAGTATTTTTGACACGAAATCAGTGAATAAAAGTCCAAGTAATTTTTATTTATAGAATTTCTTTTCAGATTTTTTCTGTATGAATAAATGTATCGACGAAGAATAGAAAACTGAACCAATAACGTAACTGAACTAATTACAGAGCTTTAAATCCGAAAATGCTTTCCTTTGATATTGACAAGGAAAATTCTATACCTTTAATACATTGGTTAGTTTTGCTTTGATCTCGGGAAATCTTTGAGGCTTCACTGCTAGTATTACACAGGAAACTGTTGAAATGTTTTTTATTTTATTAAAGAAAATTCGTAGACAATTTTTTTCAGTCAAGTTCAAAAAACAAATTTTGTGTTGTTTTTATGATTTGTGTTTATTTAAAAAACGTTATTTTCATTTGACCAATATGTAACAAAAAATTGCGAAATTTCCCGAGAGCTTATTTTACGATCTTAAATATTTTTTGAAACTTCCCAGACAAGGCGTTGCATTTTGAATGTACAGTAAGACCTCGCTTAACGCTGTTTCAGTATTACGTGGATTCTAAAATAAAAATTTTAGCCACTATAACGTAAATTATAGATTTAGTTTATACAAAATGATTCAAATGTTGATAGAAGTTCAAAGGCAAGACGAAGTGTCATTGATGCAATATCTTGCTATCGACAAAAGCTTGTTGAACGAAACAGAAAAGGCAAACGACATTAGATGACTTCTTCACAAAAAACAAAATATGTCAAATGGGGAACCTTTCTCATCACAAACATAACTTCTTACTCGAACAACAAAATCGATATTAGCAATAAATAAACCTATAATTAATGTGATAAAAAAGTATTTAACAATAAATGTTACAAAATTAAATTTAAAAAAAACTAATAGATTTTCTTATTCTCGGTTCTGTTTTACTTATGTCTATTATCTACGTATTAAGAAGACCTCGTTTAACGCTTTTTCGTATAGCGCACGAACTTACTGGAACGTATCTCCCGCGTTTAGCGGGGTCTTACTAATAAAGCCCGGAAAGTCGACTTGAATCATTGAGTGATAACGAACATATTCATTGACGTGAAAGAAGACAGAACATCCGTTTTGAGATAATGAATTCAATCAAATCGAGAATCGTGACAATACAGACGGGAAAATGAAGGACACTTAATTTCAGTGAAATGTTGCTAAATATACAAATATAAATCGAATTATAATTCAGGATGTCGAAGTCAACGTGAAAAAATAACGGAATTTTCATAATATGTAATACTGAAAACTGAATTTAAAATTTTATAAAATCACGGGTTTTTAACCGCGATGTCGTATCTGTAATATCCGTAAAACCATATATCTAATACTTCTATATTGCTAGTAAGGGTCTGGAGAGGGACGAAACCATTACGGTGCAGACATATATGCGTCTGTCTCTCTCTTAACCACGCCGAGTCCTACGCGCATGTCCTAGAAGTAGACTTTAAGCTTCGTGGGAAGGGGAACTTGCTCCCCCCCCCACTTGCCAATTACCACACCAGACTCGTGACGCTTCCGCATAACGGGTCGAGTAGTCTAAAAAGAGATAGAAGTAGCCGTTTGCTGTCTCACTTACTCCGTGATACTTCCACTTACGGGCGATAGTATTAGATATATGAGTGAAACACCTAACGTTTGTATTTTAAACAATATTACTTTTTTCTGCAGATTTCTGCTAGCCTGATACACTTTTTTACTCGCTTCAAGGTCGGTTTTGACAAAAACGTTTCTTATTTAGTAGCGATTACATTTAGGAGACAACCTAATTGGTATCCAAAAGAAAGATATAATTTATATTTTAAAAGTATCTTAGATGCAATTTGCACTAATATTTCACTCGACACTTGGTAGAACATAATTAATAATAAAAACCCGGGTCGCAGTGCCAAAACCCTGCCGACAATATAGTGTATTTGCTGATATAGGCAGTGTGGCTTTATTATGCGAACTTAAGTTGGTTTTTGGGTAAAAAAAAATTTTACTCCTTAATACAGCCCTTAAAATAACATTTTTTTTCTTAAGTGCAATATTATTATCAATCGAACCTCTATACCAAATTATATGCAACTTTCAGTAAATAATTCACTATCTGCAAACTAGTGTTTTCATAAAATTTGTAAGTCCGGTCCTGTCGGGCCGATTTCATTAAAATTTTAGGGACACTTTTTAATTACTACCGAAGGGTTAAATTTCAATTTTGAAACGATTCGGAGAATTTTTTCGGTATTTTGGGCCCCAAAAACTTTTTTCAACCCCTAAAAACTACCCTTAAAATGGCCCGATTGGGCCCATTTTAAATAGGCTTCGTGCGGTGATGGATTCCAACATGTGTGCCAAATTTCGTTAAAATAAATTAACTTCTTCGAAAGTTATAGCCCGCACACATATATACCTATATATATATATATATAAATATATATATATATATATACATATATATATAAACATTTTTAAAAATGGTGGCAAAGTGTTTAGGAGGTTATGAAACGTCGAGAAATTTTGGTCCGACCCCTAGGTCCCGCCATCCGACCGACGCCAATAGTGTATGTTGCCATATGGCAAATACACTAATAACAGATAAATTATTGTCCGAAACGATCGTCGAGAAATAATTTTATAAAAAATTTTGTAGAATATTCAGGTGTTTTTACTTATTTGTTATTATCTTAGATGCTTTTAAGAAGTGTCGTAGATACCTTCAAAAGTATTAAAAAAAAGTATTCCAGCTCTGTTGAATATTACATATTATTTAATTTTGGTTTTTCCATCCGTTCTGGCATAAATGTTTGAAATCCAGTAAAGGCAATACGTTTTTGGCGCCCTAAATGCATTTTCAAATACTCTATGTTTCAATTGTGACGTCCGTCCGTTTCAATGATCTGGAACGTTCAAACGGCACACAGGAAGCAGGAGGAGGTATTCAACCGGGTTGAAACATTGCGACATCCTGACAAAAATAACGATCAACTTCTCAATAGCTCACCGGGGTGTATTTGATCCTGTTTCCGGAACTCAAACTGACTTTCATTAACTTGCTAAATTTTATATGAAACGAAATTACAAATCAGATTGGGCGACCATTGTAACAGAATTCTGTTGATAACTTATCTATAATAATCGTAATATTTTTAATAATAATATTCTACTTTCATATTATTAATATCTGGGCGACCGACCTTTGTTCGGAAGAAATTTTACCATACAAGCCTCCAGCGCCAAAAGCGCAACTTTATCATTATTTATGTGCAAGGGCCCTATTGCATTGTTTATACATTTTTGTATACAAAATTGATTTAACACACTCAATATACAAAATCTATGTAGATTTTTCTTCCCTTTTGTTTAAAAAAACTACTCGAATCGATCTGACATTAATTATAAGCAAGTTATAAGCAAAAGACATCATGTTTAATCATACATGGTATAAAAATAACATTTCTTATGCCTATTATTCAAATATTAGTTAAAATCATATTTACTTAATTAATATTTCTTCGTTTTTATTTAAATAATTTACGTTTTATTTAGTATAACTTGTTAAAGATTCACTGTCAGTATTTTGACATAATTGTTATTTCAAAGCTTACTTACAATAAAAAATTTATTTGTTGGGAAAAAAGGACACTTTAAGTAAACACTTATTTGTTAATTTGCGACGTTTCGTCCCTTTATTGGAACTTTTTCAAGCTTATAACTGGAATTTAATTACCAAGGACAAAAAAGCAAAAAGTCAAAACTTACTTACAATATTACAGTACCTATTTAGAAACGTCAAAAAATTAATTTTTAAAATTATTTAATCTGTGGGGCAACAATTCGTTCCGAGAATAAGACTTGGCTAGATCGAATTTCATCCAAATCGTTACAGCCGTCGCCGAGACACGCCAAAGTAAATAAATAAATATGCAATTTTTGCTCGTTTAAATATATATCTTCCGTCGGTTGACGACCTCTGTTTTAATATTCGACTGGAAAAACCACAAAAAAAGAAAGACGACATTATATTGTGCCGACATTTGATATTCTCAAGTGAAAACATGCGCAAAGGGAATATTATAAACTTGGCACACGTTGGACAATGCGAACAATATTTTATCAGTTTAGTTGGGAGAAAAACAACAGACGCGAAAAACACAGCAAACTTTGACTGATTGATTTTTAATATTCTTTCATAGAGCGCGCCGAGCACCGAACTAGAAATAATTCAGTCATAAATCTTTATACATTTTTATTTTCAGCGAGATACGCGCCCACTGAAAATAGTTCTTTGATTTTTTTTTTGGGTATTTTTATTAAAGAATCGATAATATAATTTTTTTTAAATCGATCACAAAAAAGTGGCTCGTACGCGAAGGGTTCCGTACCACCACACAATATTTATTAACTAAATTTTTTAAAGTTTTATTATTTGTTGTTATACCGGCCATAGTAATACACACTAAGGCGCGGAAATGCCTGAACTAATAGCTTTCAAGAGATTCCATTCGATGTCGCTAGCATGCACTATTTTGAAGTTTATAAAAACAATATTTTTTTTGTGATGTAACTACAAATTTACGATTTCGGATTTTTCCCTTTACTTGGACGGTCTTCCAGCTGACGTTATTCATTAACGAGGTAACCTGTGTATTTAATGATCTTCACCCAGAATTTTAAATACAGAAAGACCTCGCTTAACGCTGCTCCGCTTAACGCTGTTTCAGTATTACACGGTTTCTAAAAAAATATTTTTTTGTCTTTAAAGTTCAATTCCAGATATATGTTATATTAGAAAACAGTATTTAATTGTTTTTTGGAATGCGAAATTGCTTATTATATCATAGTTTAATTATCATTTAAGCATATTGAGAGCTTGAAAAAGTCTTAATTAAAGAAAAGACGAAACGTTGCAATCAATGAGTGTTTAAATTGATTTATTTTTATTCCAATTACTCGTGATACTGTTTTCTATTATAATTTTTTGTGTCACCATCAGAAACCCTATATTCTCTATAATCTCTCTCCCAACTTAGAATATTACAAAAGTGTGTAGACTTTCTTTGGCGTGATTAAAAACTAATTTTTGGTACAGAGTAAGACCTCGCTTAACGTTGCTTCGCTTAACGCTGTTCCAGTATTACGCGGTTTCAAAGAAATAAGTTTAGCCACTATATATAACGTAAATTATGGATCAGTTTATACAAAATGATTCAAATGTTGATAGAAGTTCAAAGACAAGACGCAGTATCTTGCTATCGACAACAGCTTGCTGAACGAAACAGAAAAAGGCAAACGACATTAAATTATTTCTTCACAAAAAACAAAATATGTCAAATGAGGAATCTTTCTCATCACAAACTCAACTTTTATTTGATTTTCATAAACGTTTTATGAACAAAAATTGATATTAAATCTATAATTAATGTGATATAAAAGCATTCAAGAATAAATGTTACTAAAAAAACAAACAAATTTTCGTATTCTCGGTTCTGTTTCACTTATGCCTATTTTCTACGTATTAAGATGACATCGTTTAGCGCAAGATACAAGGTATCTCATATCTTACTGTATATTTAATCGATATTTTTGTGTGTAGTTGTTTGTTTGTTGGTCCCTAATTAGTGTCGAGTTGAACAGGCCTGGTTGTATAAATTAGTGAAGGCAACCTGGAGACCGGGAAAAGCAGTACATAGGGTAAATATCTTGACGATGATAACATTAGAAAGCTAGTACATTAGCACACACGCATGTCTCGGCCATTATTGGGTTGGATGGAGGTCGGACATATGGAGTACAGTAGACCTCGCTTGTTTTCATTCATGGTCGGGTCATAATTATGGTTACGGAACATAATAGAGGAGGAGGAGTCGTGTATTATATTATCAACATGGTCCCAAAGTATATTATGAGGCTAACCCTATTAGTAGGAGAGCTGTTAGACATTTTTGGGTAGGTATTTGAGGCACTGTGAAAATTTGTACAATACATCTTTAGTAATATCTGATCACAAAATCCTGGCTGAAGGGTAGCGGGGCTTAATCGATCCTCAAATTTTTAATTTAGCAAAATTTTTTTCGCAAAAAAAACCCTGGAGACATTTTGAACTTTTAATACCTTGAAATTTAGTACCTATTTAAAGAGTTGAAAAATAAAAATGCCAGATTTTTTAATCGGGTCTAAAACTTTGCTAAGCGTTTGCAAAATTATGTTTTTGAATAATTTAAAAAATATATTTGAGGCAAGTTGAAATTTAAACAGAATTTATATTAGTTTGAGGAAATATTAGTAAAATCGTCACTAGGTCCGTAACTGTTATGAACAGATCTCGTATCATTATGAAGAGATTACCACTGTTTTTTAAAAAAGTCCTTTAAGTCATTATTAATTAAAGCTTGTTTATATTCCGCTAATGAATTTTATGACAAATGCATATGATTTTATAATGTATTTTTTAAATTGTATTTAATTTGACGAATCCTGCTTCTTGGCTATTTCGAATAATCAAATTTATTCTATTCTACTATATTAATATACAGTGTCTAAAAAATGATATAATTATGATACTACTGATAACGTGGTATTAAGCTGGCATATCACTTTCGACGCGTTTTGTAGATGTAAACTAGTCTTTATAATGTACACTATTGCTTAAGTGAAAAAGATGGGAACGTGCCAGACATATAATTAAGTTAAATTTGTATTTAATTGCTTTCATGTCGCCTGGTTACCTTTATTTGGAATTCCTTTTTGATTAAATATCCAATTAGCGTTTCTTTGCATTTCTCAGACGCTTATGACCTCTATTGTCGAGCGTCTATGATTTACTAGATCTATATCTAACTTTATGTTTCGTTGATAAAATATATTTTTTCCGAAGTCGAATGATACTTGAGTGATATTTTTTGTGGTAAATTAATAGAATAATCCTGAACCCCTAATCATTGAAATCACTTAGTTTTGATTTGTAGCAAGCTCAAAAAGTAAATTTTGAAATACAGGGTGGATTTTTACGTACATATAATTTTATTTTTAACACGCTTTTATTAGCTTCACCTTTGAACGTGAAATTCACGTACTTCATAACGTCGAATTAAATTGGAACTTTGCACAATTATCAAGGACCGATGACAATACAATGATTTAATAAGTTAGTCCCATTATCCTGAGCTTCAGGATAAAAAAAACTTGAAAAATCACAGCAAACAAGCTAACACGATCTACAGTGACGTAAGTTGAGTTACCTGCTTCATAGTCAAATTAAATATTATTTTTTAGTCTTATAAATTATAGTTTAAAAAAACTAAAATAACACGCTTTTATGAACTAAAAAAATGTAAAATAATTTGACAACAAAATTAGCTTTACTGTTAAAAGCGTGGGGTGCCATCTACTTAAATTTTTATAATAGCTCTACGTTTACAATTAGTTAATAAATGAAAAATTTATTACCGATATTAAGCACTCCACGTTTTTGTACAGTAAAGCTAATTTTGATGTCAAATTATTTTGCATTTTTTAGTTCATAAAAGCGTGTTCTTTTAGTTTTCTTAAAACTCTAATTTTAATTGTAGATTTCTGTTAGTTAATGAACACTAAATCAAGTGACTAAATATTTTAGTTAGTTTTCAAGTTGAGTGTACTTGTTGCTGCTATTCTGTCGGTGAATGTAATTCAATTACTGGAGGTCCGCACGACGGTAACAAAGCTCAAATTTAATACAAGATTACACAAGTAATATTCCCGCTGAGGGTTTCTATTAAACTTATTCTATTATGTATAGAAGTTGGTGTCTTTGTCATACGTTGGTGTCATCACATGTGAATCCCCTATTCGTTATAAAGAGACTGGTGTGACATTTTATTCGCGTTCAGTCACGTGAAAAGTAAAATCCAGATTCAATAATAGCATTTATCGTAAACGTTTCAAGCGAGTTAAATTTGAAACGTTTTGTGAGAAAATAAGGTTATAAATATCGTATAATGTAGATTAGAGTTCCTCAAGTAAGAGTTACGACATCGGTCGCCATTAATGGGGAAATCGTTTTCAAATCAGATTACATTAAAAATAGTATATTGCACCGCAAGGGCAGAAATTTCAACTTTGTGGCCGTGTGGTGTATACTATTTTTCTTTATACCCTGTTGAAAGTACGTACACGAGAAAACAGTTTCGGCCCGCTGTTATAGGTGGCGTGCGAGTAATTCCAGCAGTGCATAAATGTTAGGCTTTCTGCGTTAAAATCGAAGCCGAAAGTACATACTTTCGATCGGGTATAAAGAAAAAAATAATGCATATATCATTTGAGTTTTGTTTGTCTGAAATATTGACGTTATTGAAATAATTGTCACATTTGAAAAAACAAATATAAAGAAAAAAGAATTGGAAAATGTGTTTATGTGAACACAGAGACATAATAGATGTCACATATGTTTGGCGAATTATTTTTCTTGTTTTGAGTTCGGTTAAGTTGGGGAAACAATCAAAAGTAACAGGAGAAGTGGCGGGTCCATAAAGCTTTCACTCTTCACGAAGCGACGTTCAACTGTTTTCGGTTAAATATTCTACAGCTAGATGTCGCAACAGTCTACGCAGATGTATCTTCAGTGATGGGAAACAGGGCGGTTTTTTTTCTTGGTATTTTTGATTTTGAAACTAGGCGACAGGCCCATTCTAATTTTAAAAATAATGACATTTGACGTATTATTTAAAATAAAATAAAATTTCTATTAACGTGTGCGGTGACGCGGGTAACGGCTAGTCTTACATATTATATTTGCTATTCTTTTCCATGGTTACATAAAATTAACCAAAGCTTACTTGTCAACTATCTAATTAAATTTTGACAGATCAAATCAACTACAAAATGATTTTGATTTAATTTAAAATATTTTTTTCGGTCACGCTGTGTTATAGAAGTAAACTATTCAAAATGCTTACCAAAGCACAAAACGTTTGACTAAGTGTGAAAGTTTGGCTTTACATAATTTGTAAATTAGTTAAATATAAACCTCAAAGCTTGACTATTTTAGACACGATTTTATTTTTAAAATATGTAAATTTTCAAAATTATAGTACGTTAAAATAACTCTTGTTGTATACAGGATGTTCATTTTATATAGGAAATAAACATAATTTATATAACTCTTTCCGTCAGCGGGTGATCTGTGAAGTTTGGTAGCGATCGGATCAACAATTTTTTTTGTTTCTTGGCAATATTGAGTTTTCTTCGATTTTTGAACATTTACAATTAAAAGCGATTGAATCGCGCAAATTCAATACACGTTGAAAATTGTATGGTAATGATTCTCATCTTTTATGGCTACAGATCATTAGATAATTAGTGCTACCCGTGCGAAGCCGGATCAGGCCGCTATAATATAATAAAATTGAAATTATTTGCGAGAGTTGTTTTTTAATAAATTATATAGAAGTTAATTGAGAAAAAACATTATTAATAAAATCGTAACTTAGTGTGTAGTTGTGCAGTTTTAAAGATTCCAAGAGCGAATTTTCAGTTTTCGTCATTTTTTACTTGTCTATCTAATATCTATACAGTATACATATAAATAAACTGTAAACCTAACAATACATGTGTTGTTTAGATGTTTTACTTCAACCGCGCGTGAAGGTTATATGCACACGTTTTTGAAGTTATACTTTTTTTGCCGCATTGATTTTCTCTGTTACGGAAATTCATCCAACGAACATGAGACACCTTGTAGTACATGTATTCTCAAGGTTGAAATCGTCGATAAAGCTGGACTCTGCGATGCAGTATAGTTTTACTTTGTATTCATAGATCACACGTCTCATTTCTCTGTTACAATGTGCTCGAAGTGAACAGGCTAACTTTTAACTATATTTATCATCTTCTTAGACATTGTATTTTATTTTATCAATAGGGATGTTGACTATTTTTGGGAAAGTGTTTTAAATCGTGCATAAGTACCTAACATTGCCACAAATATTTATTGTTTTTATTTAAATACAACTCAAGCCTTAAAAATCATGTATTTTCAATCCCGTTTCAAATTTCGGTCCAAAACGCCAATACTAGTCGCGTGACGTCACCTGTTCATACCAAAGGAGGCTCAAAAGTTTACACGGGAGCTACCATCCTATAGATGCGTATTCTGTGCTCATAAACGTTAGTAAACTGAGGTGATGAAAAGTTGTTTCGTAGTCGTCGCTATAGTTACATGTAATTTGACGTTTCCTATAAATTTAACAAATAATAATAAATTACACACCAAATATTAACCAAACAATGAAGTTTTTTGACAGCGGCTGAACATATGACGTCATGCGCTCTGATTGGTGTCTGTTGTCACGTGACTTGAGAGTGATTTTATTAGGTTTTATTTATTAAATATTAATTAAATTCCTTGAAAATAAGGAAAAATATAGTGTTTTTTAGTATTTCTATCATAGAAACTACTACTTTTCGTTAAAATTATGTTTTTATTTGAATACAGTCAACATCCCTATTGTAGGTACATCTTTAACGAAAATGTTAATATCATTTATCGCGATCACGTCAAAGAAATATAACTTCTGCCGCGCATACATAAGTGCACTCAGCACTTTTTTTTAATTATTCGAGTCGAAATTTTAATACTTACCGGTAGACAAATATTTCTAGAGTTACCACTGAAGTTTTGTTGGGTGATCAAAACAAGACACCTTGTATATTGTGTATTAAATAAAGTCCACCTGATACCAGTTCATTGGTATGCAAAAGATATCTACAAGTTAAAGACCAAATTGTTTGTAATGAATAATTTTTCGTAAAGTCAACAAAATTAATAACGTCAGTGAACAGAAATCTACGTTTTACAAAAATTAATGATAATATCGTAGTAGTGTAAGTTGCCACCACCAGAGAGAAAGCTGATGATATCGAGCGAGCTTTGACGCATGCGCATTGACTAGTTTGTGTTGGTGCGCGAACCGGCTGTATTCATCACAGCATCCTGGTCCAGGCCCGGGTCTATGCGGTAGTCGGGTTTCGAACAGACGACCCTCAGTGTCGGATGTTACACCGTAGTATCTACCTACGTATCCATAATCACCTATAGCTAACTTCACTCTTGTGTGTCAGACGTCTTTAAAATGAGTGAATAGTTCTTTTTTTTTTTAAGAAATTATATGCTTGCAGATACTATCAAAAATACTTGTACATATTTTTATAATAAGTTAATGTAAATATTTATTATTATTAAAATAAAAAGTTTAACAATATTTCAATTAACAAAGTTTTGGCCAACTTTAATTTTATGATGTTTTAATAGTTAAATACCTATTATATATAATGAATGTATATTAGTGTGTCAAAGGTTAAAGTGTCAAAGGTTAATAAAAATAGCGTTACTTTTACTGTTATAAATTAAAATGAAAATTACTTCACTTTAAAACTCTTCATTACAATATATATATGGAACGTTAAACTTTTGTTAAGTGTACTAAAATGTAATTAAATTTGTTTTCGCGTAATTAAAAATGTACATATACTGTCGGCAAATTGCACACTGTGGATAAAAAACTTGTGTGACTTACATTTTTGGATTAAAAAAAGTCAGGTAAGAATATGTTGATCGTCAACTGGGTTGTTAATTTATTTGAGAAGGAGAGAGAGAGATTGTGGATTATAGACGCTCAACAACTAGGGTCGTCAGCGTCTATAATTTTATGAGTTTCTTACATTGCTTCGAATATGAGATATTAAAATACCACCTCATTAGCAAAAATAATGTATTAACGAAATTCGCCGTCGGTCTTTTTTTTAACACTCTTCAAAAACTATCATTATTTCTCATAAATTGATTTTATTAAATAGTTTTAGAAAAGTTGATAGTCTTTTTCAAAATTTTATCGTAATATTATTTTAGTTTTAGGTAATCATCAGAAATGAAACATTAAAACAGTTATTACTCTTGTTAAAATATTATCTTCTTTAAACGGATTGACAGAAACAATATGTCAGTAAATTGATCGATATTTCTAATTTCATTTATTTCTCAAAAATAGCTTTAAAAGACTTTTTTTTAATAGAATTTTCACGGCAGAGGTGCGAAATTAAATAAATGATTGTTCTGGTTGAAACAATGTTTCCGAAAATGGATTATACTCGTTTTTGATTGATTTTTTACCATAAATATCTCGTTTTTAACACGCTTTTATTAGCTCCACCTGTTTATTTGTTTGTGATGGAATCTTTGAACGTGAAATTCATACATTACAAAACGACAGATTAAACTGAAACTTTGTATAATTATCAAGGATCGATGATAATAATACAATAATTTAATAAGTTTTGTCACCAGGGTAAAAAATAAAACTAAAAAGTAAATAATAGTTTTAAAAAAACTAACAAAACACGCTTTAATAGCAAAGCGAACCTAAAAGTAAAAAATAATTCATCTTCAAAGTTCAATGCAGATATATGTTATAATAGAAAACAGGAAAAATCGCCGACGCGTCATTCATATTTTTATATGATTTTAAATTGTCATTTCTTTAAAATTAATAGACAAAAACAAACTGGAAATATTTTAAACGACTTTCTTGATTTTAGCAATTTCATCTCAATAAGAACCATAAAAACATTTTTATTTTTATGGGATCGCTAAATTGTTAGAAAACATTAAATTGGGGTTGGCATGACCTTGTTAAAATATTATCTCTTTTAAAACTGGCTGAGGGAAAAAGTTCGACAAGAAATTGACCGGCGCATTCATTTTTATGAGATTCTCATACTTTAAGATGTAAGTTATAGGGCTATTAAAATGTGGGGATCTATTTCAAACTGAACGGACAAAAGAAATTTGGCAAGATTTTTAATTGGCCAATCTTATCTTTATTGAAGTGTTTTTAACAATTTCCTCGTCAGTATTGCAATGTTATAAAAAATACATTTTAAAACATGTTCATAAATTTTATTTTTTATATTTATTTAGAGTTTGTGCAAATATTTATTTTATTTTTGCACCATTTAAAATAATAGTGAAACCAACATACAGTAATAATAATGATATAATAAAAATTTATTTCAATAATGTAATCATACAGGTGGTACCATAGCTTATGAAAATAATCCAACCAACTTGGCTTAGCTAGTGCTGGGATGGATTTTTATTTAATTTTTAATTAACATTTTTCTACATATTAATATTCAATGGTTACTGAGGTGTTTTAAAACATCTGCAGCTATCCGAATGAAAATATAGATTTCTGAGAAATTTTACAATTTTGCGAGACGGTTTGGTACGACATCTTCATAAATACGGAAGCTTCACTGTAAAATATACTGAAATACATGCTATACAGTTTGATTTTTAAGTTGATACTTTTTTTTTAACAGCGTGTATAAATCAAATAGACGAACAAATATTTCAAGTAACTTTTTTATCGAACCGCAAAAATGAAAGAGAAATGGGCTTTCAAAGTTTAATTGAATTTTATTAAATTTTGAGATCGGTCCTGGCGTTATGTTATGTCACTATGGAAATATGTTATGTCATTAACACGTATCTTGGTGCTAATTTGTAACTATTTGAAACAATGTCTGTGAATACTGGATAATGACATAGCGTATTTCCATAGTGACATAACATAACGACAGAATCGACCTCAAAATCTTATATATTTAAACGAGCAATTCTTGTATGTTTATATATTTATATCTTTCTGTCTATATTAGAAATTTCGCGTATCTAACGGCTCTAACGATTTGGATGAAATTCACGGCAAGGGGGTTTGGGGGACAAAAAATCGATCTAGCTAGGTCTTATTCTCGGAAAGATAAGTTTTCACACAGTTTTAATCATTAAAAAAAAATTTTTTTGACGTTTCAAAATACATACTGTAATATTGTAAGTAACCCTGGAAATTACAAATGAACAATTGTGTCAAAAATACTGACAGTGAATAAGTTATACTAAGTAAAACATCAATTATTTTAATAAAAAAGAAGAAATATTAATTAGGAACCTCCGAGCTAAGCTGCCTCCCTGGTACTTTAATAAAACTTTGAAAGCCTGTTTCTCTTTTATTTTTGAGTTTTGATAAAAAAGTTACTTGAAATATTTGTTCGTCTATTTGATTTCTACACGCTGTAAAAAAAGAATCAACTTAAAAATCATTCTGTATATATTACTTATATGAGTTTCCCATGCGGTAGCCGATCCTACCTGTCCACATTAAATGAAGTTAGAACCGGAAACAGGAAGTAGTCAGCAGAGTGAAGACGTGCGAAACGTATTATTTGACAACCATGTCAAAATATATACTATATATATAAATATATATATAAATTGATCAACGCTTTCAAAGGCGGTCATAGCTTGACGCAGTGGTTATTTTTTTATTTTAGATGCTTTTGATGTTGAAAGAAAATTGGTTTTTATTTCAATACGAGTGTTTTTATTTTATTTATTACGTATCTTAGTTTTTTCCGGTAAAAAATGAGACAGCTTTTGTATAAGAATAGTTATAGGTTATGTATGTGTATTTTAGTGTATAACATGCGAAAGAAGATTCATTTTAAGTTAGGTTAATTTCTTATTGTACGGAAAAATCTGAGTGGTATTTTTCTAATCGTTGACTTTTAGATGTCAGTTGACGAGCGTCTATAATAATCTATAGAATCTCGTCTCTCAAATGTCGTGTCAAAACAATTGAACATTCATTGTACACAACACTCAAACACTATTTTATACCGACCCGTAATTCCACCATATAGTACCTTATCTTCCACCATATTGAAACGATCAAATTAAACAAATCTATTACATTCTGATGTCGATTTTCCGTGTTTTTTATAATATTTTCTTATTAAATTTAAATGATAAAGTTTGTTCCACTCTAAAATAATGAAATTAAAAAAGTACAAAATTATAATTTGCACTGATTTTTCACTCGGCACACAGTTATTAAGTACAAAAAAATTTCGATCAACAAAAATACATAAACAAATTTAATAACCTGTGTTTCATACGGTTGATACAACAACCGATCATAACCGAATCGGTTTTCGTCTTTAACGAATCATAAGAAATCTAGATTATAAATTAAGGCGCTCGACAACTATTGTCATTAGCGCATAAGGAACATAACCTGTTTTTTTTAAGTTATGTCATCGCATATATTTTTCATCTATCTCAAAGCATGAAGTTGATTCAACGTTTAGTTGGAAAGCAAGGAGTAAACAGTAATTAAAGTGCTAAAAGCGAAGGCACATATACAGTAAGACCCCAATTAACGCGGGAGATACGTTCATTAAGTTCTTGCGTTATACGGAACAGCGCTAAACGAGGTCATCTTAATACGTAGCATAAGTGAAACAGAACCGGGAATTAGAAAATTTAGTTTTTGTTAACTTTGTAACATTTATTGTTATGTAATTTTTATCGTATTAATTATAGATTTATTAATTGCTAATATCGATTTTCGTTCATAAAACATTTATGAAAATCAAATGAAAGTTCGAGTAAGAAGTTATGTTTGTGATGAGGAAGGTTCCTCATTTGGCATATGTTGTTTTTTGTGAAGAAGTCACCTAATGTCGTTTGCCTTTTTCTGTTTCGTTCAGCAAGCTGTTGTCGATAGCAAGATATTGCATCAATGACACTTCGTCTTGACTTTGAACTTCTATCAACATTTGAATCATTTTGTGTAAACTGATCCATAATTTACGTTATATAGTGGCTAGACTTTTTTTTTGAAACCGCGTAATACTGGAACAGCGTTAATCCAGGTCTTACTGTATTTACAATATCTCTGAGCTATTTCTTCTAACAATCCGGTAATTAAAATGAACTGTAATCCGTCAGTGATCCGTGTCGACATCTGTTACTGTCTGATAAAATAATAACAATCAATCGGCAACGGTCTAACTAATCGTAGGCTTAATGTTTACATACAATAAAACAATGCTCAGAGGGCAGAGCACCATATATATTTGTTTTTGTGTAGGCTTGTTTATTTAGAGTGTCTCTGCCAACAGAATACTGTGCTGTTGTCTACAGTCTGTTACTGTAGCAGTACAGAGTGCTAACAAAAGTCTTAAGTTAACATAGGTAGTAATAGGTAAATCTCTAAAGGAATTGTTAGCACTGAAATTTATAACAATTTATCAATGAATTTAAAAACAATGCCATTCAGTATGTTGAAATTTAAAATCTTATTTGCAACAGGACTGCAAGTATACAGTTCAAGAATTGGTCGCAAACTTTTAATTTTTAATTGACATTAATAGATATTTTTAATAGATATTTTTAATGTAACTTTTAGTCTTTTAATTTTAAATCAAATTAACATTTTTTGATACCAGAGGACTTCAATGTACTATGCACTGCATTGTATAAGTGATTATTATTATTATTATTATAAATGAAAGTCACGATACATGTCGGTCTATATGTACCGACTAATCTCGAGTACTACTGAACGGATTGGAATGCGATTTTTACCATTCGATAACTCATTTCTTGAGAATGGTTTACGTCTACATTACTTACACGCACCACTTTTTTTTCTAAACGTTAATAATATATCATTCTCTACTGTTGCGTCCATTTTAATGTTAATTGTAAAATGTTATCAGGACATTGGACCAGGAACACATCACAAAAATCGATTATTACTTTAGCAACGTTTCGGCCTTTATTAGGTCTTCCTCAGGCATCTACAAAATATTTAATTGTTAATTTTATACAGTGGTCATTATTCAATTAAGGGATTCATTAATTATTATGGTAATAATTTTATTTTATTTTCTTTACATGAATAAAAATTACATAGTGATTCTAACCATGTGTTATAAAATTAACAATTAAATATTTTGTAGATGCCTGAGGAAGCCCTAATAAAGGCCGAAACGTTGCTAAAGTAATAATCGATTTTTTTTATGTGTTCCTGGTCCAATTTCCTGATAATAATTCTTTGACGTAAGGTCCTTTTGACCACAGTATTAAACTTAGAATATTAGAGGTCATCCAGTATTAGTCAGCAGCAGTTTGCATGGCGACGATTCTCTGGGGTGTCCGCTGTCAACAATTACATAACGCACGGCGATACATTAGCGTATATTTAATTATTTATCCATTAAGCGTAGGGGAGCTTAGCGTCTGTAAAAACAAGGTTGTGCCATCTGTCCCCTCTCCTAACGACAGCATATTCTTTTTCTTGTCTATATAAATAAATAAAACCTTAGCTTTGTCTGAAAATGCAAGTTTCTAACGAAATTCGGACTTGAGGTCTAGTCTTATTCAGAAGTTTTGTCTAGCTATTTCTTTCGCTTGGTCATCCAGTAATTCTACAAGCAAAAGCTGGTTAGCAAATGGTACTCGTATTTGAAAGATACAGTGGTACCTTGACATACGAGTTTTATTCGTTGCGTAACCTTGCTCGTATGTCAAGTTTTTCGTATTTCAAAGCAAATTTTCATATTTGAAATTAATTGGGATGTCATTAATCCGCTCCAGCCCCCAAATTGCCAGCCTAGTTGTTGTTGTTACGTTTTTTTGAATAAGAAAAATGTATGATTGAGCTTACGGAAGATGCTGGCGGAGGTGATACTTTCGCTTAATTTTCGTCTCTGTTTTTCTCTTCACTGGTCTTTGTCTTTTTCACCACGCTTTCCTCACTTTCACATGCAAAAAAAAAACCTATCCAAAGAGGTTTGTTTCTTCCTCCCTTTCAGAATGTCGCGGAAATAAGTTAGACAAGTGTCATGAAATAGCTCGGATGCACGAACAGTTGCAACTTTTTCGAGGTGTTTCTTTTCCACGAGCTGTGAAACTTTCTCCCACATTCTCAAAGATCTCCTTTATCTCACTTGTAGAGATCACCTCCTCCATCTCTGATTCCTCTTCGAAACCAATTTCTTGCAGAACCTCCTGCTACGACTGTAACTCTTGTAACACCTCGGTTGTCAGTTCCTAAAAGTGCTCCTCGACGAGCTCGTATTTCAAAAAAAAACTCGTATATTAGGGCACTCGGATGTCGAGGTTCTACTGTACTGGGTTCAGGTCATTGTCTTGTATTTTATATACATATTAGAAAAGCTCTAGCGAAACTTTATTTGACATGTAACACTGATGAAAAGGTACACTGAAAGCTTGTTTACATAATACAGAGGAGAAGTCAGTGACCATTATGTAATGTTGACGACATTACCTTTGCCAGAAAGTTATGTTACGCTTTTATTACTATTTGCTATAACTTTGGCTATTCATACACGATTCGCGTATACTGGTCATTTTTATACTTTGATGCTTGAAATCACACCGTGACGTTGTTACACACGCCATAATATACCGGTTGATAACTTGTATGACGTACCATGGGGTATCAGTAATAAATTCTTAATTATTTTCTTGCCTAATTATGCGACCGTTAAAATGTTTTGAGTTTTTTAAAAAAACAAAAAACGCTGCATCTCTACCATCATTGGTTACGTTTTTGTAGTCGTAAAAATCAATGGATATCGTAGAGGAAAACTCAAAATATCCTGGAAAGGGACTGTTCGAGAAAAAGTTGTGGAACACCGAACAAGGAACTACCTGCCATCATATATAATAAAACTAGCGGTAACCCGCGACTTCGTCCGCAATTGAGATGAAACAATTTTTTATAACGTGCTCGGCAGCTACAACACTAGTGACGCCTTTAACTCTGTCACTATTTATTATTATTATATTGGATGCATATTTCTCTATTAGAATCGGATTTTGCTCACAATTTTATAAATTTTATTTTTTTTTTGCGCGGAACCCTAATTCTTATATTAAAATAAAAGTAGTCTAAGTTACTCCTTAACGTCAGCTATCTGCCAGTAAAAGTCCTGTCAAAATTGTTCTAGCTGTTTCGGAAAAGAGTCGGACAAACAACAGGCAGACAGAGCAAACTGTCTGAAAACTGAAAATTCGCTCTAGGAATCTTTAATTACAGACTACCTTACGATTTTATTTATTTGCATTAATTGAACTAACTTCTGTAAAGTTCATTAAAAAAGCAGCTCTTGCAGTATGTGGACTTTGTAATCCATTGGCTATGTATACAAACACATCAATCATTACTTGTGTAAAGATTGCTGTATTGTACGAAGTTTGAAATTGTTGTTTTTAAAATTTAAAAAATTGGTTTTTTGATATAAGTATCGTACATACTTTCGTATGCATTTAGTAAAAAACTGTTAAGTATTTTGACATCAGAGACACACCAATTTTATTTTTTTGTATAGATCTACGATACGTATTTTGCGTGCACGATATTTTGTAGAACACTTTATATAATTCTCTTAGAAAATGTGTTATTTACCTTTCATAAGATAGTTTTCGCGGATTGTATTTCAAGCTATTTTTCACTTCAACGTTTTAGCACATATTCCTATCGTTTGATTCTTCGCATTCGCATTCCGTTTATCGCGCTATTGCTTGCCTCGCACTTTTGTAACTGCATTCTCTCCTTCTGTTTATTTATATAGATAAATCTCTACTCTAACAGTGAATAAACCTTACAACTTCTTAAGTGATTCGATACAAATTGTGTAGACTTTTTTCAATCCACGCTTGCTATATCGTTCGGTTTGTGCTTGAACTTTGCATACTGAGTCAACAACTCTTCCGATAAAATAATAATAAATAAAAAAACCTGGGTCGCAGTGCCAAAACCCTGCCGACAATATAGTGTAGTTGCTAATACAGGCAGTCTGGCTTTATTATGCGAAGTGAAGTTGGTTTTTGGGCAAAATAAAAAATTTAACTCTTTAATACACCCCTTAAAATTAACAATTTTTCTTAATTGCAATATTATTGTCGACGGAAGGTCTACACCAAATTAAATACACTCTTCAGTAAATAAGTCACTATCTGCAAACTAGTATTTTCAAAAAAATGGTAAATCCGGTCCTGTCCAGCCGATTTTATTAAAAATTTAGGAGCACTTTTTAATTGCCATTAAAGGGTTAAATTTTAATTTTGAAACGATTTTGAGAATTTTTTAGGTATTTATGGGCCCAAAAACTTTTTTCAACCCCTAAAAACCACCCTTAAAATAGCCCGATTGGGCCCATTTTAAATAGGCTTTGTGTGGCAGTGGATTCCACCGTGTGTACCAAATTTAATTTAAATCAATTAAGTCTGTGGAGAGTTATCGTGCTAACACCTTTATATATATAAATATATATACACACACACACACACACACACACACATATATATATATATATATATATATATATATATATATATATATATATATATATATATATATATATAAACATTTTCAAAAATTATGCAAAGTTGCTTAGAATAGTGTGAAACGTCGAGAAATTTTGATCCGATGTCTAGGTCCCGCCATCCGACCGACGCCAATAGTGTATGTGCCATATATGACAAATACACTAAAAATCGGGGCGCAGTTTCAAAACCCTATCGACAATATTTGCTAATACAAGTAACGTAGCTTTATTTGTTTTTGAGCAAAATATAAAATATAACCCCTTAATACACTTCTTAAAATAATAATTTTTTTCTTAGCTAAAATATTGTTATCAATTCAACATCTGAACCAAATATTTCAAAAAATAATCCTTATACGCAAACTAGCGTTTTCATAAAACTTGTAGGTCCGGTCCTGTCAGGACATTTTGACCATAGTGTCAAAATATACGGCATAAACGACCGTTTTTTTCATTGCGTTCACTTGACAGACAGACAGACGAATAATGAAGTTATCCTATAAGGGTTTCTTTTTTTCTTGAGATACGGAACCCTAAAATAGGTCTTTTCGATTCAAAATAGTCTTTATTTCGGAGGAACTGTGCAGGAAAATGTCCACTAGTGCAAGACAAATGAGATTTACAATTTCCCATCCACTAAATTGTTCATTCATCTGCTGCTAAAATGTATATTATATGTTCTATTGTTCTATTAGAATACCTTTGAAATGTAGTTAATAAGCTAACTGGACTGAGCAAATTTCGAGACTAATTTGTGGTATGGTAATAAATGTTATAGGCCGAGAGCTCTTAGACATTTTTGGGTAGGTGAAAATTTGTACATTACCTCTTTACTAATATCCGAATACAAAAACACAGACCTGACTGAAGGGTAGCGGGGCTTAACCGATCCTCAAATTTTTACTCACGTAGCAAATAGAATGTCTCACCGAAACGACCTTTTTTTTAATATATCTATTTTTTGTTACCAATATTATTCTGTTTGAGTTTCAACGTGCCTCAAATAAATTTTTAATTTTTTTCAAAAATATAATTTCGCAAACACCTGGCTAAGTTTTAGACCCAATTAAGTAATCTGGCTTTTTTATTTTTCAACTCCTTAAACACTAAATTTGATGGTAATAAAATTTCAAAATGTCTGAAAGGTTTTTTATTGAGAAAAATTTTTGCTAATTTAAAAATTTGAGGGTCGGTTAAGTCCCGCTACCCTTCAGCCAGGTCTGTGTTTTACTAAAGTGGTATTGTATAAATTTTCACAGTGCCTCAAATACCTACCCAAAAATGTCTAACAGCTCTCCTACAATTAGTACTTGGGTACGTTTAGGTAAGTGAATTAACTCAATTGGGGAAATAACTGCACTGGGATAAGATAATTATATAAGGACATAATTACTTTGGCTTGTGCAGTAAAGCTTGCATGCACTGACTAGAGAACTATCTCATAACTTTTAGAGTGGAATTATGCAGGGCTGGAACTAGTTGTTCATTTCTGATGACCGTTTTACATCTCTTCAGCTAGAACTGGAAATTTCTGGTTATAGTCCCAGCAGTGACGTATAAATAAATAATTACTTTTAGAGTGAAATTATGCAGGGCTGGAACTAGTTGTTCTCTTTAGCTAAAACTGGAAGTTTGTGGTTTAAAACTGCCGCCCGGGGCAGGTGCCCCAGTTAGCCCCCCCATTAGAGCCGGGGCTGAAGATAAGGTTTGTCTAAAAATATGAGATTAATGCGAGTGAATTCGCGGGAAAAGTCTAGTAGACAATAGATTCTGAAGCCGGTGAACGAGAAATAATAAGTGTGGTAGTTTACTGTGCAAATATGAACTCGAATCATATCGCATTTCAAGATGCGATTAACTTAGAGATACAGTTGTCTTGCTTTAACTTTGCCAAAACAAATGACTTGAGAATGGTTGAGCGTGTAGCATTGTTTTTAATTTGGCAGTTGCGTGGTTACTTCTATTTATATTTGACATATGGGTGGAGCTTAGGTCAAATATAGTGTCCAATCGCCTAATAGATTAACGCTGCTCCACTTAATGCTGTTTCAGTATTTCAACAGCTTGCTGAATGAAACAGAAAGAGACAAACGACATTAGATGACTTCTTCTATGTCAAATGATCAAATTAGTATGATGATGTTATAGGTACAAATTCCGTATTCTGTATTCTCAGAGCCAAAGTAAATAGATATGAGTCCTTAAAATCAATTTCAATTAACAATCTTATGTACAAAATCGATGTTAATATTATTTTTGTTTAATGCGAGTTGAAGTGAGCTGTGACAGGTTTTATAAAACCAACTGTATATTAATAACAGCTGCAAAATGATACAATTGAGAAACTAATATACGATTTCAAGTGTTGCAATTCGCTATCGTTTCGTTTCTTTCAGTTTTGAAACTAAAGCTCACTTAATGCTATAAACTTAACGAAGAAAAAGGAAAATTGTTACATAGATAATAATATATTGTTGAATTACTTATTATGGAAAAAGTTTAAAAAAATGTATTATGAAATACTCTACTGAGTAACTAAAAGACGGAAAAGAAAATCGACAAAATATAAATCGAAATATTTATTAATATATTTTTCAAATTAGGAACTTTATACAAAAAAATACACAAGCAAATGGCTATATCTCTTTTGGTTTAGAGGGGCAATTGAAGATTTTTTGTGAAGGTTTCCTACTTTAGTGCTAGAAGCAGTCGGGTTTTTATATTTTTCAAATATTTTTTTATTTTATACTTTTAAGTTTTTTTTTATTTGAGATATTTTTTATTCATTAATTAACCCCGTATAATATATCTCACTATGGAATTCATTCCCAGGAAAACCTAACAAGACTAACTATTATTAAATAAATGGTATATTACTACGCAAGGACAGGAATTTCAATTTTCTGGCCGTGTGGTGTATACTGTTTTTCTTTATAGCCAGTCGAAAGTACGTACTTTTGTATCAGTGTGCACGAGAAAACTGTTTCGACCCGCTGTTATAGATGGCGTGCGAGTAATTCCAGCAGTGCATAAATCTTAAGCTTCAAAGCCGAAAGTACGCACTTTAAAGTACGCACTATAAACGCACTATAAAGAAAATTTGAGTTGTGACTAGATGATGGAAGTTTCTTTGAGAGCTTTGATTTGCCGAATCGGTATTTTGAATTAGTGATATTTTAGCTGCAAAATCCTTTGAAAGTCAACACTTGCTTTGTCAAATAACATCATAATATTATTGTTATATAGTATCTAAATTCTTTCATTGTACTTTTTCTTCCGTCAAGTAGTTTATATTCTTACAAAGCTCTTTTTCTTACCCTAACAATGTTGAGAACACTTTCGATAAGCTTGTCTCGCAAAGTTTTCCTCTACAGCAGCGTTTTCTAAGCTTTTTCGCCTACGTTCATAGATTAGCAAAATGGCGTTGACCCATATTAATCTAAATCAAACCGTTGCTATATAAGAATCAAGGGTTTTATTAAAAACTATCGTTTTGCCCGATAAATGAAATATGATTAGTAATTCATTTTTTGAAGAATAAAGATCAATTTTAATTTTGTGTAAGTTTCGCTTCTATAGTGTGTAGTATACTGTTTATCAAACGACATTCATACAGTTCGACCGTTGCCCGTCCACAAGTTACTGTACCGTTCCATTTTAAAAGATTTTACCGTCGAAATTATACATTTTAATTTTTTTTTTCAGTTTCGACCAATAAGCAGTTTGGAATCGGAGCTTCTTAACGACCAGAGAAATGTGTTTCGTTGTTTGCAATTAAAGGTAAATTTTGTTTTGAAAATTGTAATGTTCAGCTACAATACAAGCTTTGATGCAGTGCAAAATTTCACATGTTAATGTCCCAAATTCTTAATTTTAATTTTTGTGTGTCATTTTTCTTCATAAGTAGGGCATTGCAGAATTTTAAATGAAAATCAAATAAAAGTTCGAGTAAGAGGTTATATTTGTGATGAGGAAGGTTTCTCATTTGACATGTTTTGTTCTTTGAAAAGAAGTCATCTAATGTCGTTTGCCTCTTTCTGTTTCGTTCAGCAAGGTGTTATCGACAGCAAGATATTACATCAAGGACACTTCGTCTTGTCTTTGAACTTCTATCAACATTTGATTTATTTTGTATAAACTGATGCATAATTTACGTTATAGAGACTAAACTTTTTTTTAGAAACCGCTTAATACTGAAACAGCGTTAAGCGACGTCTTACTGTACGTATAAATTCCATCAGTTCAATAAAAGTTTTACACTGTAATATAAGCTTAATTGTTTGCTGATTAAATGTTTAGTTTCTGCAGTAAAATGTTGGTTAATATTTAATATTAAATACAAAGTAACACCGTTTGTTTCGAAACCAGTTACATAAAATAAATTGAGGCAAATAAAACAGAATTTAGTTCCGTTGTTATAATTAACGAGTAAATAAAATACATAGTTGTGAAATTGATTGAAACGGGATTAAATTCGAGACGGTGCTATTAAAGTGCGAAAGATGCAATTTTGTATGTTTGCGCAAACTATCACAGGAGAATTTAATTGTGCAAAGTTTCCACTAGTATAAAATATGTATGTAGTTAGTATTTGCGTTACCGTGGCAGCATCGGCGATACAAAGAGAACGCCGTCAAACAAAGATTGAGTTATATTATGCAGCTGAACCTGCAAGACTTCTCTGTAGACATGAAAGAAATAATTTTTATCAATATGTGTAACAATAAAATTATGGTTGATATGGAAGAGTATCGATTATTGATGCTGTTCCGGGGTCGTTTCTAGCCTTTTCGGGATCTGTCCTGACCGTTCCGGGGTCGTTTCTGTAATGTTTACGCGCGGTTGAAGTAAAACATGTCAACAATACATATGCTGCTAGGTTTAGTTTTAGCGCGTTGAGGTAAACTTTTAGCAGGCTAACAAAAATTCAACAGTATGAAGTTGGCCATAAGAGGCCCAGACTGAAATGACAGATGTGGCGAAATCAGTGCACTTTCTGCCATCTGGAAACTATATAATACTAACCTTTGATGTCAGTAAAAATGTAAATTAAAAAAATCAAAAAACCCGACTGCGTAAAAAGAGAACAGAAAAGATAAAAACAAAATGAAATGATAAAATGCAGTCGGAGGCATACATGTAGTAAAATCTTGTTTCTATATTTTCTGTTCTTTTTTACGCAGTCGGGTTTTTTGGTTTTTTTAATTTGCATTTTTTTTTATTCGCTGAACTAACGTCTGTATAATTTATTAAAAAAATAACTCTTGCAGTACGTGATTTTAGTTTATAATACTTCAGTGGCATTTTTGTTATATGAACAGTTTGAGTATTTCTGGTTTAGTGTATTTGCATAGCTTATAGGATTAAAATTTTGATTGCAAGCCGATGTGTCTGTATTAAAAAGCCCGGTTGAGTTATTGCACAACAGAAACGAGTATGAAATACGTAATATATCAGTCAGATTTCAGCATACTGGAGCGTAAATAAAACTAATAAAATAACGACGCTGATGGTGGAGGTGACGTAGCGAACGTGGTGTAGGCGCCGTAACTCGTGTAGCGGATCTCGTAAACTTTGCGACACTTTAAATCCAAACCAAGTTCAACGACATGCCTTCTGTTGGGCCACTTTTACGCTTGGGCTCGCTCAGTGATTCATAAAATATTATGTCAAAGCTGTTTGAGCTCTTACGTAAACTTTTTTGTGGATAAATATATAAAACCGCCGAAAATCTTCGAATTTGTCGTAAAAATATTTAATGGTAAAATCGATGTTTTACTATTTTTGTTTTATATTACCTACTAGTTTATATTTTATGTCAACTTTTTATATAGCCATGGAATCTTCAGTGTCCGTTCTGACAGTTTCATGACATAAATAAAAACGACGCTTTTGGAAATTGGGTAAACATGATTTTGATTCTTGTTCAAAATTATTTACATATATTTTATGTTGACAAAATATTTTCGAACATGTTTATGCTGGAAAAAATCCTTTTTTGCAAATTTGTGCAAACAATGCCTTGATTTTTAATCAAAATAAATTTTATGCCTCAAGGAGTCTTTCAAGTTTTATTTAAATATTGTGTTTCTGAGATATATTGAAAAAGAAAAACGAGAGGTGTCGTGGGACACCCGGTAAGAACTGAGTTCCTTTCGCTATCTATTATGTGTTATTAAAAAACAAGCACAATGCAGGAATGGTAATAAAATTGTATTTAATATTTTTTTTTAAGTTTTCGTTTATAAAGTTATGAAAACTTAAAAAAAAATATTAAATACAATTTGTGCCATTTTAGAAATATTGTCTTTAAAAAGTTTTTTTTCTTATAATAATAATAATTATTATTATAATATAAGAAAAAAAAAACTTTTTATAGACATTATGACTAAAATGGCACAAAACGTGACATTTTATTTATTTATCTCACTCACTCCAATTAATTTTGCAATAAAAGTGAGTGAGAGGCAAAAACACTTAGACACCTATGATTATTATTAAACATTATGTGTTTTGCTTATAAATAGCTTAATTAATCTCAGATCAATTCGAGTAGTTTTTTAAACGATTTTGTATATTAGAGCGTGTTAAATGAGTTTTTTTAAGACACTTAAGCATTAAAAATGTATAAACTCGATTTTACTTAATATATCAAAAGAATAAAAACTGAACGTAAAAACTATTGCAATAGTACCCTTGCAGATAAATAATTATAAATAAATAATTATAAAGTAGCAGCCCAAAGAATCGCACTTTTGGCGTTGGAGGCTTGTATGGTAAAATTTCTTCTGAGGAAAGCTCAGTCGGCCAGATATTAAAATATCTATACGTGATACATTTTTAGAGTTCGTTTCTTGTTCATAAGAAAAATGTATGTTATATAGTTATTATAAATTATATTTCATTATTTTATGAGCGTTCCTTTTTATTACCTGTCAATTCTTTCTCGACAAATTATAGGTAGAAGCCGTGTGTCTGATAATTCATGAAGTGTCATAAAATATTCCCAAAATTAAAACTGGTTATTAACGTCCTATTGCAGTACTCATAAACAGATAACGTTTGAGTACTGATATAATCCATAAAAAGTTGCAGTTCCATGTTGCACGTGTAGTAAATCCACATTGGCTCATCCCTCCAAACGCGGCCTCATATAATTCTCCAACCCATCGAACTTACAGTATGTTCCAGAACTAAATGATGCCTGAAATCGTGAAAAGTGTTCAGTAAATGGTAGAGAGGAGGGCAGCGTGGTCCAATGGTTAGCGTGCTGGCTTCATGAGTTCGAATTCCGTCTTTGCTCATGAATGTTTTGTGATGTCGATTTATTTGACCCAGCTTTGATAATTAATGTTAGTGGTCAAAATTTCTTATGGTGGAAGTCAAATTCCCAAGTGATATTATCTTGTATATATGTGCATATGCTATCTATACGGGTCATTGTTAAGTTGATTCTTTTTTTTGACAGCGTATAGAAATCAAATAGACGAACACATATTTCGAGTAATTTTTTTATCAAAACTCAAAAATAAAAGAAACAGCCTTAAAAAGTTTAATTAAATTTTATTTTTTAATTTTGATCCTGGCGTTATATTATGTCACCATGGAAATATGTTATGTCATTATCAGCAAAACGGGGACAACTTCGAACAATTTCTGTGAATACTTAAGAATGACCTAACATATTTCCATAGTAACATAACATAACGTCAGTTAATTAAACTTTGAAAGCCTGTTTTTCTTTTATTTTTGAGCTTTAATAAAAAAGTTACTTGAAATATTTGTTTGTCTATTTGATTTCCACACGCTGTTAAAAAAAAAGAATCAACTCAAAAATACCTATATATATACCTATAATTGGATATATCTTTAAGAAAAATAGTAGATGTCTTTCAAAAATTGTGTACCGGTCGTAAATTATATATATGTTACATATATAACTACATTATTGTTCAGTTGAGTAGAAAAATTCTAACCAATCAGACGAACACAAAAATAATGACATTTGATTTAATATAATAAATTAATTTTTCAATTTTAAAAATCTTTACGAAACAAGGTTTACAAAACAATTCGGTCTAAAAAAAAATACTTCGTTATCGCTTTCAAAAATTCTAACTTTGTTATGAACGTTTTTTGTATGACCAAAAAAAAACTTGAATTACGATGTGCTTGTTTATGTAGTCAGGTTCACTTTGGGAACGTCCTATGTCATACCCCCTTCCCTTCCCCCTAGGTATGCGTGTATTATATTATGTTTCCTCATTTTTATTAACAGCCAGTTTCTGTATCAAATCATTGCGAAATATCTGTGCGAAAATACGCAATGCGTAGCTCATAAAAACATCCTTTCTGTATTGACTGTATTTATACTCCTAGCTAGTGCGTTTATTCACAAAAGTGGGCTACGAAATAATGAATCGCGTTGTCAGGATTAAACCGCGGCCATACTATTTGTGCAACCTTGAACCCAATGTTGGTCCCAAGCTAAGCTCCAAAATTTGCCTCAGTTTTGCGGTTGCATTTAATACCTGCTTAGTATCCAAGCAGGGCCGGATTTACTCTAAGTGCCACCCTGGGGCACCGTGAAAAATGTCGCCCCGTTACCCAAAGTGGTATACAATTTTCAAATAAATAAAATTATTTATAGTCGCAAATCGTTTTATTATAAACGAGATAAATTACACAAAAAAACATTATTTTTCGTATTAAAAATCATAAATTGACAAACAAACCGATTGCTCATAAGTTGAGAGATATTATTTATTAAATAAAACGAAACCACTTGCGATTACTGTTCAAAATATTTTTTTATTTATAAAACGTTTCTACCAAATTTTTTATTTAATATTATATTACTGTTGGTAGAGTCAATATTATTAATTATTAGATATTATTTATATTTTCAGAGAAAAACGCGTCTGACTTTTTGATTTGCAAACTGGACAATTTGTGCATTTTGCAGAGTGCAATTTAAACTAAAACAATGATCATATCAAACAAATTGTGATCGACCCAAAAACTTAAAAATTGTGAATAATAAGATACTTATTCTCTTTACTAAAAATGTATGTACAATTCTACACACTAAAAATTTTTTCACAGTTTTGTAAATAAAACTGCAGTGTTTATAATTTTACACACATTCTTAATAAAGAGAAAAAGTTTTTTTTATGAGTTTTCAACACGAATACACATTTTGAAAAATTTTCTATAACGTGAGTTTTCTCTCCTCGTGTTCCAAATTTTGCCGCCCCTGGAAATTTGCCGCCCTGGACACTAGCCCCTAGTGTAGTATCTAAGCTTGGATTTAATGTTTCAAAATTGGCATTAAGATTTATCTTACGTAGATCCACGGTACGTTTGCAAATAATTCTCTGTCAGAGTATTGTCTGAAAATCTAATTTGACAATCACCAGAGATGTTGACTAAGAATAGAGTTATAAATCGATCCTGATCGAAAAATCATTGATCGATTAAAACAATGTTTTTTCTAAACTGTGAATACCATGACCAAAAAAATTTCAAAAATTTTTTTTATCATGGTACCCCTTAGGTTTGCATAATACCTGTAACTACAAAAAAAAATTCCTTAAAAGATCTCAAAACTAGAGATTCCAAGCTTCAAATATTTTTTTTTTTTTTGACTCCGATGCGATCATTTTTAACGAAGATACAGTCATTTGAAAAATATCTAAAATTTTGTTTTTATACTTCGATGCTTGAAATCACACCGTGACGTTGTTACACACGCCATAATATACCGGGTGATGACTTGTATGACGTACCATGGGGTATCAGTAATAAATTCTTAATTATTTTCTTTCCTAATAGGGATGTTGTCTGTATTCAAATAAAAACATAATTTTAACGAAAAGTAGTAGTTTCTATGATAGAAATACTAAAAAAGACTATATTTTTCCTTATTTTTAAGGAATTTAATTAATATTTAATAAATAAAACCTAATAAAATCACTCTCAAGTCACGTGACAGCAGACACCAATCAGAGCGCATGACGTCATATGTTCAGCCGCTGTCAAAAAACTTCATTGTTTGGTTAATATTTAGTGTGTAATTTATTATTATTTGTGTATAGGAAACGTCAAATTACATGTAACTATAGCAACGACTACGAAACAACTTTTCATCACCTCAGTCTACTAACATTTATAAGCACAAAATACGCATCTATAGGATGGTAGCTCCCGTGTAAACTTTAGAGCCTCCTTTGGTATGAACATGTGACGTCACGCGACTAGTATTGGCGTTTTGGACCGAAATTTGAAACGGGATTTAAAATACATGATTTTTAAGGCTTGAGTTGTATTTAAATAAAAATAATAAATATTTGTGGCAATGTTAGGTACTTATGCACGATTTAAAACACTTTCCCAAAAATAGTCAACATCCCTATTGTTTGTGTTAATGTATATAACATGGTTTTTTATATACAGTTTCCACATTGAAACAACTTTTTTTAAGTATTTTGATAAAAATTTAGCTGGAAAAGCTATCTTTTTCTGTATAATCATTTATTTTTGTGTGTGTACAATCTATTGTGCTTTGATAGTTGGACGTACTTTGTTTGTTCACATTTGTGGTTACAATTTGTATGTGTGTGTTATGTGTATGACACAACCATGTGACGTCATTTCAAGAATCGCGAAATGAACATTCCTAGTCGGTAAAAAAGAATACTGTAATTTCAGGATGGAAACTCTAATGTCCTGTTATTATGATTGCAAAGTATACACCACTTAACTATTGGTTCAAATATCGTATTTACTGTCAACAAAAAACCGGTCCGAAAAATATAACTGCTTTATTTAAGTGATCTTCCATGATGAATTTATTTTAATTAACTTTGAATTTTTTGTGAGGATTTAAATAATTTGAAATGATAGTTTGTATATTTATGACCAAATAAAGTTGACAGAAATTAAAAACGAAGATAAATAAAAATGCAATATCCTGTTTCAATATTTAGGTACTCATAGTAGATGGACCCTGAAAATATAGAAAAAATAAATGTTTTTCTTTAATATTATCATTTTCCCTTAATATTCGACAATTTACGTAATAATGTAGAGAAAAAAAATGCTATCGATGTTAATTTTCATTTTACCACGAGAAAACTAAGGAGGATACATTTTTCGCCAAAATGTTTGTGTCTGGTTATTTACATCTAGCGTTTTAAATGCCATATTATCATAAATTCAAATTAGAGTTTAAAACAACTAAAACAACACGCTTTTATGAACTAAAAAATACAACAACAAAAGCGTGGAGTGCTATCTACTTAAATTTTCATAATGCTCTACGTTTACAATTAGCTAGTAAATGAAAAATTTACTACTGATATTAAGCACTTCACGCTTTTCACAGTAAGGCTAATTTTGTCGTCAAATTACTTTGCATTTTTTAGTCCAAAAAAGCGTGTAGTTTTAGTTTTTTTAAACTCTAACTTTAATTATAAGACTAAACAACAATATTGTATTTGACAATGGAATAGGCAACGCGTGTTAGCTTGATTGTTGTAATTTTTCAAGTTTTTAAGTCTGAAGGTCCTGGTCAAAATAATGGGACAAGCTTATGAAATTATTGTATTGTAATCGGTTCTTGATAAGTGTGCAAAGTTTCAGTTTAATCTGACGTTTTGAAGTGAGTGGATTTCACGTTCAAAAATTTCTTTACAAACAGGTGAAGCTAATAAAAGCGTGTTACCCGATTGTTTTGGTGTTTCTCGATAATTCCACGGTCTGCCTTCTAGGTTCGTGTCCATTACGTCATACACGCTGTTTGGTTGGCACACTTTTAAATTATTCATCCCGACGTTTCATCATCACAAATAGAGGGGATGTGTTATTTTTATTAAAAAGGTAATTCAATCCCACTTTCTGACTGGCGTAGCCATAAAAAAAAAAACGTTTTTTGCATTAAAATGCATCGCGACGCCTAGCGGTTGTAGTTAAATTACATGTCATGAAGTTGGCCGGTTTGCCGTATCGTATCTATATGCATCTAGCGTCTATTCTAGATTATTGAAGATGATATGACTTTATACAGTATGCTGCAATTGTTAAAAAAATTTCCATTGTCACAATGCTATATTCGGAATAGTATATTACACCACAATTTTGTGTTTGTATGGTGTATACTATTTTTCTTTATATCCGGTCCAAAGTGCGTTTATTATCAAGATTTTTAATTATTCGCCCATCTTTTTCTTTGATAATTTTTTTTCTTAATATCGCTATCTAAGTTTTATTCACCATTTTATAAAAATACTGATAACTTTCAAGTGAGCAATTTTGAGGTCATACGCAATAACAGCTGTTAGCTACTACTGGCTGGCGACAGTCTCACGTATCAGTGTGCGCGAAAAAACGCTTTCGTCCCGCTGTTACTTTCTTTCGGTCTGCTGTTAAAGATGGCGTGCGAGTAATTCCACCAGTGCATAAATGTTAGGCTTTCTGCCTTAAATTTTGATAACATACGTACGAGCTGGGTAGAGTAGTGGTGGCAGCACTAGACTCGCATTCGGGAGGTCCGGGTTCGAATCCCGGCGGGGCAGATGTGGCTGGGACTTTTTCCTACTGCCTCTCGCCGAGAAACGGTAATTCCTGTACCGGCCATCTTGATTGAGGTTTTCCATGGTTTCCCTCAATTAATTCCAGATAAATATCGAGATGGTTCCTTACTTGAGGCCATGGCCGATTACCTATCAAACTTCTAGTTCAAAAATTATCTACTTTATCCTAATTTCCTATAATTCCTTCATTCGCCCATTGCTATTACATAAGTTGAAGTTTTAAAAATGTAGAAAAATAACGGGAAGTGTGGTAGATGGAAAAAATAGTAATGGTGCGAATGGCGTCTGTTATGACATAAAGTCGAAAAACGGACGTTAAACGCATTATTATTACTTTCGACTGGGTATAAAGAAAAATAGTATACACCACACGGCCAGAAAATTGAAATTCCTGCCCATGCGATGTAATATACCTACTATTAAAATTGTGTACTTATAAATTGAATTTGGCAGTTCTCGATATATTTTATGATTTACTCCTGTCCTGATCTCTCGTAGTGATATTTAACATTAGCTCACTTACAATTAGATAATTTAATTTATCAAATTTAATAAAAAATTGCGGTAATGGCACGCCACGTTAATGGAAGCCGATTATTTTCAACGTGCATTTTCATAACGTAAAAATACATTGTAAAATATACATAGCAAGTGAGTAATTCCGGTCTGAAATTACAGTTTGTACTTATGTTGATATATTCAGCTTAAAAAACATAATATCTGTACACACAAAACAAAATAGTTTATGTCAAATTTTCACTAAAATCATTCCCAACTAGGGTTTGCCCGTGACTTCGACCGCGTGGTATAATAGATATTTTGTACCTGGTTAAATTCTTTTATATAATATCAACCCCCACCCCGTTCGGGTAGTGTGTTCAAAAAACCGTCGAACATGTATTTCCTTTTTAACTTCAGTAATTTCAGAGGTATCCTTTATGAAGGTTCCCGTCACCCTGTTCACCCCCAAAGGGTTATTTTTGGGATAAAATGTAACCTAGGTCACCCTTGGTATGTATAAATTATATTATACGTATACATATTAGTATTAGTATTAGTATTACTTTATTGATGTGGATCATACAAAGTATGTTACATAAGTTAAGAAAAACAATAAATTTACGAAGAGTTTAAAAATTCCTCAATGCTGTAGTACGTGTTTTTTATAGAATTTTTAAAAGCTTTTGTTTCCATACATTTAAAATGATCTGGAATTTTATTATACAGCTTGGGTGCAAAAAAGTTTATAGAAAATTCTGATTTTTTTAGTCTTAGATAATCAATTATTAAGTGATGCCTATTCTTTGTTGTAAAATTGTGCAAATTCGAGTAGACATCGTAGTTTTTACTATTTGTCTTGGCATATAATAAACATTCGTAAGCATACCTACAGGGAAGAGTCATTATGTCGTATTCAATGAACTTGCCTCTTACATCTGCCCTGTAACTTATGCCTGATAGAATTCTCAGAGCTTTTCTCTGTATTTTAAATAAGCGTTGAGCTTGTGGTGTGTGCCCCCATATAAATATTCCAATAGAGTTCCTTGAATAAGCGAGTGAAATATTAATTTAGCAGTACTATGGTCAACTAATTTTACCAAATTTTTCAGGAGGTAGACTTGCCTTGCAGCTTTTATTGATATTCAAAAGTCAATGTGGAATCTAAATATATGCCTAGAAACTTTATATTTTTGTCGTTTTTTCTATCTGGACGGTTTCTTAAAGTAAATATAAGTGTGTCCGTTTTCGTTTCGTTTAAGCATAGTTTGTTAGCTGCAAACCATTCGCTAACCTCTTGAAAACCTCATTCCATCTGAGAAACCAAAGAATCAAATTCATTTGTTTTGTTTATTAGTGTAGTATCGTCCGCGAATAACACCACTTTACCTGTGTTTAATGTATACTTGAATGTATACTTCCCTATTTGAATCGGATTTTGCTGACAATTTCATGGGTTTTAATTTTGTTGCGCGGAATACTAAATCTTTCTTTAAAATAAAAGTAGCCTATGCTACTCCTTGTAACACACTTACCTCTGAGCATCTTCTCCCTCTACCACATCGCCTTTGATAATGTCTACCGCAGTAGGGTACGAAACGTTAGGTAGAAATACCAATGGACCACGGCACACAAGCTTGGAAACCAAGAAGTTTTACAACAACGCCAGCCGCGAAAGCCTACACACTTACAATTAGTTAACATAGATAGTTTTGAAATATTCCCATATACGCGTATACTTTGTGACATAATATATAACATTTATTGTATAAATCTATACCAGTGGTATTAAATCGGTGGAAGTTATTAGAAAAGTAGATAAATATAATGTTGGTGAACTATATTTATATTTGATTGATATTATTGTAACTGAATGAAACTAGCAATTTAGTTGATTCGATTAAATTAACTGGAAATCGACGATGCGAAAGGACGTGATGGAAACAACAGCGACGCGCCTTGCTTTTGAAACATTGCATCGTTATACTGAAATATGAAAATCTCTGAAAATGCCACATCTTTCTCGAACGTTATAAACTGTGAAACTATTCATCTGATTTTCGTGCGATTTTCAAAAAAAAAAAAAAAGTGAGCGAGGCTTTCAGTAGTCGCCAATGATGTATAATATGTTTATTTCACACTATGTATTTATAAAAGCACGGTTGACAAGTGTAGGATAAATAAGAACACTTGAAAATTCTGCAAAATTTATTATTAAATTATTTCTCGACGATCGTTTCGGACAATAAGTCCATCCTCAGGAATATATTCTTGAGGATGGACTTATTGTCCGAAACGATCGTCGAGAAATAATGCAAAAATAATTTTTGTAGAATTTTCAAGTGTTTATTTGTTATATACCTATAAATAATAGTTTACAAAAACTAAAAAAACATGCTTTAATAGCAAACTGAACTAAAAAGTCAAAATAATTTTTTATTGTAAAAAAGCGTGGGGTGCTTATTACTATTTTTATACGTTTACAAATAGAGAGCGCTACCAATGAAATATTTATACCAGTTGATATCAAGGGCCCCGCGAATTTTTACAATAAAAAAATATTTTTTACTTTTTAGTTCGGTTTGCTACTAAACCGTGTTTTTTTAGTTCTTTTAAACTATTATTTTTTAGAATTATGGTTAGAATGGAAACATGGAAAACTTCCTAATTAATTAATTAATAGTGTGATATTGTTTTAGTACCGCTGTTGGTAGACAAACAGTGGATTCGCAGAGATATGTGTAAATTTATATAAAAGATAGCATGTTATCAGCTGAATGTTGACCATTCAGTTCTCATTAGTTTATTCTGTAGTTATCATCATTATAATGTGGATTTGCATAATGAATGGTGTCTGTGTATGAGTTTAGAATGTAACTTTAATATTATGTGATATTATTATGGACAATTCTTTTAATACCCGACGCAAATTATAACAAATTATACCAACGAAATATATATACAGTAGCACTCAAAAGTATTTTGACAATAAGAAATGTATTTTATTTTGCTTAAAATAAAACCATAAGAGAAAATATTTTCAATTTTACTAGCTAAACGTAAATAAATAATAATAATAATCGGTTTTATTCCGAAGACCTTACAAAGGTATAGAACATGTCAAAGAGTACAATACAATACATTAGATAAAAAAATCTTCCAAAGAATACAATGTTAAATTATTTAGATATTTTTTAAACTTAAATTTGAATTTACTCATTGATAACTCTTTCAGATTTTGCGGTATATTATTAAATATTTTTATTGCAGAATTTAAGGGACCTTTTAACATTTTATTTAAATGTGTTTGTGTTTTAACCAAATCATTTTTATTTCTGGTACCGTAGCTGTGGTGAAATATATTATTCGTAAATAAGAAAGGATATGTAGACTTGTTATGAAAATTTAAATATTACAGTAAAGCTTATTTTGTTGTCAAATTATTTTGCATTTCTTAGTTCATAAAAGTGTGTTGTTTTAGTTTTTTTAAATTCTAATTTTAATTATAAAACTAAACACGATATTAGATTTGAGTATGGGGTAAGCAACGCAACGTACGTTGCTGTCCAGCATGTTAGCTTGTTTGCTGTAATTTTCTAGTTTTTTATCCTTAAGATCCATGGTCAGGATAATGGGACAAACTTATTAAATTATTCTATTGTCATCGGTCCTTGATAAGTGATATTTTGAAGTGGGTGCATTTCACGTTCAAAAATTCCGTTACATACATAAAAGTATGTTAAAAGGGCAGTGATTTCAACAAAGTAAAAAAAAACTTCTCTCTTTCAAGCTAAGAAGTTGACTCACACGCAACGTGAACGCTGCAAACTTTGTCAATAAACATTTCAGTATCAGGAGAACAGATATATCAGGTTTCGACAATTAATGTCATTAGAGGCATGTGCTTAGGACGGTCGTCGAATTTGTCACGCCAGAGTTAATTGTGTTGGTCAGTTTAACAAACAAACCATATTAAACGCTCGCTAATTATTGGACACAAGGCTGTATACCTCAGTGATACCACCATTGTGTCACTAATAGTGGGAGAGCTGTTAGACATTTTTGGGTTGGTATTTGAGGCAGTGTGAAAATTTGTACGATACCTCTTTAGTAATATCCAAATACAAAAACATAGACCTGGCTGAAGGGTATCGAGGCTTGACCGACCCTCAAATTTTTAATCACCTGGTAGGTTCCACCGAAATAAAATATATTTATTTTTAGTTACCAATATTATTCTGTTTAAATTTCAATGTGCCTCAAATATATTTTTTTAATTTTTCTAAAATATAATTTTGCAAACACCTAAGTTTTAGATCCAATTAAGAAATCTGGCTTTTTTATTTTCAAGTCCTTAAATACTAAATTTCAAGGTATTAAAATTGCAAAATGCCTCAAAGACTCTTTATTGCGAAAAAAATTTTACTAATATACAAATTTGAGAATCGGTTAAGCCCTGCTACGTTCCAGCAAGGTCTATGGTGTTGTACTCGGATATTATTAATGAGGCATTGTACAAATTTTCACATTGCCTCAAATACCTCCCCAAAAATGTTTAACAGCTCTCCTACTAATAGCACTATTGTGTCACTAAGCGACACGCGTTGATAGCTAAGCGTGATACCAACAGGTCAAGGGTCGATCCTTGCCTCCCGTCTAACAATAAATCGATTTTCTCATCATCATTGCTTTTCGGTTTGGTTTCGTTCGAGTAAATTTTCGTTTGACACTCAAATCTCTCATATCAGGTGTATTTGGTATACAGTAAGACCTCGCTTAACGCGAGGGATACGTTCAGTAAGAGCCTGCGCTATACGAACAGCGCTAAACGTGGTCATCTTAATGTGTAGATAATAAGTGAAACAGAACTGAGCATAAATTTGTTAGTTTTTTTATTTTGCTTAATTTTGTAACATTTATTGTTAAATACTGTTTTATCACATTAATTATAGATTTATTGCTAGTATCGATTTTTGTTAATAAAACATTTCTGAAAATCAAGTGTTGAGGAAGGTTCCTCATTTGACATATTTTGTTTTTTGTGAAGAAGTCATCTAATGTCGTTTGCCTTTTTCTGTTTCGTTCAACAAGCTGTTGTCGATAGCAAGATATTGCATCAATGACACTTCGTCTTCCCTTTGAACTTCTATCAACATTTGAATCATTTTATATAAATTTATCCATAATTTACGTTATTACATTTTAATGGCCAAAAACCCAAAAGCCAACTTAAGTTCGCATAATAAAGCCACACTGCTTGGATTAGCAAATACACTATATTGCCGGCAAGGTTTGGCATTGCGACCCGAATTTTTTTTTGTAGTGATTTTGAACCAATTGTGTAATAGTTAATTTCATCTTGTACCTGAATAGATACAATAATTTTCTAGCGGAGCCACTTCTGGATTTAACAACAAAACATTCATTGTGTATTATGTATCCCTTCTGCATGCAAAGTGGTGAAACTGTAGACACTGATAGATACTAGATAGTAGGTAGATACTAGATACTACCAATACTACAACTACTTGTCATTGGCAGCATTCGAGTGAAGAATTGGTTTTGTGTAATGGAAGGGAGAGTAATTTAATCCGTTATATTAAGACTGAAAAATGCAGTTTTCAAATAATTTATCTAAGTACAAAATAATTCTAATATACAAAACTACTACTAAACGCCTGTCTGTCTTTTAATTTTCTAGTGGATTTTTGAAAGGTGTAAAGAATTTTGTTTAGCAAGTGTTTGTGTCAAGTAGGCTTATTATAATCCGATAGCTGTTAGACATTTTTGGGTAGATATTTGAGGCACTGTAAAAATTTGTACAATACCTCTTTAGTAATATCCAAATACAAAAACATAGACCTGGCTGAAGGGTAGTGGGTCTTAATGAACCTCAAATTTTTAAATTTGCAAAAAAAATTTTCGCTTTTGCGGCATTTTGAAATTTTAATATCTTGAAATTTAGTATTTACGTTGTTGAAAACTAAAAAAAGCCAGATTTCTTAATCGGGTCTAAAACTTAACCAGGTGTTTACAAAATTATATTTTTGAAAAATTTTAAAAATATATTTGAGGCACGCTGAAATTTAAACAGAATAATATTGGTAACTAAAAATAGATATATCAAAAACACAGGTCGTTTCGGTGGGATATTCTACCTGTTAGGTGATTAAAAATTTGAGGATCGCTGAAGCTCCGCTACCCTTCAGCCAGGTGTGTGTTTTTGTATTCGGATATCAGTAAAGAAGTATTGTACAAATTTTCACTGTGCCTCAAATACCCACCCAAAAATGTCTACCAGCTCTCGGCTATTATTTACCTGCTGCTATCTACCAATGTCCATTCGAAGTTAATTTTCTTCCGATAAGTTATCGACTCTAAAACTAGATCACAGCAATAATGCGACCTTATTAACGGCGGTAGGGTGTGATATACCCGTAGGCATTTAGTGTGGTAAATCTGCCATCATCCTACACTGTATTCAATTCTATTGGGAATATGCCTACTGTTTGTTAATTGGTGTGTACCGACCGGGCATTGAATTCAACTGAAGCCGGTATTCCCCGTTCCATCTCTTTGTTATCCTGTATGAATATTTGTTAATCCAGAAATACATTTTACACCTGATTTATTAAGAAAAATGATACCATTGCCGAGAAATACATCTCTGTTACTTTTTCTTCCCTCTCTCCTGGCTTTTTTATTTTTCATTTTCCCGTCACTAATCCAGAGGGGATTCAGTCGCACCTCCTTGCATCTAAGATGATTAGATACAGAGGTGACCTCGTTCCTTTGGATACTAGTAGAGAATAGCATCATCCCTGTCAATTGATTTTGCGTGACTGATAAAAATATTGAACGGTCTTCCAACTGATGTCATTCATTAACGATGTGACCTGTGTATCTATTGACTTTAATTAATAATTATCATGGCTTGCTGTTGAATGCGGAATGAAACAAAAATGAACATTCATCCGAGTGAACCGTCTGATATCACCTTTATTCAATATTAGAGAAAGACTTTTCGTGGTTGAATATTGATGTGAAAATTAAATGATCGTTCTATGTTTTTCATTGTTTAAATTTACTGTTTTTAAAATAAATATTCATTCTTTGCGGCATTAACTTTGATGTCTCAACGCAGACAACAAAAATATTATGCGTAAAGTTGAATGAGTCGTGTATTTACAAAAGTCGAGAAAACAATACAAAAGTTTGTAGTACATACTACCAACTTAGAAACGACACGGTATCCTTGCTCGGTTGTTCAGTCAGAAGTACCAACTACTACACATAAATGTACAACGTTTTCCTTGGAAAGTTTTATGTTGAAAGTAAATAATGAGTTCTAAAACTGCGTCACCAAAAATTAAAAGTTTAACAGCATTCATTAAAATTCCTTGTCTAAAGTGGTAATTGTTCTTATCGTCAGGAATACCAACATCATAGCACAAGTTTTTACCACATCTGTAATGATTGACTTTCCCGTAATGATCCAGATTCTAGGGAATTTCTTTTCGGAATTTTGTTTCATATTTTAGATTATTAAAACTTCCTACGAACTATTTTACTACATAGTACATAATTCAAAATATGTGATTTTATTTATTTATATTGATTATAAAAAAAAAGGTTTTGGCAATTAAAAATATAGAAAAAAACGAATGAAGGAAAGAATGAAACGAAATTATATGCCAAGTTATAAAAGAAAAGATTCTTTCGCGTTGGAAAAGTATATTCATTTAAAAAGAAAAAAAACATGTTTAATTTTAAACAGAATAGAATTCAAATAGAATTAATTAAATTTTATTCATTTCGTTGATTGTTTTTCCATTGGCAAAAGTATCGAAAATGCCTTATTCAATACATAAGATGTCCTTTTTGTGCTTAAGGTGAGACACACAAACATGCCAAAACATAAGTAACATCGACTTATATGAACTCCAAAACGGCTGGATCGCTTTTGATGAAATTTTCAGGCAATCTTCAGATTAGCTCAGCGGGCGATCCTGTGAAGTTTGGTAGCGATCGAATCATCAGAAATTTCTTGGATTTTTCTTCGATTTTTGAACATTGACAATTAAAAGCGATTGAATTCGCGCAAATTCAATACATTTTGAGAATTTATTGATAATGATTCTCATCTTTTATGGCTACAGATAATTAGTGCTACCCATGCGAAGCCGGACCGGGCCACTAGTTTTTTTTATAAAAGTGAGACATGGCGTTTTTGACATATTTGCCTGAGGTTCTAAATAAGCGTATTCTAGACAGTGACACGTAATATCATTTGAGAAATACAGGTACGTACATCAAATCTAGTTTATAAAAGTTTTTAAAGTGCTCGTAGGTACAGACAGGCAGATATGTAGACGGTTCTGAGTGGGTGCAGAAACAGACATTTCCCTAGGGTCGATCATTGATAGCATCAAAAATACTACGTTTTGTGTAATGAAAACAGATAAATTTGATATCATATTATTCTTGTAGATGCGCAAACTTTTAAAAACATTATAAACAATTTTTTCCCTCTCTTGACAAATAGAATGTTTTTTCCACTTAAAAGAAAACTCTAATATTTTATAACAACTTTTGTGTTCCCTCTCGAGAAATAAAAAAAAAAAAAAAATATATATATATATATATATATACGAAAGGTGATCAATAAGTACCCGTGTTTGACGACAGATGGCGTTGACGAGTGAAATTGATTTTACCATCGTTTACTGCAGACTTTTAAACGACCTTGTGTTGAGTTGTAGATAAATTCATAGGTTAGGTTATTTTTGACAGCCAGTTGTATATCATTCGTGTTTTGTATTTTTCGACAAAATGGAAAAAGAGCAATATCGATCCGTAATTAGTTTTTAAAAAAAGACATCCGCAGGAATAAAACTGAAGTTGGATGCTGTGTATGGGGACCCTTCACCATCTGTGACCATGGTGAGATACTCGTATAAAAAACGAATTACGGATTGATACCTCTTTTTCCATTTTGTCAAAAAATAGAAAGCACGAATGATACAACTGGCTGTCGAAAATAACCTAACTTATGAATTTAGCGAGAGGTCGTTTAAAAGTCTGCAGTACACGATGGTAAAGTCAATTTCACTCGCCAATGCCAATGCAAACACAGGTACTTATTGATCAATCCTCGTATATAGCGATAAAAAGTTGTAAAAATAACAAAGATTTTATCTGCCACTTAAACTAAGTTGTCAGTTTCTGAAACGACAACCCGTATTTTTAATCAATTTCCCGTATGGCAAATACACTATTGGCGTCGGTCGGATGGCGGGACCAAAATTTCTTGACGTTTCATAGTCTCTTGAATATTTTGGCACCATTTTTGAAAAATTTATAAGTGTGTAATGTCACATTTAAAATAAACGGACAAAAAGGTCCAACGATTTTTGAATAATGGTACAGAAAGATACAAAAATTTTGAAAATGAGGAAAGCGTGGCGAAAAAGACAAAGATCAGTGAAGAGAAAAAGAGTGACGAAAATTAAACGAAAGTAACACCTCCGCCCGCATTTTCCGGAAGCTCAAGTCATTTATAAATATTTTTTTCTGATTCAAAAACACGTTACAAAAATAACTTGGGTGGCATTTTTGGGGGCTGCAATTGATGGCATTTCAATTAATTTAAATGGGGAAATTTGTTTTGAGATACGAACAAGTTTCTTAGGTTACGGAACGAATAAACCACGTAAGTCGAGGTATTACTGTATTACTCAATAAAAAAAAATGCAATTTATCGACAAAATGAATCAGACAACAAATAAAAACAGTGCAATTTTGACAGTTTCTTAACAAAGGTTCAGCTGCCGACGAACTGTAAAGACAAAAGCACAATGATTACTCTAGTTTTTTTATGTTCAAACTCCGACAAACTTTTATGAACTGAAAATACTATTTGACAACCAAATAAGTACTAACATTCTGTTGTACAAAGAAAATGAAAATGCCGCAAAACTTATTTTTTTTTCTGACAATGAGCACAATGTTTTCACTTTAGTTCATAAAAAGTTTTTATATTGCTTAAGAATCAAATCATCAGAGCTTATTGTCACCAAAAGGCAGGGTTGTTTAGGCCTAGTACCTTTTCATATTTTCGTAAAAAAATATTGAGATCACTGTGCAAACTTAAAAAATGACAATTCAGCCGCGACGTCAGATTAATCTGAAATTTTGCACACTTATCAAGGACCGATGACACTACAATAATTTAATAAGTTTGTCCCATTATTCTGAAAAATAAGACTAAAATTGTAAAAAAGCGTTGGGTGCTTATTACTATTTTCATACTAACTCTATTTTTACAAATAGCCACCAATGAAATATTGCAGTTGATATCAAGCACCCCACGCTTTTTTACAAAAAAAAATATTTTTTACTTTTTAGTTCGGTTTGCCATTAAAGCGTGTTTTTTAGTTTATTTAAACTATTATTTTTGAACCCATTACAATATGTTCCCAGTGTGTGGGAAGGTACTTAAACACTTGTTTATTACCTATTTTTTTTCATATGACAGTAAATTATTAGTATAATAAACGACTGTTTTTTAAAAAAACGATATTTCACAATAAGTAAGTAAAGTCTTCGAAGTGGATTATTTAAACAATGTATGTACATTTTATGAATAATTAATAACTTCATAAAAGATTACATCATGTAACAACTAGAGTGTACATTGTACCTATAGAGTATACCAGGCATGTTCCACATTTTTGCAATAGTCGTTTTTCCCCGGTCGCGACGTTGCCCCCGTGAGTGACAGTCTTCTTCTGAAATAGCTTAATGATATATAGCTAAACAATTTCAAAATATTCTCTCTCTTTTCTCGTGAAAAGCGCACGATAATCGGTTTAATATGTTCTGAGTTTTATGTGATAAGAATAGGTCGTGATTACCTTTTCTTCCACCACATAGTACCGGTACTTCCACCATTTGTAGTATTTAATAGAGAAAATTGTTAATTCGATTTTTAGAAAAGAGTTGACTGTCGCAGTGTTTATAGGGAAACTATAGTCGCTCTATTGTCGAGCGTCTATAATCTAAAATACCTATTTATACCCTGGGTTGCAGAAAGACTTGTCAAAAAATTTGATTTGACAATGACATTAGACTGTTATTATATTACAGTTTTTCTACATTAAGAAACCATCTAATGTCATTGTGAAACTGTCTGTCATGTGAACATTAAATTTAGTCACACAAAAACAAATGACTGGTCCATACAGAAAAAAATCGCTTTTGAAGCCAAATTTTAATCAAAATACGTAGAAAAAAAGTTGTTTCGATGTAGAAATTGTACAAAAAACGATGTTATATAAATGCATACACAGTTTAGAAAAAATATCGTTTCAAACGATCAATTATTTTTCAAACTGGATGGATTTAAATGCTTTTCTTATGAAGAAATATGTATAGTCACCATTTGAGGTCATTGTCAAATCAGATTTTTTGACAATGCGTTCTGAAATCGACCAGTAGTGAATTACTTGTCATTCAATTTTATTAAATGTGTTTCTGACGGAGATTTGAGAACGCGATATTGAAAAATCAATAGTGTCTGTTTACCACGACTAGTTTTGAAACGATCGCAATCTTGGTTGTAATATCGAGCACTACACATGTATACACAGTGGGCAGAACAATCGTCTCTATACATATGCATGTATACATGCTATCTATGTGTTATCATTCAATAGATTTATACGCGACGCTGTGAACTAGCCTCAAGTTGGAAAACAACCTACATAAAGCGCCAGAAGCAATCGTCAGAGGCGCATTTATGCAAGATAATAAGGTTTTCTAATAACAAATAAATAGAAACATTTGAAAATTCTACAAAAATTATTATTAAATTATTTCTCGACGATCGTTTCGGACAATAAGTCCATCTTCAGGAATATGAAACGTAAAAAGAATATTTTTTATAGAATATTCAAGTGTTTTTAAATATTTGTCATTATTAATCATGTTCTACCAAGTGCCGAGTGAAAAATCAGTGCAAATTGTACAAGGTTTTCTATTTAATTGTTCAACGTGTAGTGCCCATAATTCTTGTGGTTTTCAGGAAAGACTCAAAAATAGCCCTGTTTCCACGAAAGACTCAGAGATCCTTACCTAGAATTGGTGAGCTTTTTAAAAGGAGACTTACAAATCTTCGTGTCCATCGTTTGACTTTAAAGACGCCTCTACAAACTCTGCCCAACCTTTCAATGCTTTTGAAAATGGAAAACGCTACCGTCCAACATTTAAGCACTTCTGGCAAGAAAGACTTGAAAGACGCCTCTACAAATTCTGCCCAATCTTTCAGCGCTTCTGAAGGAAGAATGAGAAACGCTTCCGCCCAATATTTAAACATTTCTCTCAAGAAAGACGCCTCTACAAATTCTGCCCAACCTTTCAGTGCTTCTGATGGAAGAATGAATAACTCTTCTGCCCAATATTTAAGCACTTCTTTCAAGAAAGACGTCTCTACAAACTCTGCCCAACCTTTCAGCACTTCTGACGGAATGATGAAACATGCTTCCGCTCAACATTTGAGCAGTTCTTTCAAGAAAGACGCGTCTACAAACTCTCCCAAGTTTTCGGTGCTTCTGAAGGAAGAATCGCCTGACATTTAAGCGCTTCTCCCAAGAAAGACTAATCTAAGATTCTATCCAATCTTTTAGTGCTTCTGTAGGAAGAAAGAGAAATGCTTCCACAACAAATTTAAGTGCTTATCTCAAGAAAGACGCCTCTACAAACTCTGCTCAACCTTTCAGCGCTTCTGAAGGAAGAATGAAAAATACTTCCGCCAAACATTTAAGCGTTCTCTCCAGAAGGACGCGAAAGACGCCCCTGGCAAACTTCTAACGTTTCGCTATCTCAACGGAACACCACCACCAATGCTATAGCTGAACACATTGTGTGTATGCATTTGGACACGGGCTCATAAAACCGTTCTCGCTTAGAATGGGACAAGCAATAAGTTAGCCGCTCGTAGATTAAGTAAAACAATAACTCACGCGTCACAGTCCGAATGTATAATGAAAGCTAACACATATACTGGACGAACGCAAAACTGGTTCTTATCAACCTTAAGGCTATCAAAACGCTCTGCATTTAAGCCAAAAATAGGGCCTCGGCTGATAGCTGATTGTAGACTTATTCGTCAACATTTTGCAAAAAATATTTCTCTATAAGGAAGATAAAGGACAAATTTAAGTCTCTAATGGACTACTTTTGTTATTTATGTACGATTTACTAGAAAAAAGTTGGCATTAATTGTGCCAAAAAACACACGTTTTCAATGTCACACTACGACATTATTCGTACTTATTTCACAAAATTGTTCCATCACAAACCTAAAATGACTCTTCCTTTTTCGGAAAAGTTTTTTTAATTTTCAAAATATTTCCAAAATTTAGAGTAATCAACTGACAGCGGCACCCTTGCAACAACATTTGTTAGCCTCGTAGTGTGGCTTAAATTCAGTGTTCCGACAGCCTTAATATGGCATCGTTACACTTTTCCTTTTCTTTCGGCTCATTATCTACGTTACAAGCCGACTCTAAACCAAACTTTTTGAAATTTTTTTCAAAATGATAAAAGGGCAATTTCAGTGAGATTTTAAACATAGAAATAATATCGCTACCGAAGTTACGCTAATAAGTATCAGACAAACACGCAAACGTTCTCATCATATTGGAAGCTTGAATTGTACTATTTTGAAGCATTTTCTAAAACGGTCTTCACAAAACACCCGGTATATTTAACTAAATTAAGGTCTGCCAGGGCAACACTTGTTTTACATTGTATGTTTAGACTGTGATATTTATTCCGCTCGTGTAACTATTATTTCATCGTTCCAATTTCTTTAAAGCTTAAACAATTTTAATATAGCTTTCAAAATAAAATTTGTTGTCAAAGCAAATATTAAAAGATTTCTTTATTTCTAAGATAGTTTTTACTCGCGACGTCGTACGCGTTAACGTCTTGAATGCATTGGACCTGAACCAGTCTGTGGAATTTCCTACAAAAATGTCCAGCAAACTGTCAGAAGATGGGCCTGCGAACAGCATCTCTCAGATTAGGACCTAGTTTCAGGTAACAAACATGAGAAGAAAATGATTGTAGGCCCGTCCTCAAAGCTAATTGAGGACTTAGACTCAACAGACCGACACTCAGAAAGGTTATTGGGCTTTTAACCGATTATGCTTTCCTGAGAACAGCAGGAATCAACACTATGTAGATTTTGCGAATTGGAGGATGATATCGAGTTCGAATGTGAGGCTCTAACCTACAGGCGACCAACAATCCTTGACTACATTGATGGGGATGGAATAGTTCCACAACACAATCTAGTAGCCAATCTTCTGGAGCTCATAAGATGGTTCAGATTATTTGCTGACTAAATTCAGTAAAAAAAGGAAGCACAAAAATCCTTTCAGGATGTGGTGCATTTGGGCCAAGAGACCACCCCATTCTATTTTAATCTTTTATACTTCTTGAAACTCGATGGTATAGCAAACAGTTTAATGAAAATCTGATTAAAATCGGTTCGGTAACTTTTGACATAACTTGGAACAAACTAATTGATAACCTGACAGAGACAAAAATAACTATAACTATAACTTTGCACTGTAGGTACGTCTGCAAACAATTGCAGACGAAGTTACGATTTTATTTATTTGGTTTGTATTGATATAAAACGAGAAAAGAATAAAAATTCTACTAGAAATATATGAACTCAACTTTTTAATATTATTAGTGTATTTGCCATAAGGCAACATACACTATTGGCGTCGGTCGGATGGCGGGACCTAGGGGTCGGACCAAAATTTCTCGACGTTTCATAACCTCCTAAACACTTTGGCACTATTTTTAAAAATGTTTATATATATATGTATATATATATATATATATATATATATTTATATACGTATATATATATATATATATATATATATATATGTGTACGCGCGATAACTTTCGAAAGAGTTAATTGATTTCAACGAAATTTGGGCCACGTGTTGAAACCCATCACCGCAAGAAGCCTATTTAAAATGGGCCTAATCGGGCTATTTTAAGGGTAGTTTTTAGGGGTTGAAAACTGTTTTTGGGCCCCAAAATACCGAAAAAATTCTCCGAATCGTTTCAAAATTGAAATTTAACCCTCTGGTAGTGATTAAAAAGTATCCCCACAATTTTAATAAAATCGGCCCGACAGGACCGGATTTACAAATTTTATGAAAACACTAGTTTGCAGATAGTGACTTATTTATTGAAGGGTGTATTTAATTCGGTGTAGACGTTAGATTGATAATAATATTACAATTAAGAAAAAAATGTTATTTTAAGGGGTGTATTAAGGGGTTAATTTTTTTATTTTGCCCAAAAACAAACTTAATTTCACATAATAAAAGTATAAAAACCACACGGCCCTATACAAGCAAATACACTATATTGTCGGCAGGGTTTTGGCACTGCGACCCGGGTTTTTTTGTTTTGTACTCCTTGTTTAATTTAAAACGAAATGTTATATAAACATTAAAGTTACATTATTTTAAATAAAAAAATATATTTTTCACAACCTTTGATGCTAGAAGGAAGCATATTTTCAATTTGTTTTTTTAATTATTTCTTGAAAAAATACTCACTTGGTGATGACAGGTGAAAAGAATACAAAATCTAAATAACATTTTATTGTTGTCTGACGAGAAGTAAAAAACTGAAGCAATTAAACAATAATAATGCGTTTAACGTCTGTTTGTCGATTAGGTATCGTAACAGACGCCGCCATTATTATTTTTTCATCTACAACACTTCCGTTATTTTCCTAACTTTTTAAACTTCGCACTAATTAAATGAACAAATTATAGGAAATTAGGATACTTCTTTTGGCGCACTGAGGGTAAAATTTCTCTGTTACGGAAGTTAGTGTTGCGAAAGTTGTTTATGATAACCTCAAAATAGATATTTCATAAAACAACAAAGTAGGTTATACTAGTGACATCGGACGGAACTTCTTAAAAGCTATAGTGTAGTTAACAACTTTGGACAGTTAAATAACCTCAATACTTGTATTTTTTATAAATTATGGATTTAATAGTAGAAAACCCTTTAAATAGATAAAAAATTACTTTAAGCAGACACTAAAAATGTAACTTTTGAAAATGGAACAAAGATAAATTGTATATAAATTATAAGACCAAAAACATAACCCACTCTGCGTTTAAAAATGTTTTTCCAACTATGTTTATCATCTCCCTAGACATCTTATTTTATTTTATCAATATCTTTAACGAAAATGTAGAGTATAACCGCGCCACTTTTTTCATATAAAACGTTTAAGACAAAATACTGTACGATTGATCAAATAATGAAATTAATTTCCGTTTTTAGGTCATTATTAAAATCTCACGAACATAAAATAAGATTACAAGTATTTAAAAGGCGTCTTTGAGATTATCATGAATATGGAAAAAACTAGAATACGTTAATAAAACGTTGCTTCGAGCTGCGTTACTTTTTTAATAGAAAAATATATTCTCAAACACTTCTTGAAGACGAAAGAAAAAACAACTAAGGGTTTCATCTATATTTTTTATACATGAGTTTTTTTTCCTGACTGCGAAAAACTATCGGTATATATTATTTCTTAAATGTGTTTTTTTGTTGGTATGAAATATCTCCCTTAATACTGTATCAAAATCGATGTTTTATACGTCATTTTGAAGATAATTTTTTTCTTTAATGACGAAATTAACGTTTTCATTAAAAAATTACAGTTTAAAATTTTTAACGATAGTATTACAGAAAATAACATTCAGCAAAAACAAATGTCGCCTTCTGGTGGGAATCTGTTTATTTTAACAGTTGTCGGCAATATTGAGTGACGTAGTGGCGCTGAAGTCTTTGAGTAGAATATAGAATAAAATTTACTTCCACCCTATTATATTACGTAACTGATCACTAACGGTGCAAAGTATTTGCACGGGTTCGCTAGTATAACAATATTTCTTCTGGAAGTAAAAATATTCGACACAATTCATTTTGTCTTGCCCACGAATATGTTATAGAGGGAGAGCTGTTAGACATTTTTCGGTAGGTATTTGAGGCACTGTAAAAAATTTGTACAATACCTCTTTAGTAATATCTGAATACAAAAACACAGATCTGGCTGAAGGATAGCGGGGCTTAACCGACTTCCAAATTTTTAAATTAACGCATTTTTTTTCGCAATAAAGAGCCCTTGATACATTTTGAAATTTTAATACCTTGAAATTTAGTACGGAAGGAGTTGAAAAATAAAAAAGCTAGGTTTCTTAATCAGGTCTAAAACTTAGCTAGGTGTTTGAAAAATTATATTTAAAAAATATATTTGAAGCACGGTGAAATTTAAACAGTATAATACTGGTACCTAAAAATAGATGTTAATAATATTGACTCTACCAACACTAATAGATATGTTAACAAAATAAAATTACTTGCAATACTGTTCAATATTTTTATTTATATAAAGACGTTTCAACCAACAGTTTTGGTCCTTTTCAATTTTCAAATATAAAATTAATTAGAATTGTTTAAATAAAATTAAAACAAAATATTAAAAACCCGGGTCGCAGTGCCAAAACCCTGCCGACAATATAGTGTATTTGCTTGTATAGGGCCGTGTGGTTTTATACTTTTATCATGTGAAATTAAGTTTGTTTTTGGGCAAAATAAAAAATTTAACCCCTTAATACACCCCTTAAAATAACATTTTTTTCTTAATTGTAATATTATTATCAATGTAACGTCTACACCGAATTAAATACACCCTTCAATAAATAAGTCACTATCTGCAAACTAGTGTTTTCATAAAATTTGTAAATCCGGTCCTGTCGGGCCGATTTTATTAAAATTGTGGGGACACTTTTTAATCACTACCAAAGGGTTAAATTTCAATTTTGAAACGATTCGGAGAATTTTTTCGGTATTTTGGGGCCCAAAAACAGTTTTCAACCCCTAAAAACTACCCTTAAAATAGCCCGATTAGGCCCATTTTAAATAGGCTTCTTGCGGTGGTGGGTTTCAACACGTGGTCCAAATTTCGTTGAAATCAATTAACTCTTTCGAAAGTTATCGCGCGTACACATATATATATATATATATATATATATATATATATATAAATATATATATATATATATATATATATATATATATATATATATATAAATATATATATATATATATATATATACATATATATAAACATTTTTAAAAATGGTGCCAATGTGTTTAGGAGGTTATGAAACGTCGAGAAATTTTGGTCCGACCCCTAGGTCCCGCCATCCGACCGACGCCAATAGTGTATGTTGCCATATGGCAAATACACTAAAAACGGTTACTAAATTTTTATAAAAAATATATAATCTATGGTAATGAAATGCTATATATTAAAACAATGAGTGACACAAAAAACCTAAAACTAGGAATAATTATTGTTTTAGTAAAGGTATAGCATTTCATTTATTACAATAATTATTCCTTGTTTTAGGTTTTTTGTGTCACTCATTGTTTTTATATATAGCATTTCATTACCATAGATTATATAATTTTTGTAAAAAATTAGTGACCGTTTTTAATATTTTGTTTTAATTTTATTTAAACAATTATTGTAATTAATTTTATATTTGAAAATTGAAAAGGACCAAAACTGTTGGTTGAAACGTGTTTATATAAATAAAAATATTGAACAGTATTGCAAGTAATTTTATTTTGTTAACATAAAAATAGATATATTCAAAAAACAGATCGTTTCGGTGGGACATTCTACCTGTCAGGTGATTAAAAATTTGAGGGTTGGTTAAGCCCCGCTACCCTTCAGCCTGGTCTGTGTTTTTGTATTCGGATACTACTAAAGAGGTATTGTACAAAATTTTTACAGTGTCTCAAATACCTACCCATAAAATGTCTAACAGGTCTCGGCCTATCAGTTTGTTGAAAGCAGTAAGGTTCAGGGTGAACTGTCAGCCGCAAGACCGAACCGTCCTGAGCCCTCAGCCACCGTTGATCTTCTTCCGCGTTGTTACAGTATTGCGGTGAACATAACTAACCGAATCGCTGCCAACAGAACCAAAATGCAAACCGTCGCAGAAACAAATTCCCCCGTTCTATAAATAGAAAGCTTTGTCCATCGTCATCCCACGTTATTCAACACTGGAGAAGTCCGAACTTCTTCAATTGTTGAACCACAAAGGGCTTTATTTATACATTATACGAAGCGTAGGTCATAGCTTTTAATTAAACTTTAAAATCATACCTAGTTAAATTTTTAAGGTTATTAATCAGGTATTTGGATTGTAGGTCAAAGCTACCTGTGGATTATAGATACGCAACCAATGAAGGGTAAAAAATGATTCAAATGTTGATAGAAGTTCAAAGGCATTGATTCAATATCTTGCTATCGACTACAGCTTGCTGAACGAAATAGAAAAAGGCAAAGGACATTAGATGACTTATTCACAAAAAACAAAATATGTCAGATGAGGAACCTTCCTCGTCACAAACATAACTTCTTACTCGAACTTTTATTTGATTTTCATAAATGTTTTGCGAACAAAAATCGATATTAGCAATAAATAAATCTATAATTAATGTGATAAAAAAGTATTTAACAATAATTGTTACAAAATTACCTAAACAAAAAAAAAAACGAACAAATTTTCTTATTCACGGTTCTGTTTCCCTTATCAACATATTAAGATGATCTTGTTTAGCGCTGTTTCGCATATCGCTGGAACTTATTTGAACGTATCTCCCGCGTTAAGCGGTGTCTTACTGTATTTATAACCTTACGTTTTTATTCCGTAAAAAAGTTATGATTTTTTATATTTATAATAAAAAGCTGTACACTATTTTTGTAGCCACTCAGTATAATTAGTGACTTTACATGGGCAAATAACGTGTCTCATATATGGATTTGCATAGTAATACGGTCCAGGATGTCATTTCTATACTACGAGCTTATGAAACGGTTTCCGCGATCGTTTTTGTACTTCCATTTTGTGTTTTAAACACTGCACAATGCTCTGTTTTTGTTTGGCTCAGCACAAAAAAAACTTGTACGAATGTATGATAGACGTACTGGACACAATTCCTAACAGATGTTTTTATAAAATTAAATCCGGAATCATTTTTGCCAATTCGAAATTTAACAATCAGTGTATCACAGAAACTGATCTTTTATTTTTACAAGCTTTTATTTAACTTGCAATGTATGTCCAGGTCAAATCTTGCAACTGAATTTTACAGCAGTTATCCACAACCGATTGCACTGAAATTTTGCACACACCTTTGGTTCTGTATTTTATATTGGGCAAATGGAAGACCAATCTTATGATTGAATCTTGTCCAGTTGTTCCGATATGGCAGCCAAAAGACGTAACTAAAAATTAAAATATTAAATAAAAAAACTTTTATAAAGACAAGCTTTATTTGCAGTGTACTGAAAAAAATAAAAATAATTTTTAATAATTTAAGTTTATAATTGTAAAAGCGTGGGCAACGGTCCACGCTTTTATAATTATGAACTTAAATTATTAAAAATTATTTTTATGTTTTTCAGTACACGGCAATAAAAGCTCGTCTTTATAAAAGTTTTTTATCCGATATTTTTCTACTATGGCTATTTTAGAATCTTTGCTAGTTAAAAGTTTGCTATTTATTTGCTTTTAAGTGAAAAAATTTTTCATGTTTCTTTCCATAAACAGAATCCTTACTCATTTTCCAGTAATTAAATGAAAATTATCTATTCAGAGATTTTCATAATGCGTGGGATTATTTCTCGAGTAGGCATTTATGAATAATTCATTGAAGAAATTTTCTTTTGTAAATTTTCCACCGTATTTCATTTCGACATTTCTCTTGAACAAGGATGGAACCTTTTGTACAGTAAAATTAGCGCTTTTTACAGTAAAGCTAATTTTGTTGTAAAATTATTTTGTATTATAAGAGTAAAAAACAATATTGTATTTGCCTATGGGACAGGCAACGCAACGTACTGTACAGCGTGTTAACTTGCTTGCTGTAATTTTTCAAGTTTTTTTTATCCTGAAGGTACTGGTCAGGGTAATGAGACAAACTTATTAAATTATTGTATTGTCATCGGTCCTTGCTAAGTGTGCAAGGTTTCAGTTTAATTTGACATTTTGAAGTGAGTGAATTTCACGTTCAAAGATTCCTTTATAAACAAACATACAGGTGAAGCTTATAAAAGTCCTTTTTTTAAGCCCATTTAAAAATATTAGAACAGTAATTACTCACTAACCGTAAAATAGAATACATTCTTTTAGAGCAATGTAACAAACAAAAACTTCACTGATGGTAGATTAACTTCAGGTGTAAGTCAGTGCACCTGTGCTTAAAAGTTGCCGTTCGAATTCCGTGCACAGAGCACATTGCTGATAAGTAATTGTATTTATGCATCGAAGTCAGCAACCGCTTGAAGGTATTTGTTAAATCTTAAACTTAATTCGATGTTTCGATTTAGCTAAACAGATCTGAAGTCAGTACTAGATTAGACTTACGCTAGTCGTGTTTAATTGGTTGAAAACTAAGCGTTATCAACAACTGAACGGCTGCTGCACGTCCGTAAATATTATCTTTGGAAATGAAATGTAGTTGGACGATGTTATGGACCTATTTTCTTGTCGCGAATAAAATTCTAGTGTGTTTTATTACCAGTCCAACCCACTAGTGGGGAATGGTTTAGATCAAAATTCACTTTTCAAAATTTTACAATATTGTTCGTTTTGAGGCCCCCCGAATCCAAAAAATATATTTTTGAAAAAACTGTGCGTCTGTTTGTTAGTCTGTGAGCACGATACAGGTCAAACGGATGAACGGATTGAAACCAAATTTTGGGAGGATGTTTGGTATGCAAATATGAAGAACCCTATTGTTTTTGGGGAAAATCGGCGCATGCGCAAAGAAATATTTGCTGTAATGTTGTTTTTTGTATAATGATGGTATACTTTTTATTACGGTTTAATCTTCTGTTAATTTTGCCAAAAAAGTTTCGTAGAAAATTTTTTTTACTAAGTTTCATAGTCTCGGAAATATTTTGAGAATAAAAAAAAAATCAGACGTTCTTTTGTTCCGAAGATCTGTCAAAAATAAATTAGTTAGGTAGCTGATGCTTTGGTTAATTTTTACCTGTACAACCCTATTATGTAACCATGAAAATTAATAGCTTTCATAATATTTATTATTAGTTGTTATCCGCGTCAGCGCGCGCTTTAACAGAAATTTTATTTTATTTATTATATAATTTCAAATGTCAATATTTATTAAGTTGGAAGTCGCTCATTTGACTGGAATTTTTTTAGTGTACTTTACTGGCGTCGGTCGGATGACGGAAACTTAACAGATTTCAGTTATATTTTTGTTAATTTGTTTTGCACAGATTTAATAATTTTTTGTATCTTTGTTTTCAGGTAAGCGTTTTTAACACTTCTACTGAAAATGAAAAGTGAGTATAGTAAGATTTTTTTTCAACATAGCATAAATAACCTATGGTTGTAGACACTAACGGATGATCCCGTTCAAGTTCTATGACATTTTTTTTTGTTGGAATAAAATGGAAACAAATTGATTATGTAACAATTTGTTTGAGAATTTTTCGAACAGATTTTCTTTAATAAAACTGAGTTCAAAAATGTATTTCTAATATAAGAAAAAAAATATATCTTATATTAAAAAAACTTTACGGAAGTATTTCGTATTCAAAAAATGTCAATATGATCACATAGGTATGGCTATAGTTCCTTTATCTGCTTACGAATTACATATGTACTTAGGTTGGATTAATAATAAAAAATGGAAATTTACCTCATTCATTCATAGTTCTCACTACTGAGATGATTCATGTCTATAAAAAAATCAGCTCTTGCATGTAGTGAATTTAATGTTACAATTTGCTTTATTATGATGAGTTGATTGTTTAGATATCGCACCGTAGAGTAATTGATAACTCATTCCGCCGTGAAAGTGGAAATATTCGGGTTTAAGTCCCGACGGTGTTGGTAGATAAAAAATATTTTTTTCTAATTTAGCATTGTAACAATGAATGTATTTCTAATCTTCTAAATATATAAAAATCGGTGTTGCATTCATATTTTGAGAAATTTAAGAAATTATTTTTTTTACGAAACTTCATACGTTCTTTGTGAGTATGAGCAACTTTTTTTTATAAAATTTTTGTCTATCTTGATCGCACATATGAGTTTACTTGAAACTCTACTTTTTATTTTAATCGTAGTTGGCTAGATTTTGACTTTTGAAAAATTTTGTTCCTACAAAAAAGATGCATCTTAATGGCCTGCATAACTGCTAAAAATTGTATAATGATTGCTATTAAAATGAAAAAAATATTTATGTGTCCTCATGATAAGTAAAACACAGTATATGATCTTTCCATTTATGGCAAAACGTTTTTTTTTCAAAAACATAATTGCTTATTTTTCACGAACCATTGGCTAACTACTATGATTCTATAAGCAAATATATTATGCATGTACGTATAAAGAAGGCGTGGCCGTATTCATGGTTCTGTTCCTTTTACATAATGCATTATGTGCACAGTGCTTAGTGCGCCTGAAAGCGCTCTCTCTACGTGAATCGAAAATAGTGTGGTATAAACCATGCAACGTCTAGTAGCTTCTCATCTCCCAATAGTCTCTCTTATCCTTATTGTATAATGCACATTCTCCTAGTCCCAGAGCCGACCGTCGGATGCATCGAATATACAGATAAATGTGCATTTGTGTGTGTGTGTGAGAGAGAGAGAGAGAAAGAGAGAGAGAGAGTTACAGTCCAAGAGCTAATAAGAACTTTTGGGTAGGTATTTGAGGCACTGTGAAAATATGTGCAATAACTCTTTAGTAATATCTGAATACAAAAATCCAGACCTAGCTGAAGAGTAACCGGGGCTTAACCGATTTATCGAACATATTGATAGTCTGGCAGGCAAAATGTCTCACCGAAACGACCTGTCTTTTTGAATATATCTATTTTTAGTTACCAATATTATTCTGTTTAAATTTCAACGTGCCGCAAATATATTTTTTAAGTCACAAAAAGCAAGCACCTGACGAAGTTTTAGACCCGATTAAGGATTCTGGCTTTTTTATTTTTCAACTTCTTAAATACTAAATTTCAAGATATTATCATTTCAAAACGCCTCAGTGGCTTTTTATTGCGAAAACATTTTTGCTAATTTTTAAAAATTTGAAGATCTATTAAGCCCTGCTACCCTCTAGCCAAGTCTGTGTTTTTGTCTTCGGATATTACTAAAGAGGTATTCTACAAATTTTCACACTGCCTCAAAAACCTACCCAAAAATGTCTAACAGCCCTCCTACTATGAGAAAAGCTCCCTCCATATCATAGTTTCCTGACCGGTATAGAACTCATTTGTTTAGTCTTTCTCATTTTGCTTGTTTTCCTTGTTGCAATCATTAATTTTCTATGTTCAGAATTCTTCGGTACAGACTGCAGATATAAAGAACTTATCGAAAAACCTAGTTTTTGAGCTGTTAATACCAAACGGAAAAGAAAACAATTTAGACCATTAAAAATGGATTAAGTTTTTTTACTTAAGTCCTTTATACCTGACACCGGATACGGGATAATTGCTTTTGAACAAGCTGTTCTCAGTTTTATATTCATAATTGTGTTGCACGGATTCTGTAGATAAAACCGAATTAAAAAAGTTAATAATTTTGGGACATTTTGTATATATGTCTAAGTGCATTATAGAGTAGTCGAGTCATGAAGAGAGAAGGACTTTTATTACGTCACGTACACTGATTCTGGACGTACGAATAGAACTTGTGATTAAAACTATTATAACTTTGCTCGATATTGTCAAAATTGGCAACGTTAGCACGTATTTTTATTGACAATTGAAAAACTTGCAGCTGTAAAACCCTGTCAACAAAATATTTTTTTTATACCCGGTCGAAAGTACATACTTTCAGCCAAAGACGTCGCCAGAGGGGGGCAAAAGGATGAGAAAAAAACAAAAATTTCAGATTTTTGAGGGTTAAGATATTAAATATTAACACATTTATTGAATCCTTAAATTTGATTTTAGTTTCAGAGTGATTCTGCTGAACGCTACATTTTATTACTTGCTTATTTTGTGACATTAGGCAGGAAAACTTATAACTTAAAAAAATCCCGAACCTCTAGGGAGGGGCAGCTGCTCCTACCTGCCTCCCCTTGGCGACGCCACTGCTTTCAGCTTCGACTTTAAGGCAGAGAGCCTAACATTTATGCACCGCTCAAATTACTCGCACGCCATCTGTAACAGTGCGCCGAAACAGTTTTCTCGTGCAAACTAATACGAAAGTACGTACTTTCGACAGGGTATGAAGAAAAATAGTATACACCGCGCGGGCTGAAAGTTGAAATTCCTGCACTGCGCGACACATGATCGCGAATTGCAGGAATTTCTTCTTTCTGCCCTTGCGATATACTATTGTTTAAACAATATGGACTGTTAAAAACTATCAAATTTTGATACGCGAGACTACTCTATTGGCAAATAGTCGTACTAAATAAATAACGGACTCTATTTATATTCAGGAAAACTCCGTCTGAAATAGCTGTAAGTAATATTCAAAGTGCTTTTTTTCTAGAATAAACGTAAATTGCGTTATGCATTGTGAATGTAAGTTTTATGTACGTCGGTTGTGTGTTTTCGATTTTTGCAAATCTCTTTTCAGTGGTGTCGACAGACAATGTCGTGCTCTGTTGGTGGTCAAATCATTCTCTATAGTATCTCTTTCAGCCCTCCCGGGAATACGAACTCTCTGTCTTTGTTTATCTTTGCATCACATATAGGTACTTGTATAAGTCACATTATGTCTGTTGAAAGACCTTCTGGTGTGAACAGTGGAACTAGATTATAAAGGTTGCAATCAAAAGCAGCACCCTTTTAGAAAAAAGGTACTATTTGCATAATATACCTACATATGTGTACGCCCTTTTGTACACATATTCTGTAATAAATACTACTTACAAAAAAATAAATTAAAAAAATCAAAAAACCCGACTGCGTAAAAAGAGAACAGAAAAGATAGAAATAAGATCAAATTACAATATGCAGTCGGATGCATCAGATATTTCTGTTCATTTTATTTTTGCAGTTACTACCTCCGACTGCAAATTATCATTTGATCTTGTTTCAATCTTTCCTGTTCTCTTTTAACGCAGTCGGGTTTTTTTGATTTTTTCAATTTACTTTTTCCTTTTATTAGTGTATTTGCCATATGGCAACATACACTATTGGCGTTGGTCGGATGGCGGGACCTAGGGGTCGGACCAAAATTTCTCGACGTTTCATAACCTCCTAAACACTTTGGCACCATTTTTAAAAATGTTTATATATATATATATATGTATATATATATATATATATATATATATATATATATATATATATATATATATATATATATATACGTATATAGATATATATTTATATGTGCGGGCAATAACTTTCGAAGGAGCTAATTAATTTTAACGAAATGGGCCCAATCGGGTCATTTTAAGGGTAGTTTTTAGGGATTGAAAAAAGTTTTTGGTCCCAAAAATACCGAAAAAATTCTCAGAATCATTTCAAAATTGAAATTTAACCCTTTAGTAGCAAATAAAAAGTGCTCCTAAAATTATAAGCAAATCGGCCCGACAGGACCGGACTTACAAATTTTATGAAAACACTAGTTTGCGTATACGAATTTACTTACTGAAGGTCGTATTTAATTTGGTGCAGATGTTGGATTGATAACAATATTTCAACTAATAAAATTATTATTGTGAGGGGTGTATTAAGGGGTTCAATTTTTTTTTATTTTGTCCAAAAACAAACTTAATTTCATTTAATAAAGCCACAATATCTGTGTTAGCAAATACACTATATTGTCGGCAGGGTTTTGGCACTGCGACCCGGGTTTTTATTTTGTTTTAGTCTTATTCATTTTTTTCAAAGACATGTTTTTGCGGTCGAGTTGTTTGTTTTTTGAATAATTATTATTTTCTTTCATATATGCCCAATAGTTTGAGTATTGACACTTTCGAGGTAAAAGTATCATAGAATGGTTCAATTAATAGTTTCATTCTGTAATTTGCCATTGTGGCATATAAAATCCGCCATTTTGATTTTTTTTTTGACGTCACCTATCTACACTTGGGTTATCGAGACAAATCCACTTTTTCTTTCACTGACTCTAGGTTATATTGAAAACAGTTGGTTGTTTCAAGAAGTTTCGAATCAGGGCGTATGCATCATTTGATATATATGGAGTTAGATAGCACAAAATCTATGCGAAGTTGTGCCTTCCCCAAGAGAACGTTCCCTAAGGATACGTCGTATAAGGTTCGATGTCGGCATATCTTCCCCTTTTGAGAGAAGGGTTTCTTTATAAACATATCAGCGATTTCTTTGAACTATTATTAAATTAGTATTGAACAGGCTTTTGGAAATTATGGTTACGTAAATATACACATTTTTTCTTCATGAAAAATACAGTTTAAAATTAAATACAATAAAATTAGAGTTTAAAAAAACTAAAACAACACGCTTTTATGAACTAAAAAATGCAAAATAATTTGATACAACAAAATTAACTTTACAGTAAAAAGCGTGGAGTGCTTAATATCGATAATTTTTCATTTACTAACCATTTGTAAACGTAGAGCTATTATGAAAATTTAAGTAGATAGCAGCCCACGCTTTTTACAGTAAATTTTGTTGTCAAATTATTTTGCATTTTTTAGTTTTTTTAAACTCTAATTTTAATTACAATCACCTTCCTTAACAACAGTCAATCAGAAATCACTATGAAAAAGGAATATTTGAATGTAAGCTGAGACTATTAAACCTGATTTTTTCTTTAAGTCGGTTCCAATACGATTTTTTTAATATACGGGTTTTTTTGGCTTCTACACTTAGTGTAATTAGTCACAACTTGTTTTATAAAATTATTATAAAATTAATATACAAATAAATACACTATCTAATAATTCGACATCACGGAACATAGGTGGGATTCGAACCCACGACAGTGCGGTCTAGAAGTCACGAAGTTGACCACTAAACCACACTGTCCTCCCAATACGGCAATTCTAATGAAAATTTTAATAGGTCACTATGAAGTTTTGCATATAAAATGTAAAGATATTTCACATTTTTTTATCTAAAAACTAGCTTTTATTTTTATTGAACAAACCACTTAAGGGATTATAACGTGATGTAAGTTTTAAAAGCAATTTTTAAAATAACATAGTTTGAAGCTAAATCAAATAAGTGGCTTTTACGAAATGAAATTAATATTTTTTTTTGTTTGGAATGTTTTCTTAAATAGAAATTACTATCATAAATTATGCAAGAATTTTTTAGTTGAACATAAACTTTTTTTAACGGGACAAAGAATAATTTATGATTATTAAAATTTTGTGTAAGCCGAAGTTAGGTGGATTCAGGAAGATAAAAATAACGTTAATTTAGGTTCGTGAAAGAGAGAGATTGTGGATTATAGACGCTCAACAGCTGAGGTCATCAGTGTCTATAATTCAGGTTAGTGTGGAAATATAAATTTAATGGTTAAATAAATAATAATTTTTGCGGCGATGTTTTAACAAAAACGTTTTATTTCTAAGATTCATAAAAATTGCTATTCTCGGGAAAGGAGCCGTGGGTAAAGGCTAATCTTAATATATAAACTCGACTGTTCCGCTCTAAATTCAACGGGGTGAATAGACGCTTATAGCCTTGGTTGTTGAGCATCTGTAATCTTCTCAACGGAGTGAGGATTTTTGAAAAATAGGATTAGAATTAGAATTCAATGGCAGCGCTATTGTATTAAATAATTAATAATAATAATGCGTTTAACGTTCGTTTCTCGACGCCATTTACACCATTACTATATTTCATTTATCACTTCCCGTTATTTTCTACATTTTTAAAACTTCAACTTAAGTAATAGCAATAGGCGAATGACAGAATTTTAGGAAATTAGGATACGGTAGGCAATTTTTGAACTAGGAGTTTGATAGGTAAATCGGCCATCATGGCCTCGAATAAGGAACTATCTCGATATTTACCTGGAATTAATTGAGGCAAAGCATAGAAAACCTCAACAAGATGGCCGGTACAGGAATTACGGTTTCTCAATTCTCGGCGAGAGGCAGTAGTAAAAAGTTCCAGCCACATCTGCCATCGCCGGGATTCGACCCCAGTACCTCCCGAATGCGAGTTCAGTGCTCTCACCACTTTTCTACCCCCGCTCGGTTCTATTGTATTAATTAAAATAGTGAAGTCTTTAATTTAACAAAAGCACATTGTAGTTTTCTGTGATGAAAAATGGCAACTTTTGTAGTAATTGAGTTTCTTAAGTAACTAATAACATAACAACTTGAAACTTCCACGTAATCCTTAACTATTGCACTTTGAGTTCTCGAAATATGAGAAAGTTTTCAGAAACTCGCAATGTACAAAGTAAGACAACTAAAATTCATAGTTTAGAATAATTATATACAAAACAAAAACAGAAAAAAATGGCATCAATTTTTTTTTTAAGCTTCCGTTGCTACTTTTTTACAAATGCCATTTTAAAAAAATCAAATCGAAAGATATGAAAAGAAATTCTTTGAATATAAAATTTTACTTTGACATATTTAAATATGTAATTTGCAAATATTCTTGTAATAAAATTTATTTTATATTCGATAATATTTTGTCTAGGTTCATTTACTCGTAAATGTATTTAGTACGGTCCTGCGTACCAGGGCCCGGGTGGCTCCCCACAAGCCCGGGGCCCGAGACTGGATAATGGTAGATGGGATATTTTTCTATTTCATTTCTCTCTAATATATGAACGAACTATCTGATCTAGTTTACATTTAGGTCGCAAGAGCTGGGACCTAGCCTGCATGGGCCCCCTATCCTACCTACCGCAAACCTATAACCGTTACAGCGTTTTCGGCACGGGTTAATTTTAATCATTCGAGCTGAAATTTTCAAAGAATCATTTTTTCAATGTAAATAACCATTTTAAAGATCAGCATGTGACAATTTCCAACTTGTCAAAATAAGGGTCTTTGGTGTATGGTTTTTGTTTCAACAATTCCTGTTTTCCGGTTACTTTTCATTCAGCAGGCTGAGATATTTTATGTGCTCCTGATATTGTTTATTTTGTGTTCGACAATAAAATCTACTTTTATATTTTTATTATCTTGATCTTTCGAGAACTAGCAAAGGCAGACTCTTTAGAGATATAGTCGAGTCTCTGAACTGACTATAAGCAAGTTTCAGCGTTATCGCTTGAAACAGTTAACATCGGCAATGAATACAGCAGAACACAGCAAGTCATCGATGTAAAAAAGACGGCGGTTTCGGTACAATGAATGATTGGTTGACTGTGCAGCTGCTGGCTTAGACGCCGTCTAAAATGGGTTTTTTCTTAATCCGTGCGATGCTGAAGGCAAACTTGCTTGCGGTAAAAAGTAATGGCGACCTCCGTCAATTGTTATCGATTGTTAGTAGAATGAGACAGATATATCACAGACAGAAAGAAAAACTTAGAAGGAGACGAGAAAATTAATACGTTCTACCAATTCATATCTTCAGTTTTATTTGTAGAAAATTTGCCATTGTTTAAAGTTGATTGATTAATATAATAAAGGAATAATTGGTTACGGTTTTAGAGTTTTAAATATGATTATTAATAATCTTAAGTTTTTAAAATAGCCAACTTCTTAGTTACTATAAATAATTATATTTAATTTAATATTACCTCGAACTAAAATTTGACTTTAAAAAAACTAAAACAGCACGCTGTTACGAACTAAAAGATGCAAAATAATTTAACAACAAAATTAGTTTTACTGTAAAAAGCTTAAATTTTCATAATAGCTCTACTTTTAGAATTAGCTAGTAAATGACAAATTTATTACCGATATTAAGCCCACGCTTTTTACAGTAAAGCTAATTTTGTTGTCAAATTATTTAGCATTTTTTAGTTCATAAAAGTGTGTTGTTTTAGTTTTTCTAAAATGTAATTTTAATTATGAGACTAAAAAAATATTGTATTTGACTATGCGATAAGCAACGCAACGTACGTCACTGTACAGCGTGTTAACTTGCTTGCTGTAATTTTTCAAGTTTTTTTATTCTTAAGGTTCTGGTCAGGATAATGAGACAAACTTATTAAATTATTGTATTATCATCGGCCCTTGATAAGTGTGCAAAGTTTTAGTTTAATATGACGTTTTGAAGTGGGTGAATTTCACGTTCAAAGATTCTTTTATAAACAAACAAACAGGTGAAGCTATTAAAAGCGTGTTAAAAATAGGAACTATATCGAAAAAATGAAGAACATGAAATACGAAAATCTTTTGAATATCTACAATATGCCTCTAAACATATTAAACAAATTAAATTAGATCGAGAGAGCCGCGTATGTATTTCAGTAAACATTGTATGTAGATATATTGGACCATTCATCATAAACAGGCCCCATTTCCGGGCTCGGTGATGAACAGGTTTAGAGCTCAGTTCCTGTTTCCCTGTTCCAGTAATGCATACAAATGTTACAATCAATTTGAACGACGGTCCCTTGATGTGAGGTGTTTTATGGACCCTTCTCACTACACACGTAATTCATTAGTTTGACTTTGTTTTATATATACCGGACTTTCTCTAACCAAAAACTCCATTCGGTCGAAAATGATTATTATTATCGGTTTCATAGTTTCACCATATTTATATTTAAAAGCTCAATAACAACCAATAGGCGTCTATAAACCCCGTAGCCCTATTTCAGCATCTCTGGAACCCCTTTCCTTCTCCATGTAGCCTAACGTAGCCTTTCCTATGACCCATCTCGGATATAACATAGTTTTTTATTATCAAGTCCAGAAGACATTTTATGTTTTCTGTTAATAAACTGTTAAAAAAATGATAATGAGTCTCGCCCTCATAAGCTCACATAAGAAGTTTAACTTCTTTAGTTTTTAATATTATTCCCAAGTTTTTTTTATGTGAAACTAATTAATAATACTTCCTTGCCAGTTTCATATAAATTAGAAGACAAACTAACTTCCCCTTTATGTGCCAGTTCTACTTCCCCTCGATTTCAAATAGATACGTCGCTAAAGAACTTAAACTTCAAAAATTTGGATTAAAATGAACAAGACTGATATTTGTTATATCAAATACTAGAAAAGTATTTGTATTTGTATTTTGAAACTCTTTTACTCAAATACTTCACAACTCTGCTTCTAAATGAACAACTACGCCCATAAAGAAATTATTGCGCCGATTTTTAATTGAATGTAGATAGGGAAGGTGGACGTTAGATAGGGAAAGTGGTTGTAAAACTAAAAACAAAATCGTTTTTAGAGGCACTTATTCAAGAGTTTAATTTTTTTCAATATTGTTTTATCGATCCTCTTTTTAACCGACTTCAAAAAAAGGAGAAGGTTCTCAATTCGTTGAAATCTTTTTTTTTATTTTTTATGTATGTTCCCTGATTACTCAAAGACGCCTGAACCGATTTGGAAAATTCTTTTTTTGTTTGAAAGGGTATACATCCCAGGTGGTCCCATGGTCATCAGGTCAGGATCTGATGATGCAACCCTGGAGAAATCAAGGGAAATCTTCAAAAATGTGCGAAATCAAATCCACCACTAAAAAGTAAAAAATAAAAAAACTTAAAAAAAAATATTAACCTCCTTCAAAATAATCACTAAAAAGATGAAAATAATGAAATTTTTAGGTCGGCGCCTATTTAATAAAAGTAGATATGTAATTAAAAGTTTTTGTAATGAAATTAGCTCCGACCTCAAAATTTCATTATTTTCATTTTTTTAGTGATTTTTGTGAAGGAGGTTAATATTTTTTTTAACTTTTTTTTATATCCTTTATATTTTAAATTGTAAATCATTGAACACCCTGTATTTGTATCAAATGTTTACAATATAAATACGGTAGACGTGTGTGGATACACGAACTACGAATCCAATCTAAATAACACGGTTTTGTAATTAACTTTTTTTGTTATTTCACAAATCTAACAGATTTGCTCCAATAATTTATATTCTGTGTCGTGCTCCTTATATTTATACAAAAAATTTCATATGTCGCAGTGGTAATTACGTTATTTGACAACATGGCTACTGAATTTTAAAAATTTATACCAACTAGCGGCCCTGTTAGTGGTCACTTACCTAATATAGAGTGGACATATATTTTATTTTATATTCTATTCAGAGACTTCACTACGTCACATAATATTACCGACAACAGATTGCCACGAGATGGCGAAATTTAATTTGTTTCATTTTATTCAGAGACTTCACCGGTATTACACGTCATATAATGCGGCATAAACGGCCGTATCTTTTGATTGCGTTGACTTAGAAGTTTGATTTTTTTACAGCTCTAAGGGATTGCAGACCTGAGTATTTGATATTAATTTCAACTTGATACCTCCACGAGTTTTGGAGAAAAAGCGAGTGTCAAAATATGGAGCATAAACGGTCGTATCTTTTGATTGCGTTGACTTAGAAGTTTGATTTTTTCACAGCTCCAAAGAATTACAGACCTGAGTATTTGGTATTAATTTCAACATGATACCCCCACGCGTTCCTGAGAAAAAAAGTCTTGATAGACTGACAGACGGATGACGAAGTGATTCTATAAGGATTCGTGTTTTCCTTTTGAAATCGACGTTCACATGAGTGAAACCACGAAAGAAAATGCGTTAAATATTCAATTACTTTAATGATTCCAATAAAAACAACATCTTAAAAGTGTTAATTAGGACATAAAATGCGGTGAATTTTTATTGTGCAGAGTCCATTCATCGTTTTTCAAACACAATTAGAAAATGGAAATAAATCCATTTGATTTATTTTACGATAATTGCGTAGACTGTGGTAGGCGCTCTGATCATTGTGTATATAAAACGACGCAGTCACATGTTCTGCGGTAACGGGTCCATTAATCCACTTTGTTAATTAAAAGAGCCAGAACGCCGTTCTTATAAAACAGCTGCCTGTTCGTGTCGTCCAAGGTAGTAAGTAACTAAGGTTGGGCGTTAGCAATGTTGAAGGTGTTAGTAGGCGAGACGTGGGAGAGGGCGGGGGAAGTAGGCTTCTGACGTCACGTGGAGTCTTTTTCCAAACAGTTGGGATAACGATTAATTGGAAAAGCAAACCATGGACATCAGTGACGTAAGCAATCGACTCAAACAATCACAGACGTGAAAGTTGGGCGTTAACATTGTTGAAGATGTGACTTGGCGAGACGCGAGAGAGGGCGGGGCAAGTAGGCTTCTGACGTCACGTGGAGTCTTTTTCCAAACAGTTGGGATAACGATTAATTGGAAAAGCAAACCATGGACATCAGTGACGTAAGCAATCGACTCAAACAATCACAGACGTGAAAGTTGGGTGTTAACATTGTTGAAGATGTGACTTGGCGAGACGCGAGAGAGGGCGGGGCAAGTAGGCTTCTGACGTCACGTGGAGTCTTTTTCCAAACAGTTGGGATAACGATTAATTAAAAAAGCAAACCATGAACATCAGTGACGTAAACAATCGACTCAATCAATCACAGACGTGACCATGTTTATAGCAACCTTCTAGTATTCTAGTAACCTTGCGTGTCGTGGAACTTTTATAAATGGAATGAGAAACTGTGGCCGACGTCTGTCTGTCTCACCCAGTTTCGTAGGTGGTGAATGCGCAATTTAGTTGCAATCAGAGAGAAATCAATTTAGTAAAAAGAGATAAAAGATACAAAATAGATGCGTGTACTTTTTCTTATGCAATTTTTTGGTCTGAAATATTTTTTGAAGTGTTTTAGGAGCAAGCTAAATTTTGTGTTTAATCACAGCTAATAAAAACAATATTGTTGTAATTTTATTTAATTGATAATTCCAGGCGCAATGCTCAAATAAAACAACGAAGTTGAGATATCAAAAAGAAAGTTTATTTTTTCAAAAATATTAAATTATTACCGATGCTTATAAGTTGAACAAAAACCATTGAATGCTGAAAAATGTACAATACAAAAATTTTGTCAAAAATTTATTACATAACAAATTATTTAGTTTCATAATTAGTAGCTAATAAGAAAAAGAAGGATGCGTTTCAATTAGAATTATACAAAATTATTTTTATTATTGAGAAAGCGTAATATTTAACAAATATAATAAAATGAATTTTTCGACCACGATCCGAAATTTCCCGAGAGCATTTTTTTACAATCTGAGGGATAAATCACCATTCATTTGTAAGATGCAATTAATTTTCATACGTAAATACAGAATTACTGTGTCATTTCGAATTTAGGCTTATGTAAAACCCACTTATGTACGATGTATATTATATATTACGACCTGTATGTCTTTATATAAAGTAGGTAAACGAACGCGAAATGTGAATCTGAATAATTACACTCTGTTCTAGTGAATTTCTCCTGGGCTTTGTACACTCCGACTAGGTATCTGTGCACATTACAATGTTCACATAGACTTTACACTATACGGAGTGTATCAGAATGTGTAATTAGTAAACATCGAAATTACTTCAGTAGATAAAATCGTAAAATAAGCTCCGGCAAATTTAGGACTGTGATCACAAATTTTATTTTATTACTATTTTTTAATTTATACTTCTTTTGGCGCACTGAAGGTAAAATTTTCTCTGTTACGGAAGCTACACACGCAGCATGCTGCGAGTATATTCGAAAGTTGTTTTTGATAACGTCAAAATAGTTATTTCATAAACAAGGTAGGCTATATTAGCGACATCGGACGGAACTTCTTAAAAACTACAGTGCTGTTAACAACTTTTGACAGTTAAATAACCTCAATATTTGTATTTATTATAAATTATGGATTCAACAGTAGAAAACCTTTTAAATAGATAAAAAGTTACTTTAAGCAGGCACTAAAAATGTTACTTTTGAAAATGGAACAAAGGTAAAATGTATATAAATTATAAGATCACAAACGTTACCCAACCGCTATTTAAAAATGTTTTTCCAACTATATATTTATCATTTTCCTAGATATCCTATTTTATTTTATCAATGTACATCTTTAATGAAATATATATATCGCGATCACGCCAAAGAAGTATAACTTCTGCTGCGCGTACATAAATGCATACGCCACTTTTTTAATTAGCTGTGATTAAGCATTAATATCTTACCTTAAAAACTCAGTTTATTTCAAATAATATCAATATTCTGTCTTTTAATTTCTTTGATATTTGTTAAACACTGCCATTAAAGTTTATATTAACAACAGTCGTTGCCACCGAATCAATTTACGGTATCCAACGCGACGAGGCAACCTCTTTAATTTTCAGACTGTTAACTTAAATCATTTTTCTATATCCCTAAATCGGTATTTTTTTGCTTTACAAATAAATTTGAATATGAGACTATTTTATTTATAACGGTTTCTTGTGACGCTTGTATATAAATTGATATTGGAAATCGAACGAGTCATCTAGTGAATACCCAAAGGAATGCTTTTAAAAAATAGAAACAGACATACACTACTACATAGAAATGACGTCATACTTACACGTCGTCGCTAAAAATAACCGAATAGACGAAATGATATATTTATATCTTTCATTTGTAGGTGAAATTTACTCAGAAACATTTAGTGCTATTATCGTTAAAAAATTCATTTTATCTTTAAAGTTCAATTCCAGATATATGTTATAATAGAAAACAGTATCACGGGTAATTGGAATAAAAATAAATCAATTTAAACACTCATTGATTCCAACGTTTCGTCTTTATTCAATTTTATTTAATTTTAGTAAATTATTTAATTCATAATGTTTAATATTTTTATTATATGATTGTTAATTTTTGTAAAACAAATTTTTTCAGAGCTTGAAAAAGTCTTGATTGAATAAAGACGAAACGTTGCAATCAATGAGTGTTTAAATTGATTTATTTTTATTCCAATTACCCGTGATACTGTTTTCTATTTCATTTTATGTTATGTATGAACGGTCTGCCTGTTGACGTCATTCCCGCGCTAACGTTGGTTGGCTTGGTGGAACGAAACAACCTCTGTAATCTACAAACTTACAAGCTCTATAGATATATTTTATAGTACAAATCTATTATTGTAATGAAGATTATTGTATTGTCTACAAATTTTGTTTTATTTGCATCTGGAGGTAGAGATGGCACAAGGAACGTACACTTTGCAAAGTGTATTGTGATAGGACGCTGAGCTTGTGCTGTTATAGTACAGTGTGTCTAAGAATATTTGAAAGTGTAACTTGAAAATAAATATAATTTGCACTGATTTTTCACTCGGCACGTGGTAGAACTTGATTAATAATAACAAATAATTAAAAAACACTTGGAAATTCTACTAATAATTATTAAATTATTTTTCGACGATCGTTTCGGGCAATAAGTCCATCCTCAGGAGTACAAAAACTTATACTGAGTATAACTTTTTTTTACTCCTGAGGATGGACTTGTTATCCGAAATGATCGTCGAGAAATAATTTAAGGGGGTATTCTCATGTGAACGCATAAATTTTACCTCTTTTTAGGGAATTTTTTTTTAGACGACAATATCATTCAATCATTTTAATTTTTTTATATGTTTTTATTTGTATCTTACACTGTATAAACAATTTTTTTTTCTCTTATTTTACATTTTTTATATATATATTTTTTAAATTAAATTAGACACTAAAAAAAGCAGGTCACTGGTCATGGTAATAGCGGCTGTTCATGTTGTCTGAAATAAAAAAATCGAATGGATCGTTGTTCAAGAGGTATATCGCTATCGGCCATACAAAAATTAATCAATTTCATTGAAAAAAAAAAAATGGCGGACTGTAGATAAAAAGTTTGTGTTTTTTGTTAATTTTTTTGTTAAAAATCGTTTAAAAAAATAAGAAAATATTTTCGAAAATAAGCAATTTTGGTACGGCCGATAACCATTAATGAGTAGAAGAACATATATAAATTTCAAAGCAATTGGTTGAATACTTTTTTTTTAGGACCATGACAGTTTTAGAAAATAATGTTTCCAGAAAAATGCGTTTAAAGTTTCAAGAGCCGACAAGTCGCTTACGGCGCGTCGGCGACTATGAGTTGTAACTTATTTAAAACTAGGAATTTCGGTCTCTATTTTTCACAGCATATTTTCGATAGGTTTTACTATTGAAATATGAAAAAAAAACGAATTTTCGAAGCCGTCATATGAGAATACCCCCTTAATAATTATTGGTAGAATTTTCAAATGATTTTTAATTATTTGTTATTGAAAAAAAAAAACAACTTATATATAGTAAGACCTCGCTTAATGCTGCTCCGCTGTTTCAATATTACGCAGTTTCTAAAAAAAAGTTTAGCCACTATAACGTAAATTATGGATCAGTTTATAGAAAATGATTCAAATGTTGACAGAAGTTCAAAGGCAAGACGAAGTATTCTTGCTGAACGGAACAGAAAAAGGCAAGCGACATTAGATGACTTCTTTACAAAAAACAAAATATGTCAAATGAGGAACCTTCCTCATCACAAACATAACTTCTTATTCGAACTTTTATTTGATTTTCATCGGATCGGGAGAAATACGGATTTAAAGTACAACCTTAGTAGAAATTTCAATAAAAACTTACAATAGAAATCAGTTACGATTTTTATATGCTTATCATATGAATGCCGGTAAAAACGCAAAGGTTTGACGAGTTTTAAGATATTTGTGAACACTTGGTATTTAAGTATATAGAGCGAATTTGCCTGCGTCATCCTTTCGTTCTTCAATAAGTAATGGTGGACTGTGCTATTGTGCAATATCGGATTAAATTAAGATAATGCAATAATAAAATATGTACTAAGATAATATTGCTTAGTTATGTGTATTCACCGCAATAGCTTTGTTCTCAATGAAATATTATATAGAAAGTGCTTATAATTGATTATTATCAAAAGGTAGAGTAAAGGTGTTATCAGACGGTTCATTTTTTGTTCATTTCTGTCTTTCATTTAGCATCTTTCACTCGAAGCGAAACATTTGAACACAAAGTGAAACAATAGTGTCGAATGAATTCATTAATGAACCGATCCAACAACGCTAAATATCGGCATTCGGCATCATTCATTCGCGCTCCGAATGAACGAAAAATGAAACGCCTGAACTTGGAAAGGACATTCACTCGAGTTTGGCCATTTTGTGTCACGTTTTGTAGCGAACGGACTTGGAGCTACGATACCGTAAGGTAATATATTCTGTCTGTGTATGAGACAAAATGGTATTCAAGTGGAACGACCAAAACACGCTGCTATTTTTGGAGAATTTCAAAAATTATTAATGTCTTTGGAACCACAAACTCGACGAATATAAAAACAGAACAATACAGACAAATTCTATAAAATCTCTAATTAATGATTTCAACTTAGACTTTGCTTCTTTTTTATCAATTCTTCGATCAAATAATCACAAATCAAACTAATTTCACACTTTTATAAATATGAACTTAAATTTTAAAAAATTATTTATATTTTTTTTTAGTTTCATATCTAATATTTTATTTTAAATATAATTTTATTAATAATATTTGACGCTTTGAAAAATTAGTGCCACAGTTCTATGAAAAGGAAGTTTTTATAACTTTCCAAAATGCTGTAATAAAAGAATTAATTGGTCACTTTATAAAAAGGAAGTTAAAGGATAACTATAATTTTTTACAACTAGATTTTTTTACATTATCCTTGTTACGATTTTCTCGTTCCTCTAAACGCTAAAGACGGCAATGAAGAGGTCTTATTATTGTAGTAAAAAAGTAGTCAATTATGAACGTAATACTGTATATATACATGCTGTTTTATAGCTTGCGGTACCTTATCAGCTGATTGAACGATTCAATTGTCTGTTTATTGAAGTTGAAATTCCTGTACTGCGTGACAGTTCAGGAATTTCAATCTTTTGCCCGTGTTTCTTTATAACCGAAAGTGCGTTTATTATCAACATTGTTAAGTAGTCGTCTATCTTTTTCTTTGATTAATTTTTACTTAATATGACTATTTAACTTTTATTTACCATTATATAAAAATATAACTTTTAAGTGAGCAATTTTGAGGTTATACGCAATAACAGCTGTTAGTTACTACTTGGCTGGCGGCAGTCTTACTATAAGTGTGCACGAGAAAACTCTTTCGTCCCGCTGTTACTTTCTTTTGGCTCGCGGTTATAGATGGCGTGCAAGTAATTTCAGCAGAGCATTAATGTTAGGCTTTCTGCCTTAAAATTTAAGCCAAAAGTACGTTTTTTCGGCCGGATCAAATTTGACCCGGACTAGTCCATTTAAGTCGCGCGCGTAAACTCAATCGGTAAAATATTTTTTTTCTAAGTTGGTGTAACTTTCCTTGACATTTGCTTAAAATTTGAGCGGAATACGTTAATTATTGTGTGGTTGGCAACTATTGGTTTACTTTGCTAAAAGTTTGTCAGGCGATTTTTACTATAGAACAAGTTTTCTTAAAATTTTGTGTTTCCAATGAAATTTTGCCAACAGAATCATTGAAAATGTTGCAAAAGTGTTTTGGGAAGTCTACTCTATCGAGAACAGAAGTATTTGAGTGGCGTAAGACGAAATTCCATTGGAAACACAAAATTTTAAGCAAACTCGTTCTAAGTTTTTGTCTATAGTAAAAATTACTAGACAAACTTCTAGCAAAATAAACCAATGGCTGCCAACCACACAATAATTAACGTATCCTGCTCAAATTTTAAACGAGTGTTAAAGAAAGTTGTACCGACTTAAAAAAACAATTTCACCGATTGAGTTTACGCGCGCGGTAAGATCAGATGGTATATGCTAATCGGTCAAACGATGTCGACGTCTATTAATCTCAAACAGATCAATATCCATTTTTAACACGTTGTAACGAAATTAAGGATCACTTTTAATGTTAATATTAATCGGAAAAGCTGCTTGCTTTGAGAGAATCGGTTGGATTTTCGCAGGGAAGCCTGTATAATGTACAAGCGATACATTACAGCCGAAGGGATTGATTGATAGTTGATAAACAAAGGGCTCTTAGTAAGACAATGATGATGATTGATTATGCGCACGACCAATTCTAAAGTGCCGGCGAACGCGCCTCATAAAGTCTCTATGACTACAGATATGAACCTATGTACGCATGACTGCTTGGTTTCATATTGACCTAAATAATTACACTAAGAACTCAATGGCCCATACAATTCAATCCGCATACAGTTATTCTCAAATAACGTTTACTAGCGATTCTAACGTCGTAAGTAAACATTTTAAAAAAATGCGTATTTTACACTACACATTACAGAAGTGAAATTTCTAGTCGTCGTCTCGCAACTGCGCCCCTTCGCAAGAAATTCTCGCCCTGCGAGAAACATCGCTAAAATCGCTGGCTTGATTGAAATAAAAATAGTACTAAAAATTATAATAATATATAAATAATAAAATTAGAGTTTTAAAAAACTAAAACAACACGCTTTTATGTACTAAAAAATGCAAAATAATTTGACAACAAAATTAGCTTTACTGTAAAAAGCGTTGAATGCTATTTACATAAATTTTCATAATAGCTCTACGTTTACAATTAGCAGTAAATGAAAAATTTATTAGGGATATTAAGCACTTCACGATTTCTACAGTAAAGCTAATTGTGTTGTCAAATTATTTTGCATTTTTTAGTTCATATGTCGTGCTGTTTTAGTTTTTTTGTAAACCCTAATTGTAAGACTAAAAAACAATTTGCATCTGACTATGAAGTAGGCAACTTAATGTAAGGACAACGTGTTAGCTTGCTTGCTGTAATTTTTCTAGTTTTTGTTTTATCCTGAAGGTCCTGGTCAGGATATTGAGGCAAATTTATTAAATTATTGTATTGTCATCGGATAAGTGTGCAAAGTTTTAATTTAATCTGACGTTTTGAAGTAGGTGAATTTCACATTAAAAAATCCATTACAAATAAACATGCAAACAGACAAACAAACAAATATAGAGGTGAAGCTTATAAAAGCGTGTTAAAAAGAGATTCTCTTTGATAATAAAATTTCCACTGACGCATTCTTCCTGCATTCGCCATTTTTTATAGCTTGCAATAGTGAACCGTTTAACAAAACTGCAATGGCTGTTTGATCTTGATTAAACATTAAAGCTGGAAAAACGAATGGAAATATGAAGTGTTATTTCATCCGGTGAAATGCGAAATGCTTTCGTAGCAACAATGAAAAACCCATTCAGTGTAAAATCGATATGTACACTTTTTGACAAAAACTTTTCATCGCTAACGAACCTAATTCTGGTCGATTTAATTCTCACGTCATTTTGTGACATCTTTTTTACGTACCTACACGAAATTATACTAAATTAGCCCGAAATTTGTGACAGTCGATGCGTAACTAATGCTTCAATCAATGTGGCATTTCCGTATTTTTAACACGCTTTTATTAGCTTCACCTGTATGCCTGGTTTGTAAATGAATCTTTGAACGTGAAATTCACTCACTTCAAAACGTCAGATTAACTTGAAATTTTGCACACTTATCAAGGACCGATGACAATACAATAATTTAATAAGTTAGTCCCATTATCTTGACCAGGACCTCTAGAATAAAAAAAACTTGAAAAATTACAGCAAGCAAACTAACACGCTGTACAGTGACGTACGTTGAGTTGCCTACTTCATAGTTAAATGCAATTTGTTTTTTAGTCTTATAATTAAAATCAGAATTTAAAAAAAGTAAAACAACGCGCTTGTATGAACTAAAAAATGCAAAATAATTTGGCAACAAAATTAGCTTTACTGTAAAAAGCGTGGAGTGCTATCTACTTAAATTTTCATAACAGCTCACGTTTACAATTAGCTAGTAAATGAAAAATTCATTACCGCTTTTTACAGTAAAGCTAATTTTGTTGTCAAATTATTTTGCATTTTCTAGTTCATATAATTTTTTAAACTCTAATTTTAATTAGGGTTTCCCCCGGTGTTTTCCGTCAAACAGTCTACTGAATTTTTTCCAAAAAGGTAATACACTCAAATGAATAGCCGAACACAATTATGATATCTTGTAGTATTGCCGTAGGTCGTATTTTAGCACACGTTTTGTGTTAAGATAAATGCTTTTGGCTCCGGTAGATATTTCTAAGCACCAAAGTCGTTGCTGCATCAGCATTGAGTCTCTCTACACTAGGCGGATGTCTATCTCGATGGCACTTTAAAATGGCAAATACGTTCATTTGTAAAGTGTAAATGCACATTACTGCCCGACCCTCCCCTACCTAACGTCACCTCTTTGTCCATGCAGTTAGCGTCACGCCGTTTGCATCCCTCATTAATGACACAATTGGTCGCGTCAACATTTTCAGTTATTCATGTACTAGCCTGAACCCGTGGCTCCCCTCCTGCGAATGTCAGCAGATTAATTTTATTGTATTTTAAAGAAACATTGTTTTTAAGTTCGGTATATATTATAATTCGTACTGATTTTTCACTCGACACTTGGTGAAACATGATTAATAAATAACAGATAAATAAAAACACTTGAAAATTCTACAAAAATTTTTTATTAAATTATTTCTCGACGATCGTTTCGGACAAGAAGTCCATCTTCAGTAATATAAAACATTACTAAAGTGATTAATTTTATTGTATTTTAAAGAAAAATTGTTTTTATGGTCGTTATATATTAATTATCAAAGGTTTTTTTGTCGCTAGGAAATATCTCCCTTAATACTGAAATAATAATAACACTGTACCTATCAAAATTTATCTTTGATACGCCATTTTGGAGACAATTTTTCTCTAAAATGACGAAAAATAAGTAAATATCTTCCTTAATACTGTATCGAATTTAATGTTTGATACGTCATTTTGGAGATTATTAAACATGTTTTCATTAAAAAATTATCCGAATGATTTTAAATTCGGCAGTACAATATATTATGGTAAGAGGCATTCATTAATTACGTAAGGGTCCTGACGGGGAGGGGGGGTAATATTTTATAAGTCGAAATGTGCGATTTCTATCATCGAGTGATAGATATTTGAGAGCTATTAGCATTGAGGAAAACAACTCTGAGATCTATTTTTTCTTTTTTAATGTACAATTTTATTTATACATATTTTTATTTAGAAAATTTTTATTGCATATTAAGTTTTTAAAATCTTTTTGTGTCTATTTTGACACATTTTGAAGCGTGTAAATAAAAATTATACTACGTATATTAATCTTACGTAAGAAGGGGATAAGGGAGTCCGAGACATGTGGGCAGGGGGGGGATCAAAAATGACCAAAATTGCCCTTACGTAATTAATGGTTTTTCACGCCTACTTTTTTTTTAGAATACCGACACATTGAGTGGAGAAACGTTTGACAGAAAAAAAAGAATCTGAAGTCTCTAAAAAAAGTCAGTCGAGATTTGGCACGGAAACCTTTACTCTGAAAAATAATATAAAAGGAAAAATGTATAGTTTTGTTTACTCTGCAACGATCGTTGAACTGGAAATTAATTTAATGTAAATGTCTTATTCTTCCTTTTTTCATACTTTACCTAATTTAAGTTTTGAATATTTCCACAGACAGAATGTAATTTTTCATAAGAACATAATTTTAAATTACTGTTTTTCCGTTCTGAGTTATACTGGATGTTTTGTGATCACGGATCGAAAATAGTTCATTATCTTTTATTTTTATTTTCAACTGGTGTCCCGGTCCGACTTCGCACGAGTAGCACTAATTAATTATCTATAGCCATAAAAGATGTAAATCAATATCATAAAATTCGCAACGTGTATTGAATTCGTGCGAATTCAATCACTTTTAAATGTGAATGTTCAAAAATCGAAGAAAAATCAAACTTGCCAAAAAACAAAAAAAAAGTGATTCTGTTGATCCGATCGCTACTAAACTTCACAGGATCACTCGCTGAACTAATCTGAAGATAGCCTGAAAATTTCGTCAAAACTGACTGAAAACTGAAAATTCGTTCTAGGAATCTTTAAAACTGTACCATTACAGACTACGTTACGACTTTATTAGTGTATTTGCCATATGGCAACATACACTATTGGCGTTGGTCGGATGGCGGGACCTAGGGGTCGGACCAAAATTTCTCGACGTTTCATAACCTCCTAAACACTTTGGCACCATTTTTGAAAATGTTTATATATATATGTATATATATATATGTATATATATATGTATATATATATATATATATATATATGTATATATATATATATATATATATATATATATATATATTTATATACGTATATATATATATATATATATATATATATATATATATATGTGTGCGGGCAATAACTTTCGAAAGAGAAATTTGGCCCACGTGTTGAAATCCATCACCGCAAGAAGCCTATTTAAAATGGGCGTAATGGGGGCATTTTAAGGGTAGTTTTTAGGGGTTGAAAAATGTTTTTGGGCCCCAAAATACCGAAAAAATTCTCAGAATCGTTTCAAAATTGACATTTAACCCTTTAGTAGTAATTAAAAAGTGTCCCTAAAATTTTAATAAAATCGGCCCGACAGGATCGGACTTACAAATTTTTTGAAAACACTAATTTGCAGATAGTGATTTATTTATTGAAGGGTGTCTTTACTTCGGTGTAGACGTTAGATTGATATTAATATTACAATTAAGAAAAAAAATATTATTTTAAGGGGTTAAATTTTTTATTTTGCCCAAAAACAAACTTAATTTCACATAATAAAAGTATAAAACCACACGGCCCTATACAAGCAAATACACTATATTGTCGGCAGGGTTTTGGCACTGCGACCCGGGTTTTTTATTTGTATTAATTGAACTAACTTCTGTAAAATTCATTGAAAATTTTGTAATCAGTTGGCTATATAATATACAAACACATCAGCCATTAATTATTTATGTGAAGAGTGCTATATTGTACATAGTTTGAAATTGTCAATTTTGATTATATGTATTGATTTTGACATAGTGCGCGCAACGCTGGGTCTAATAGCTATTGTTATATAAGTGGGAACATACAATGAACAAATAGAACAAAGTCTATTACGGTTTTGCACTAGTCGCTAACTAAGGTAACTCCGACGTTCTTTTGTGCTCGTATTCTGAAACGAGTCTTTTTAATTACGCGTAGAGACGAGGATGCGTTTGCAATCTTTTGATGTTGTGCGTCATTTAAACAAGAACAATAGCCATATTAAATTCGTCGCGGACAGGTTTATCAAAATTTAATGTTGTCTCTCATTAAAATTCACTGGAAGAATTTACACAACGTTTTAAGTTACAAAATTGTGTACCTGTCACTGTTTGTTTAAATTATTTGAACGTTCTTTGTACATAAATGAAAGATCTTCTTTTTAAAATAAAGCTCAGTTTTTGTGTGTTGAACAAATATAGTTATTGAAAATTTGATGAGAATATTTAAAATTTTAAAATAATTTTGTCACTCAAAACCGGTCTAAAAACACAAGTCAGTGATCTCTAAAAAATTAGAATTTAAAAAAACTAAAACAACACGCTTTTATGACCTAAATAATGCAAAATAATTTCACAACAAAAAAGCGTAGAGTGCTTAAAATATCGGTAATATTTTTTTCATTTACTAGCTAATTGTAAACTTGAGCTATTATGAAAATTAAAGTAGATAATAGCCCACGCTTTTAATAGTAATAGCTAATGTCGTTGTCAAATTATTTTGCATTTTTTAGTTCATTGTTTTAGTTTTTTTATACCCTATTTTTAATTAGAAAAAAAACAATATTGCATTTGACTATGAGGTAGGCAACTCAACGTACGTCACTGTACAGCGTGTAAGCTTGCTTGTCATAATATTTTAAGTTTTCTTTATCCTGAAAGTTCTGGTCAGGATAATGGGACAAACTTATTAAATTATTGTATTGTCATCGGTTCTTGATAAATGTGCCAAGTTTCAGTTTAATCCAATGTTTTGAAGTGGATGTATTTCACGTTCAAAGATTCCATTACAAACAAACAAACATACACGTGAAGCTAATAAAAGCGTGTTAAAAATACCTTACTTACACTGTCTGATGAATAAGAAAATGTTGGCCCGTATTCATATTGACTCCGTAACAAAACACATACGGCGTTTGCAGTAACTAAGGTTACGTACAGTATTCCAAATTACCGACCGTAATTCAAAAATGTCGCAGTTCCTATTCTACACTTTAAAGTACCGTCCTTTTGTTTCGTAAACGAAGACGAAACAAAAGAAGAATAATTCCTTTTTCTTATAGAAATAGCAGAATACAAATTATGTAGATTGTCTGTATCTGCGTATAGAAAGTAGGGTTAAGGGTCAACAAAATCTTTACAATATGGCCGATATATTGCAGCGTCATGCCGGTCTAAAGTAACGCTTATACTTCTGATGATCTCACTATATAGTACTCGTACACAGATTGACCGTAGAAAAACCCTTAGGGCTTTTCAAGATTGTTATTGGAGCAGTTCAGGGATGACAAAACACGCAATTCTTGAACGGTGGGAATATTATGGTGTGCTGCAGCGCCGGCCTTGGGGTAGAGCGAGTGAAGCGGTCGCTTTAGGCGCCAGGTGGCAAGGGACGTCAATATTTTATTATTTAGTGACTGATTGAAATTAACATCAAATACTAATTTAATTATATAGCGGTTGGAACTTTCTTAATCTTAAACATAAGTACGTGTGTTGATCAATAAGTTACTCATGTTTGAAATAATAACGCAATATTTTTCAACAAATATTTTTTTATTTCTCAACGTAAACTCCTTTCAAGTCTACACACTTTTTCCAATGTTCATGCCATTTGCTTAACCCGTTGAAAAAATGTGATTCTTCAAACTCTGTAAAAAAAGCTTCTGTCTCTGCATTTGAGCTGATTTTTTTTTTCCTTCGAGTCATGTCTTCAAGTTAGGCAAGAGGAAAAAGTCGTTGGGCTAGCACCCAACGACTTTTTCCTCTTGCAAGTAAGGTGGGTGCGGAAGCAATTCGTAATGCAATTGGTGCAATTTGGCCGCGACAATCAAAGACGAATGTGCTGGTGTGTTGTCGTGATGAAAGAGTACTTTTTTCTTCGCCATATGAGGCCATGTCTCCTTCAATTTCTCATTCAATCTGTCCAACAACTCACTGCAGTACTGCCCGGTGATTGTTTTTCTTTCTGCAGAAAGTCGATGAGAATGAATCGTGGCCAAACACGGGTACTTATTGATCTACCCACGTATAATAATTAAAATTACTTAATTTAAATTTAGAAAGTGTTGATGTTTGCAATTAAAGTTGATTTTCTGAAAAGTGTGCAACATCGTGCAGGTTTGTGCTGTGCCATGCTTGACAAGTGTGTCTTTAAGACAACAAGGAACGAGGAGCTATTAGAAAAAATAGCAATTTGAAACCAGATGAAGCTGGATCGAGCTGTTTGTAATTAAAAGCTCATTAATTATTATGAGAGAAATCAAGTCGACTTTTGTATATCCGCGCTCTATTGTTTTTGAACGAGACAGTGGCGGATTTACAAATTTGCCGCTAGTAGGCTATTAAATTTTTGCCGCCCCTACTGACCTCTGAAATTCGATACCCTAGTTCGCAATCATCTTAAACGACTACGCAAATACGTTGTACAAAAAAAAAATATTAAGTATTGAAACATATTACACGATGATTGAATTGTGTGAATGCAACCTAGTAATATTTAGGTACATGGAGAAAAAAAAAGTACTGCATTTAAATTGCAGTACTGAATCGCTATTGGAATATTTTAAAAACGCATTATCACAAAAGTATATTTTACAGAGTGTTTAGTAATTTTTCATATACAGACGTTAGTGTTCAGTATACTCTACAGTACTAAAATATTGAAATGTTTGTTAAATACTCGAAACTCTATGTATATAATAATGTTGCTTTTTTATTTCTGTAAGACAAAAATTTTTGGGCTAAATTTGCCGCCCCCTAAAATCTGCCGCCATAGGCTTCAGCCTACTCAGCCTGCTGGTAAATCCGCCACTGGAACGAGACCAATAGAAAACTCGGTTTCTATCAACCCTAGAATAGTTACATCTGAGAGCATACATAACTATCGTTGGTTTTGCTGCAGCATCAGATATGCGGGGGCGATAGACGATGAGGGTTGCGCGGGCGGCCGAAGAGAGGGTTTGCGGTCGTGATGCACTGCCCTTATCCGATAGAGGGCGTACACCACTAAGATTTATGTTAATATGCCGGTTTGAGCATTGAATTAAAAATATGTATTTATGTATCTAGTGGTTAGAATTGTTAGGAAATGGAAATAAAATGAAAAAAATAAATACAGTTTAAGGGGTGTATTTAGGGGTTAAAATTGTTTTGAGGCTTAAAACTACCGAAAAAAATCTCGCAATCGTATCAAAATTTAAATTTTCCTTTTAGTAGCAATTAGCAAGTACCTCTTAAATTAAAAAAAAAATTGGTTCAACAAATTTTTTTTTTTTTTTTTTTTTTTATATATTATATACGCGCTCAGCGGCTAAGGCTATATGCGCGGGTGGGAGTAATATGTACATAAGTTGGCTAAGTGGGGTGAGTATCTACAGCAAATTGGTAAGTATGATTTTTTAAAATGTATTTTCACTTATTTTAGAACAAATTTTTTGAAAACACTAATTTGCAGATAATGAATTATTTAGTGCAAGGCGTATTTAATTTGGTGTTCGATTGATAATAATATTGCAATTAATAAAAAAAAAATAAGAGGTGTAAAGGGTTAGATTTCTTATTTTGTCCAAAAACAAACTTAAGTTCACATAATAAAATTAATATTATTTTAAGGGTTGTAATAAGGAGTTACATTTTTTATTTTGCCCAAAAACAAACTTAAGTTCACATAATAAAACCACACTGCGCAAATACACTGTGTTGTCGGCAGGTTTTAGCACTGCGACCCTAGTTTTTTTCCTGATTTCTGTTATGCTAATTATCTCTTAAGAGATTCGAAACATTTTGGGAATCGCTGCTTTACATAAATCGAAATAAAAAACTGCGAAAAATACAATTTTCGTTATGCGTCGTAAGCTTTTTTTTCTGATTGCATTAGATTATCCCCCCCACCCCCGTTTACATTTTGTTTATAAATCAAACATAGAATAATGGCTGCTGGCTTAAAATGTAGATATTGACAAATCAGTATTGAAAATACACAACGGCATATTTTCTGGCAAACATCTGTGAATTTTTTAACGCGGCTTGATTCTGCATAATGTTATAATATGCTTATAAATGATATACAAACAATCCCGAACATTTTTGTATACGGTATGACGCGAAGCATTTAAAACCTTACTTTTAAAAATTTTCATGATTTTTTTTTTGAAAATTTTATTTTAGTTTTTACTTTTATCAATCCAATTTGCGTTGATTTTTCACTCCGCACTTGGTTGAATATGATTAATAATAACAAATAAATAAAAACTTGAAAATTCTACAATTTTTTTTTATTAAATTATAACTCGACGATCGTTTCGGGCAATAATCCTCAGGAATATAAAACATATACTTAATATATGTGTTATATTAATGGCCGAAATGATCATCTAGTCATAATTTAATAAAAAAAAATTTATAGAATTTTCAAGTGTTTTTATTTGTTATTTTATCAATTCATTAAAAACACGATATTATAAATTCCTTTGGAGGATACTCAAAACGACTATAGGTTCTAATCAAGGGTTATAGTCGTCTAGAATGTTTTCAGATGACAGAAGGTGCATTGAATTCGTCCATCATTTCAGTTTGAGCCTCTTATGGCTAACTTCATACTGTCGAATTTTTTTTAGCTGTGCGCGTGTATCTTCCGCGTCAAGTCTCTGGACTTACGACACATCCGCATTCGCTAAAGATCCGCAACGGTTGTTGTGGATGCAGATGTAGATGATGATGTCTGCAACATCCCTAATTTATACTAGACAAATATTTTAAACACCTTTCATCAAACACACTGTACATTTCAAGTACATGTTAGCAAAAACAAAGTCGGTATGTTTTCTGTGTATAATAGAGAATTGGTTTTATGCGGCGGTAATAAACTTCAGTGGTTGATTTGATGGGGTGGGAAAAATATCTGCAAAATAAAACAGAATACGGAAAATTGACGCGGATGTGTATAATGTTTCAAAAAGTGATCTGTCGAAACGGTTTCAAAATTTTGCAAACACCTGGCTAAATTTTAAATCCGATTAGGAAATCTGGCTTTTTTATTTTTCAACTCCTTAAATACTAAATTGCAAGATATTAAAATTTCAAAATGGCTGAAGAGTTTTTTATTGCGAAAAAAATTAAAAAATTGAGACTCTAATAAGCCCCGCTACCCTTCAGCCAGGTCTGTGTTTTTGTATTTGGATATTACTAAAGAGGTATCGTACAAATTTTCACAGTGCCTCAAATACCTACCCAAAAATGTCTAACAGCTCTTCTACTATTATGATTCTGTATTTGCGTAACATGTTAAAAATAATAAAAATTAAAACAACACAGGGATTTTTAGCCAAGCAGAAAATGGACATGTAATTGTAATTAGTGACCACTGTGCATTAATTTATATGCACAGGAATGTATTATTTAACGTAGGGGTCATTTTAAAATGGCGTAACAGTTTAAAAATAATTGCACACTTTTCATTAACACAATTCTGCTACTTCGCAACTGAAAAAGACATTAAATTTTTAATATTTTTTTTATACAACGCCAAAACATCGTACTGGATTCCAGTTGAGCAGAATTGTCGAGCGTCTATAATTTATAATCCAATTGACTCAAATAAAAATCGATTTTTTGTACGCAATTAACATAAATGAAAACAGCAAACAGATTTCACAGATGTTTAAATTGGAAAAAACATATACTTCTTACTTTATGATTTTTATTTAATTTCGTACAACGTTTCGTCCTTATTTCAACTCAAACTTTTAAGTACAAGTTATTGGAACAAAGGAAATACTTCAAGTTAAACTGACAGAACGTAAAAATGTTCTCAGCAAATGTCAAACAGTAGTTGCAAAAGGCATTTCACTACTGTTTTTATTAACTGTGTGTAAGCATTAAACTTCACAAAATTTGACTTGCTGCATACCAATTTTAAATAATAAAAATTAGAGTTTAAAAAAACTATCCGTTTTTTTGAACTAAAAAATGCAAAATAATTTGACAACAAAATTAGCTTTACTGCAAAAAGTGTGGAGTGCTTAATATCGGTAATAATTGTTGTATTTACTAGCTAATTGTAAACGTAGAGCTATTATGAAAATTTAAGTAGATAGCACCCACGCGTTTTACAATAAAGCTAATTTTGTTATCAAATTATTTTGCATTTTTTACTTCATATAAAAGCGTGTTGTTTTAGTTTTTTTAAACTCTAATTTTAATTTTTCTGTTTTTCATTAAGCGTTTACTCGATTCCTGTAGCTTTAAAGATAGCGTAGGGAGAGCTATAACGATTTTAGACGAGAGGAAAAGATTTGAGATCCAATACTTTTAAAGCAATTATAATACGTATCGGTAAAAAAAGAAGTGTTGAATATTGTTGAATATTTTCATACATCCAATGGAATTTTGAAAATAAATAATATAGCCGGACGGTGGAGATTAATTATTGTTATGATGACACAATTTCCTGTTTGTACAATGTGAACGTTGATGAAATTTTATGACACGTTGACGCTACAACGTTTGACGGTGAATGATTTGTTGGAAATAAATGATCGAATACAATTGACCGAAAGCAAATTATTTTCACGCTAGATAAAGGTAAAAGTTATTTGATTTGGAGAATAATACAATTTTACGATACAATTTCGGATAAAAAAGTACATAGGGTAATTCGGGAAGCTATGGCCCACTTTTTAACACGCTTTTATTAGCTTCACCTGTATGTATCAATGTGAGGGAATCTTTCAATAATAATAAAATTAAAAGTTTTCAACGAATTCTTGAACTGTATACAGTCAAACCTAAGTTAGTGAGAAATGGATAAGCGAGAAAACTCTCTAAGTGAGAAACAGAAACCTTTATAAGCGAAAGACGTTTTTCATGTTGATTGGCATTGTTTTTAAATTCATTAGCAAATTGCTTTAAACTTTATCAACTCTGTTGTTTGATTTAAAATGTAGTTGTATTTGTGCCTATGCCCTGTCGAGAGGAGACCACAAAAAAAACCGTAAGGCTGTCGGAACGCTCTGAATTCAAGCCAAAAATAGAGCTTCGGCTGTCAACTGATTGTAGACTTATTCGTCAACATTTTGCAAAAATTCTTTCTCTGTAAGGAAGATAAAGGACAAATCTAAGTCTCTAATGGACTACTTTTGTAATTTATGTACGATTTACTAGAAAAAAGTTGGCATCAATTATGCCAAAAAAACGTACATTTTCAATGTCACACTACGACCTTATTCGTAGTTATTTCACAAAACTGTTCCATCACAAACCTAAAGTGACTCTTCCGTTTTCGGAAAAGTTTTTTAAATCTTCAAAATATTTCCTAAAATCTTAGCAGTCTGAAACTGATGTCGTTACCCTAATATGCAATAAGTATTTATTGATGTAATACATACATCTATCAAATATCTAGCGGGCAAACTTTACCTGCGATTAAACTATGAATAATTAATAACTTACTAGTGATGTTTTATTGCTCACTGCTACAGAGAACACAGCGAAATACATTATTAATGGCATTTTCATGTTCTAGAATACAGTTTAGAACAAAATTATTCTACTCATTATAAGAAAATATCAGTGAAAAACCTTCTAAAAATAACATTTATTAAAATGTTCTAAAAGGAAGAAAGTAACAAACAACCAAATAAATAACAATGATTTTATCATTTTTTACAAAAAAAAATTTTTAATAATTTATGTTTATAATTATAAAAGCGTGAGTTGTGACTATCATAGAATTTACAACCCACGCTTTTATAATTATTAAAAATTATTTTTATCCTTTTTAGTACACTGCAATAAAAGCGTGTCTTTATAACAAAATTTTATTCTTATGAACATTCATTGTTACAATGCTAAATTAGAAAAATTTATTTTTTATCCACCAACACCGTCGGGACTTAAACCCGAATCTTTCCACTTTCACGGCGGAATGAGTAATAATAACTCATTCCGCCGCGAAAGTGGAAAGATTCGGGTTTAAGTCCCGACGGTGTTGGTGGATAAAAAATGAATTTTTCTAATTTAGCATTGTAACAATGAATGTTTATAACAATTATATAGCGTTCTGCAGCTTCGTAGAAATAAAATATATCCTATACTACAAAATTTTATGTCATATTTTATTTTCAAATTTTTAGTTACGCCTTTTGGCCGCCATATTGGATTTTAAATCACGTCACACAGTTTACTGTATATTCTACTTGTTATAACCTCTCATTTGATATCCATATCAAGGGAGTTGGCATTTATAAATACATTTTTCTTATTCAAAAACACATAACAATAAACAACTGGGGTTGCATTTTGTAGGTTGGAATGGATTATTGGCATTTCAATTAATTTAAATGGGGATATTTACTTTTAAATACGAGCAAATTGACATACGAGCAAGGCTACGTATGTCGAGGTCCACTGTAAATGGTTCTAGTCAAGCAATGTACCACTCAAAGTCAAATACCACAACTGAACATAATAAGTTTTTTTTTATTAGGTTGTTGAACATGCACACATATATAAGTTTGAGTGTTTATAACTTCATAGTAATCTGATTTGCTCAATAACGGGACATTTATTTACAGTTAATTTCCATATTCAAAGTTTTGCGGATTATCGAGTGCAAACTTAATAAACTTTGCTAATTACGTCCACAACTCAGTCTCAGAAGAGTACCTAATATTTGTTCATCAACATTTAACTCAATCGAAACAATCCGGTCAAAGCGCGGCTTGCAAGTTGGTTTGATTTATGAATCAAATTGAAAATGAAAAATCGATTATTCACTTTCAGATAATCAGCCCTATTCCACGGTGATTACCAAGTGCTTAGTAAAATAAGCACTCTAGATACCTACTTGTGTTTATGAAACATTATAGAAAAAAAAAATCAATACACATCTCACAAAATTTTGAGGTAACAGTTGATCCGTTGGCAATAATATAAACTACTTACCACAGTAATATTCTAAATAGTAGATATTTAATATTGCTTGGAATTTATTCTTCTTGCTTTAATACGACTCGCTGTGATAATAAATAATTATTCATAACCTAAAAATTAAGAACTGATGATGTAAATATTACGAAAGCTGCTCACCTATAAATATATTAGAAATTTTCTTAAAATTTAATTTTGGAACTTATCTTGTCATTAATTGATTTTTTAACTCCGGACGCAAAAACAGGGGTGATTCTTAGACATGTTTTATCAAAATTGGTTCAGCCGTTTCAAGGTCATTAGCTCTTTTCTTAGCTGCGTTAGGGATCTTAGACGCATAACGGGTATTTTGTTTGTAACTAAGTTTCAAAAGTTTAAAATAAAAATTAAATTAAAAATTTAAAAAAACCCCGACACAAAAAAACCTATAAAAAGTTAAAAAATATCATTTCTGGGCCTGGTCCTTTAGCTTTAATTTTTAAATACTTAATAATAATATTTGGTGATTCAAACGTCGTCGCGTCGGGTACCGCTAAATAAATAAAATAAAAAACAAAATACAAATAAAAAGAAGCTTGGTAATGATATAAAAAAATATAAAATTTTAATATAAGTACTCTATCTAGTTCCCCCGACGCGACGACGCTTGAATGACAAAATATTACTAATTAAGTATTTAAATATTAAAGTTAAAGGACCAGGTCCAGAAATTTTATTTTTGAACTTTTTATAGGTTTTTTTGTGTCGGGGGTTTTTTAAATTTTTAATTTAATTTTTTTACAATGTTTTCAAAACGTCTTACCGTACTTAAAAGATTAATAATTTGTGAGACATTAATTTTGTATCTACAATCTGATTTAATCTCGATATCGTTCGAGTTTGGAAAATAGTTAATCTCACCTCAACACTAACTCTAATAATAATATCTTTTTTTAACAATGATTTTTTTTACAGGTAAGTGTCGCATTGTTTCATGATTTATCACGGATGACAAATGACAAACGGGGAACGCCATTTGCAAATGCAAGTTGAGCAGTGATACAAGGTAATTAACTATGTGCAGCGGTGTTTAACGACACTACATTTACCTACAGATGAAATGTGTAATTTGCATGTACGTTTGTGTAACTGGAATTGGTTGTTTAGAAATTGGCAACACTGTCATAAAACAATCGAGGATCGTTTAATATTAAAACTGAATTAGCTGTGCTCTACGTATCACCATTATTTTACCCTTTTTTTATTTACAAAAGATATATCCAATTGTATAAGTCCACATAATAATAATTATAATAATAATATAATAATAATACCTATGTTTAAAAGTTTCAGTCACCCCCATCCACGCAATGGGGGTAAGGGTTCTTTTTATGTTTAATCGATAACCCTTCCCTGACCAAACAACTTTTACCTCTTGTAATTTTCTGCGCAAGATCGTTGTTTATGCATAAAAATTTAATGGAGTTTCCCTCGGCAGGGGTTGGGAGTGGGGGTTAATATTTGTCTCCAAATGATGTCTCCCTTCAAACTGAACAACTTTTGTCTGAAACTTTTTTTTCAACAATACCACCTTTTCGAAATATTTCCCTGATGAGATTAAAATGGATCAACCTGTAGATAACTATAATTTTTTGTATTTGACAAAAAGTAAAATTCCCGCTAATAATCGTAATAAATTTTCACCGGAATCAATCAATACAAATGTCGGTGTTGATTTCCACAGCCCTGTGTATAAATCTGCCCGGCACAAAAATGAAGTTCTAGTCCGGCAGACTTTCTGTCTACACCATTTAACATGAATGTACGGCATAAGCGATCATTTATTATCAAAAAACTGTCAATATATCATAACAACTGTGTCGACCGCACCGCTTGCTCTTTTTCCCCATTCTCTCACTCACTCTTTTGCCTGCACATGCATGCATGCGCAAATACGGGGTTGGACAGAAATTGTCCATCTGAACATCACTTGTCATCGTATTGTTTTTTTGAAAAACCTTAAGCTTGATTGTTGAAGTTATACTTCTTCTGGCGCACTGAGGGTCAAATTTTCTCTGTTACGGAAGTTGCGCGCACGCAGCATGCAACGAATATGAGACACCATGTATTACGTGTAACGGCAAGTCTGAAATCGTCGATAAAGCTGGCTCTTCGATGCAGTGTAGTTTAATTTTGTATTCATAGATCACACGTCTCATTTCTCTGTTGTGCTAATGTGCTAATGGAGTTGTCCACCTATTGCAGCAGAAGTTATATTTTTTTGGCGTGATCGCGATATTTAATATTCACATTTTCGTTAAAGATGCACAATTGATAAAATAAAGTAGGATGCCTAGGGAGATGATAAATATGGTTAAAAGTTAGCCTGTTCACTTCGAGTAGTCCTTATTTACTTTAGAAAATGGATGGACAAGTCCATCAACACATTGTAACAAAGAAATGAGACGTGTCATCTGTGATTACAAAGCTAAATTATACTCCATCGAAGAGTCTACTTTATCGACGATTTCAACCTTTTGATACACGTAGTACAACTAACTTCATGGTGTCTCATTTTCGTTGCATGCGGTATGCGTAACTTCCATAACAAAGAATATTTTACCCTCAATGCGCCAAAAAGAAGTATGACCTCAAAAATCAGGTTCATAATATTTCTGACAAGCACACAATATTGTCTGTTTGTCGACAATTTAATCCGCGCAATTTCTTGATGTAAACGTGCTTCATTTATAAAATCAGGTGTTATTTACTTGGCAATACATTTCGTGATTTATTACAAGCTTTTTCTCTGCAGATAATACTGACAAATATTTGTGTTTGTATAAAATCAAACCGTAGCTCCCACCATCTCGTACCGTGACTCCCACCATGTGTGGGTAAATAAAAATACCCTACGGAAATATATACCTACCGTCTACCGCTTATAACTACGTCATTTCACCTTTCGATTACATCAAAAATAAATCTGTTTTCTTGTATCCTAAGCACACATTTTTAAAACTTTAACAATTTTTTATAATACTAAGGCCGGCCGTACAACGGACTTCTTCAACCAGTCGAACCCGACTGTCAGTGGAACGTTGCAGTGTTTTTTGAAACTCATTTCAAAACATCGCACCGTTTTAAATTAAAGAAACTAAAACAACACACTTTTATGAACTAAAAAATGCAAAATAATTGGACAACAAAATTAGCTTTACTGTAAAAAGCGTGGAGAGCTATCTACTTTAATTTTCATAATAGCTCTACGTTTACAATTAGCTAGTAAATGAAAATTTTTTACCGATATTAAGCACTCCACGCTTTTTACAGTAAAGCTAATTTTGTTGTCAAATTATTTTGCATTTTTTAGTTTATAAAAGCGTGTTTCAGTTTTTTAAAACTCTAATTTTAATTTTAAGACTAAAAAACAATATTGCGTGAGGTAGGCAACGCAACGTACGTCACTGTACAGCGTGTTAGATTGCTTGCTGTAATTTTATCAAGTTTTTTTATCCTGAAGGTCATGGTAAGGATAATGGGACAAACTTATTAAATTATTATATTGTCATTGGTCCTTGATAAGTGTGCAAAGTTTCAGTTTATTGTGACGTTTCGAAGTGGGTGAATTTCACGTTTAAAAATTTCAAACAAACAAACATACAGGTGAACCTGTCTTCTCACACGTCGTATTAATAAAAACTAATATTTTTTACCTACACTTTTTTATAATTTTTTAAATAATTTTGATAAATCCTATTGTCATAATATAATATATATAATTTAATTCTTTATTAAATAAAACGAAACTACTTGCGATTACTGTTCAAAATATTTTTTTATTTATAAAACGTTTCTACCAAATTTTTGGTCCTTTTCAATTGAAAAGGACCAAAAATTTGGTAGAAACGTTTTATAAATAAAAAAATATTTTGAACAGTAATCGCAAGTAGTTTCGTTTTATTTAATATTATATTACTGTTGGTAGAGTCAATATTATTAATTAATTCTTTATTATCCATGACAAAAAAAAATTGTGTGGAATAAGACTAGATTGCTAAAAAAATGCGACTAATGCGACTGTAAAATTCACTATTTCCTAATAGTTTGCTAAAAAAATAGTGAATTTTACAGTCGCATTAGTGTAAACGCGCTAACTTATCAAACGCAGGTCCACATACATCAAACCTTTTTTTTTTTTTTTTGGTCGCGCACCATCTGCCACAATTCGCGTTTCGATAATTGATTGAATATTTCCTGCCATGTTTCAGCTGAACACAGTAGCAGAACAACCCTACACGGCCAATCATAAACTGATCGATATAAATACATATTTTTTTTAGTAAATGTTTAATATTTTTACTTATATGAAATTTGAAGTGATAAAAAACTTTTGTCAAACACTTAAGTATTTTTTTCTATTTTTTTTTTAACTTTTTGGAAACGTAGTTTTTGAAAAGATTTTTCATAAAACATTAACTGATATGAACCACGGGGTATTGGAATTTCTTTTTCTTCTAAAGGGAGCGGTGGTCCAAAAAAGGTTGAGAATCTCTGCTTTATACACGGTATACTTACATTATAAAGAAAATACGTTTTCTTATGGTTAGGTATGTCTTCAAAGAACCTTTCAGAATTTAACTAATATCTGATTCTGAGAATTATATTTTCGTTTCTATATAACTATTTCTTTGAGAATATTATATCAGGTTTATATTAAATCTGTTTTATTTTAGTGTAAAATTTATGTATAAATAAATGAAATAAATTTCCGGGAGCTCTAAATATGTAGGTGTCTAATGTAAAAAATTTAGGTAGGGAAGCGTATTAAAATTAAAATGCGGAAAGCATCTTTCTCTTTCATGCTACTGACACTCGGTATACCGGGTGTAACAAAAATTAATTAAAGAACTACCAAAATATATTCAGAAATTCAAAATAAAGAGAGAAGTGAAGAATATTAAAAGGTGATTACAAAAATATATACAACTTGTATTTTTAAATGAAATTTTGAAAGGCAAATTGCAAAATGAAACCATTAATTGTAGCGTTCTATGATACCTTCATCTCGAAAGTGTCGACTCAACTACTGGGCATATACAATAGAAAATAATCTTGTCAAATTTCAAATAAACCAAATTATTTAGAAAACATAAAACCTGACTGCAAAAAAACGAACAAGACAAAATAATTATATAAGAAAGTACATGAAAAAAAATCAAAAAAACCCGATTGCGTTAAAAGCAAACTAAAAAGATGAAATCAAGATTCAATGATAACATGTAATTCGCTTTTAATGCAGTCAGGTTTTTTTGATTTTTTTTATTGTTACATTACACTGTTGAACAAAATTACTGTCGCGACTATAAAAGTTTCACTTCAAAAATGCGTCGGTTACTGTCCATTACACCCTGTATAAACGGTTTTGAGACTCCTCCGTCCGGAGTGTTGTTAATAGTATTACAGAAGATATTCACGGAAGTCCTCGAGGAAGAATATTCTCCTTTTTTTCTGCATTTATTTGATCGCGGATAGCGTTGAAGAGATGCTTTTAATGAAATTAAAACAGGTCAATGGACTGTAGTAAAACAAGTGACACTGAATTGAAAATTTAAGTGCGAATAATTTTTTTCCCACTTCTACCATTTCTTTTTTAGGTTCCCTTTTTGACATTCTGTTGTACTGTTATTAAAATAAAACGATTCGTATACCCAAAGAGAAGAGTTTAAAAAATGTGCGGTTTATTTTTAGATGAAGTTTCGTGTGTTAAAATGTCGTGCAATTAATTTTATTTTTTAATTTTTATACAGAATGTCAAAAAACAACTCCAAACTTTTTGTTTGTCTCTGTCATGGAATAGCCAAAATAATAGAAATGCCATTGTTTATTCGACTGGACGCGGATTCAGAAAAAAATATAGGAGGGAGTCACGAACAAAATATATTTTTTAACTAAAAATTAAAGTAGATAATAACTACAAACATAAAAATTTATAAAATCTTCTGAAATAACAGAATGTAACTTCATTCAAAAGGAACAAAATTTTATAGTAAAAAAATTTTCTTTCCAGCCAGGCTTGTGTTTTTGTATTCCGATATTACCAAAAGAGATATTGTACAAATTTTCATAGTGCCTCAAATACCCACTCAAAAATGTCTAACAGCCCTCCTACTAATACTTTGAGTATAGCTGGACTAGATTGTTATAAAACTCACTGCGAAAATACGCAATTTTTTGTGAAATAAAACATTTAATTTATTATGAATTGGTACTAGACCCGAGTTCCTCAGCAGTTTAATCGTAAAAATAACGATTAAAGTTTTTGCCTAATATATCAGAATGATAAATGTGGCGTTTCAAGAAATTTGTTTTAAAACCGAAAAAAATATGCATGTTCATAATTTGTAATATATTACCAAATACATTTCTCAAAATGAAAGTAAGTACATACTTATATTAATTTTGTTTCTAATTTAAATCTTACGTTTTGTATATATGAAATATATATATCTCCAAAAGAACGTCAGTAATAATATAATATTTTTTGTTTTAATATATATTTATTGTTGTTTCCTGCTTTGTGAGATTTTTTTATGAAAAAATATTGTAGGGAACTTTTTAATAATTTCAAATTTGTATTTATTATAAGTATCTACGTGCTTGACTTCATTTTTTTAATTTATTTATTTTTACAGACAACGCAAAAACATATTTCTTTTGAAATACAAGAAACTTAAATTGTGCTTTTATTTTTTGTTTAATTTATTCTTCAAAAGAACTCTGAAAGCTTGACGCATATAGGCGGTCTGTTTACAAAGTTATTTCACTATTTTTTTCTTTATTTTAGCAATCACCAATTTTGTTTGAAAATATTTTTGCTCCAAGAAACGACTTTGTATGTAAAAGAAATACAGATTTTTTTAATTTTGGAATTCTATTAGGTTTTGTTAAATTAACAAAGAGGAAATAATAGTATCTAATAATTGCATAATATACATATTGTATTATACAAAATCATAGATCCTGAAGATGAAATAAAATATTTCGAAACATTGGTCAAAAGCGAAACATCGGTAAAGCTTTTTTTCTTTTGATTGTTCCTCATCCATACTTCCTTCTGACGATATCTAATAATAAACGATTAAATTTTATTCCCAACGATGCATTTTTTGGACGCCCCTGAATGCAAGTTAACGAGCGGATTGCGATAACACGGCATCGCAGTGAACCGGCAGATTCAGCCCCAGCAGATGCGAGATGACTGTGTTGAAATGTCCACTTCAACCGGCGTACTTTAATAGATAGAAGTCGTGTGTGAGAGAGTCTAATAATCTCTCCTCCTTCACCACACGTTCCTGCTGTTATCCTCCTCCTTTGTCCTTACTCCTTGGCTACACTGGAGGCGTTCCAGACCCGTTTAAATTCGATCCACGGTATAAGAAAGAATGGTAGTGTATCTTATATTCTTTTATATACATGGAAGGGATGAAGCTCTTATTGGACGAGTACACGGAGAGTCCGCGGAGTAGCGCTGCGAGCACACCAGCAATGCTTGCTGTGTTAAAAGAGATGCGTAACTGGTTTGCCGATGTGTTGGCGCTGTTGGCTATACTTTGAAAATTGGTTTTAATCTTTTTACTCTTTTTATTTAACACAGCAAGCATTGGTGCTGAGCTCGTAGCGCTGCTCCACGATACCTTAATTTTAGAAATCCGTCCAGCCGTTTGGAGGTAATGAAGAATATTACATACATAGATACGCGCAAAGAACACAACCCTTCTTAGCAGTCGGGGCAAAATTAAGCACTAAGCATTTTAAAACATTCAGTTATTGCTTATATAAATTTTGGACATAAACAATAATTCTAATTGGTAGAAAATTTTGGACTTAAGGCTGTCGTAACGCTCTGAATTTAAGCCACACTACGAGGCTAGAAAATTATGTTGCAAGGGTGCCGCTGTCAGTTGATTACTCTAAATTTTGGAAATATTTTGAAGATTTAATAAACTTTTCCGAAAAAGGAAGAATCACTTTAGGTTTATGATGGAACAATTTTGTGAAATAAATACGAATAAGGTCGTAGTGTGACATTGAATACGTGTGTTTTTTGGCAGAATTAATACCAACTTTTTTCTAGTAAATCGTACATAAATGACAAAAGTGGTCCATTATCGACCTAGATTTGTCCTTTATCTTCCTTATAGAGACAGAATTTTTGCAAAATGTTGACGAATAAGTCTACAATCAGCTATCAGTCGAAGCCCTATTTTTGGCTAAAACCGACAACCTTAAACAAACACGAAATTGATTTCTAGCGTCAAACGAAATAACAATTATAAAAAATAAACAAAAATGCTTATTAAGCATTCCTAATATATTTTTTTACGAAAATGCTTTCTGTGATCTGGTCTAATCTGGTTTTAGTGTAGCTCTAGTGTTACAGATAAAGTTTCTTCAACTGTACCGTTGCGTATGTACTAGTATCTTTCCTATTCTCGCTTTCTTTGTTTCTTTTAGACCCATGTCACGATTTTTCTGACGGCTTATTCGTGACAATTTTATTTTCATTTGGTGTGAGGCACAAAAGTGCAATAGCGAGGTCTTCATTGAAGTGTAAGATTGTTCAAAATTATGTTTTTTATTGCTTTAGTTGTTCTTGTTTCTGCCGACATAAAGTGAGTTGTTTTTTATTTGAATTACTTCTCATGACTCTATACGACCTTGAATTTTGTATATAACCAGCCGCGATTGAGATAAATAGTATTTTACACCGCAAGGGCATCGTGTGTCGCGCAGAGCAGGAATTTCAATTTTCTGCTCGTATGGTGTTGACTATTTTTTTTTCTACTCGATCGAAAGTAACGTAGTTTCGTATCAGTGTGCACGAGAAAACTGTTTCGGCCCGCTGTTATAGATGTACCTCAAATACCTACCCAAAAATGTCTAATAGCTCACGGGCTCTCAGAAATCTGATGCGACATAATTTATAGAAGTAAACGTATAAAAATGGGAAAGCAAAAAGCTTTGACAAATTCGATTCGACATGTCTTAATTTAGCGGGATTAAAATTCTGTTAATTTAATATTCGAACTTTCTGGAAGCTGCATCGTTCGCGTTGATGTTTATTTGTTTATTATTAATTTGAATATATAAATATTATATCAAAATAATTTACATATCTGTAATAGGTCTGAAGGGTGAAAAGCTGGAGTAACAGTCGATTCAATTCATGTTCTTTGCAGTGTTGCCACATCAGCGCATATATATTGTTTCTACCCACATCGCTCACGCAAGAACTGATACAGTAAGACCTCGGTTAACGCGGGCGATACGTTCCAATAAGTTCCTGCAATATACGAAGCAGCGCAGTGGCGGATTTACAAATTTGCCGCCGGTAGGCTATTAAATTTTTGCCGCCCCTACTGACCTCTGAAATTCGATATTCTAGTTCGCAATCATATTAATTACATTTATTCTGTTAATGAAATTGCAACTTTAAGATTTGTGCTCTATCGTCTTTATGATTGTGAACTAGGGGATCATTGTATTAGTTTCTAGATTAATTTTACAACTTACGATTTAGTGTAGATAACACGAGAAATAGTTTTTGGGTATACTTCCGAGCTAAAAAAAGCTCAATTATATACTAATTAAAAGGCGGGGTAAGGTATGCCAGGGACCCAAAAACGACTACGCAAATAGTTGCACAAAAAAAATATTTAAGTGTTGAAACATATTACACGTCAAATGAATTGTGTGAGTGAACCTAACATTTAGGTACATGGAGAAAAAAATTATAGTAATGATTAATAAAAAAAATGAGTAAAAATTACAAAATTTAAAATGTAATATTGAAACGCTATTGAAATATTTTAAAAATTCATGATCACAAAAGTATATTTTACAGAGCGTTTAGTAATTTTTCATATAGACGTTAGAGTATTCAGTACAGTACTAAAATATTGAAATTTTTGTTAAATTCTCGAAACTCGTTTCCTCTAGGTATATAATAGTGTTTTTTTTTTCTGTAAGACAAAAAATTTTGGGTCAAATTTGCCGCCCCTAAAATCTGCCGCCCTAGGCTTCAGCCTACTCAGCCTTCTGGTAAATCCGCCACTGAAGCAGCGCTAAACGAGGTCATCTTAATACATAGATAATAGTCATAAGTGAAACAGAACCGAGATAAGAAAATTTGTTGTTTTTTTTTGTTTAATTTTGTAACATTTATTGTGAAATACATTTTTATCACATTAATTATAGATTTATATATTGCTAATATCGATTTTTGTTCATAAAACATTTATGAAAATCAAATAAAAGTCGACGTGAAATGATAAATTACTTTGAGTAAGATTATTAGAATTTAGAATTAGGTCTCATGTTTGAATTTGACTGACGACCACTGCAATATTATAAATTGAAAAGTATAAATAAATAGATGTTGGTTACGCGTCACGCTTGAGGCTTGAGTAGTCCATGAGTATATGGTCGAAGTAAATTCCCTGGTTCTAGGAGAATTTCTCTAGACATGGCAACACTGGTTCGTTCTATTAAGTTTCTTGTTTTATTTTACGCAGGAAATCGTAAATGAAGGTTATATATTTACGATCGTCTTAATTCAACGTAACGATATTTTACCTTTATTTTTGTACGCAGGACATAAAAATGTCAAGTACGACGGACACAGTAATGTTACTCATTATTTTAATTGACTATTTTATTATTTTCATCTATATATACTAAAAGAATTGGGATGATTTAAATCAATAGATTTTCAAGGTTTTCTATAAATTCCTGTTCGGCTATTTTTACGTCATGCTATAATTTATTAAAATACGAAAGAGCCATTGCACTCATAGACCGGACGCTGAGAAGCATCCCGTTTGAAAATTCCCGTGGATTCATTCCGATTGATGATTTAAGTTCAAGAATACCTAAATAATGAAATTCTGTAGGCTGTCGGGAAAAATCGGCGCGTAATTATTTTTAACCGGAATTTTTCATTACATCATTTTGTATATCTTCTAATAAATAATAGTTTAAAAAAAACTAAAAAAACACACTTAATAACAAACCGAACTAAAAAGAAAAGAATATGTTTTTATTGTAAAAAAACGTGGGGCGCTTGATATCAACTGGTATAAATATTTCATTTGTAGTTATTAGTAAAAGGAGGGTTAGTATAAAAATAGTAATAAGCACCCCACGCTTTTTTACAATAAAAAAATATTTTTTTCTTTTTAGATCGGTTTGCAATTAAAGCGTATTTTTTTAGTTTTTTAAACTATTTTTAATTTTTAATTTTTATTTTTTTATCCTGATGATCCCGGTCAGGATAATGGGAAAAATTTATTAAATTATTGTATTGTCATCGGTCCTTAATAAGTGTGCAAAGTTTCAGTCTAATCTGACGTTTTGAAGTAGGTGAATTTCACGTTCAAAGGTTCCGTTACAAACATACACGTAAAACTTTATTGAACGGAGCTGATCGCAGTTTTCACCATTCGATAGCTTATTTCTCATAAAAGGTCTATAACAACTGGTTGACCCGGCTTCACCCGGATAAAAATCAAATAATTTCACTAATTTCTCTAATATAAAAATTATTACATTTGCAAGTAGTAAAGAGAAACTTATTCAACGTTTGCATTTTCCGAAAGCATTTTGTCGTTTTTCCATAAACTACCTGTCACCATCACAGGGTGCTCTGTCTTCTATTGTGTAGTTGGCTTTAAGGCTGTCAGTCTATAAGTCGGTCTGGAAAAGATCTTCACTGAAAATATTTACAATTTAAATGTCAGATGTGCTTTTTGGCTGACATTTATTGATTCTCTATATGCTGCGTAGAAAAAATTGTCTTCAAGTATTGCTACAACGACAAAAAATTTAATCCCCACATCTTGTCTGCTTCTTTTGCCTACTCATATTTATATTTAGCAGCCCTGGCATTTGTTTTTTTTGCGTACACTGACAGTATAGTCATGCCGGCTGTCTGAAAAATTCGACGTATGAAAATAATTTCTCTTCAAAATCTGTTCTACATACGAAAACTACTTACGTAACAAATTTTTTTTAAGAAAACGTTATTCAGCGAACTGTCAATTGATATTGCGTTGTTGATAAAAATATGAACGATCCGCTAGCTGACGTCATTCACGGAACGAGATAACCTATGTAATCCACTGACTTTGGCTTCTGTTCTCGTAAGAACGTCCTTGATATTAGATAATATGCAATCGGTGCATCAGAAATTTCTGTTCATTTTATTTTTGTAGTTACTACATGTATGCCTCTGACTGCAAGTTATCATTTGATCTTATTTCTATCTTTTATGTTGTCTTATTACGCAGTCGGGTTATTTGATTTTTTTAATTCACTTTTGTATTGACATTTTTTAGTGTTAGATTTTTTAGTTTTGTGCGATTAGCAACTCCGGAAAACAATTTGCATCTGTTAGTGGCTGTTATAAATAAATTTAAGGAAATAAATGAAAAATTACATTTAAACATATAAGTTGTATATATTTTTGTAATCACCTTTTAATATTTTTCATTTTGATACCCTATTGAATTCATTTCGAGCCACACATTATGGCACCTAAAATCGGCCATTTTGATTATTTTTTGGCGTCACCTATCCTAGGATACTTACGTTTCCGAGACAAATCCAACGATATCTTAATTTTAGAAATCCGTCCAGCCGTTTGCATGATACAAGGTCATAAAGAATATTACATGCATAGACACACGCAAAGAACATAACCCTTCTTGGCAGTCGGAATTTTAATTCGTTAGAATTGAGGAGAGTTGGTAGTTTTGCTAAGTTTTAAATGTGTGTGTCAGTACGTTTACATGTGTGCGTTTACAAGCGACCGCAATTTTACTTCACCCATCTATAAACTGAACAGTCATTAAACTTTCTTCACAGAATACTTTCATTTGCCCGAACTTAAAAATAAAATCTCGGTAGAAGTCTACACCTGACCTCTTTTAAGTTGGTTGCACGGCGACCTTCTAAAAAAATTTACATTTTATGTCTATTTTATTATGTACTAGTTTTCCGGCCCGGCTTTATCCAGGCAAAATTTTGGTTTGTCAACAAATCTCTCCTGTATCAATTTTATTTCTTATAAGTTAGCAAGTCTGCCTTGGCGATACGTTATAATTTTATGTAGGCATTTGTATAGAAGTACTGTAAACAGTAAGACCCCGCTTCACGCGGGAGATACGTTCCAATAAATTCCTGCGCTATACGAAACAGCGCTAAACGAGGTCATCTTAATACGTAGATACTAGACATAAGTGAAACAGAACCGAGAATAAGAAAATTTGTTAATTTTTATTTTGTTTAATTTTCTAACATTTATTTTTTTATCACATTAATTATAGATTTATTTACTGCTAATATAAATTTTTGTTCCTAAAATGAAATTCAAATAAAAGTTCGAATAAGAAGACATGTTTGTGATGAGGAAGGTTCCTCATTTGACATATTTTCTTTTTGTGAAGAAGTCATCTAATATGTCGTTTATCTTTTTTTGAACTTCTATAAACATTAATGTTGAAACAGCGCTAAGCGGAGCAGCGTTCACCGAGGTCTTACTGTATAAGCCAAAAGATATATTACGTTATTTTTTTTTACCCTAACCCCTTTTCAATCTACCTTCTTTTTTTACCCTACCCTCTCTTTTTATACTACCCCATTTTATACCCTTATTAATTCATAAACCTTTTAAAGCGACATGTAAAATGCTAGTTAGAAATCACCTGTATATTATTTCGTCCCTGGATCGATACAGGTGTACATTATAGGAGAATTCTGAACAGAGTCAATCTTTATCCCAACACGTACAATCGAAAACTCATTCTAGGTGTAGTGTAGTAGACTTTGTTAGAACTTTTGATGTGATTGGAAATTTTTGATATGAATATAATGATATTGGGCCGACGTAACCAAAACCTTCTATAACACAGCTTACACAAGGTGTACGATTACATATGACTTACAATATTAACTTTTTAACACGCTTTTATTAGCTTCATCTGTATGTTTGTTTGTTTGTAATGGAATTTTTGAACGTGAAATACACCCACTTGAAAGCGTCAGATAAAACTGAAATTTTGCCCACTTATCAAGGACCGATGACAATACAATAAGTTTGTCCCATTATTCTGACCAGGACCTTCAGGATAAAAATTACAGCTAATTAAAATTAGAGAAAATTTTACCCTAAATGCGCCAAAACAAGTATAACTTCAAAAATTGATATTTCATACGAATACTTCAATATAAAATTTTAAAAAATCTGTGGTTTGGTATATTTTATACCTATGATCCAAAAGAAGCCATGAAATAAATCCCGGGCAGTAAAATTGATTTTTAATAACAACCCAGTGGATGCAGTTGGTAGACCTGAAACAGTTGAACGCTCTGTATGCATAAAAATGTGTTTGTCTGCGCGTATAACTTTTTATATGGTCTGTAATATTGAGGCATAAAAATGATTTTATCGTTCTTTTACAAATACAGTGAAACTCTTTTATGGAATTCTTCATAAAAATGAAAATCTTCAACAACTTTCATACTTCACTGTTTCTTTGATACCTTGTAAGGTACAGTTCAACGCAGGTAACTTTGTTTTCGAAATAATTAGTTTTTAAATATTATTTACTATCAGTCACGTTTTGGTATTTTTTATTTTCAATCCTACTAATATTATAAATGTAAAAGTTTGTTAGTTTGAGTCACTTAATCAAATATATAGAGTTAATAATTACTTAATATTCTCTTATGTTTAGTTTGATAGCAGAATGTCTGTCTAAACCTAAACCGCTAAACAGATGTCGATAAAATTTGGCAAGAAGATAGTTTGCATCCTAAAGAAGGACATAGACTAACTCTTATCTCAAAATAAAAACTTAAAAGTGGTGAAATAGGGGACGAATGTCATTGACAGGTCATCACGACATCTCCGGAACTATTAGACCTCCAAACTTGAAATTTGGCAGACATGGTTCTTTTGTTGGGTACAGACCCTAAAATTGTCTTCTACGGAGTGAAAAGGGGGGAAGTACAGGGGTGTCAATAATTAACACATGGCTAGTGTAACTATATTTTTCTAAAGATGACACGTAGTTAGAGTTATTTTCAATATGCTATTTTTTAAAAATAAATTGAAACGGTCTCCCAACTGACATCATTCATAACTTGGTCTTAAGGCTGTCGGAACGCTCTGAATTTAAGTCAAAAATAGAGCTTCGGCTGTCAACTGATTGTAGACTTATTCGTCAATATTCTGCGAAAATTCTTTCTCTATAAGGAAGATAAAGGACAAATCTAGGTCTCTAATGGACTACTTTTGTAATTTATGTACGATTTACTATCAAAGAGTTGGCATTGATTGTGCTAAAAAAACACACGTTTTCAATGTCACACTACGACCTTATTCGTACTTATTTCACAAAACTGTTCCATCACAAACCTAAAGTGACTCTTCCTTTTTCGGAAAAGTTTTTTATATCTTCAAAATATTTCCAAAAATTAGAGTAATCAGTTGACAGCGGCATCCTTGCAATAACATTTTTTAGCCTAGTAGTTGGCACCAGCCAAAAATTGAAACGTGCGGATGATTTGAGCGAGACAGAACTAAAGAAAGTCACTGCACCCACAATATGTCTTTTGCCTACCTCGCCGCTTACCGCTGGGTCTCAGCACAAACAAAATTCAGAGCGTTCCGACAGCCTTAAACTAAGTTTTATTGTGGAAAAGTTCAACTGTAGAACATACAATCTTTCGTTGCCTGTATTTTTCCGATATAATCGGCAGTTAATATTGAAAGCACCTGGTTATTATGGAGCCATAACGCCAGCTCGCTTCTTCCATTTCTTTCATGTTTCAATAAAGATCCTTGTAGATAATTAATATTAAACGCTTTAACCCAGAGATTTCCAACTTTTCACACGCCAAGAAGCACTTACAAAGTGAAACATACATTTTGAGTCAACAGCCGTAGTCAAGTCAGTTTGCCGATTCAACGTTTCAATTTTTACGGGCCGGTTCTGATGACTTTAGATGTTGAGCGTCTATAATCTACATTCTACGAGTCGGTTTTATAGAAGTGAATGTTGCCACGGGATAACGCTTGGGAATCTCTGTTTTTTACTTGTTTTTTTTTGTATCATCTTACGTACCCATGCTTTGTTTGTTGTTGATATCTATTATAATTTTAATTTTATGAGGTCGTGCGTCTTAATTAATCAGTTTTTATTAATTCTCTATACACAGATATAATTAATTAATTGGTGTATTTCTTTATAATCTCTTTTCGGTCGTCTTTTAAAGCCTTCGTAGTCAAAGTAATTAACAAGATTTTCGTGTTTTTGCGCTTCCAAACCAGTAGTAGCATCCGTTCTGTATTAACAAGAATATAAAAATGATTTTTTAAGTTATACTTCTTTTGACGCATTGAGGGTAAAATTTTATCTGTTAAGTAAAGGGAAAAATTCGGAAACCGTAATCTTACACTGCAAAAAATATTTTGTTTCTATAAACGTCAAAATAGTGCACACTAGCGACATCGGATGGAATCCCTTAAAAGCTATTAGTTCAGGTATTTCAGCGCCTTAGTGTGTATTACTATGGCCGCTATAACAACAAATAATAAAAATAAAATTAAGTTAATAATGATTATTGTACGATTGTACGGAACTCTTCGTGTGCGATAGAGAAATTTGTGCTGATTTCAAGCAGATATGCAGTGTTTAGACAGCAGGCGTTCTGAATATTGTATCAACAGTGTTTTGTTAAATCTCTGTTATAATATTAATTGCTTATTCGCCTTTAAAACATAATTAGATAGAGGCCTGACGCCAGAAGGCAGGGAAAGTGCTATGCGTTAACCAAACTTTGTTTTATTGACGTACGCTAGACGTGGCAAACATTTCTTAAATACGCATTGCGAACACATTAATTGATACAGTAACGCTGCTCCGCTTAACACTGTTTCAGTAGTACACGGTTTCTAAAAGAAAAGTTGAGCCACTATAACTTAAAAAACCCGGGTCGCAGTGCCAAAACCCTGCCGACAATATAGTGTATTTGCTGATACTGCAGGCAGTGTGGCTTTATTATGCGAACTTAAGTTGGTTTTTGGGTAAAAAAAATGTTACTCCTTAATACAGCCCTTAAAATAACATTTTTTTTCTTAATTGCAATATTATTATCAATCGAACCTCTATACCAAATTATATGCAACTTTCAGTAAATAATTCACTATCTAATTTGTAAGTCCGGTCCAGTCGGGCCGATTTTATTAAAATTTTAAGGACACTTTTTAATTACTACCGGAGGGTTAAATTTCAATTTTGAAATGATTCGGAGAATTTTTTCGGTATTTTGGGCCCCAAAAACATTTTTCAACCCCTAAAAACTACCCTTAAAATGGCCCGATTACGCCCATTTTAAATAGGCTTCTGGCGATGATGGATTTCAATACGTGGACCAAATTTTGTTAAAATCAATTAAGTCTTTCGAAAGTTATTGCCCGTACACACATATCGACTGCGGCTTGCTGAATGAAACAGAAAGAGGCAAACGACATTAGATGACTTCTTCACAAAAAAACAAAATATCTCAAATGAGGAACCTTCCTAATCATAAACATAACTTTTTACTCGAACTTTTATATTTTTTTGTAAATGTTTTATGAACAAAAATCGATATTAGCAATAAATAAATCTATAAGTATCTAACAATACATTGTTTTGTTTGCCACTCCTGCAAAGCAGAATTCAAATTGCATTTTGACTGATTGTTAGAACAGCTACATAAATATTATTACTAAATACAAGGCATTTTCAATTATGGGAGGGGGCGCACTAAACGTTATAACATGTATCTATTTGATTTAGTAAAATCAATTTTAAAGCGTTAATTTATTGTAAAGCAGCGTCTTCACGTAACTATGTTATTTTCACATTGAAATGAAATGAACAAAATATGTTGAGATAGAATAAAACTCAAAACACTTATGTATTCGTCCGCGTAGTATAGTAGATATATTGTACCCGGTTAAATTCTGTTATATACCGAGCTGGGTAGAGTAGTGGTACAGCACTAGACTCGCATTCGGGAGGTACGGGTTCGAATCCCGGCAGGGGCAGATGTGGCTGGGACTTTTTCCTACTGCCTCTCGCCGAGAAACGGTAATTCCTCGGCCGCATGTTGGAATGTTACCGACACGTCCGCTGTTCGGGAGTTTCCGTAAATATGCGAAACGAACCAACAAATGTTACCGACGCGGGGAGCGGACGTGTCTGCAACATTTCAATAATAACCAGATTTTTAGCTGTACTTATATTTTCAGAAATATAATTTTTAATTTTAAGTAATTTGTTTTCAAATATTTATTATTATATTATATTTATTACTACAGTATACATATATTAAGTACACGAAAATACACCTATATTAAGTACAGGAAATTCGTAAAAAATAATACAAATTGTGAAATAGTTTAAGAAATTATTAAGTGTATTTACTCTTACAGTGTCGAGTGTCGGACAGAAATAATGAAATGTTGATATTATAAATGCGGATAACTAAAAAAGGATAAATATAAACATGATACATATAGAAATGAAAAATTTAATATTTTTAACGATTTTGTCATGTTTTTTGAAATTAGACCGACTAAATATAACTATTAACTAGCAAACTAATAATTATAAACTTAAATAAAATTATTTTTTATATTTATTGGACCCTAACCCAACATTTTTATTAACACACATTGAAAGTGAATGGGGGGCCTTGCCAGCTGATTTTTTATTTTGTTTTGATTTGCGCCCTATTTGCTTTTTTCTGCCAATAATTGCCACTTTCCTCCTTGTTACAGACGTAGGTTGTACTCCAATGCATTTCCCTTTCTTTTGAGTTTTAACACTTTTATTTTTTGATTTTAATTTGGCAGCTATACATTTATACTTAAAAGCGGTGTGCAATCCGCTTAATAAGGCATTATTGTTAGATGCATATTTATTTTTATTTTCCAAATATGTACTTATTGCAGGATAAAACTGAACTGGATCTTCAACCAAATGATTGATAATTTCCTTGCTGTGTTCTTCCCAAGCCAGTTTTATAGTTTCTGTCTCCAAACTGGAAGGCATATTTAAAGCGGCTGGTGAATTATTTGTGTGTGCGTCCTCACTATTGGTATTTTCTAAATATGTTTCTTCCAAATTGTTAAATTCAATCACATTATTTACATGTGATTCTTCAGAAGCCTCACTATGATTTTTTAGAAACGGTAATAGCAAATTCTTATCTGGTTTTTTTCCTGTAGCAATTTCATAGAGGTGATTTTTGGACCCAGTAGATAAAGTGTTAATACTAGTTAAAATACCGAATGCTTTTATAACGGTTGCTTGGTGTTTGCAATATTTACCATTGTATTCAACTGGGCATGTGCATTTACATGTTAGCATATCAACATAATAAAACAATTCACTATCTGTGAAACTTTGCACCTTGTATTCAAGATTTGCAACTTCGGTTATTGACACATTTGGATTAGTTATAAACTCTTTAAAATAGCGATTGTAAACGGTTTTTGACTCTCTTTTAAAAAGTAAATCTAGGATGCGTTGTTTGTAGTATAATTCAAAACCTGTTATAATAAAGTCTGATAACTGTGGTAGGTTAAAGGCTTTTGTTCTCTCTAAAGGAATGTCTTTAAAGAGTCGAAACATTACCTCACTAAAATTATTAGTATCAAATAAAGATGAAGATGAAATGCAATGCACATATTGTAAGCCTAAATTGGAATGTTACCGACAGCTCAACAGAGCGTTCGCTAATACGTCTGTAACTTTCTTGACGAACGTCGGGAAATGACGAACAGCGGACGTGTCGGTAACATTCCAACATGCGTACCGGCCATCTTGATTGAGGTTTTCCAAGGTTTCCCTCAATTAATTCCAGATAAATATCGAGATGGTTCCTTATTTGAGGCCATCAAACTCCTAGTTCAAAAATTACCTACCTTATCCTAATTTCCTATAATTCCTTCATTCGCCCATTGCTATTATATAAGTTGAAGTTTTAAAAAATGTAGAAAATAGCGGGAGGTGGTAAATGAAAAATAGTAATGGTGCGAATGGCGTCTGATATGACATAAAGTCGAGAAACGGACGTTAAACGGATTATTGAGAAGGAAATATTCCTTAAAAAAATTGCATCCACAAGCACCCAAACTTCAGGTTCGTCACCGTCATACTAGGGATACTTGTGGAGCAAGTTGTAACTGTAACCGCATTATTATTATTATTATTATTATTAAATTCTGTTATATAAAACCCACCCCCACTCCGTTCGGGTAGTGTGTTCAAAAAAGACAGTCGAACATGCATTTCTTTTTTAACTTAAGTAATTTCAGAGATACAGCGTATCCTTTATGAAGGTTTCTATCACCCTGTTTACCCGCATAAGGGTTATTTTTGGGATAAAATGTAGCCTAGATCACTCCTGGCATAATGCCTTACCTGTCTGTGAAGTGCCAACACAATCGACTCAGCCGTTTCAAAGTTAATCCGGACAGACAGAACAAACTGACTGAAAACTGAAAATTTTATTTATAGTATTCTTATTCTAAAAGAAAAGTTGGCTAAGTTACATCTTATAAAATCAGCTACTGCCAGTAAAAGTCACGTCAAAATCACTCCAGCCGAAACAGACAGGATAAACTGACTGAAAACTGAAAATTCGCTCTAGGAATCTTTAAAATTGTACAATTACAGACTACGTTACGATTTTATTTATTTGTATTTATTGAACTAACTTCTGTAAAATTCATTATAAACACAACTCTCGCAATATGTGGATTTTGTAATTCACTGGCTATATATACAAAATAATACATTGTCCATTACTCCTGTAAAGAGTGCTACATTGTACAAAGTTTGGATATCGATATTATTTATATGTATATATTGGAACAATGTATTTTCATAATATATAAAAAACGAATATTTGAACATTTTAAATTCCAGTGTAACCACGACCTACGGCGATGAAATACCTTAAAGCTTTAGCCAATTTAGAGAAACGTTTGAGTGGGGTAAAAGCAAAAAAGCAAGTGCATTCTGGATCTTAAATATATGTATGAAACATTTATATACGACCATTATAGTATAATATATACAATGTGTTGCTTTATGTTTGTCTCACAGGGAATTAGCCTGTAAAATCAAACATCTATGACGAATCTCTTCGGTCTACTTTTGAATGAAGCAGTACAGAAATATTGCTTCAGAATTTCAAAACGCATTTAATGTATATATTCCCAAATTTCCCTCAATTAATTACAGATAAATAATGAAATGGTTCCGTATCAAACTCCTTGTTTAAAAATTCCCTGCCTTATTTTAATTTCCTAAAATTCTTCATTCGCCCACTACTATTACTTAAGTTGAAGTTTTAAAAATGTAGAAAATAACGGAAGTGGTAAATGAAATATAGTAATGGTGTGCATCGAGAAACGGACGTTAAATGCATTATTAGTGTATTTGCCATAAGGCAACATACACTATTGGCGTCGGTCGGATGGCGGGACCTAGGGGTCGGACCAAAATTTCTCGACGTTTCAAAACGTCCTAAACACTTTGGCACCATTTTTAAAAATGTTTATATATATATGTATATATATATTTATATATATATATATATATATATATACGTATATATATACGTATATATATACGTATATATATATATATATATGTGTGCGGGCAATAACTTTCGAAAGAGTTAATTGATTTCAACTAAATTTGGCCCACGTGTTGAAATCCATCACCGCAAGAAGCCTATTTAAAATGGGCCTAATCGGGCCATCTTAAGGGTAGTTTTTAGGGGTTGAAAAATGTTTTTGGGCCCTAAAATACCGAAAAAATTCTCCGAATCGTTTCAAAATTGAAATTTCACCCTCTGGCAGTAATTAAAATGTGTCCCTAAAATTTTAATAAAATCGACCTTACAGGACCGGATTTAAAAATTTTAAGAAAGACTAGTTTGCAGATAGTGAATTATTTCTGAAAGGTGTATATAACTTGGTATAGAGGTGCGATTGATAATAATATTGCAATTAAGAAAAAAAATGTTATTTAAGGGGTGTATTAAGGAGTAAAATTTTTTATTTTTCCCAAAAACCAATTTAAGTTCGCATAATAAAGCCACACTGCCTGCATAAGCAAATACACTATATTGTCGGCAGGGTTTTGGCACTGCGACCCGGGTTTTTTTATTACTATTATTAACCCCAAATTTTGTATCTTATTTAAAAATGATAAAAACAACGTTGGGAAACAAGATGGTCGGTACAAGAATTACTGTTTCTCGGCGAGTGGCAGTAGGAAGAAGTCCCAGCCACATCTGCCCTCGCCGAGATTCGAACCCGGTACACCCGGAATGGGAGTGTAGTGCTCTCACCACTACTCTACACCACTCAGTGCGTTTCTTAATATTAAACAACGCATTGTAATCGAGATTGTATAAAAAGATGTTTACTTGTTCTCGAAGAAAACTCTTTCAAAATGCGGAATGTTTATTTTGGGATGTAAAAGGTTGCGTTCGAAATAAAAAAGAAAAACAGAACGAATTTTTTGCTCTAAATTATTCTCAGGACACTATTCTGTCTTTTGTCTTAGCTTTGAATGGACGACAACGATGCGAATGTCCCATAATACAAACAACAAAACAAAACAATAACTCCCGGCGTTCAACTGTTCCATGGTTTAAGCCACAACAGAAGCGAAACGTGTGTTTTGTGATGCTCGACTGTTTACCAAATCTTATATTTAAGTATTTGTGCTCCGACGTATACTATTCGTGTAACTATTATACGAGGGATGTTAAAAATTAAAATTAGAGTTTAAAAAAACTACGCTTTTATGAACTAAAAAATGCAAAATAATTTAACAACAAAATTAGCTTTACTGTGAAAAGCGTAAATTAAATTTTCATAATAGCTCTACGTTTACAAGCTAGTAAATGAAAAATTTATTACCGGTATTAAGTAGTCCACGCTTTCTACAGTAAAGCTAATTTTGTTGTCAAATTATTTTGCATTTTTTATTTCATAAAAGCGTCTTGTTGTAGTTTTTTAAAACTATATTAATTATACGACTAAAACAATATTGTATTTGACTATGGGGTGGGCAACGCAACGTATGTCACTATATAACGTGTTAGCTTGCTTGCTGTAATTTTTCAAGTTTTTTTATCCTGAAGGTCCTGGCCAGGATAATAGAACAAACTTATTAAATTATTGTATTGTCATGGGTCCTTGATAATTGTGCAAAGTTTCAGTTTAATCTGATGTTTTGAAGTGGGTGAATTTCACTTTCAAAGATTCCGTTACAAACAAACAAACAAATAGATGATGCTAATAAAGGCGTGTTAAAATGGACTATTTTAAAATGTACTATATTTATGAGCCAACCTTTACATTACCGTGACGTTTCGCATTGCCTTGTTGTAATTCACGTCATGGTGGATTTACAAAACAGTCTTGAGGAACACGGAATCATGTTATTTATTACTGAGATTTGTTGGATGCACATGCTATCCTCATTTCATTGGTCGCTGCCAACCTTAAAAAGGTAATACATTGTTCCACATCTCTTTACATATTATCTAACATGCATAATATGTGGCTTAGTACCACGAACGACCGCTAGGACAGTTTTTTTTTTTCGTGAAAAATCCACAGGCTTTGAGTAAACATCCCTACATATGTATCCAAATAAATGACATACTCGAAACTAAATATAAGCCGTCGGAAGACGCCTGGAAGAAACAGATATTCACGTGTAAAATTATTCACTCGTTGAAAGAAATACACTGTTTAAGAAAAATCAGTACAAAAAAATTTGTTCATTTTGCTAGAAACTTTTGTTACGGCATCGTTCATGTCATTCAGAGGAGGTATACCTACTTTTAAAAGGTAAAATAATTTTTTAAATCACTTCGGTGGTTTTCGAAAAAAATTTTCATTATAGTATGACATTTTCAATAAACAAAACATTCTTTAAATTTGATGCTACAACATTTCAGAATAATAAAAACTTGAATCTGCGTATACTTTGAAACAGATCAAAGGATTTTTTTTATTATAAGTAATGGTAACAAAATTGAGAGATTGAACATTGTAATTATTATTGTCATTAGGCAAGAAACACTCTACAAATAATTAAACGGTGAAAACAACCGACTTTGATTTATTTGAGTTCTTTTCACTAGAGCAGTGGCGTAGCTATCGGAGGGCTAGGCAATGCAGTGCACCGGGGCCCTCAAGCTCAGGGGGCCCCTCGGCCTCCCGAGCGACATTCGAAAATGTTATTTAAATATTCTAGTCGAATAAAGAATTTTATCATTTATAGAATTGGAGCTAATGGCCTTGCTGCCGAAGCCCTATCGTTTATATATATATATATATATATATATATATATATATATATATATATATATATATATATATATATATAAAAAAAAGAATTTTGATTCTTTGGTTTCTGTAGTCGGGTTCACAAGTTGAAAACGTGTTAATTTTTGGTACGTGTCATAGCTCATTAGATTCGAAATCACCTCTAGAAAAATGTGCAAAAGTTTGAGATCCGCACATAAACAGTTGAAAAAGTTATTAACAAAGAATCCCAAAAAAAGAGAGTTTAACTTTTGGCAAATAACTCAAACACTATTAATGCTAATGAAATTTAAAAAAAGTCCAGTCAATTAGGCCACAAGACCATTCCAACTTCAAACAATTTCCGAAAAAAATGTCGACTCCCGGAATTTCATTTCTCTTATTATTAATACATTTAATATTGAAAATAGGACTGCGTGTGGTCGGGGCTGTGCCGATAAAACTTAACCAATTTTTGCACCGGGAGCATTGGTTACGTTGATACGCCACTGATTTAAGGAGACGGCGTCGATGAAGCTTTCTGAAATGCGCTTGATCAAAAACACCGGCGTTAATTTATTGTTCAAACATCAAACAAGAACACAAATATTGACTGCGTTGATACTCTGGGCAAACATACAGGTACTAAATATCGTTTTCATTTGTTATAATAGATGTGTTGACGTCACCTCCTGTTAAAAAACCGTTAATAAACGAAGCCTGGAATAGTCCGAAAGCTGTTATATATTTTTGGGTGGGTATTTGAGGCACTGTGATTTGTACAATATCTCTTTCGTAATAACCGAATCCACAAACACAGACCTGGCGGAAGGGTAACGGGACTTAACCGACCCTCAAATTTCCCGCCTGTTTTTTTTTAAATATATCTACTTTTATTTACCAATATTATTCTGTTTAAATACAACGTGCCTCAAATATATTTTTAAATATAATTTTGCAAACACCTGGCGAAGTTTTAAACCCGATTAAGAATTCTGCCTTTTTTATTTTTCAACTCTTTAAATACTAAATATCAAGGTATTTCAAAATGCCTCAAGGGCTCTTTATTGCGAAAAAAATCTTGCTAATTTAAAAATTTGATGATCGGTTAAGCCCCGCTACCCTTCAGCCAGGTCTGTGTTTTTGTATTCGGATATTACTAAAGAGGTATTGTACAAATTTTCACAGTGCCTCAAATACCTACCCATAAAAGTTCTCTCCTACTAGAAGTGCAAGGGGTTTCAGCATATTCGGATTGTCACTAAAAAAAGTGTTACGTGTATTTATGCACGCGCAGCAGAAGTTATACTTCTTCGACATCATCGCGATAACTAATATTCACATTTTCGTTAAAGATGTGCATTGATAAAATAAAATAGGATGTCTAGAGAGATGATAAATATAGTTAAAAGTTAGCCTGTTCACTTCGAGTAGTACTTATTTATTTTGGATAATAGGTGGACAATTCCATCAGCACATATAGTAACAGAGAAATGAAACGTGTCATCTATGAATACAAAGTAAAACTATACTGCATTATTTTAAAACACAGTCAATTTAAGAATATCACTTCGAGTAGTACTTATTTACTTTCAATAATAATAGATATCTGAGAAATGGGACGTGTCATCTATGAATTTTAGATTAACCCAGCGAGTGATCTTGTGTAGTTTGATAGCAGTGGTATCAACAGATTTGTGTTTTGTTTTTTGACAATTTTGAATGTTCTTTGATTTTTGAACTTTCATGAATTTCATGAACTTTGAATTTTATGATCATGATTCTCATCTTTTATGGCTTAATAGATAATTAATTAGTGCTACCCGTGCGAAGCCAGACCGGGCCGCTAGTTCTTTATATTATCTGTTCAGTCAAAGGTAACTTGATAATGTACGTAGGGTACCCGTCCGTCATTTCAATATGATTTAATCATACAATAGGTATATTTGAAGTTAAAAGCAATCTTCTGAAGTGTTTCCAATCCCTCTATCTACAATATCAATATATTCTTCTATACCGAACCAATCAATTGTAAAATTCCAATATTGAATTTACTAGAATATCGACTGACTTAGTTGGAATCCAAAATATGCTTTTAATTAACCCCGCCTACTTAAATTTTATAATTGGTTAAACAATAAGTACATTATTATCTTATTAAAACGAGCAATTCTTATATATTTATAAATTTCGCGTTCTTAAAAACGGCTCTAACGATTTGGATTCAACAGAATATAGAATAAAATTGATTTCCGCCGTATAATATTACGTAACTAACCACTAACAGAGCGAAGTATTCGCAAAGGTCAGCTAGTTTGTAATTATTAAAAACCATTATTTTCGCATGTCTCGCTTTATTTCGGTCTCAACAGTATTTTTTAGAGTGATGGATTCAGTGTTATATCCGTGAGCAGAGTGTAAATACGTTATATCATTGTGTTTTAGTGCGAATATTTCTCAACCGGCGTTACGGCGTGAATGTCAGTCAGCAGTCAAATGATTAATTTAAAACGTATCTACCAATTGCGCCTACTGAAAAATGTGGACAGACTAACTGTATATTATACTGAATGTTTATTTCAACTTATCAATTATGGCTCAGTGAGTCGAGTAATCATATCAACCCTGTCAGTTTGCATTTGTTTTGGTTCACAAAACAAAACAGAGTATGTACAATTTTTTTATGATAAAATAATGGATTATTGTGATTATGGTTATGATTTCTTGACTTCCGGGCTTGTACGCCGTGGTTCATTGGTATTTCTACCTGAAGTTTCGTCTACAACTGCGGTAGACATTATCAACGGCGATGTGGTAGCTGGTGAAGTGTTCTTTTAGGTAAGTTTTGCTCCTTCTTCTTTTATGCAACGTGGATTAGTGTTCTCTGCTCGGTCGTAGTTTGCTCTTCTCTGATTGGTCATTGGGCTCAGTAGTTGGTGTCTAGGTTTTGCTTAGATACAGGTCTTCTTTTTTTCGGTTGAAGAAGGCCTGTATCTAAGCAAAACCTGGACACCAACACTGAGGCATACTCAACTACTGTGCTCAACGACCAAAGAAGAGCAAACTACGACCGAGTAGAGAACACTAATCCACGTTGCATAAAAGGAGAATGAGCAGCAATCGTCGACACATTTGTCTGTCAGCAGCCTAAAAGGACACTTCGCCCGCTACCACATCGCTTTTGATAATGTCTACCTCAGTTCTAGACGAAACGTCAGGTAGAAATAACAATGGACCATGGCGTACAAGCCCGGAAGCCAAGAAGTTTAATTAGTACTATTTTTCAAGCTAATGTAATTTTTCATGCATTTTAAAATAAACTTTCGTATGAGTGCCTCTAAGAAAAATGGTGTACGAATAGAATTAGTGTTGGGTCTAGATAACATTAATACTCGTTCTGACCGAGCTGGGTAGAGTAGTGGTACAGCACTAGACTCGCATTCGGGAGGTCTGGGTTCGATTCCCGGCGGGGGCAGATGTGGCTGGGACTTTTTCCTACTGCCTTTCGCTGAGAAACGGTAATTCCTGTACCGGCCATCTTGATTGAGGTTTTCCATGGTTTCCCTCAATTAATTCCAGATAAATATCGAGGTGGTTCCTTATTTGAGGCCATGGCCGATTACCTATCAAACTCCTAGTTCAAAAATTACCTACCTTATCCTAATTTCATGTAATTCCTTCATTCGCCCATTGCTATTATATAAGTTGAAGTTTAAGAAATGCAGAAAAAACGGGAAGTAGTAAAATGAAAAATAGTAATGGTGCGAATGGCGTCTGTTATGACATAAAGTCGAGAAACGGACGTTAAACGCATTATTATTATTATTATTATTATTATTATTAATACTCGTTCTGAATAGACGACTGTGATTAAATCAGATTTTACTGTGTTTTATTTAATTTTTATTTTATATTAAAGATCGATCTTTATATTAGTGCGTGACTCAAAGGGTTAATGTGAAATGATTTTGAAAACGATCTGTATATGATACGTGTATTACACTACAGGTTGTCCAATTTCAACGTATCATTTCTATTTACTGCGTTGAATAAGATAAATTAGTTGTGACGAGATCATATTTTATATCTACGTGTTCCCGCAAACCGCAGGCCACCGTCGACTGCTTCTCTCATTCAGAAACTGAAATTACACACCGAATTCTATACAAGCTGTTCTATAAAACACAACAAATTAAAATTATTCAAGACTGTGGAAGCTTTCATGGCGGGCGTTGTTCCAAATCTTCTTGGTTTCCGAACTTGTGGACTGCAGGCAGCGCTGGATTTATACTAGGGGCTAGTACCTAGGGCGACAAATTTCCAGGGGTGGCAAAATTCAGTAAAGGGAATAAGTATTAAATAGATGAAAAGTTATTTCTAGGACTTAGAATTCAAAATAAGTCAATACGTCTGTGGAAACAATACATATAAAGTATAAATATCATTTACAAAATAACAAATCTTAACAAATTCAATATCACATACCATAAAAAATTTATGTATTAACTATGTCATAAATTAGTTGCTTCGTCGTTTATTTTGGGTCCCAAGTCCTCGGATAAGTTTCCATTTATTTAATTCATAGTGTGGATCGGAACAAGCTTTAAGAGAATATATCTTATTATTCACAATTTTTTGAAAGTTTTTGTGTCGATCACAATTTGTTTGATATGATCATTATTTTAGTTTAAATTGCACTCTGCAAAATGCACAAATTGTTCAGTTTGCAAATCAAAAAGTCAGACGCGTTTACCTCTGAAAAGATGGATAATATCTCGCAACTTATGAGCAATAGGTTTATTGGTCAATTTATGGTTTTTGCAACGAAAAATAATGTTTTTTGTGTAATTATCCCGTTTAAAATAAAACGATTTTCGATCATAAATGATTCATTTTATATATTTGAAAATTGTGTACCGCTTTAGGTAATGGGGCGGCATTTTTCACGATGTCCCAGGACAGCACTTATGGTAAATCCGGCGCTGGCTGCAGGCACTAACAATTTTACTTTTGTAAATGAAACAAAGGTAAAATGTGTATAAATTATAAAACCACAAACATAACCTTATAGACATCCTATTTTATTTTATCAATGTACATCTTTAAGGCTGTCGGAACGCTCTGAATTTTGTTTGTGCTGAGACCCAGCGGTAAGGGGCGAGGTAGGCAAAAGGCATATTGTGGGAGTGACTTTCTATAGCTCTGTTTTGCTCTAACCAATCGCACGTTTCAATTTTTGGCTGGTGCCAACTACGAGGCTAAAAAATGTTATTGCAAGGGTGCCGCTGTCAATTGATTACTCTAATTTTTGGAAATATTTTGAAAATTTAAAAAAAATTTCCAAAAAAGGAAGAGTCACTTTAGGTTTGTGATGGAACAGTTTTGTGAAATAAGTACGAATAAGGTCCGAGTGTGACATTGAAAACATGTGTTTTTTTAGTACAATTAATGCCGACTTTTTCTAGTAAATCGTACATAAATTACAAAAGTAGTCCATTAGAGACCTAGATTAGTCCTTTATCTTCCTTATAGAGAAAGAATTTTTGCAGAATGTTGACGAATAAGTCTACAATCAGTTGACAGCCGAAGCTCTATTTTTGGACTTAAATTCAGAGCGTTCCGACAGTCTTAACGAACATGTGAATATCTATTATCGCGATCACGCCAAAGAAGTATAACTTCTACCGCGCGTACGTAAGTAAATAAGGAACTTATTTAGATGAAAAGAAATCGAATAACGCGATTTTAATGCAATCGATATCCTAGAAGTACAAAAGAAGTACTTACATTTTTAAAGTATGCAACACAAAAAAACGTCTCACTGCATTAAACTCTTGGAGAGAAAACCAACGAATTCAATTCAATAAGTAAACTTTACTCTTATCTGTGCTCTTAGTTAAAATATATTCTCGACTCTTTTCTTTGCAAAAGAATCTCTCTAACTTCATTCTTTCGTTGAATCATCGGTGTGAACATATTTTGTTCCTTTTAATATATTCATTTTACATTATTTAATGCAAAGAGAGAGAGGAGGATTGAAGATTATAGACGCTCATCATCTGAGGTCATCAGCGTTTTTTAATGCAAAGAAAATTCAGCTAGTTGTTATCGACACTTTTTTTAATTACGGAAAAAACTGATTTTTTTTGTAACAGAAAAACTTAATAAGATGATTATCTTTCATGACAGTATACGTGCTATAAGACTGTAAGCTACAGAGCATTATTTCTTTTTGGGTTCTCAAACTGATTTGAATAATTCTTTCATAGTTTATAATCCGAATTATATTGAGTCACACAAGGTTAGTAAACTTCTATAGGTTGGGCGTAAGATGATATGAAAATGGTCAGGTCTGTGATTGATTGAATCGATTGCTTACGTCATTCGAAACCTTTGGTTTCTTTTGGCGCATTGAGGGTAAAATTTCATTACTAAAAATTTTCATTACATATCTACTTTTATTAAATTGGTGCCGACCTCAAAATTTCAATATTTTCATATTTTAGTGACTTTTTTGAAGGAGGTCAATATTTTTTTTTAAGTTTTTTTATTAGACTCATTTCTTTGTCTCATACTGAAAGTACATTAAGGTGGTTATCTTTTACGAATTTCTGTTCAGATATTTCACTTATTAACAGCCAATGTTGATTACAAAGTTCGCTGGAATTAAACGTAAAAGTTTTCCACTCTGGAAAAGCTAAATCTCCCAAATTCTTGTTTTAAACAGTTAATCAAATTGGATTTTTTTGTAAAAGTGAAACTGCTTGTTTTAAATATGAAGTAATTAATAATCTGATACATTGTTTAAACAGCTATCATTATTTTATTTATTTCCAATTTTTTTTATTTTATATAAGCCCTCGTTTCCCAGTTAGAATCCTAGAATTGGAGGTAATATAAATTGAATTTTCAGTTTATTATTAAAAACAGTTTAAAAAAACTTATAAAACACGCTTTAATAATAAACCAAACTAAAAAGTAAAAAATATTTTTTATTGTAAAAAAGCGTGGGGTGCTTGATATCCACTGGTATAAATATTTCATTGGTAGCTATTTTTAAAAGTAGAGCTAGTAGAAACGCCGCACGCTTTTTTGTAATAAACAATTATTTAATACTTTATAGTTTGGTTTGCTATTTAAAAGCGTGTTTGTTTAGTTTTTTAAAACTATTATTTATTTTTTAGTCTTATCTTTTTATCCTGATGATTCTGGTCAGGATAATGGTACACATTTATTAAATTATTATATTGTCATCGGTCCTTGATAAGTGTGCAAAGTTTCCGTTTAAGTTTTAAAGTAGATGAATTTCACGTTCAAAGATTCCGTTACCAACATACAAGTGAAGCTAATAAAAGCGTGTTAAAAATTAATAAATTGAAGTACGAATGGATTCCAGAACCAAAAAAGCCCTTGCTGTTACTCATTGTACAAAAAATATATGTGAAAATGTTTCTTCCTCATAAATTCTTAATTTGACCACAGCGTAGCCGGATATGATACGCTCGATTATCTACTAATTCCAACTTCCGAGGCTTTCGAATGATGCCCAGTAAAGGCAGACAAAAATTCCATAAACGTTCTCCCCCACCCAATTATCATCTCCAACAAGCCCTGAAGTAATTAAAATTACAGAAAAACGTCCCATTACTATTTTATATATTTGGATTAATTACGTAATTAAATACGCCTAAACAAATCTTTCCTATTTAAGATCAAAGATCTAGTTGTCTAGAAATCACGTGGAAGCGACGTCTTGTTTTTGTATCTTTTTGAAAGGTACGCCGCCTCCTTAAATACCTTGCTATTTACTTAATTACTACATTTATTTCCGGTCTACACCCAGTATATAGTAGGCTGTATGTACCATTGTTAAGAGTCGTTCTCAGTAACCGATAGGCTGATGAGCTCAGATGTGAAGCGTCTATAATCTACAATCTATCTCTGAGTAACCGAATTTGTTACTCCCTGATCTAGATGTCCATGGTTACAAAGCCGTCTAATAACACTTTCAGCCGGTTCCACCTTGACCGACAACTATCTTAGAGATTAAGCAATTGAATCAGATTATTAGTTCTGACAAAATTAAAATGATTATTTAATTTGTTTTTATTGCTGCAAAGAGAAGTAACAGTATTGTGAATAATAAATTGAATCAAAACTTGCACAGCACTAGTTCAAACCGTCTTTATATGATGAAGTAGAAATTTCAAAGTTAAGTGAGAATTCTGCTTAGCAATTGAATCAAATTAATAGTTCCATCAAAACTCAAGTAGCACTAGTTTATTATCGTATTTGAGCGACGGTGTAAATGAATGCTTCAAGGTGAAGTTAGAATTCTACATGGCAGTTGAATCAAATTAATAGTTCTAGCAAAACTCAAATAGTACTAGTTTAATTAATGTCGTTTTTGAGCGATCGTGTAGAAGCAAATTTAGGCGAATGCTTCAAGGTGAAGTCAGACTTGTACATGGCAGTTGAATCAAATTAATAGTTCTAGCAAAAGTCAAATAGTACAAGTTTAATGTCGTCTTTGAGCGATGGTGTAGAAGCAGATTTAGGTGATTGTGGTTGGGAACAGTGAACAAGTGAACGCTAGATGAGTGGAGGCAGTTGAGACATGGCGTGCGCAGCTGTAACTCCGATGCCTCCCTATAATCAATCAGCTTATCCTCACTGGACATATAACCTACCTCCAACAAACCTAACCACAACCGCAGTTTGTTGTACTACGTTTTATATATATGTATATATACATATATTGTAACTTCACCTCGAGTATACACGTTGCTTCTTACTTCGTATTGGTTTAATGCCTATCTGTACGTCAGCTTCTATTTCAAACTTAACTTTCTCTTCTATAGACACTCATTGACAACTTACGGCAATCAAAATGTACAACAATAATAACAGTAGCATAGCTATAATAAAAACTCGGGTGCCAAACCATACCGACAATATAGTGTATTTGTTAACACAGACAGTGTGGCTTTATTATGTGAACCTAAGTTTTTTTTGGAGCAAAATAAATTTAACTCCTTAATTCACCCCTTAAAATAACAGTTTTTTTAATTACAATATTATTATCAATCGAACCTGCACCAAATTAAATACACCTTTCAGTAAATAATTCAATACTTGCAAACTAGTGTTTTCATAAAATTTGTAAATCTGGTCCTGTTAGGCCGAATTTATTAAAATTTTAAGGACTCTTTGCAATTACTATTGAAGGGTTAAATTTTAATTTTGAAACGATTCTAAAAATTTCAACCTTTAAAAACCACCTTTAAACTTGAGAGATGTATATTCCATTAGTTTTGATTATCAGCAGATTGATTGTCAACTAAGGTCATTTGCGTCTAAATACATCAAATAAAATTATAAAATATCTATGACGAGAGGTGGGTATTCGAACCCGTGACAATTTATCCAAAATCCAGCACGCTAACCATTGCGCTAAACACTCTTCTTCTATAGCCCTCAATAATAGAAAAAAAAACCGGGTCGCAGTGCCAAAACCCTGCCGACAATATAGTGTATTTGCTTGTATAAGGCCGTGTGGTTTTATACTTTTATTATGTGAAATTAAGTTTGTTTTTGGGCAAAATAAAAAATTTAACCCCTTAATACACCCCTTAAAATAACATTTTTTTCTTAATTGTAATATTATTATCAATCTAACGTCTACACCGAATTAAATACACCCTTCAATAAATAAGTCACTATCTGCAAACTAGTGTTTTCATAAAATTTGTAAATCCGGTCCTGTCGGGCCGATTTTATTAAAATTGTGGGGACACTTTTTAATCACTACCAAAGGGTAAAATTTCAATTTTGAAACGATTCGGAGAATTTTTTCGGTATTTTGGGGCCCAAAAACAGTTTTCAACCCCTAAAAACTACCCTTAAAATAGCCCGATTAGGCCCATTTTAAATAGACTTCTTGCGGTGATGGATTTCAACACATGGCCCAAATTTCGTTGAAATCAATCAATTCTTTCGAAAGTTATCGCGCGTACACATATATATATAATATATATAAATATATATATATATATATACATAATATATATATAAACATTTTTAAAAATGGTGCCAAAGTGTTTAGGAGGTTATGAAACGTCGAGAAATTTTGGTCCGACCCCTAGGTCCCGCCATCCGACCGACGCCAATAGTGTATGTTGCCATATGGCAAATACACTAATAATCAGAAAGCAGGTTTTAAGACTCTTTTACAGCTTTCACATTCCCATTTCACTAAATTACTGTACACTGAGAGTATGTACGTACTTAGGTCGATATCAAAGACAACTGTGGGGTCAATGCTATTTACTTCGTTAGCTGGGATTTACCGTCAGGGGATCTGCAACTTGAGTTCATCTTGTTTGTCTCTGCAGATTTCGCAGATCAGAGTTTCTTGATAAGTTCTGTAGCTGTAAAAACAAGAAACTTTGTACAGAACTGTGACAGATGGACGCTTTTTAATCGATTTTTATTTTTACTTTTGTTTGTCGCTGTTTTGAGTTCAAAAACAAAACGTTTTGGAATTTGAGAAAACCTATCGATAATGTGTATAACATCGTTGAGTCTCACCGAAGGTTACTAAAATTACGCGTAAGAGGTTATAAAAATGTGATTGGTTGAGTCAGTTGCTACGTCACCGATGCCCATGTTTTGGTTTTTCAATTAATTGTTATCCCATCTGTTTGGAAAAAGACTCCACAAGCCAACTTTTTAGTAACAATTGTGTTCACTGGGAAGGGATACTTCTTTTAAAATGTGATTAAATTATTTTTCTTTAAAAAAATTATACTTCGGGAACAAAAGCGTCATGGAACTTTAGAGTTTGTAATTTCACAAGACTTAAATTTCAGTAACTTCTGAAACACAGTTTAATATTAAGATATTAAATGTCAGGTAAGTACCTTCCCGTCTCCTCGACGCATTATCACGGAAGGGTTAGAATACTTATTGACCACACGCGCCATTATTTCTGTTCATAAAACTTCAATGGAGCACAAGTGCTTTTATAGGCTACTTACAAGTGAATGACGTGGAAAACATATGAGCATCGTTACCGTTTATACACGCGTTACATAACCTCCAAAGGTTTCAGGGGCGTCCGTTCAATTACCTTTCTAAAAGACGATTTTAATGGAATCTGTGTGCCCATTCAAAGAACGTCTGAGCTCTAAAATTTTACACTGATTTTTCACTCGGGACTTGGCAGAATATGATTTATAATAACAGATAGATAGATAGACAGAAGAAGATTCATTTACATGATATTTATAATTTTTAAATTGCAAGTTTGTTCAGTATATAATTTTTATAGTTTCCCACTGATTATGCTTTTTTGAGTAATTTTTAATTACAGAAATATACCGAGCTGGGTAGAGTAGTGGTGACAGCACTAGACTCGCATTCGGGAAGTACCGGGTTCGAATCTCGGCGGGGGCAGATGTGGCTGGGACTTTTTCCTACTGCCTCTCGCCGAGAAACGGTAATTCCTGTACCGGCCATCTTGATTGAGGTTTTCCATGGTTTCCCTCAATTAATTCCAGATAAATATCGAGATGGTTCCTTATTTGAGGCCATGGCCGATTACCTATCAAATTCCTAGTTCAAAAATTACCTACCTTATACTAATTTCCTATAATTCCTTCATTCGTCCATTGCTATTACATAAGTTGAAGTTGTAAAAAATGTAGAAAATAACGGGAAGTGGTAGATGAAAAAATAGTAATGGTGCGAATGGCGTCTGTTATGACATAAAGTCGAGAAACGGACGTTAAACGCATTATTATTATTATTAGAAATTAGTTTCACGGGTAATTGGAATAAAAAATCAATTTAAACAATTATTGATTGCAACGTTTCGTCTTTATTAAATCAAGACTTTTTCAAGCTCTCAGCATGTTTGAATTATAATAAAACTATGATATAAAAGGCAATTTTGCATTACAAAGATCAATAAAATTGAAAATTGTAGAAAATAATATCTTCTTTTTTTTTATTATTTTATTTTATTATTTTTATTATTTTATTTATAAAATAATAAAAAAAAAGGTATTATTTTCTACAATTTTCAATTTTATTTACCTTTGTAATGCAAAATTGCCTTTTATATCATAGTTTTATTATAATTTAAACATGCTGAGAGCTTGAAAAAGTCTTGATTTAATAAAGACGAAACGTTGCAATCAATAATTGTTTAAATTGATTTCTTATTCCAATTACCCGTGAAACTAATTTCTATTATTACATATTTTGGAATTGAACTTTAAAGATGAATTATTATTATTATTACAGAAATATTAGTTTACATTTATTTTAACATTACTGAAAAAAAACCTGAAAAAACAGTACTTGTATCTAATAATAACAGATAAAAACACTAGAAACTTCCACAAAAACGTACAAATTATATTAAGTATTTAATTTAGACCAAACTTGCCATTTACACCATTTAATTTCGATGGATATTTTAAGAAATATCACAGAAGTGTTTATCTATAATACAAGATGATTTTTAAGTTGATATTTATTTTTTAACAGCGTATAGAAATCAAATAGACAAACAAATATTTCAAGTAACTTTTTTATCAAAACTCAAAAATAAAGTAGAATCAGTCATTCAAAGTTAAATTAAATTTTGATGTCGGTCCTGGGGTAAGGTTATGTCACTATGGAAATATCTTATCATTATCAAATATTTACAGAAATTGTTCGAAGTTCTCTACGTTTTGTTTCAAATAAGCAGCAAGATACTTGATAATGACATAAGATATTTCCATAGTGACATAACATAACGCCAGGATCGACCTCAAAATTAAATCAAATTTAATTACACTTATTTTTGAATTTTGATAAAATTTGTTCGTCTATTTGGTTTCACACGCTGTTAAAAAAGAAGTATCAACTTAAAAATCATCCAGTATATTTAATTGCATTCGGACGAAGCGGGACCGGGCCGCCAGTACCTGTTATATAAAGTAAAAATATAACAGTCGATTGAGATTTGAATCTATGTACGTCACAGAATAGTACTGCAATGGATTGAGCGTACGGTAGTGACAGCGTGTGTATATTTTCGTAGTGCTGTTTTTTAGACGCAACCCGTCTGACGTGACCCAATGAAGTCTTTTTGATAGAAAAGAACTTGATGTATTTCGGAAGTCGTCCGCAGGGCATTTTTAAACATCATTTATCATCATTACAAGCCAAAACCGTAATCCATAGACGTATGTCGTTGCTTGAATACACTAGTGACATGTTAGTGAGAAAGCGGTTAAAAATAAACCAACGGGCTACAACAACCGTCCGAATACACTACTGGAAAAAGGAATTCTCATAATACAACTTGTCTCCTAACCTAATCTATACTATTACAGTCAAACCTGAGTAAGTGAAAATTGGGTAAGCGAGAAAACTCTCTAAGTGTCAGTAATTGCCAGGTACCGTCTCTGTAACCCTCTATAAAACCTCTATAAGTGATAAACAGAAACCTCTATAAGAGAAAGACGTTTTTCACTTCAGGACCTCTATAACTGAAACTATTACTTGCTTGTATCTCTATAAGCGATAGTCGAACGTATTAATAGTTCCGCGAAATTTAAGAATGACTCGTAAATAGCTGAACTAACTAACATTGTTTTTGTATTATTGGTTTTATTCATCTTTAAAATTTTTTCCAGAGCTTGAAAAAGGCTTAATTTAATAAAGACGAAACGTTGCAATCAATAAGTGTTTAAATTGATTTTTTATTCCAATTACCCGTGAAACTAATTTCTATTATTGGTTTTATTTTTCGTATTCTATTCGAATGGTCAAATGTGCATGTGTACTGCCTTATTTGTCGAACAATTGCGAAGAAAGGTTCGACACGTAATCATAATGTTGAAACGAAAAATTAAAGTGTTGTCTTTAAGTGATAAACTTAAAATTGTGAAATGGAATACAAAGTGAGTTTGGCGTACCAGTATCCCTCTTTTATAAAATATTAAAATTTAAAGATTGTATAAAGCTTCAGTGCTCGGAAGGACTGCAATATATTTGCTGTATTTTTATAGACCTCTATAAGTGAGAAAGGCTAGAAACTCGGAAATGACCTGTTTTTTTGGAATATATCTATTTTTAGTTATCAATATTATTGTGTTTAAATGTCAACGTCCCTCAAATATATTTTTTAAATTTTTCAAAATATAATTTTGCTAACACCTGGCTCAGTTTTAGACCCGATCAAGAAATCTGCCTTTTTTATTTTTCAATTGCTTAATTACTAAATTGCAAGGTATTAAAATTTCTAAATGCCTCAAGGATTTTTTATTGCACAAAAATTTAAAAATCGGTTAAGTCGGGTAAGCCTCGCTACTCTTCTGCCAGGTCTGTGTTTTTGTATTCGGATATTACTAAAGAGGTACACATTTTCACAGTGCCTCAAATACCTACCCAAAAATGTCTTACAGCTCTCCTACTATTTATAGTGTGGTCGAGCAATCGTTCAAAAGCTCAATGAATTTGCCCGCCGGCGATGCTTCTGGCGAACATGAGTCGGCTGTCGCGGTCGTTACGATATCACTTTTTCTATACAAACTCTCTGGAGAAATTACCGAGCTTTAACCACACACATACATGACTTTATATTATCTACTCTACTCTACGTTACGCTGACAGAATGTATTAAGTCAGTCTGCTACAAAATTAGTTTTAATGAAATTAAAATTTTATGACGCTTGCAACACGTTCACTGATTACAATATGGTTAAATTTACACATTTGTAATTTTGTTTTCATCTTTTTAATTACATGTCCATATATGTGTTACACATATTTTCTTTTGTTTTTTGTAAAATGGTTGATTTAAATATCAAAGCGTGTTATACGTGTTATTTCCCTAGCCCTTGATCAGGGTAGAGCGAGATTATCTTTCAGCGCTCTTTGGTTGACACTTTCACTCACGGAAATTGTACTTCGGTTTTATGTTAAATAAATAATAACTCACAAATTTTCAAAAATCAACACTTGTTGAATTTAAATTAAATTAAGTAGCTTTAATTATTATACTTCTGCTTCTTTAACGTTAAGTTCCTACCTCTATATGATTAAATTAGTATTTGGTGTTAATTTCAATCAAAATTTTATTTTGAGCTGGAAATTGTTTTTCACATTTGGCTTTTTGGCGCCCCTTGCTATCTGGCACCCAGCGCGACCGCTCCTCTCGCTCTACCCCAGGGCCGGCACTGTATATTTATATATTAAACATTCACCCAAAATTTAGTTTCAATCCGCTCATTCGGACCTGTATCGTGCTCATAGACAAACGGACTAACAGACGAATAGACTTTTCCCAATGAATCGTCTATTCTTCTCTTCCGAGACAAAAGAACAGTTGATTGTTTTAGATGGATTAATGTATTTTTTTAAGAAGTTTCACTTTTGCGGAGTACATCTAATTTTTTTTTTTACAGAATGAAGATTGAATGTTCATTTTGATGGAAAAGAGGCATAACTGGTAAGTGTAACATTAAATTATTAATTTTGGTGGTCTTGATTAAAATATAAATAATGACAATAATTAATATTATCTACTATAGCTACTTGATACATTTTGTTAACGCAAAACTCTCTTTAAAATAAGTCTCGTATTGAAATCAGTTTAATACTTCGCTCGTTCGGTTAAATCTATAATGAATTAACCCTCGCTCGTTCGTTCAAATTCATGATTAATAGCGACCCGGTCCGGCTTCGCACGGGTAGCACTAATTATCTATAGCCACAAAAGATGAGAATCATTATCATAGAATTGTCAACGTGTATTGAATTTGAGCGAATTCAATCGCTTTTAATTGTGAATATTTAAAAATCGAAGAAAAATCACAATTGCCAAAAAAAACCCTGTTGATCCCGATCAAAAATATAAATAATGGGTGGCATTTTTAGTGACCGGGAGAGGAGAATAAGAACACTTTAATAATTTTTTTTTTAATAATTTTGCCCCCCCCCAGATCCGAGGCTGTAATTAACCGGTAATTTATACGGCCAAAATAAATAATCGGTAATTTTACATCGCTACTATGTATAGATTATTTACATTTTTATGATGACCTTAGTTGTTGAGCGTCTATAATCTACAATCTCTCTCTATAGATTATTCGTAAAATTCTCAATAAATTTTCAGTCACTGAAGATTCCATAAATGGTTCTGTTGAAAAGAAAACTTAAACGTTTTTTAACCTTCGACATTCCTTTAAAATTAACGCGAAGGCGTTTTATAATTTAAGTTAGGGAAACAAAGCGCACTTGTTGATAGAGTGAGAGAAGCTTATCTAATATTATAGGCTCTCGGAAAAGCAGCTACAGGGAGTTTTTCATTTGTTGGTGTATGTAGGATCTACCGACAACCTTTTCGTCCACAAACAGAGAGTGATGTCTAGAGGCCATAGCGTGACGGTACAGTAAAATCACGAAGTTACATTTATATCTAACTTCGTGGTTAAACCAAGCCATGGGCATCGGTGACGTAAGCAATCGACTCAACCAAACACAGCCGTGACCATGTTTATGGCCTCTTACGCCCAACCTTCTAGTATTTTAGTAACCTTGAGAGAGGGCACAAAGTAGGCTTGTGACGTCACATGGAGTCTTTTTCTAAACAGTTGAGATATGAAAAACCAAGCCATGGGCATCGGTGACGTAAGCAATCGACTCAACCAAACACAGACGTGACCATGTTTATGGCCTCTTATGTCCAACATGCTCTAGTAACCTAGTATCTAGCGTACGTCGTGAGAAAGTTGGACGGTTCTTTCTATTTGAAATTAAATTTTCGTTTTTTTTACATCGAAAAGCGTGACGAATGAACAAAATACAATTCAAGGGTGTTTTGTGATTCTCAAGAGAATTCAGAACTACATAATATGTATACTGTTATATACATAATTATATATATATATACTATATATAGGAAAACGACACTTGAAAAGCTACATTTTAATGTTATAATGACATGGTACGTGGCTGCAGATCCTACTAGCTCCCCAGCAACTGGGACACACGCTTGTGCGTAACGTCAGTAGCGTACGTAATCAAATAAATATATTTTTTTTACAATGAAAATCATAGCATTACGGCAATGTTCCCCATTGCAATAATTCAATATTTCACTACAGTCTAGTTCTTTCCCTGCGGCTTTGTTCGCGTTATTGCCGGTTTTTTGAACTATTACTTCATCAGGCGATCAGAATATTTCAATCCGACGTCAAAACTAATACACTACTTTTCCATTATATTATAAACAAATATAACAGTTTTGACGGTGTAGGATTGAAGTATTCTGACCGCCTGATGAAGCGATATTATAATGATCAGACGGTTAACAACGATGAATGTTCATTTGAGTGAATGCTAATTTTTGTTTCATTCCGCGTTCACATAGCACAGACAGATTAACATAGAAATGAGCGTTCATCCAGTCTTTTCCTCGAAGATGTCGCCTTGGAATTCGTTTGATTTGTAATCATTTGATCGAAGAATTGACAAAAAAGAAACAAAGTTTAAGTTTAAATCATTAATTAGAGATTTTATAGATTTTGTCCGTATTGTTCTGTCTTTGTATTCGTCGAAGCAATTGATAATTTTTAAAATTCTCCAAAAACAGCAGAGTGTTTTGATCGTTCCACTTGAATACCATTTGTCTCATACACAAACAGAATATATTCACTATGAGGTGTCGTAGTCCCAAGTTCGTTCACTACAAGACGCGAGACAAAATGGCCAAGCCCGAGTGAATGTTCTTTCCAAGTTCAAATGTTTCATTTTTCGTTCATTCGGAGTGCGAATGAATGAAGCCGAATGTCGATATTTAGCGTTGTTGGATCGGTTCATTAACGAATTCATTCGTCACTATTGTTTCATTTTGTGTTCAGACGTTTCACTTCGAGTGAAAGATGCTGAATGAAAGACAGAAATGAACAAAAAATGGACCGTCTGATATCACCTTTGCGAAATGTTGAAACCACCTACTTCTTGACCCGCGGAGAACAGCAAATATTAAACCAATGTGGATCGGAAAAATAATGGTCGGATCGATTTTGAAGTCGGTAAAAAAGAATTTTATTTTTATTTGTTGATGCCCATGTTTGTAATTTTGAGCGTACGTCACTGACACACATACGTCGGTCCACATCACATAGAAACAGGCTCACCAATAGCCGGCACTAAACCCTGGACCTGAGATGAATAATTCAATCTGTCGAATCCCAGTAGGCCTTGGCAAATAGCTGCCGTATTCTCCGTATGTGTGTTTATAGTACAGGTGAGTCAATTAACCTTTCCTTGAATGACTGTAATATCATAACATGCTCAAATGTTATACACACCTGAACAGTGCTGGACAAAGGAAAACATTACTTTAAAAAAAGAGTTTTCTTCATACTATGCCGAAGCCCGAAAGTACGTACTTTCTGATTCGAATCTGGACCAACTTCATACTGTCAAATTTTCGTTGGATAATAATAAAGTTTTATTTTCAACGCACCAGTATAAGTACAAGGCTTGATCAATAAGTACCCGTGTTTGACGACAGATGGCGTTCACGAGTGAAATTGACTTTACCATCGTGTACTGTAGACTTTTAAAACACCTCGTGCTGATAGATTCGTAGGTTAGGCTATTTTTGACAGCCAGTTCTATCAGTCGTGTTTTGTATTTTTCGACCAAAATGGAAAAGAGCAATATCGATTCGTAATTCGTTTCTTAAAAAAACATGCGAAGAAATAAGGCTGAAGTTGGATCCTGTCTATGGGGACCCTTCACCATTTATGACCACGGTGAGATATTCGAATAAAAAACGAATTACGGATCGATACTGCCTTTTTCCATTTTTACGAAAAATGCAAAACTCGAATGATACAACTGGCTGTCAAAAAGCACGAGGTCTTTTAAAAGTCTGCAGTACACGATGGTAAAGTCAATTTAAATTAAAAAGCATAGTTACTTTTTACCACAACAGATTTATTCAGTGGATGTACATTTCGAGAGCTAAGCTCCCATCTTCAGCAAAACACTAAACTAAGTCAATTTCACTCGTCAATACCATCTGTCGTCAAACACGGGTACTTTTTGATCAATGGCTTTAAAAAAACTCTTTTAGAATTTAGACAATTCCCAAAATTACGCCACTGTTAATGCATAAGCATTTTAATAACATTAATATACCTCTTACTTATTATGTTTGCCTGGCTGTTTCTTTTGCACAAGACTCTTTACATTGGCTTTCAGTATTATTTCTTCCCAACTGTTCCCCGAACGCATCTTTCAGACGTTTACAGTATGCGCATTTTGTTTACAAACTTCATAGTCTGATACACTTCAAGTCCGTGTCCAGACTGATTCCACTTCAGTACTAAATCACTGGTCACAAAGCAAAGTAGTTAAAGTATCTTATATATTTAAAATGGCCTAAATACAAAAGTCATAGACTACAGATTACAGAAAGTGTTGCTTTTATCTCATTATTAAAAAAATAGAGTTTAAAAAAACTAAAATAACGCGCTTTTATGAACTAAAAAATGCAAAATAATTTGACAATGAAATTCGCTTCACTGTAAAAAGCGTGGAGTGGTTAATATCGGTAATACATTTTTCGTATACTAGCTAATTGTAAAAGGAAGAACTGTTATGAAAATTTAAGTAGATAGCACCACTACAGTGAAGCTAATTTTCTTGTCAATTTATTTAGCATTTTTTAGTTTATAAAAGCGTGTTGTTTTAAACTCTAATTTTAATTATAAGACTAAAAAACGATATTGATTTTGTCTATTGTGTAGGCAACGCAATGTACGTCAATGTAGTTTTTCAAGTTTTTTATCCTGAAGATCCTCGTTAGGACAATGGGATAAACTTATGAAATTATTGTATTGTCATCGGTTCTTGATAAGTGTGCAAAGTTTCAATTTAATCTGCAGTTTTGAAGTGGTTGAATTTCACGTTCAACGATTTCATTACAAACATAGAGGTGAAGCTAAATAAAAGCGTGGTTAAAAATGATCATTCGTCACCGGACCAATTTTTATAAGTACGTAATATTAACTAATTTGAAATTGTTCTACACGAAGGAACAAACAATAAAAATTAGACGACTTTTTATATCTTACCACGTACTTCGTGTTTACACAATTTAATCTGCAAACCCTTAGCTGTAACCGCCGACAAGTCTATATTTCCAAGTCGTAAAAGTGAGAATTTTACGGCTGCTTGTTACTTCGTACTTTTTTCATATGTCTATTTTCATCTGTTTATGAGCTAACTAAGATTTGTAGTTGTACACGCTCTTTGAATGGGAGCTATGCTTGAAATTTTAAATATATATATGTATATATTTTTACCACGCTTTTATTAGCTTCTGTTTGTTTGTAACGGAATCTTTGAACGTGAAATTCACCCGCTTTAAAACGTCAGATTAAACTGAAATTTTGCACACTTATCAAGGACCGATGACAATACAATAATTTAATAAATTTGTCCCATTATCCTGACCAGGATCATCAGGATAGAAAAATAAGACTAAAAAATAAATAATAGGTTTAAAAAACTAAAAAACAAGCTTTCATATCAAACCGAATTAAAAAGTAAAAAATATTTTTTTATTGTAAAAAAGCGTTGGGTGCTTATTACTAGTTCCTCTACTTTTACAAATAGCTACCAATGAAATATTTATACCAGTTGATATAAAGCACCCCACGCTTTTTTACAATAAAAAAATATTTTTTACTTTTTAGTTCGGTTTGTTATTAAAGCGTGTTTTTTTAGTTTTTTTATACTACCTATCATTTTTTATTATTAACATACTTTAATGTAATTTTTGAAACACTTCTACAAGTCTGTACACGGTGTTTCAGAATTACTAGTTTCATTAGAAAGCGTAAAATTGATATCTTTTTCCGAGGAAAACTTAAGTGTTGTCCAGGTTGCAGAGAATTATGTTTGAACTATTTCTTTTTGAACAACTCTGTATTTTTTTTTTAATTTGAATATTTAACATCTCTCAGGTTTTCAATCAAAATATAAACCACAATTATTTACGATATAATAAAATTATCTCTGAAATAATTTCTGATAAATTGTTTGAAACTTTTATTAAAATTAGCCACGTTTTTCGTTATGAAAATATTTCATATATATACCAAAAAGTGCTTAACAATCAAATAAAACTTTTGAGCGGTTTATGTTTTTTACAAGTTGATTCATTTTAAACTTTGAAATTAGTAGCAGTACTATGAACAAATGCTTGATTTTTCAAATTGCTTATTTTTGTTTGTCTGCATAACATTTTACTCGCCCAAAAGAAACCTGGTCATATAGACATAATTAATTATTTTCCACAAAAATAATTTTAATCGTAATCACGTAATCACGAGAGTATATTTTACAATCGGATGGATCAGGCACCTTAAACCTTGAATTGAGTTTTATTTCAGTAAAAATCGCACGACGCATTTTTCAACTGCCACAAAAATAATTTTATAATGTTGGTCAAACTGTCAAATCTTAAGTAAATGTTATATATTTTGTTTGTGAAAAATGATTTCTTTTTTCGTTATAAACCAGCCGACCCGTGCTCGGTATTATTTATATCTGTGCGAACAGAGAAATAGCTCGAGAGCCGTTAGACATTTTTGGGTAGGTATTTGAGGCGCTGTGAAAATTTGTACAATACTTCTTCAGTAATATCCAAATACAAAAACACAGAGGTGGGTGAAAGGTAGCTGGGCTTAACCGACCCTCAAATTTTTAATCACCTAACAGGTAGAATATCCCACCGAAACAACCTGTTCTTTTTTAATAAATCTATTTTTAGTTACCAATATTCCTTTTAAATTTCAACGGGCCTTGAATATATTTTTTAAATTTTACAAACATATAATTTTGCAAACACTTGGCTAAGTTTTAGACCCGATTAAGAAATCTGACTTTTTTATTTTTCAACTCCTTAAGGCTGTCGGAACGCTCTGAATTTAAGCCAAAAATAGAGCTTCGGCTGTCAACTGATTGCAGACTTATTCGTCAACATTCTGCAAAAATTCCTTCTCTATAAGGAAGATACAGGACAAATCTAGGTCTCTAATGGACTACTTTTGTTATTTATGTACGATTTACTAGAAAAAAGTTGGCATTAATTGTGCCAAAAAAACACACATATTTTTAATGTCATACTACGACCTTATTCGTACTTATTTCACAAAACTGTTCCATCACAAACCTAAAGTGACTCTTCCTTTTTCGGAAAAGTTTTTTAAATCTTCAAAATATTTCCCAAACCTAGAGTAATCAATTGACAGCGGCACCCTTGCAACAACATTTTTTAGCCTCGTAGTTGACACTAGCCAAAAATTGAAACGGGCGGATGATTAGAGCGAGACAGAGCTAAAGAAGGTCACACTCATAATATGTCTGTTGCTTACCTCGCCCCTTACCGCTGGGTCTCAGCACAAACAAAATTGAGAGCATTCCGACAGCTTTAAATACTAAATTACAAGGTATTAAGATTTCAAAATGCCTCAAGGGTTTTTTATTGCGAAAAAAATTTTGCTAATTTAAAAATTTGAGTGTCGGTTAAGCCCCGTTACCCTGTCAGTCAGGTCCTGTGTTTTTGTATGCGGATATTACTAAAGAGGCATTGTACAAATTGTCACAGTGCCTCAAATACCTACCCAAAAATGTCCAACAGCTCTCCTACTAGAAGGGTGTCAAGCGTACAGGATATGCCGTCGCATGAAATATGACAAAATGTAAATATCATGGTCTCGTTACTCTTGAGAGGCACGTAGATAGACACACACCGTGTCACTTGCAGCCTCTGGAGCCGGAATCCGGGGACATTGGAGCCACCGGAACTACAAAGCTATACCATCTCACACGTGTGTTACATGATGATACATCATGCGGTCGAAGTACTGATCTCTAATTAATGGATAGTCGACATGTTTTTTTTTTAGTATACAGTGGAATCCGTTTATAATGACATCGAAGGGAATTGACAAACACGTCATACTAAGCGGACGTCATACAAAGCATTTTTGTGAAAAAAAAACTTTCTTTTTTTAGGTAGCATAGGGCCGCTGACGGGTATTCCTTTGTTTCGCGTGATTTTAAACTACTGAATTAACGCTTGATCAACATTTTCTGGCGCGATTTTCGAAGCCTCTTCGGTTTCAAAACATTTGAATTGAACGATCGCTTAATCCGGTTCTTGTTTTTGAAAATCATTGAGATTGTCGAATGACCCACGCCCAATTCCTCTGCGAGAGATGAGCTTGATTCTCCATTTTCTAATCTGCATATTATTCACCTTTCTCCTCAATCGTAAATGCTTTACGACGTTGAGATGACATTTTTTACATAGGATATCACTAAAAACAATGCGTGACGTTCAACTATCAATTACTCACTGAGATTCAAAACAAAAACAAGCCACGTGCCGAACGTCGTCGGGAATCAACGAACATTGCCGAAGGTGTAAAGAATCATGTCGGTCACTATAGACGGACAAAATTTATTAAAAATGGGTCATAATAAGCGACATGTCACTGTAAGCGAAGTCATTATATCCGACTTTGTTACAAAGAATTTTATATGAAAACCAAACCTCGTTGTGTAATTACGTCATAATAGGCGGTTGGTCAATATAGGCGGAGTCATAATAAACGGATTCTACTGTATTTGCTATATATGGCACATACACTATTGGTGTCGGTCGAATTTGATGACGAATAGGGATGTTGACTATTTTTAGAACAGTGTTTTAAGGGGGTATTCTCATGTGAACGCATAAATTTTACCTCTTTTTAAGGAATTTTTTTTTAGACGACAGTAACATTCAATCATTTTAATTTTTTTATATGTTTTTGTTTGTATCTTAAACTGTATAAAATTTTTTTTTTCTCTTATTTTACATTTTTTATATATATATATTTTTTAATTAAATTAGATACTAAAAAAAAGCAGGTCACTGGTCATGGTAATAGCGGCTGTTCATGTTGTCTGAAATAAAAAAATCGAATGGATCATTGTTCAGTAGGTATGTCGCTATCAGCCCTACCAAAATTAATCAATTTCATTAAAAAAAAATTGCGCACTGTAGAACAAAGTTTGTTTTTTGTTAATTTTTTTTGTTAAAAATCGTTTAAAAAAAATAAGAAAATATTTTCGAAAATAAGCAATTTTGGTACGGCCGATAACCATTAATGAGTAGAAGAACATATATAAATTTCAAAGCAATCGGTTGAATACTTTGTTTTTTAGGACCATGACAGTTTTAGAAAATAATGTTTCCAGAAAAATGCGCTTAAAGTTTTAAATATGAGATTTAAAACTAGGAATTTCGGTCTCTATTTTCCACAGCATATTTTCGATAGGTTTTACTATTGAAATATGAAAAAAAAAAAAACGATTTTTCCAATTGGTCACATGGGAATACCCCCTTAAATCGTGCATAAGTACCTAATATAGTCACAAATATTTCTAATTTTTATTTAAATACGACTCAAACCTTAAAAATCATGTATTTTAAGTTACGTTTCTAATTTCGGTCCAAAACGCTAATACTTGTCACGTGACTGTCGTGACATCAGAATGTCACCAAGTAGGAGGCTGTGCTCATAAACGCTGGTAAACTGATGAGGTGATGAAAAGTTGTTTCGTAGTTGTTGCTATAGTTACATGTAATTTGACGTTTCCTATAAACAAATAATAATAAATTACACACTAAATACTAACCAAACAATGAAGCCTTTTTACAGCGTCTGATGCTGTCCATGACCCTCTGACGTCATGCGCTCTGATTGCGGTGTCCGTTGTCACGTGGCTTGAGAGTGATTTAATTAGGTTTTATTTATTAAATATTAATTACATTCCTTAAAAATAAGCAAAAATATTGTGTTTTTTAGTATTTCTATCATAGAAACTACCAATTAACGTTAAAATTATGTTTTCATTTGAATACAGTCAACATTCCTATTGCTAAAACGGGGACAAAATATTGAAATTAAGGAAAAAATATTATTTTAAAAGAATCTTCAACTCTCGCCGTGGCCGGAAAAAAGGATAAAATTAAAGGATGACTGATGCACTTAAGGCTGTCGGAATGTTTGTCTGGTAGAGTGTCCACCTATTATCCAAAGTAAGAAAGTACTACTCGAAATTGAGAATAATAGCTTTTGTCTGCTATAATTGTTAAGAAACATTCATTGTTGTATCACTATATTAGAAAAATTTGTTATTCCAACGCGTTATTCCAACTACTCGAAATGTTGAAAACGTCGATAAAGCTGACTCTTCAATACAATATAGATTTATTTGGTATTCATATATGATACGTCTCATTTCGCTGTTACAATGAAGTATAACTTCTGCCGCGCATACATAAGTACTTTTTTTAATAATGGTCGCCATTCGCTATCCATTAAATTGAGAGCAATGGATCGGAAGACGAAACGTGTGTCTAATAAAATCTGAATATGTCCCGGAACTGACTTCTCAATATGTCAAATCGACAGTGCACAATAAGACCTGCGGTTATACCTACAGAATGTCGTAGGAACTTACAGGCTGTTTAAGAAATTGATTTTTCGAGTCCAGTCCAGTAAGACTTCGCGGTTTCTAAAAACCGTTTCTATAACGTAAATTATGAATCACTTTATACAAAATGATTCATATGTTAATAGAAATTCAAAAACAAGACAAAGTGTCATTGCGATGCAATATCTTGCTATCGACAAGAGCTGAACGAAACAGATAACGGCAAACGACATTCGATGACTTCTTCACAAAAAACAAAATATGTCAAATGAGGAATATTCCTCATCACAGACATAACTTCTTACTCGAAGTTTTATTTGGTTTTCATAAGTGTTTTATGAACAATATTAGCAATAAACAAATCTATAATTAATGTGAAAACTAACAAATTTTCTTATTCTCGGTTCTGTTACTTACTATCTACGTATTAAGATGACCTCGTTTAGCGCTGTTTCGTATAGCTCAGGAGTTTATTGGAACGTATCTCCTACGTTAAGCGGGATCTTACTGTATTTAATACACAAAAAAACATTTTTCATGTCTCCGAAAAATTAACGAAAAACTTATTTTTCCTTTCTGCGTTAAAATTTCTTAAAAACAGCGTAGTAGTAGAGAACTATCATCGACCGAACTACTAATTAGTTTTGCCATACACTGTATAAGTTAAATTCTATTGTTTGTCCACTTTTCTAAAATGTAGAAGACATTGTTCATTACCGAGTTTTAAACCGGAGGTAGTTATTGGTTGAAAAAGCTTTTGAGGCTGTCACTTTGAACTTAATCAAAATTTGAAACTATGGTTTCTTTTGTTCAAATACACTTTAATTGTGTAAAGTTTTGTGACAGCATTTCTTTTCAGACGATTCTTTTGTTTGGGTGGCTTCCGATGAATTAAAATTACAGTCTACGTTAAATAAGGGTTTGCTTCAGATTTTAATCAAAGACAGTTCTATATAGAAAAATAAATTATATGTTTTTTAACGCGAGCAAATCGACGAGTAAAGACTGGTTATTAATCATCTATACTTGTAATAAATTTAATAAAATTACATAATGCACTGTGGCCTTGAAACATAAAAATATACGGCGGGAAGTTAATAAAGGCGCTAGCTGCTTGTGTCATTTCTGTGTTCTTTTTCTGTGAGCAAAAAGATCAGTAAATATTTTTTTGAAAGCGTTTTTACGTGACTCAGAGGTTTCATAGCCACGAACATTCTTATCTATAATAAAAATAAGAATGGCATGTTTTCACGGTAAACATTACAGAAAGCAGTCGTACAATTAGAAACAAAAGAAAGGGTAAAGGCCGTAAAGAAGATTCCTCGATATTTCTAAGGCTGAACAGAATACTAATGCGTTGCCCAGAATATATAATATAGAACAAGAAGGTATTAGGAGAGCATATTCAGATGGCAGATATTATATTAAATGTATACCTTCTTCTATATACTTTACTTAAACACTCCATGGTTATTAAAATCTTATGCTGCAAAATTTAATATATAAATTTATACGAACAAAAGTAAATTTTAGAATGAAAAGTTGGGAAAGCTGGTATTTTCGAACCGACTAAAAATTATTGCGTAATAATTAAGGTTCACTAAATTACGCAATCCATATTTTGACAGGAAATCAGAAGAACAAATGATATATTTCCTCTAGCAGGAAATACATAATATGATTCAGGTTTGAAATTTTAAGCCGTACTAATACTTATAAATTTTACAATGCAATGTAAGCGGCACATCTTTTATGCATATGGAAATCACATTATTTTACTGGTTTGCCGCTCTATTAAGTTAGTAACAAAGCATCATAATTGTAAAATTGAACTAAACTGGTTACAATCACTACAAACTTTATTTATTTTATATATTGTAGATTATAGACGCTTGACAAAGTTGAATCGTTTCTCCTCGTTTATTACAGAAAATTTCAAACAATTCAAAAACCTGTGTTTTATTTTAAAATATCTAACAATGTGAATATTTTCTCATACTCAATTTATTTTAGAGACTCTTTGAACTGCCAATAGTATATTACACCCCAAGGGCAGAAAGTTGAAATTCTGCAGTGCAGGAATTTCAACCTTCTGCCTGTGTAGTGTATACTATTTGTCTTTACCCGGTCGAAAGTACGTACTTTCGTATCAGTGTGCACGAGAAAACTGTTTCGGCCCGCTGTTACAGATGGCATAAATGTTAGGTTTTTTGCCCTAAAGAAAAAATATTTTAACATTTTTTTTTCCAATATTTTTTCAAGAAGAATTTATTTGACTATATAGTGCTACGGCTTTATCATAAAAATGTAATATTTAAATGTGGAAAAAACGGCGACAAAAAAAAATATAAAAGTCTTCGTATTTTTATGTTATTACTTCATGATTATTGTACATTTATTTTAAGAGCTTTCTCATCTCATAGCGTCTTTACAAAATACCTTTTACCGTAATAGTACAAGATTTACACGTAGTACGGTACGAACAATGCAAAGTGGCGTTATAATCGATACTAATAAACACCAGTGGCGTGATTATATGGTTTGAGGCCAGTCGCAAAATCATCGGATGGGCCCTCCCTCAATGTAAAGAAGCTCAAGTAACGTTATATATTTTTCTGACAAATACGTTCAAATCTTGATACATTTTTTTGTTTAATTTTTGTATGCATTTTAGTAGGTAATTTAAATTAACTGAATAAAAAACTAATAAATTTTATTCGATGTTGTACTAATAAATGCTAGGATCATCGTATGCTCACAACCCTCTTGGGCCGGGGACCCCGCCCGGCGGAAACCCGTGACATTTGACCCGTCCTGCCACCCTATTGTTACGCCACTGTTCCTTAGTACTGTGCAAAAGTCTACTGGGCAACATTGCTAAAATTTTATTATCGAGTTTAACAGATAATGAAAAAACTAAATCGGTAGCAAAATAATTCGATATTTTTGTTCTCACAATCTCGTATATGGTTCAACCAGTACTTGATGAAATTTATACAGATAGTAGAGAAGTACCATTTATATTTGGTCCACTGTATTTTGTACAATCTCGCTGTACAGATTTGTACGGTAAAATCTCGCTTAACGCTGTTTCAATATCACGCGGTTACTAAAAAAAATTTAGCTACTATAACGTAAATTATGGATCAGTTTATACAAAATGATTCAAATGTTGATAGAAGTTCAAAGGCAAGAAGAAGGGTCATTGATGCAATATCTTGCTATCGACAAGAACTTGCTGAACGAAACAAAAAGAGGCAAACGACATTAGATGACTTCTTCACAAAAAACAAAATATGCCAAATGGGGAACCTTTCTTATCACAGACATAACTTCTTATTGGAACTTTTATTTAATTTTCATAAATGTTTGATGAACAAAAATCGATATTAGTAATTAATAAATCTATAATTTTTGTGATAAAAAAGTATTTAACAATAAATGTTATAAAATTAGGCAAAAAAACTAACAAATTTTCTTATCCTCGGTTCGGTTTCACTTATGTATATTATCTACGTATTATGATAACCTCCTTTAGCGCTGTTTCGTATAGTGCATTAAGTGGGGTCTTACTGTAATAACAAAGTCGTTTAAAGAGAATACGAAACACTTTAATCCTAGAATTTTGTGACGTAGTAAATGCCAACTTTAAACATTATTTGTGTAATCAATGATGATATTAACATTAGTAACAAAATAAAACACGATCGTCAAAAACAATACCTAAATAAAATGTCATTGCCATTTACTTTAAATTATAAACCACGTATCTTTATTGAATTCTGGCAAGAAAACAAATATCGTTGGATAAAAAGGTATTCGGGTACCAGTTTAATCGTTTTCACACTATAAAAACATTTTTCCGTCAAAACTCGTTCTAATTTATTTTTAAAAATGTTTACAGTATTTATATTTTTTTAAATGTGTTGGCAAACTGTTATACAGTCGAAGCTCCATACAAGCAGATTTTTTTCTAAATGATTTGAAATTTTGTTTAGGGATATATAGCTCTCTACTTTGCCGGTTTTTGCTGATTGTTTTGTTTAAAAACTTCTCTATACAAGCATCTAATCTATCGAAATTAAAAATTAAACGAATACTTTTCTTTTGAAGAATTAAAACTCTCTGAACATCAGAACTAAATCCAAACGAGTGAATGAACCACACTGTATGATTTTGAGTGTGACATTAAATAGTACCACCATGACAGTCCGGTTTTCAGTAGACATATAAAACAAACGTAATGCCATCTACATCTGTCTCATATTAAATTCAGGACTGTTCGCCATAAAACGTTCACTATGAATAACTAAGTTGACAGGTTCGAACCGTCGATTCAGCACAAATCCTTCAAATATTAGACTGCATTAACTTCAAACATAGATAAATGCTTTTCGTTTAACTGTTTTGTTCAATTACATCCCATTGTTCCAAATGTACCGACTTGTTTAATGGCTTTCATTAAACAGTCTTCTGTAAATAGTAAGACCTTGCTTAACGACTGTTTTCCTTGGATGTGTTTGAAAATTATTGCTGATGGATGATGACTGTATTTACATTACGACCTCTTCTAATTTCTGTTTAAAAGCTAACTTCATTTGTGTGGTATTCGTTTTGATTTCTGTATTCCTGTGAAATATTCTAAAGAAATCTCGTTTTCATTTCTGTTCTCCTGTGACACAAATAAATATTTACACCTTCTTTCGCTCGAATTGGCTTTTTATACACAGTTTGATCATGTCAATATTAATTGTAACCAGAACCTTAGCTGAAATAGAGCGTAGCCGAGTTCAAGCACAGTCTTCTGTAAACAATAAGACCTTTCTTAACGACTACTTTCCTTGGATGTGTTTGAAAATTATTGCTGATGGATGATGACTGTATTTACATTAAGACCTCTTCGAATTTCTGTTTAAATTTAAGTTCATTTGTGTGATAATTTATTTTGATTTCTGTATTCCTGTGAAATATTCTAAATTATTTCTTATTTACTTAACAGAAATCTGTTCTCCTGTGAAACAAATAAATATTTGCATCTTCGTTCGCTACTATTGACTTTTGTACACAGTTCGATCATGTCAATCGATTCAGTCGGAATCTATCTATCTATATATATAAAAGACGATGTTTTGTATGGATCAACCGACTTTTTGTTTGTTTTTTGGCAATTTTTATTTTTCTTCGATTTTTGAACATTTGCAATTAAAAGCGATTGAATTCGCGCAAATTCAATACACGTTGAGTATTTTATGATAATGATTCTCATCTTTTATATATAATTAAATAATTAGTGCTACCCGTGTGAAACCGAACCGGGCCTCTAGTAACTCAATAATTGCCTTTAAAACTACTATAATTGACATTTTAATTAATAAAAAATGAACATAAAAATACTATCGTTCTATGGACTCTTACAGAAGAACTCTATTGAAATCTTTAAAAAATATATTTAAAATAAAAAGTAAACCTCATTTCCGACTGAATCAGAAGCCCCATTTAAATGTAAATATTCCCATCGTATCCGCAACTTGTTTTTATCTAAATGTAGAAAATTCAGCTTTCAACCGAATTACCGTATTCTACGAAAACTAGACCCGTATATATTTTGAAACGCACTATTTGTGATTCATTTTAGTTTTCTACTTTGTGTAAATATTAAAATAATTAATAAATGTATCTTAGACGTTATAGAGTCAATTTTTCTTATTACATTCAGACTATCCAGTATTCTTAGCACTCCATTATTAACTTTTATAAAGTCATTTTATAAAAGCATGATAATTTAAATTAACTAAAAGAAACTATAAACAGGTGTATAAAGTTTCTTAGAAATGCGTTCTTTTTCATAATAAGAAATATCAGTAGTTTAATTAACTTAGTTTTATTTGCATCTGAGTACTTCGCACAGAGAACAGCATATCTTATATCTATGGACACAAGACAAAACGCGTATATGTTATATTAATATCACGTAACGCAAGAAACAGTGTAAAATTGCGAGAAACAGTGACGTAGCTATCGACATCTCACCAAGGGGTGAGAGGGGGTCGAAAAATCGCCAAAGTTGTCTCACATAATTAATGAACGCTCCTTTATAGATCAAAAGCCCGTGAGTTATTTTATAAAAGTTGAAAGTTTGTCAGCACATGCTTCCAACACAGGTAGGAACGATGGGCTACTTATTAGGGTTGCCAACTCGGTCCGTAGTCTGACCCGGAGATCCGATTCCGGGGGGGGGGGGGTTAGAAAAATAGAATCAGTATCACTTTTTATTGTGTATTTTATGTATTTTAATTATTTTAAATAAACTAACAATTCAATACCATCTTTTAGCAGCTTTTAGGCGTGGCAAAAGGAATAAAACTAAACTGATGAACTGACAGAATAACATTTAGTGGTCCTGCAGTTGATATCACCGTTTATATTTCGTGATAAAACATTGGAAGGAATCTAAAATATAATAAAATTTCACGGAAAAAAAAAGCCAAAACTCGTTTGGCCTCAGACCCGGAGAGATTTGCCTTTGACTCGGAAACCCGGGGATCATTCTCGAAACCCGGAGTGTTGGCAACCGTAGCTACAGTGTACTTTGGGTCATCGTGGCATTGGCAAGTAACAGGTAGCAAAGTTGTATAAAATACCGACTTAATTTCGTCAAATTACAAAGCGTAAGTTTTTTTATATTTTTCTTCGGAATATTGCCAGACAATTAATATCGTGGCAACCTCTTGCCAGACACCATTAAACTTCAATAAATTGTAACTGTACTTACGTTATAGTATAAAAACTGAATTTTATACAGGTTAATTGGGGAACTATTAGAAGATGTTTCCCCAGTAGCCAGACAGTTTCGACAGATCTAATCCCTAACCAGACAAACATATAGGATAGCTGTAGGTGCGAGCGCATCAGTATCTCACTCGCATCTACTTGCGCTCGCACGTACAGCTACCCTATATGTTTGTCTGGCTACTGGGAAAACATCTTCTAATAGTTCCCTAAGTAACCTACATAAAATTCAGCTTTTACACTATAACGTAAGTACAGTTACAATTTATTGAAGTTTACTGGTGTCTGGCAAAGGATTGCCACGATATTAAATGTCTGGCAATATTCCCAAGAAAAATATAAAAATCTTACGCTTTATAATTTGACGAAATTAAGTCGGTATTTTATACAACTTTTCTACCTGTTACCTGCCAAAGCCCAGTGACCCAAGGTACATTGTAACCCATCGTTCTTACCTGTTTTGGAAGCATGCGCTGACAAACTTTCGGCTTTTATAAAATAACGAAGGTCTGGCACTCAGGCGCTCTTGGTCTATTATCAACATTTCTCTTATATTTCTCGTTCCCCTTTGAATTTGCGTCATCAATATTTCCCCCTTACAAAACATTTCAAACAGATACGTCACTACAAAAGTTTTACTTCAAAAATGCAATCTTGTTATATATTTGTTAAAAACTCGACATAAGAACTTTTTTCCTGAAGATAGAAATCAACTAGGTACATGCAATATTTAGTGGAAGTTAATTGCATTCATACAACTTGCCAACTGCAATATTTACATTCTCTGTTATATTATGCAGATGCAAAGATGTACCTGAAACTATAGCGACGCTGACGAGCGTCTATAATCTACAATCTCTCTATGCACGCATAAAAAGCAGCCATTTTATTATGGGATAGTGCGAAAATTATTTTCGAACTTATTTGGTATCAGCATGAAGTATTTTAGAAGCCATTTTGTCCAGATTATATTGCTTTATTTAAAAAACAATAGAAAGAAGTTTGTTTTTATTTTAAAAATATTTTCGAAATTATGAAACTTAGGAAAAACATTTTTAATTAAACTTTCTTAGAAAAATAAATAGAATAATAAACCGTTATAAAAAGTATACCATTATCATTTTTAAACAAACAACGCTATAGCATAATATATCGCTCTCGCGCATGCGTCGATTTTCGCAAAAAACTGTAGAACTCTTCGTATTTGCATATCAAACATCCTCCCAAAACTTGGTTTCAATCCGTTCGACCCGCATCGTGTTCATAGACAAACAGACGCACAGACTTTTTCCAAAAATTTGTTTTTTGGATTAAACTGACACTTTGCACAGTTACCAAGGACCGATGACAATACAATAATTTAATAAGTTTGTCGCATTAGTTTTGGATTCAGGGGACCACAAAACGAAAAAACATTCTAAAATTTTGAAACGTGAACTTTGACCTAAATTAGTGTCACTCCTTACAAGTTTGAATGGTTAAAAAAATCATGCGTATACCCAATTTATTAACGGAAAATTAAAAAAAAGTAAAGTGTTTTTAATCTCTTTGTTCGGTGAAAAAAAGGGATCTTTAAATAAAGCCATGCGAAGATTTTCACGAAAATTGTAATAAAAATTATTTTAAATCCCGCAAGTGATTACTCAGACAGTTGAAAGTCTTTTAAGCCTGATAAAAAATAATCCTCGAAAATGCTTTTCCACAGAGTTCTTGTTTTATAATATAGCAATAAATTTAACTACAAGGCGTCTCATCAACCTTGTGTTCATCGACTTTTCGATATTTTATTACAGACGAGTTTTTTTTCATCTCGACTCTGCTAGTTCCAGCCCCCAAATGGAGTCATTTTTTTTGGTTGCAATCTGAATTATAAAAAAGATTATGAAAAAAAAATTTTACTCTGTTTCGGAAATTTTTTCTATACTAAGAGATGCTAAAGATCCCCAAATATGCAAATTATTAAATGAATTTTAATCGGGGACAATATCAAGCCTGTGATTGGTTGACTAGATCTACGGTGCCACGCCCACTGATTTGTCAAATTGAAAGTACATCACAACAAAGATAATTCGTATACGTTTTTTTAAATAAATAAAGAAGTTCAGTCATATGATGGCATATCTACACTAATATTATAAAGAGGAAAGATTTGTATTTTTGTATGTTTGTAATGAATAAACTCAAAAACCACTGTGCCGATTTAAAAAAATCTTTCACCATTAGAAAGCTACATTCACCCTGAGTAACATAGGCTATATTCATTGCTAGAAAATATTAGGGATCCTTACTAAAACTTTAGTAACGTAACCCAAGGTGTAAAAAAATGCCATAAAACATCTTTCGTCGCATGCGCTGCGGAAACTATTGATGATAGAACAAAAGTATGTTCTACAATATTAAAGAACATATCAATAACTACAAAAAACTTCGCGATACTATATGTCCAACTATTATCGTTATGTCACAATAACCACTTTTTACATTTTAATAACCTATATATAGATAAAAGACGATGTATATGTAATATATGGACTCCAAACGGGTAGACCATTTTTGATGAAATTTTCAGACAATCTTTAGATTAGCCCAGCGGGTGATCTTCTGAAGTTTGGGAGCGATCGGATCAACAGAATTTTTTAAATTTCTTTTTGGGAAATAAGATTTTTCTTCGATTTTTAAACATTCACAAATAAAAGCGATTGAATTCGCGCAAATTCAATACACGTTGAGAATTTAATGATAATGATTCTCATCTTTTATATGCTATATATTACATATACCTACACCCGGGCGAAGCCGGACTGGGCCGCTAGCAGAAGCGTAGCGTGCCTTGGCGGGTCCCCGTATAAAAATTTGTTTGGGGCCCCTTCCCCCGTTGAAGTAAATGACTTAAACAGGGAAATCCCGCAGCCCGCGATAACCGATGTAGGGTGTTGCCAACTTTTGAACGCACGCTTTACGCGGGAAAAAAAGAAATTGCTTTTTTTGACTTCTGTTATTTCTGAAATTAAAAAAAAATTGGGAAGTTTTTATTAATTTTTGCTTACGCACGTTGGGGGCCCCCGTGGCCCGGGGGCTCCGTATAATTGATACGGCATATACGGCGGTAGCTACGCCCCTGGCCGCTAGTAATCTAAATAATTTATTAATTCATGTCTTCAAAGAGGAACTATATAAGAGCGAACATTATTTTATGTATGACATAATATGCACTGTTCAAAATTATCAAATTTTGGTATATGTGACGACTCTATCGAATTTTTGATTGGTTATGCAAATCGGTATATATTATTTCTCAAAGTTGTTTTTTGTCGGTATAAAATATCTCCCTTAATACTGTATCAAAATTTATTTTTGATACGCCATTTTGGAGATTATTTTTCTTTCCAATGACGAAAAGTAAGTTAATATCTTAAAATTAATGTTTTCATTAAAAATTACACTTTAAAAATTTTATTACAGAAAGCAACATTCAGAAAAAAACAAATGTCGCTACTGGTGGCAATTTGTTTATTTTTACAGTTGTCGGTAATATGATGTGTAGTGGCGCTGAAGCCTCTGAATAGAATAGAATAAAATAAATTAAATGTCGCTATTTGGTGGCAATCTGTTTATTTTGACAGTTGTCGGTAATATTATGTCATGTAGTGGCGCTGAAGTATCTGAATAGAATATAGAACAACATTTATTTCCACCCTATTATAGTACGTAACTGACCATCAACGGTGCGAAATATTTACACGGGTTACCTAGTATTATTAATTTTTTAACCGTGGAAAACAGTGGTATAAAAGAAATGACGAATCTTTATTCTGTCTTTTGTTGTCTTTTTTTTCAATAATTCATAAATGGCTGCTTAAAACCGTCATAAACAACCGCCATTCAGCAATATTTCAAGGAAAATAAGAAAAATACTGAATTACGCAGAAAGCACCGGAAGTGACAATAAATAAAAGACAGGAAACAGGATGGCGGTGTATCAAAATATTATACGGCATTTAAGAATTATTTTTAACAGTCTAATTCGTTTTTATATTCTCAAATTCTCATGCATCCGTCCTTGTTTAAAATTGCGACTCAAAAGATTTTTTTTTGTTTCAAACATGAATTACTTAAGAATAGATACATAAGATGCAGCTCCACAGTTCTTAAAGGCCACCAATTCATATTTTTAATTTTTTTAATATATTGAAAGTTCAAGGTTAGTAGAATACTATAGCTTGGGTGTTAACATCCTTGAAGCTGTAACTTGGTGAAACACAAGAGAGGACGGGGGAAATAGGCTTGTGGAGTCTTTCAAAGTACTAAAATTTCAAAAACCTCAAGGTCTTTTTATTGCGTGAAAAACTTTGCTATTTTTTTTTTAATTTGACGATCGGTTAAGCCTCGCTACCCTTCAGCCAAGTCTGTGTTTTTGTATTCGGATATTACTAAAGAGGTATCGTACAAATTTTCACAGTGCCTCAAATACCAACCCAAAAATGTCTAACAGCTCTCCTACTGATAACAATTTTAAAATTTCCATTTAATGTCACCTTTTTATAGCTATGTGCTGCCGGACCCTCCCGCGGACTACCGGTTGGGAACCACTGATTTAAAGGATTTGTTGATGCCCAAAACTTTCGTTTACACTTTGTACATGCGTGTGTTTATGAGTAATTGTCTGGGCGATTATAACCATCTGTTTGATATGCAAGGATTGTTATTAGTTGCGAGCGAAGTCTGAATAGGGGTCATGACACAAGCTTGACTAATGACCTGAGTCCCGAAGCTACAGCAGAATCTATGCCAGCGGTCCTTAAACGGCGATCCAATAACTCTAAAGACTGAGCATCGGTGTTATTCCAATACTGCAGCGTAACGTTTTATTACAATGTCTTGTAAGTATTGGAAATATTGAGTGTTTTGTCGTGCATAAAGAAGGCAATCTGCCATTTTGTGGTGGCGGCCATATTGAATCTATCAAATATTCAATTCAATGCAGTGTATTGTCTTCTGAACCAAACGTGTGTGCAAAATTTCAGCATGATCGGATATCGGAAAGTGGTTCTTGACCTAAAGAAACTAACAAACATTGCAAGTTAAATAAAAGCTTGAAAAAAGACGGTTGCCCTAGTGTAATGAAAAAAGCGTGGATGTATATTCTACACTGACCGATGCGAGTCAATTTTTTACGGTATTATTTGTATTCAGAAACACTGGAATAACGTTGCAGTATCCGTATGTCTGTCTGTCTACAGCTAGAGAGTCTATAGTTTATTGAAAGTGCGAGTTGCGACAAACAACAAGATACAAAGTGAAGCAGACGGCAATAAAATATGTGTTCTATATATTTTATAATGTTTGTATAGAATGTTCTAGAATTCAAGTATATTTTTATCACTGAGACGTAAATTATGACTCAGTTTATACAAAATGATTCAAATGTTGAGAGAAGCTCAAAGGCAAGACGAAGCGTCATTGACGCAATATCTTGCTATCGACAACAGCTTGCTGAACGAAACAGAAAAAAGGCAAACGACATTAGATGACTTCTTCACAAAGAACAAAATATGTCAAATGAGGAGCGTTCCTCATCACAAACGTAACTTCTTACTCGAACTTTGATTGGATTTTCATAAATGTTTAATGAATAATCGATAATAAATAAATCTATAATTAGTGCGATAAAAAAAGTATTTAAGTAACAATAAATGTTACAAAAGTATACAAAAAGAACTAACAAATTTTCTTATTCTCAGTTCTGTTTCAATTATGTCTATTATCTACGTATTAAGGTATCCTCGTTTAGCGCTGTTTCATATAACGTATTGGAACGTATTTTTCGCGTTAAGCGGGATCTTACGTATTTTGTAGGCTTACAATCAATATAGTTTCCGAATTATCTAAACACCCTTTAATAAAAGCGTAGTAAAAACTATTTATTCTAAAATTGGTGACAGCTTCGTACAGCTCAGCTTCCGTGAGCGTTGAGCCACAGGTAAAGGTTAGTCAAACAATTTAAAATTTTGCGTCAGTTTCATTCAATTAGTGTTTGTAATTAAATCAGCAGTCCCAACGATGAGCAAACTTTTTACATTATATATAAAGCTAGGAATTTACATAGCGTCGTACAGGCCAAGGACGCTCATATAGAATTGGTGCTATAAAAAAAATTCTTGTTTTTAAAAAAAACTCGTTAAGATAATCGGTCTTATAATGGGTTGGTACGTACTTTTTCTAGATTGATAAAATACCGCAGTCGTCCGCAAGGCCGAATTTAACTTTAGCGCCGCGCCCTGAGTACTATAAAAAATGCCGCCCCATTACCAAAATTTTACATAATAAACTTTCGATATACAATTTTTAAATAAATAAAATTGACTCATTTATAGCAGAAAATTTATTATAAATAGAAGGAACGTAGACTCATTTGCGAATCGGACTGCAGGTGGCAGCATGCAGGGTTGCAAGTTATTCGATTTTTCGCAACCTTGGCAGTATGCTGTTTGAGAGAATATGGGAAATAGTGATCTGTAAATTTTGCAGCGGACAATTTATAAAATTCGAGACACTGAAACTTTTTTCATAATTTTGTTGATGAAACTACATTGTTTATAATTTTAAACATACTCTGAATAATGAAAAAACATTTTTTGTTTATTATAACTTGAAGATGTATTTTTTTTTTAAATGTACATCATAATTCTGTTTCCACAGTAACCCAAAAATTACTTTCAAATTTCTAAAAGTCAAGTAATTAAAATTATGATTTCAGTATATGACGTTTGACATTGTTAATTAAACAAAAAACGCAAAATTGTGTTTGCGATTTCTACAAAAATGTGATTTCTAAGTACGATAAATTCAAAACATTTGTTAAAAATATTTTTATTCCATTCTCAAAATATTAAGATGGCAAGTAATCAAATTGCAGCAATCCAACAAATCGATCAGGAGGAGGTATTATTTTTACGAAGACAGATGCGAATGGAACATTCGATTCATTTTAAAAAACCGAACGCCGGTAAAGCTTTTGAACGAGAACTTTGGGAGGTCGGAAATTTCGGTTGGGCATTAATATTGTGGTTGATTTTAACTTCAGTAGTGAATTTCAGTGACGGTCTGGTATCCCACGTTATTACTTTACAACCAGTTATTAACTATAGATGTGAAATTAAAGAGCTTGAAAATAAATGGACTCACGACCAAATAAATGCTTTTACAATTCCAGCTACCGAAAACTCAAAGTCATCTTGTAAGTATTATGATTACAATTACGAGGAAGTATCTACACTGACATTTGATGCTGCACAGGCAAAATATACCGAAAAACCGGCCGTAAAAGCGTGTACCGACGCTAAAATAACTATTCCATTAAACACAACCCAAAAACTAAACGAGGATTCCTTTTTCCAGTGGAAATTTATATGTCGAATTGGACCCAACGGCCATTATATAGAATTCAATTTAGCAAGAGCATTAGGTGCCATCATCGGCGGAATTTCATGTGACATTTTCGGCCGACTGCAAGCCTTTCGATACTTCTTTGTAATCCAAATTTTCGGCTGGTTACTCTACGTGATTTCCGAAAAGCTAATCGCCTTGATTTTCCTTGGAGCATTCCTAAGAGCGTTTGGAGGGATTGGAATTTTCATTGCCGGTTTCACATTACTGATGGAATACGCAAACCCGCAAACTCGTTGCGCCGTTGGACTCCTATTTTATCTTCCAAACAGCTTACACTTCTTTCTAAACAGTTGCCTTGTCGAAGCTGATTGCACTTGGATATCTAGAGATCGTGTTTTTGGTCTACTGAATACATTTCTTGTGATCAGTTTTTTTGTTTTGCCCGAATCACCACGATGGCTCATGTTGCGTGGTAAAAATAAAGAAGCCTGGGACGTGGTGCACCGAGCCGGAAATATCAAAGATCATACTCATTCGGAAACGGAACCTCTTCTTGCAGTTACGACAAACGAGAGTGGTTTGAAGGGAAAGCAACTTTATTTACTTCGATTTAAGGACACGATGATAATATTAACACACTGGGAATTTTTGAGACGCGCTATCAATCTGTGGATTGTATGGTCGGTTACTAATCTGATAAATAATTCCAAACTAGAAAAAGAACATATCATAACTTTTCTTTCTATGTCAGTTTATTTAGTTATTATGGGGTTGAGCAGTATCTTCAGTTGTTTAATTCCTCTTGTGTTTACTAACCTGTTAAATCGAAAAACAGTTATTTGTATTTTTTTGATATTGTCAGCAGTGATGCAATATATATTCCTGGGTTTAGAGGACCGATCACCCGAACAAATTTCGTCAGCAGTTGCAAGTAGATTGTTAATGAATGCAGCTGATTCGATTATTATTGTAGTCACTGCTGAATTGTTTCCCACAATTTGCAGATCAACTATGATTGGTTTATGCATAATGAATTCTGAAGTGTCCCACTTTTTCTTGGATTTTTTTCTCTTTCCATTATTAACAGATTTGAGCCAGTATTCGTTAGCAATCTTTTATGCCGTTATTGTCTCAATAATAGTATTTCAAATTTTGATGTTACCCGAAACTCGGTATGAGATTATTAGCGATACATTAGATGAAGGGATAGAATATTCTAGAATGGCCCATAGAAAAACTGGTTTCGGTAATTGTTTAAGGTCATTTCCGTGTTACCATGATGATTGAACATTTTTATATTTTACTGTAATGCTATTGACTGTACTTTTTTAATAAATAAAATTATATCGTTGTTTTACAAATTTATAGTTTTCTATTACAAGACGTTCCAGGCTTGAGTTTAGTCGAACTTGTAACAAGGCCCTGGGGTAGAGCGAGAGGAGCGGTCGCCCTAGGCGCCAGATGGCAAAGGGCGCCAAAAACCAAATGCGAAAAACAAAATTTTATTATTTACTGACTGATTGAAATTAACACCAAATACTAATTTAATTATATAGCGGCAGGAACTTTCTTAATGTTAAAGAAACAGAAGTATAATAATTAAAGCTACTTATTTTAATTTGAACAAGTGTTGATGTTTGCGATAAAAGTTGATTTTTGAAAATTTGGGACTAATTATTTATTTAACATAAAACCGAAGTCCAATTTACGTGAAGTGAAAGCGTCGACCAAAGGGCGCTGAAAGACAATTTCGCTCTACCCTAATCGAGGGCTAGGGCGGCGCTGACGAGACCGTCCTGGCTCCATTACAAGCCCCCAATTCTCAAGTGATGGCTCGAAAGAGTACCAATTAGCTTTTCAATTTGATATTACACATATTAAATTGGTGCTGAGACGAAAGCCAGTTAAAACTTGCCATCTCTCTTTAATGTCAGATGTACTTTTTTATTTGTTCATCTATGTCACATTTAGCAGGAAGTTTATCTTCTTAATATACTCTAATAGTGACAACTTCTAAAGTTATTATTGGAAAAGTTGGCCCTAATTGTGAAAATAAGAAAAGTTTCTTCATAAAAAATGATCTATTTTGATAGATAGAGTGATGACGGGATGTCTCGAATTCTTTGTGTCAGTTTTATTGACGTGGTACTGTTTTAAATTAATAAAAACACAGTGGCGCACCGAAATTTCTGAATACAAATGTTTTAATTTTATAATATAATATCTTGAAACATGATATTTGTAGATTACAGATGCCCAACAGCTGAGGTCGTGAGTATCTATATAAAAAAGAAGTGTCAATTCAAAATTTATAACAAAAACAATTGTATGAGAAGTTCTATTAAAGTAAAACATCAATAAAAAAAACCGGTCAAGTACGAGTCGAACTCGCGAGAAGAGGGTTCCGTACTATTCCGTTTTTTGTGAGTATACTTAAAGGTTTTCCTGTAAACTATGGGTGTGACCCGACATTCCCTATTTTTTTCAAAATGTTAGTAGTTTTTAGTAGTTTTAGTAGTTTTGAGATAATTGACTTCCCTTAGTAAGAAATTTTCGTAGGAAATAATCATATTAATAAAATGAAAGACAATATAATAATAAATATAATGCATAAATTATACTAAAATAACAATTATTTTTCATAATTCAAGTAGGTAATAGGGAAATCCCCAGTTAGCGAGACAGTAGAATAAAAGAATGTTTAGAAGTACTGATGGCGCTATCGCCATTTCTTAGCGCGAAAATAGTAGATTTTAAGCTCAAAAACATACGTAAGGTCAGATTCTATATCCCCCTCCCCTATAGTAAGAATTTGTAATATTGAGCCTATAACCTCCCGTCCTCCTAAACTCCTTACGTAATTTATGAATAACCCTTTATGATCAAATAGTGTTCAAATAAAACCCCTGATCTCGATTGTAATGATAATTTTCCGCTACCACTGAGAACGAAACTTCGACTCATTTATGAACGCACCCCTGAAATATTAACGTTGTGTGGTGAAGTGTTTCTGTTACTTTCTCTTGTTCAACTTTGTACAGCCAATAAGAATAGAGAACTGCTTTATATATTACTGTGTCAAAATAAATCTCGACAAAGGATGGGAATTTCGATGTTTATAAATCTAGTTACATTAAAACTTCTGGAAGCTTCACTATACTAAAACATTATTTTGCACGATTTTGTCACAAGAGTAGCCGGGTTTCAGAATAGCCGAGCCATTATTTATATAGCACTTTCATGGAAGGGCTCCTCTATCAGAATGCAAGCTCTCTGAAATTCTACAAAAATTTATTATTAAATTATTTCTCGACGATCGTTTCGGACAATAAGTTCATTTTCAGGATTATAAAACATGTTTTATATTCCTGAGGATGGACTTATTGTCCAAAACGATCGTTGATAAATAATTTAATAATAATTTTTTGTAGAATTTCAAGTTTAGTTATTTATCTGTTAATATAAATGAATGTTGTACGCCTAAATAACCCTAGCCGTTAATGATGTTGGAAAAAATACCGTAGTTTTTACCCGACTACGTCCAGATTGAGATAAATGTCCTTTCAAAACAGATATGAAAACTGTTGTCACGTAATCGAAGCCGCGCGCACGAGTTAATATATTTAAAAGGTTGCATATTCCATTTTTCACGAAACTTTGATTTGTCTAGAATTTTCCTCATTCCTATGAAACGCTTTCCGAACAATCATGCTTGTAGGAAACTATGGAAAGTCGCTGGTAATTTTTCTCCACATTGCGATTTGGCGGAGTGAATTTTATTGACACGTTTATTTGTGAAAAAACTTTCGCGCTCTGCTTTCTTCTTATTTTGAATAGTTTATATTGAGGCGTGTTATTTTTCAGTTTGACGTATTGTTCACGTTTTTGCACAACAAATATTGGAAGAAAAATATATTCACACTGCTGCCAAATGTATTTACTAAATAGAAATTGTAAATTATATCTTAAATTTACTTGCTACAATCAGCTTCGGACTGGCCATATAGTCGAGGTGGCGATTGCCAGGCGGGCCCCAGCCTGCGCGGGCCCCCCACACAGCATTACGTTTCGTAGTGCGAGTGCGTAACTTTGTCTATGACTTAACACCAACCAATTTCTATTTTAAAGAAGTCCTAAGATGTGTTTAAGAGGAGAATTGATTTGTCCAGATCCATAGGAAAAGTTAATTTGTTATACCCTAAGCACAAAGTTAAGTAGATTCAGAATTTGCTTTCTACGTAACGTATTTTCAAAGTTCTCTGCGTTTTCGGCACGGGTTAAACTGTATAAATTGAGCTGAAATTTTAATCTAATCATTTTTTCAATATATAAAAGCATTTCAGGGGGTAGCAACTCAAAAAATTTGAAAAAAAAAATTGGCTTATACAAAGAGAGTCTAATAGATTGGCCCTTATTTTGACCAGTTGGAAATTGTCACATGCTAACCTTTAAAATGGTTATTTACATTGAAAAAATGATTCTCTGAAAATTTCAGCTCGAATGATTAAAATTAATCCGTGCCGAAAACGCTGTAACGGATATAGGTTTGCGGGGCTTGTCGCAAGCCAGGCTAGGTCCCAGCTCTTGCGACCTAAATGTAAACTATATCAGATAGTTCGATCATTCATTAGAGAGAAATGAAATAGAAAATATCCCATCTACCATTATCCAGTCTCGGGCCCCGGACTTGTGAGGAGCCATCCGAGCCCTTCCGGCTCAGTCCGACCCTGGCTACAATTCATCGATGAACTGATAGAATTGGTTTGAAATGAAACTTCTTTAGCGACGTGTCTGTTTTAAATTTTCTGCAACGGCGGAGAAATGGAAGAGAAACCTTGATGGCGCAAAATCGATAACGCATCAATGAAACGAGTTCACTTCCGTCGTGGGCTTATATGGGTGAGGCTCATACGTTTTTTTTGAGTTATTCTTCTTTTGGCTCATAGAGGGTAAAATTTTCTCTGTTACGGAAGTTGCGCATGCTGAGACAACATGAAGTTAGTTGTTAATTTAATATGAATGCATCGTGTATCGGCAAGGTTGAAATCGTCGATAAATCAGTATAGGTTTACTTTGTATTCACAGATGACACGTCTCATTTCTCTATTACAATATCCACCTATTAATTATCCAAAGTAAATAAGTACTACACGAAGTAAACAGGCTAATCACCCTAGACGTCTTTTATTTTATCAATGTACATCTTTAACGAAAATGTGAATATCAATTATCGCCATCACGCCAAAGAAGTATAACTTCTGCCGCGCATACCTAAGTAGACACACCACTTTTTTGTTGAATGTACGACTGGAATCTGTCAAAAACGATGATTTATTATTATTACTCTACGTTATTTGAGGACGGACTTAAATTATAAACAAAAACTAAGCAGCGCCATTGGTCTGTTAGAGTATTTTCATCCTTCTTAATGACTTCCAACATAATTACTACGACACTACGAATTTCCCCGATTTCGTCGCATAAAATGTTTCACGCAAATTTTCACTTTCTAAAGTAACTTCTTAACCGTTTCTTGAAAACTGAAAATTAGTTTCTTTTGTGATACGAATAATATTACGCCGAGAGGTGACGAGGGGGTGAGCTGTGTTCTGCGTGTTGTTCTATACTACTCTAAACTTTATTACAATAAAGTATAGTATATCAACTCGAAATTTTCACGTCAGTAATCAGCGTGAGATTGTTTTTCAGCACCCTTCAGTCGACGGTTTCACTTCACGTAAATTGTAGTTCGGTTTTATGTTAAATAAATAATAAGTCCCAAATTCTCAAAAATCAACTTTTATTGCAAACATCAACACTTGTTGCATTTTAAATTAAATTGAGTAACTTTAATTATTATACTTCTGCTTCTTTAACATTAAGTTCCTACCGCTCTATAATTAAATTAGTATTTGGTGTTAATTTCAATCAAAATTTTATTTTGCGCTGGAAATTGTTTTTCGCATTAATTAACTTTTTGGCGCCTAGGGCGACCGCTCCTCTCGGTCTACCCCAGGGCCGGTGATACACAGGTCACCTCGAATGACATCAGCTAGAAGACCGTTCAATATTTTTATCAATTTTAGTTGACGGTCCACTGGATGACGCCATCCCCCCGCTGCTATCCAACGAACGAGGTCACCTCTGTAACTAATAACCTTCTGTAATTGTATAATATAAAATAATGGTACAGAGATTTTAAACAAAGCAATAGATGGCATTATGTGCCGCGAAAGTGTAACAAATTTCATTGAAAATATGATTGTCAATTATCTATTTCATAGTCAGTAAACATAACATTATTATTACGTAAGAAACCCCAGGGTAACATATTAGTAGACGTTATTGTATCTGTGTTGAAGTTTGAGGATTTAAACGTAAGTTTAGTTACTACTTGAACAATCTCGACTCAAAGCTTTAAGCTCTACTCGCTTACACATCACTGCTTTAACAAAGCGAATTTCATGCCGAAAAAATCATTGCTAAAACAACTGTTTTTATTAATATTACAGCTAAAATTAAGTCATTTTTTTGTAAATATATTTTCAATGTACAAACACACAATCTTTTTTTCTTTATACCCGGTTCAAAGAATGTACTTTCGACTTCGATTTTAAGGCAGAGAGCCTAACATTTATGCTCTGCTGGAATTACTCGCACGTTATTAATAACAACGGACCGAAAGAAATTAATAGCGGGACGAAAGAGTTTTCTCGTGCACACTGATACGTGATACTGCCGCCAGCCAGTATTAGCTAACCAGTTATAGTGTATAACCTCAAAATTGCTCACTTGAAAGTTACATCTTTTTATATAATGGTGAAAGTACATACTTTCGAGCAGATATAAAAAAAAATAATATACACCACACGGGCAGGAGATTGAAAACTCTGAACTACATGACATGTCGCGCAGTACAGGAATCACAACTTTCTGTCTTTGTGGCGTAAGATACTATTATATATATATAAGTATATAGATACAGATAAATAATGTAAACTGAAAATTCGTTCTGGGAATCTTTAAAACTGTACAATTACAGACTAAGTTACGATTTCATTTATTGGTATTAACTGAACTTTTGTATAATTAAAAAAATAACTCTTACAGTATGTCAACTTTGTAATTCAATCTAAACTTGTAAAATCGTTTGTCCTGACTGACTGACTGACTGATCTATCAATGCACTACTAAGTCTAGAAAGCTGAAACTTGGAAGATAAGTTTAATATAGGTTTAATTTATAACGCAAACATCCGCTAAGAAAAGATTTTTGAAAATTTCAACTTTAAGGGGAGAAATGCGAGACGGCGTCTCATTATTTGAGGCGAACGGGCAATTCTTAAGTCGAACAGTGTAGGAAATACAACAAAACAAACGACATACGCTTGTGGTAAGGAACATTCGAGATATAAAACCAATGCTAACTATCTAGGTATAGTAAATTCTCAACTTAGCGCTGTCTGAACTGCAGAGACAGACAAAGCCCGCTTATTTACGTTTTCCGTGAGTCTATTATTGCGCTATTGTCACCAAACCACCGCACAACATGCATAAATATACAGGATGTTTCGTTTATGACCTCTATAGAAGTTCATTTGGTAGACAGAGCATGTACTAGTAGCCCAAGAGCTATTGGGCATTTTTGGGTAGGTATTTGAGGCACTGTGAAAATTTGTACAATACCTCTTTAATATAAAAATACAGATCTGGCTGAAGGGTAACGCTGCTTAACCGACCCTCAAATTTTTAATCTTCTGACAAGTAAAATGTCCCGCAGAAACGATCTGTTTTTTTTAATATATCTATTTTTAGTTACCAATATTATTCTGTTTAAATTAAAATATAATTTTACAAACATCTGGCTAAGTTTTTTAGACCCGATTAAAAAATCTAGCATTTTATTTTCAACTCCTTAAATACTAAATTTCAAGGTATTAAAATTTTAAATTCTTCAAGGACTTTTTATTGCAAAAATATTTAAAAATCGGTTAAGTGGGTTAAGTCCCCTTTCCCTTCAACCAGATCTGTGTTTTGTATTCGGATATTAGAAGAGTTATTGTACAAATTTTCACAGTGCCTCGAATACCTACCCAAAAATGCCTAGTACTTCTCCTACTATAGGGTTTTAGACGAGGGGGGTAGAAAAACAATGCCCCCAAATAAAAATCTAACTCTAGACACTGATTGTGCGAAGGTAAATTGTACGCGAAGTGACTGCGTCTACTAATTACCGCAGCAGTGTCAACCCCAAACCTTTGCCACCCTTTCTTGCCGCATATCGCCCCGTTGTTTATTTGTATATGTGTGTAACGTACGTAGTAATATTCTGTATGCGTACAGGGTCAGGCATTAATGCGCGGCTCAATCAATATAAAACAAGTCCAAGAATCTTTCTTGTCGTTACACAAATTTTCATTTTTTAAAACTGTTGGTATCACCCAATTCGACTTCGTAGGGTAGTACTAATTATCTAATTATCTATAGCCATAAAAGATGAGAATCATTTACACAAAATTCTTAACGTGTATTGAATTTGCGAGAATTCAATCGCTTTTAATTGTGAATGTTCAAAAATCGAATAAAAATCAAAATTGCCAAAAAATAAAAAAATGAGCCTCACCCTCATAAGCTGTAGTTTTTTATATTATTCCCAAGTTTAATTTTATTTTTAAGTGAAACTTATTAATAATATTTACACATACTGAACAATACACTATAAACTTCTGTCCTTGTCAGTGTCATGTAATTTAGGAGACAAACTAACTTCCCCTTTCAGGGTCCACACTAGTTCCCCTCGATTTTTTTACTTTTTTCACACAGATACGTCGCTAAAGAAGTTAAACTTCAAAAATTCGTTAATTCTATCGCTACCAAACTTCACATGATCACTCGCTGAGCTAATCTGAAGATTACCTGAAAATTTCATCAAAATCAGTCCAGCGGTTTTGGAGTTCATATAGGGAACATACATACACATTACACACATCAATTTTTATATATAGATATGATTAGAACTACCTCAGTATTATAGAAAAAACCAGTCTTAATCGAATGGGCACAAGTCTATAACTATTATAGGTTAGAAGTTATGGCGTTTTAATTTTTTTCGAGCAACATTTATAAAAGCGCTTTGATCTGCCAAGGCAAATGAGATACAAGGCTACGATTGGTCGCATCGGATTAACAAGTTTTAGTTCTAATAATATTTCAGCAGAAAACGCACGACTGTTTGTAACTTTTTGAGAAACTCTGTACACAATACACATATATTATGTGCATAATATGTAAATTGAACCTGAGCTATTCCATGTTCACTAAACTCCCCCTGTTTTCAGAGCGCCTTGTTTATTCCACATGACAAAAGATTCTGGAGCTCTAGCAGTTTTGTGTACACTTAAGTCTAAATAATGACAAGTTTAGTTCAACTAAAAACTTTGATTTCATTAACAATATTATTGTATTAATGAAAACAGAACCAGGTCGACTTTCTCAGCAATTATGCGTTATGTTTGTTCTAATTAATTATAATTATAAACTAATTACACCAGAACTGACTTAGCGTTCTTTGGTATATTTTTGGTGCTACGCGACGAATTCAAGTTTCTCGTTTATATTAAACTAGCATGCCGGTCGGGCTTCACACGTATAGCACTAATTATCTAATTATCTATAGTCATAAAAGGTGAGAATCGTTATCACAAAATTCTCAACGTATATTGAATATGCGCGAATTCAATCACTTTTAATTATGAATGTTCAAAAATCGAAGAAAAATCAAAATTCTAAAAAATCTATATTTGAGACCCTTACCACAAGCCCTTTCATTTACACGGTACAGTTTGTAAAACTTTTATTTTAATTTCCTAATTTTTCCCCAAAAATTGATTTATTTACGTTACACGTCCGTTTTTGGGTCACCGAGTTACATATGTGTACCAAATTTCAATTCAATCGGTCCAGTAGGAGATAAGGGGGGGTAAATGGTAAATTTTCATCTATTTTCCTAAATAACTTGAAAACTTTTTATTTTAAAATTATAAAAATATATATATTTCAGACCCTTACTATAAGTCCTTTCATTTGATATGTCACACGGTACAGTTTGGCAAACTTATTTTTGTAATTTTCTAATTTACCCCAAAAAAATGACTCCCATGTTCAAAATTCATTTATTTACGTTACGCGTCCATCTAATGGTCACCGACTTACATATGTACCAAATTGCAACTCAAGTTCGGCGCAAATTGGCTTTGACAGTGGGACGGACAGACACACGAGTGATCCTATAAGGGTTCCGTTTTTTCCTTTTAAGGTACGGAACCCTAAAAATGCTTTATTTTTCTGTGACTAGATTTGTGGTCCACTGGCCTATTTTATACAAAAATGAATATTAAAAAAATGAAAACATTTTTTTTCAGTCATTCGTTCGAAACAAAGAAAGTGATTATTTTTACTTTAAAATGTTTTTTCTCGGTAGTTCAGAAAAGGTAGACAGAAAATCAATTAGCTTCAGGCATTGTTTTATTTATTTAAAATCCAACAAAATTTTAATTATTATGACTGAAAAAACTGTCGCTTAGTATTTTAAAAAACAATTTTTTTCCTCTTGCGAATTTGGTGATATTATTTTTTCGAACACAAGTCCGGAAGCGCACCGATGGCATTCAACTGTTTATTTTCTCATAGACCCCGTTTTTTGTTCAACAGGTGATTTTTAAGTTGATTCTTTTCTTTTTAACAACGTGTAGACATTAGATAGATGAACAAAAATTTCAAGTTACTTTTTTTATCAAAACTCAAAAACAAGAGAGGCAACCTTTCAAAGTTTAATTAAATTTTTTTAGTATTATTTTATTTTGAGGTCAGTCTTGGCGACATAAGAACGGCAGAAACGACCTTCAAATTTAATTAAACTTTGAAAGCATGTTTCTCTTTTATTTTTGAGTTTTGATAAAAAAGTTACTTGAAATATTTGCTGGTATATTTGATTTCTACACACTGTTAAAAAAAAAATCAACTTGAAAATCAGAGGCTGTATTTGGAAATGAGCATTTAAATGGACTACCCTTGATCAGATTACACTGGTTATTCGTTCGTTTATATACAATTATAATTGTTGTTTGCTTTTAAATTTCAAAACACGCCTATGAATAATTAAAATCGTATTACGCGTTCATCTAGCATCAATCGGTAATAAAGAGGTCGTTTTGTTGAACGCATACTATTTGACAATTCATCGAATAGTTGTATATCTAGTGTCGTAATGGGTTATATTACGGTGAGCTGTAACACTAGAGTATCGGTAGGCTACTCGGCGCCAAGTTCACATTCACTTTTTCTCTCTTTCCCTCTCACTCGCGTGTCTACCGATTACTATATACAGGAAAAATATCGTGTGACGTCATCAACGAATTTTAAATGAAAATATCTCGATAATTACGGCATATTCTTTTTCGTATTAAAAATCATATATTGACAAACAAACCGATTGCTCATTAGTTCCGAGATATAATACGTCTTTTCGGAAGCAAACGCATCTGACTTTTTGATTTGCCAAATGGACAGTTTGCGCATTTTGCAGCGCACAATTTAAACTCAAATAATGATCATATCAAACAAATTGTGATTGAGCCAAAAACTTTCATAAAATTGTGAATAACAAGACATTTATTCTTTTTACTAAAAATCACAATTTTGTAAATATAACTTCAATGTTTATAATTGTACACACATTCTTAATAAAAAGAAAAAGTATTTTATTTATGACTGCTTTCGGGATCACATTTTTCGAAAAATTTTCTTTAACGTGAAATATTTTCCTCGTGTTCCAAATTTTGCCGCCCCTGGAAATTTACCGCCCTGGTAACTAGCCCCTAGTGTAAATTCAGCGCTGAGCTGGTCGTTAATTTTATTTATTTAAAATAAAAAAACAGACGTTAGCAAAGTACAAAAAAAAGTTATGAAAAATAAAATAAAAAGCTTTATACTTTCGTAACAGATCTTACAAAATAATGTCTGAATAGTTATTTCTTTATTAAAAAAATTTAATAGTTTCATAATTAGAAATTCAGACTTGCTCGTTTTATTACGCATGAACCGAAATAACAAAACACTGAGATATTGCGGAATGCTTCCGTTTTGAGCATTTGAATAAATAAAATAAGCGTTCTTTTGAATACTTTATGCGAAAGAACGTAACATTTTTATTTAATATTTTAATATTCTGTAAAAAGCATAGCAGCATTTAAATACCAAAATACCCTACAAATCTCGTACTAAAACGAAACTAGGTCAAACATAACGAATATAATTTTAAAGGGTGTAGTGCCATAACGGCGTAGTTCACTCAAAACAAATTGATAGTGCTTTTGATTGTCTCAATAACGGGTGTCACAAAAAACTTGTGTCCATTAGTACATTGCATAGAGTGGGGTTATTGTAGCAAACTTTGTTACAATAACTCCCTCTATAATGGACTTGTCTATCTCAAGAATGGTGATTCGTAGAAAAAAAAGTATAAGTACAATTCTTGTAGATAACTGCATGATCTAAAACTTTTGTCTGACGTATTTTTATGATAACACTTACCGTTTACGAGAAAAATGCAAAAAAAACAATATTTTTGCAGACGTAGGATCGGTAGGGACTTTTAATATTTTATTTGTGATAGTGTGCCCAAGATCTGTACCAATATTTAGCTCTATAAGAATTATTGTAGACTTACCACTACATTTTTGTCTATTTTGACCGGGCTATAAGTAAATTATATACTAACATTTATAATTTGCACCGATTTTTCACTCGGCACTTGGTAGAATATGATTAATTAATTATTTGTTATTACTAATATTTTGTTGGAATTTAAATTGTGAAAAAAATGATTTGATAATAATACCATCATAAATGGAATAACATTTTTAGTGACATTGGTATGACGATTGTTAGTTAATTACGTCACTGACCTTTGTATTAAAAGTTTTTTCAATGGAATTAGCTGTGTATTTTATTGTGTCCGCTAGAAGAATGTATTTTAAAGAATTATTTATTAGTGTAATTATTTTAAAGCTATAATTTTTATTTATATTATCCCTATAACTGACTATATTGTATTATTGACAAACTCGTGATGAAATTATCATTTTATATTATTTGTATAATTAATATTCATAATACAGACCCTGATGAAGTTTAGACGAAACGTATTGAATTAAAAAATGAACTAAGATTTATCTAAGTCCCGGTTCAAGTTCCCATTAATATTAAAACTAATAGCATTCAAGTGTAATTTTATAGTGGTTCTTATATATTTTTTTGTTCACAGATTTTTAAAAGAAGCAACACCTGTCAACATATTTCTTTAACCAGACTGAAAGTTAGCACCGAGCATCGAAAACTCAACGAAAGGCCTAAACAAAGTTACGAAAATGATAATTTGTTTAAAAAATAAAGTTTTATATTTTTATTTTTAAATCATAGTGTATATTACGCTTCTTTAAAGTTTTCAAAAATGTTAAAAACCGCTTACGCGTCGATAATATATTTTAAATAATTTCGCAACAACGCATACTTTTATTTTACAAAGTTTGAAAGAACATACATACTATATAAAAAAGTTACAGTGAATATAAGAGTGGTGCCAACTTGGAGAAGAAAAAAATGTATTTTCAAGTAGTACCTTCGCAGAAAAGTTAGATAGAGAGTTTTATATCGAAACTTATTCAAAGAAAATGTGCAATTTCCGATGACACAACATATGCATTGCTAAAAGAAGAAGAAGAAGTAGAAGAGGGTGGCCATGCATCCTTTTTTGGAGTTGGTTTTAGCTATGAAGCTAAGACCTTATGTTGTCGAATAAGTTTGGAATGCGTAATGTAGAGGCGCCAGTATCCATTGTCAACGATGAATCGGTCGCCAAACTATTATGAAGCAGAACATAAACCGCTGATGGCCGAAACGGCGTCGTCGTGTTTTTCCGTTACGCCGTCATCGTGTATCTCCGTTACGCCGTCATCGTGTATCTCCGTTACTTCGTCATCGTGTGTCTTCGTTACGCCGTCATCATGTGTCTCCGTTACTCCGTTATCGGATGTCCTCGTTACGTCGTCATCGTGTTACTTCGTTACGATGCTCGTTAAACATCGACAGTAATATTTATGATGCAGGGGTTTGAAGATTTGTGCGGCGGTGTTTCCATACGTCATCCCGGGTGACGTGACGTCATGCGTGTGGTGATACCCCACGTGTCGTCGGGTCACGTGGTTACCTCTACCTCCTCATCCTCGTCGTCGTCGTCGTCGTCCTCCTTCTGCTGGAGTGCGCTGTTTTTGGGCGTCCTGACAGCAATCGCGACTTTAGTCGGTTCCGGGGAAGCCGGGGCTTCCCTGTTGGTGCACAAATACAGTACGCGCGTAGTTCGAACAAAATACGGTCCTCTCCGAGGTGTGATCGTCCACAGTCATCCGCAAGTCGAGGCCTTCCTCGGCGTGCCTTATGCCACCCCGCCACTGGGAAGTTTACGGTGAGTAAAAACATACTAATATCAGTTAAAATTAGAGTAACCAAGTCTGCTAATATATGGTATACCTTCCTGAAATAGCTTCATTTTTAACAAGCTTTTATTCACCTGTATGTTTGTTTGTTTGTAAGGGAATCTTTGAACGTGAAATTCATCCACTTCAAAAGTCAGATTAAACTGAAACTTTGCACACTTATCAAAGACCGATGACAATACAATAATTTAGTAAGTTTGTCCCGTTATCCTGCCTAGGACATTTAGGAAAAAAATCTTGAAAAATTACAGCAAGCAAGTTAACACGCTGTACAGTGATGTATGTTGAATTGCCTATCCCATAGTTAAATGAAATATTGCTTTTGTCTTATAATTAAAATTAGAGTTTTAAAAAACTAAAACAAAACGCTTTTATAAATTAAAAAATGCACTATAATTTGACAACAAAATTAACTTTACTAGCGTGGAGTGCTCTCTACTTGATGATAGCTCTACGTTTAGAATTAGCTTTTTACAGGAAAGCTAATTTTGTTGTCAAATTATTTTGCATTTTTAAAAGAAGAAAGAAATAGGGAATGTCGGGTTTCACCTATGGTTTACAGGATAACCTAAACGAAAATCAGAAGTCTTAAAGTACTCACGAGAAACGAAATAGTACAGAACCCTCTTCTCGCGAGTTGACCGGTTTTTTTTATTCCAGCTACATGCCTCCAGTGACGCCGTCAATGTGGCGTAATACGCGTCTAGCCGACCGATTCAGCGCCGTCTGTCCTCAGCGTCCCCCCGATATTGGAAACCGAACGGAAGCACTCATGGAATTCCCCCGTGGAAGACTACTTTACCTCGAAAAACTGCTGCCGCTGTTGGCCAATCAGAGCGAAGACTGTCTCTACCTCAACCTCTATGTCCCCAGAACTGGTAAGTGACAAAAAACTTTCAAAGATTCTTTTTTACATTCTCGCAAGTCTCACAATTTTGTGCTGAAACGAGCTATTAAACAATTTTAACTATTGTACTTAATGTATTTTTTTATGACTTTATCTATCGACAATACAATAAAATATTCTATACTATTCTATTCTTATAAAAACGTACCTTCGCTGTAATCGAAAACTACTGAACCAACTTTCAAACGAATTTTTTTCTCATGTAGATGCTTTATCTGGCCAAGGTTTTGGCTTTGTTTGATTAAAATTTGTTTCGTATAATTCTCAACTCAAACGAATTTTTTTTATGATAATAAAATTTATCTCTATATTTTGACTGACCTCTCTTATTATATTTTACTATTTTCGTTTTTTTTTTTAGAATTTACTTTTAATTCATTTTCGGCACAGTATTTTTCTAAAATTTTTAATTTCGGTTTTATATCTACTGAAGAATTGACTACCAAAATGTTAGCGTATAGTAGAATCAAAACAGTCTCTTTACCATTGGCATTTAAGTCTTGTACATTATAGTTTTTAAAATAGAATTTAGAATTAGAATTAGAGTTTATTTCCATTTAGAAACATACATTTATAGTTCTAAATTAATTTATAAATTCTACATAGTATAAAATGACAAAAAAATAACTAAGGAAATTAGATATCTCCCAAGAAAGACCTATAATAAGTATATCGCTAATAATGAAAATGAAAAGAAGTGTTATCGACATATTTTATTTCTTAAAATTTTTTCATTGAAGAAATTTTGCAAAGGGGCAGAAAAATAACGATTAACTAGCTCGCAATCATTTTATTTCGAACTTGTGCATATGCATTTCTTCTTCTTTTTCTTTAACAGTTCCGGTAGTCTATTTTAATATTATTCTGTTCTGTTCATAGCGCATTTAGATAAATGCAGGCACTTATAAAACCGCTCTACTAAGAATGGTGTGCTAATTCCTTATAAATTATTACATAAAACGAATGATTTTAATAATGCACACGCTGAATATCGACTATCGAAACTATAAATATAAAAATTCTAATGAATGAAATCATAACTTTGATTTTAGTTTGTAAGTTTTTAATAAAATTTCGACATAGATGTTCATAGAATACCTTGCCCGAATTCTCGTAATAGTTTGTGCATCAGCTTGTTAGTTCCGAGTATACTGAAAAAAAAAAAATAGTAGTTGAAAAAGAACTAAAAGAATACTTCTTTAATAGCAAATCGAACTAAAAAGTAAAAAATACTTTTTTATCGTAAAAAAGCGTAGGGTGCCTGATATCAACTGGTATAAATATTTCATTGATAAATACTTGCAAAAGTAGTTAGTATAAAAATAGTAGTAATCCCATGCTTTTTTACATGAAAAAAAATATTTTTTACTTTTTAGTTCGGTTTGCTATTAAAGCGCGTTTTTTAGTTTTTTTAAACTATTATTCATTTTTTAGTGTATTTGCCATATGGCAACATACACTATTGGCGTCGGTCGGATGGCGGGACCTAGGGGTCGGACCAAAATTTCTCGACGTTTCATAACCTCCTAAACACTTTGGCACCATTTTTGAAAATGTTTATATATATATGTATATATATATATATATATATATATATTTATATACGTATATATATATATATATATATATATATATATGTGTACGCGCGATAACTTTCGAAAGAGTTAATTGATTTCAACGAAATTTGGGCCACGTATTGAAATCCATCACCGCAAGAAGCCTATTTAAAATGGGCCTAATCGGGCTATTTTAAGGGTAGTTTTTAGGGGTTGAAAACTGTTTTTGGGCCCAAAAATACCGAAAAAATTCTCCGAATCGTTTCAAAATTGAAATTTAACCCTTTGGTAGTGATTAAAAAGTGTCCCCACAATTTTAATAAAATCGGCCCGACAGGACCGGATTTACAAATTTTATGAAAACACTAGTTTGCAGGTAGTGACTTATTTATTGAAGGGTGTATTTAATTCGGTGTAGACGTTAGATTGATAATAATATTACAATTAAGAAAAAAATGTTATTTTAAGGGGTGTATTAAGGGGTTAAATTTTTTATTTTGCCCAAAAACAAACTTAATTTCACATAATAAAAGTATAAAACCACACGGCCCTATACAAGCAAATACACTATATTGTCGGCAGGGTTTTGGCACTGCGACCCGGGTTTTATTTTTTAGTCTTATTTTTTATCCTGATAACCCTGCCTAGGATAATGGGACAAACTTATTAAATTATTGTATTGTCATTGGTCTTTGATAAGTGTGCAAAGTGTCAGTTTAATCTGAATTTCACGTTCAAAAATTCCGTTACAAACAGACGTGAAGCTAACAATAAAAACGTGTTAAAAAGTACTGAACCGATTTTAATTAGATTTTTACAGGAATCAGACAATAGATAGATTATGTATCATCGATAGTCTACTAAAAGAGGATGCAAAATATTAACGCCGATAAAACCGCGGGTAAAGCTAGTTTTAAATGATTTTTTTTAATTCAAATAATCAACATTTGAAAAATTCGATCACCAGTTTTCTCAAATGGGAAACACCCATGCAGGTAGTTTTAATATTATTTTGTCTTACGTTGGTATTTAAAAAAAAAACATCAGCTCTTCGTATAATATATTATGTAACCCTACAATACGAATGAGTATTTTGTTAAAGAATTATTTAGTTTCTGAAACTTCTGGACACTTGATAAATCCTTTTCGTGAATCGGATTTTGTCAAACTTTTGTCTTCATCTTCTTCCGAAAAAGAGATCAGAGCCGGCGAAAGAAATTTTAAACTCTACAGTTGGAAATTTAATTTGATTTTTTTTTAAGAAAATTAATGAGTGCAACAAGGAAAACTTAAACAACATAACTAACGCAACAAAAATGGAATGTAATCATGATTATTTAAATTAATTTAATTATTAATGCACTGTTCAAATTTTAATATAATGTTGAATTGATAACAATATTTGAATTTAAAAAATATATATATATATATATATATATATATATATATATATATATATATATATATATATATATATATATATATAATAAGCCTCACCCTCATATGCTCACATAAGAAGTTTAACTTCTTTAGTTTTTAATATCATTCCCAAGTTTAATTTTTACACATTTAATATTTACACATACTTAGCAACACGCTATAAACTTCTGTCCTTGTCAGTTTCATGTAATTTAGGCAGCTCTACTTCCCCTCGATTTCTTACTTTTTTCAAATACATACTTCAAAGACTATTATTTTAAGGGGTGTATTGATGGTTTTTTTTACATTTTGTCCAAAAACAAACTTAAGTTCACGTAATTAAGCCACACTGCCTGTATTAGCAAATACACTATATTGTCGGCAGGATTTTGGAACTGCGACCCGAGCTTTTTTTTTTTAAGTACATACCGTATTTCGATACACCTCTCAATATTGTATTAATATATTGGAAAAAGCACTCTTTGTTCATCCCTGAGTATACAATACACAAGTTAAAAATGTGCATTAATTTTTCTTTCGATATTTCCGTTTGTATCTGACAATTTTTTATTCAATTAAAGGAAAATTCCATTCGCTGTCAATTTGTACGAATTATCGCTGTTATTGGAAAGGTTTTCTATTTTCAAGAAGAGATTTTTAACATATCTTTCCTTTCTATCTCGACATTTATTAGGTAGTTTCATTGTTACAGCTGTAGGCTGCGGAGTTTCTATATAGACTGAAACGAGCCCAGACATAATTCAATTTTCTCTTTCTCATTTCAAGATTTTTTCCTGATCGTTCATTTAATTATTTTCAGCAGAGCTTCTAAAATCGGTAATATGTTATCCGCTCTCCAGTCTGGAAAGGATTTTAGTAGATTGTTTCATAAATTGCCTTGACATTGTTTGTAACAAGCAATTTTTGAAGTTTAACTTCTTTAGCGACGTATTTATTTGAAAAAAGTAAGAAATCGAGGGGAAGTAGAACTGTCACATAAAGGGGAAGTTAGTTTGTCTCCTAAATTACATGAAACTGACAAGGACAGAAGTTTATATAACAATAAATGTGACAAAATTAAACAAAAAAAAACTAACAAATTTTTTGTCTTGGTTCACTTATGCCTATTATTATCGTATGACCTCGTTTAGCGCTGTTTCGTAGAGCGCAGGTACTTATTGGAAAGTGTCTCCCGCGTTAATCGGGGTCTTATTGTACATAGAATGTCACGGTATGATCAAATGACAATATGCATATCGGGAAAACAACTGATGCAACCAAACAAACCAATCAAATCAATTAAATTTTATGTGAAGTGTTGTTTGTCGACTGATTGAGTTGTGTTCTCGGCACTCTTGTGAAACAACGCGCATCGAAGGATAATGAGTTATTAATGAACTATGATTGGTTGTTGTATGCATCGTAATTATTATTGAACAGAAGTGCGAGTTATTGTCAAATGCTTCTACTGAAATGGCGGCTAGGTTGCTAAACTACTACTACTAAACTATTAATTGATAAATGAATTTAAGGTTTGATTTATATTAAGGTGGTCTTTTCCGAATACTAATGCTCTCATGGACGCAAATGTTATAAAATAAATTTAAAAAAATTATAATGAGCCTCACCCTCATAAGCTCACATAAGAAGTTTAACTTCTTTAATTTTTAATATTATTCCCAAGCTTATTTTTTTATATGAAACCAATTAACAATATTTACACATACAGATACGTAGCAACACACTATAAACTTCTGTCTTTGTCAATTTCATGTAATTTAGGAGACAAAGTAATTTCCTCTTTATTGGTACTTCTACTTCCCCTCGATTTCTTACTTTTTTCAAACAGATACGTCGCTAAAGAAGTTAAACTTCAAAGAGTGTTGTCAAAAATTTAGATTTTGATCTCTGTTCCCTAAGTCGTCGAATTTTCTAGTTTAAATGATAAGATTTTTGGCACTTTGTAGTTAATTATTTTCGACCGCAGTTTTGCATTTAAAAATATTAAACTTCAATTTTCTGCTCTTGTGGGGTAATAAACTATTATTTTCTCATTTGTTAAATTGCGTTCAATTTTGTCAACTGCCTATTTCAATATTATTTAAGTCCAAATTTTAAATACTTAAAAAAAACAAAATTATTTTTATTTTTATTCGATTTCCAGAAAAATCAGTTCACCATGTTTGTGTTTAATACAAGCGTATTTATTCGAGACTAACTTTGTTGGCAATATGACGGTTGATATATATTGTATAATTGATTGATTTAGTTAGCTAGCAGTGGGTTAGTTAGGTTTAATTAGCATTGGTTGTATCAATATTAGATCCACAAAATTACCATAAAATAGGCTACCACATCGTCTATCAAAGAAAATTATACGCAAGCAAGATAATGTACTCTATTGCAGACAAAATTTATCTACGTATATATATAAAAGACGATGTATGTATGTTATCTTTTGACTCCAAAACGGCTGGACCGATTTTGGTAAAATTTCCAGGCAATCTTTAGATTAGGCCAGCGGGTGATTCTGTGAAATTTGGTAGCTATCGGATCAACCAATATTTTTTTTTTGGTTTTTTGGCAATTTTGTTTTCTTCGATTTTTGAACATTCACAATTAGAAGCGATTGAATTCGCGCAAATTCAATACACGTTGAGAATTTTTTGATAATAAGTCTCATCTTTTATGGCTAAAGATAATTAAATAATTAGTGCTACCCGTACGAAACCAGACCGGGCCGCTATAATAAACACCGGACAAATTCGCCCATTATTCTATATGAAAATCTGTCCACTACATCATAGTATGTCTAACTTTAATAGATAAACCAGGCGAAGTCGGACCGGGCCGTTAGTATATTATAAAACACAACCCGTCTCGTCAGTTCGTTTGTGGTGCCCATTAAACTAATTTTTGTTTGGTATTTAGCGGATATTTTTCACACCAAAAGAGATTCGTAGATCAGTTTTGGAGACACGGGCAACGCCGGGCTTAACTGTCAGTGAAGTTCTAAGTTCCCCCAACCTTTTTTTAGTCGTTAAGAAGTATAGAACTGAACAACTTTGTATATTGTACATACATACCTACTAAAACCTATAACAAACACATAAAATATTTAGCAAGCGAGAAATCGGCTTAGAGTTAACCATTTTCACTAATGTATATATGGCGTTACCTCAACCCGGCTTTACGTTTTCTGTATATTCTCTTTCCAAACAAAACTTTTATTGTTAAATCAAAATTTATTTCTGTTGTTTATTTCAAGCTGACCTTAACTCTCTTCCAGTCTACTTAATATTTAAAACAAAATTAGATTTATTCTGTTTATTTACTAAATCGCTCCAGTTTTTATTTTAATTAATTGCAGGTTGTTTTTCAACCTTCAAGATATAAATAATATTTTCACTGGAAAAAAAATAGAGGTACAATAGAGGTACAAAAAAAAAAAACCTAAATAATTTGACAACAAAATTAGCTTTACTGTAAAAAAAGTGTGGTGCTATCTACTTAAATTTTGATAATAGCTTACGTTTACAATTAGCTAGTAAACGAAAAATTTATTACCGATATTAAGTATTCCATTTGTTTACAGTAAAGCTAATTTTGTTATCAAATTATTTTGCATTTTTTTTTGGTCCATAAAAGCGTGTTGTTTTAGTTTTTTTAAACTCTAATTTTGATTATAAGACTAAAAAACAATATTGCTTTTGACTTTGGGGTAGGCAACGCAACGTACGTCACTGTAATTTTCCAAGCTTTTATATCCTGAATGTCCTGCTCAGGATAATGGGACAAATTTATTAAATTGTTGTATTGTCATCGGTCCTTGATAAGTGTGCAAAGTTTCAGTTTAATCTGACGTTTTGAAGTGGGTGAAATCCACGTTCAAAAATTCCCTTACAATCAAACATACAGGTGAAGCTAATAAAAGCGTGTTAAAAAAACATTTCTTGCGGAAAGAATCATCTTATATCTTTCAAACTTTTTTGCTGAAATTCCCCAAACGAAATCCATTCGGATAAAATCTAATTTTGCTTACGTCAGTTTTTGTATACTTTTGTTTTATCCTAAATACATACAACCGGTTGGAAAATGGTGTATTTTTTTAAGTTGTAAAACACGATTTGAAAGTTGGTAGACGTCCGGAGTACATACATACGTCATCTTTACAATTCCCAGACGCGTGAAGGTGAAGTTAGAGCGCTCGTGATATGGTTTCTGAAATGGTAAACCTCAAAGGATATCTCCCCTCCCCTTTGCACGCGTTTTCTAATTCTCTCCGCTGGAACGATCTGTAACGCCAGTGACGTACGTTGATAATAATAGCTAGAGGAGTATCGTTTAGAGAAAATGGTAGCGTCATTTCTGCGCACAAACGAGTTGCAAGATTATTAACTTAATATCTGGGCGACCGAGCTTTCCTCGGAAGAAATTTTACCATACAAGCATCTTTATGTGCAAGGTCCTATTGCATTAGTTTTTTCTCTTTTATTATATTAAGTAAAATCGAGTTTATACATTTTTAATGCTTATAATTCTTTCTAAAAAAACTGATTTAATACACTCTAATATGCTAAATCTATGTAGAAACTTCTTCATTTTCATTAAAAAAATACTGAAATCGATCTGACATTAATTAAGCAAACAACATAATGTTTAATCATACATGATGTAAAAAAAACATGCATTATGCCTATTATTCAAATAATAGTTAAAACTATATTTACTTAATTAATGTTACTTCGTTTTTACTTAAATAATTAGTGCGAAGCCAAACAGCTACTGGTTAATATTTTTATTTTATTTAAACCCTAGCGCCAATTTTTATTTTCAAAATATTATTCTTTTAATAATAAACTGGAACTTTTAAAATAGATACTTTTACTGGCTGTTCTTGAATAATTATTATCTGGAAACTTGGGGCTTGTAATAGAGGAGCCATGGAAACATCGAATAGCATTGCTGGCATTGCGAATGTAATTATTTTTTTGTTCGTACGCCACTGTACTGTCGCCTGTAGTCTTTGATCCGGGGTTTTGAACAATTCCACTTCTTTTAAGTTTATTATGACTAGCCATTTTTCACTCGAGAAAAGTTTTTAATGTACTTATGCAATTATAATTGTTAGTTTACGACTTTCAATATATTCTTACTCTGTAAAACGAAATTAAGAAAAGTCTCGGTGGGGCACTTGTCCTCAGCGTCTCTTTTTGAAGGGGCATTTTAATGCGAAAAAAAGAGCAACGTTATATACCTAAATTTAAAACAGAAATAAATACTCTGAGGTTTTGCTTACTATAAGAACCCATACTTTATAAACCTGTGTTTAAAAAAATTTCATTCAGTACTGACATTCAAACATCCCGCGTTTAAAAGTCCACATCAAGATGACCGAATAGTTAAATGGAGCTAGTGACGATTTTACTCATGGTATTTCCTCAAACTTGAGTTTTTGAGAGTTGGCAGTTGAGACTGATGACAATGCGTGGGGGTGGACGCGGTCAAAGATATTAAACTGGGCTAATCTGTCAATTGCTTGAAAATTTCATCCAAATCCGTCCAGCCGTTTTGGAGTCCATAAATAACATACATCGCGTTTTATATATACAGTGTAAACTCTATATATAGCGTCGCTGAAGAAACTGCACATTTTCTGGCGTTATAGAGAGTTGTCGTTATATGGAGAGAACAAAATTTTTTATTATTATAGTATTATTTATTAATAACGCATAAAATTTTCGAACAAACAATACTATTAACACAAATAACAACAACGCTAGACAATAAAGCTGCAGTTCTTATCAATTTCGGCAACTTAGAAGGTACCTACAAACAGTAGTGTGCTTTATAAGTTGCCAAATTACTTGTTTTAAAATGACATATGGTCGTTATTTAGAGTGGGTGTGATGCTACATAGAGTGTATCATTGTGTGGACAACAAAGCATATCAACCAAAGTCGAGTAATTTCGACGTTTTAGGGAGTTTGGCGTTAAATCAAATGACGTTACATGGAGTTTACACTGTATATATAGATAGATGTAAATGTTAAAGAATCGACAGTTTGAGTTTTTACATCGCCTTTTTAAAATATTAATCGCGAAGGAAACGCAAAAAAACACAGTAACAATAATGTAACGATGAAGTTCCATGAAGCTTTTATATTCATGTAAAGATGTTGCAGCTTTACGACGCAACTTACGTACAGAAATACAATAAGCGCGAAATAAAATGCTTTTCGTGTTGCTAAAAGCACATTAAAAGGCATAACTCGTACCAACCTAAACTAGGAACATTCATAAATAACAATATTGTATATCCCTTTTCACCTATACACTGACATTGTCATAACCTTGTTTCCTAATAATCCGTTGTTGTTTTGTTCGCAAGCGCATCTTGGAAATGACAATCGAATAACGATAACAAAACACTAATGCTGGGTTACAGAAAGGATTGTCAAATAATTTGATTTGGCAATGACCTTAGATTGTGAACACAAATATTTCTGCATAAGAAAAGCATTGTAGAATTTTAATTCGATTCTGTTCGAAAAATAATCGATCGATTGAAACGATATTTTTTTTAAACTGTGTATACGTGTATTTAACATAGTTTTTTGCATATTTTTTACTTCAAAACTACATTTTTCTACGCATTTTGATCAACATTTGACTGGAAAAACGATCTTGTTCTAGGTAGATCAAGCATTTGTTTTTGTGTGAATACAATCTAATGCTGTACATGACAGGGAGTCTGAATACGACATTAGACTGCTCTTACATGTATGAAAACTGGAATTACGTTATCACAACCTAAGGTCATTGCCAAATCCAATTTTTTGACAACGTGTAGTGCAACCCGGCATTAACTCTCAGTTCAGAAATGATCAAATAAACTGTAAAATTAATGTGGCTAAAAGTCATATTGGAAGAATATTACATATTTGTAGTTTATTTTGAAGTATTAACATCGAAGATTGAATACAATTTTTAATATTGAAAAGCTGGTGAACAGTGACCTTAATTGAACATAATAAGTATATTGTTCGATGTTTTTTTTTGTAATTAAAAAGATGCTATTGACACAGCCCCGGTTTGTATTAATCAAGCTATGCTACCCCTGTTGTACACCTTTAGAATTTTGTTTATTTTTCTTATGCGGTTTATACATAGAAAATAATTTATTTTTGTTTTTTTAACTGCTAGAACCCAGAAATATCATTTGTTTTATTTAAAAGACTTTCAAAGTTAACGCGTTTATAAATATAGAATGTTACCTAACATCAAACAGTTATTAAAGTAATGTGCAGTTTGTTTTTTGTTTTCGAAAATAGTTAAAAAAATAGAGCTTAAAAAACTAAAGCAACACGTTTTTATAAACTAAAAAATGTAAAATAATTTTACATCAAAATGTTTTAGTTTTTTTAGACTCTAATTTGAATTATAAAACTAAAAAACGATATTGCATTTGACTATGAGGTAGGCAACTCAACGTACGACTCTGTACAGCGTGTTAATTTGTTTGCTGTAATTTTTTAAGTTTTTTTATCCTGAAAGTCCTGGTCAGGATAATGAGACAAACTTATTAAATTATTGTATTGTCATCGGTTCTTGATAAGTGTGCAAAATTTCAATTTAATCTGACGTTTTAGAGTAGGTGAATTTCACGTTCAAAAATGCCATTACAAACAAAAACAAAAAAACAAACAAGTGAAGTTAATAAAAGCGTGGTAACAAATTAATTCATTGGCGTTTAAATACTTACAGTACCTACTCTTAAAAAGGCTATTTAGATTGCGCACAAACATATGTGAATTTTATTATATGTATTATGTAGTTGCGTAAGCATGAAGGAGCCCTTTAGGCCAATTTGGTATATGTCATATTTCGAACCGCAAAGCTGTATCAGCTCGAGAGGCACGTTTGCCAACCAAACAAATAAAATATACACTATCTAACACAAATATCACTGTTATTACCAAACTATATAACCTAACAAACAGTAGTTGACCGGCACAAAACGAGCTTAATCGTATTTTATTAAGGTTTTTTACGTCTGCTAGCTTTATTTCTTTTTAAACTTATATTTTTTTTCGACAAACATTTTTGGTAAACATGTAACAAGTTTGTTTATTCGTAAACAAGGATGTACAGTTTTTTTAGAAATAAATTATATCGTTTTTCGTGTCTGAACTAAGAGCTTTTTGAAAACAATACATTTATTTTTCAAGTCGCGAAAAATCTAGTGTTTAATAAATACTCAGTTCAGTAAAGTGATATTGCTTTCGAGTCAAGAGAGAGAGAAAAAAGAGCTTGTAGATCAAAGATGCTCGACAACTTAGGTCATTAACATCTTTGACTAGGTCGAGAAAAACATTTTTTCATACCCTGTGGAAAATATTTTTGACTTTTTGTTCGTGCACATAACAGGCCAATTAAAATAAACTCAACGTAATTCTTACACAAATTATATTTCACATAATAATAATTGAAACAACATTTACTCAAAAAAACGAAAATTTAAAACCTTTTTTGCAAGTTTAAAGATATTTTCCTGCCAGACATACTTTTCCTTAAGCACGGGCAGCCAGACTTGATTTTTTGTGCTCAAAGACACTTGAACGTATCGCTCAGAAAATTTCAAACATGAAGAAATATATTTAGTGACACCTCCAGTTTGACATTTTTGACCGCGTTCACTCACGAACTACCACAAAAACTCAGATTTGAGGAAATACTATTAGTAAAATCGTCACTAGCTCCCCAACTATTATATATAATATTTTTCGAACTTTTCTTCATATCTTAGTGTTTTATTTTCAGTGTTCACAGTGACATCCCTAGTAGCACAACATAGCTCCCACATCTGGGATTTTGAGAGCAGTTATTATGTATAATCCACTTTTATATTTCTCAAAAAGGACTAGCTACTGGACGTTTTTTTCTTTGACATTTCTTACATTGCTTTGAAGAGAAATATCAACTTTGATTGGATTTATTAGAATTTATATTGGGACTAAAATTATACCGAAAATGAAACTCGGTTTAAAAAATACAACATTAATTTTCGGTCCCCCGTCCCAAAGTAAATACATATACTATTACTCTTTTGTTTTTGATAATTAAAGCGCAAAGACACCCAACTACGTACAAATTCAAGATACAGATGCGACCTCGTTCGATACATACGTAAAGTCATAAAAGACTAGCCTAGAAAACCAAGAAAAATCAGGATAGCTTGCTTATTTAGTTCAGATGAGTTTATTATTTTTGTCAAAATATGATAGTAGTTCCAGCCCTGATCTAGGAGGGGAACAAACCGGGGCACCTGCTCCGGGCGGCAGTTTCAGGGGGCTCTAAAACCATAATATAAAATGTTTGAAAATTGATAAATTATTTAAAAAAAATTATTAAAGGATTCTTATTCTCCCCTCACGGTCACAAAAAATGCCACCCATTATTTATTTTTGAGTTTTTTTTTAACCATTTATCTCAAACGCTGGAGAGAGGGGGCGCCACTATCAAGTTTCTGCCCAGGTTTGAAAAAATAAAGTAGATCCGAGGCTGAGTATTCCGCGAAAAAGGTAACTTTAATTTCTAAACATCGTGTAAGTTTTTGTGATAACTTTTTTAGTCGTGACTATGTGAAACACTTGAAATTCTTTTGATCTTCGATTCGATCACGCCTGTGCAAACATCTTATCGAGTTCATTTTAAACGAATTAAACGTACTTTAGTTCTGTTTATTTCTGTGTATTTATTTTTATCTGGTAATAAAATAGAATACTTTTTTCTCTTGATTGCTTTGCTGCCAAAGCCTAGTTTACCGACTGCTGCAAAATTAGGTTTGACTGGTTTTAACCGACTTTAAAAAAACTGAAACAACGCGCTTTTATGAATTAAAAAATGCAAAATAATTTGAGAGCAAAATTAACATTACTGTAAAAAGCGTGGGCTGCTATCCACTTAAATTTTTACAATAGCTCTACGTTTACAATTACCTCGTAAATGACAAATTTATTACCGATTTAAGCACTCCACGCTTTTTACAGTAAAGCTAATTTTGCTGTTAAATTATTTTTCATTTTGAAGTTTAACTTCTTTAGCGACGTATCTATTTGAAAAAAGTAAGAAATCGAGGGGGAATAGAACTGCCAAATAAAGGGGAAGTTAGTTTGTTTCCTAAACTACATGAAACTAACAAGGAAAGAAGTTTATAGTGTGTTGCTAAGTATGTGTAAATATTGTTAATTAGTTTCGCATTAAAAAATTAATGATATTAAAAACTAAAGAGTTTAAACTTCTTATGTGAGCTTATGAGGGTGAGGCTCATTATGATTTTTTTAGTTCATAAAAGCATGTTGTTTTAGTTTTTTTTAAACTAAGTTTAATTCTAGTACTCCCCGTATACAAATTCTTATTGTTGATATATCAAACTGCCTTAAGTTATAATTTGATACAACCATCAAGGGTTACAACGCTGGTAAATACTTTAATGGGGTTCTTCACTGGCCGAACTATGCAAAGTAAACAAAATGTTGAAACTCCATAACCGGGTCCGCAACGTTCCAGAGAAGCTTTTGTCGCTATCATAATATCTTATACATGCCGACACGACTGGAACGGGAAACGAGGGGGGCGGAAACGGGGGAGGTGGCGAAAGTTTGTGCAGTTCCATGAGGGTCAAAAGCTTAACAAGGTGCTTAATATGCTGAATTATAAGCTGTACACTATGTCAGTATTGACTCTGATTCAATATACATGCAGGGCCTTCAGAATGACTCGTCATCGCCACTTCGACAGGGTTGGACAAACTAATAATAGTCATACAGGAGGATGATTTTTAAGTTGATACTTCTTTTTTAACAGCGTGTAGAAATAGACGAAAAAGTTTTTTTATTTAAACTCAAAAATAAGAGAGAAACATTCATTCATGTTTAATTATTAATTTTCGGTCCTGGCGTTATGTTATGTCACTGTGGAAATATGTCATTATCAAGTATTTACAGAAATTGTTCGAAGTTGTTCCCGTTTTGTTACAAATAGGCAGCAAGATTCTTGATAATGACAAATGGCTCGATTAGATTAAGAACATGAATTTTCATCTAGTGCGCTGTGAGACAAACTTGAAATAAAGCAAAGTAATAAATGTTATAAAATATATTCATTTTTACGAACTGCTAAAATTTATGAAAATAAATAAAATAAATCATGTTTAACGTTTTTTGACCATTCGCGCCGCTCTATCTTTGTTTAAACGATGATGACGCTAGTCGTTATTAGTAACGCATACATATAGAGTGATTTTTAAGTTGATTCTTCTTTTTTAAAAGTAGAAATCAAATAAAGAAACAAATATTTCAAGTAACTTTTTGATCTTGTTGCCTATTTGAAACAAAACGGGTACAACTTCGAACAATTTCTGGAAATACTTGTTAATGACATAACATATTTCCATAGTAACATAACATAACGCCAGGACTGACCTCAAAATTTAATTAAGCTTTGAATGAGAGTTTCTCTTTTATTTTTGAGTTTTGATAAATATTTGTTCGCATCTATTTGATTTCTACACGCTGTATCAACTTATAAAATCATTCTGTATAAATAAAAAATAAAATTAAAAATGTATCTAAAATAATAAATTAAATATCTGGCAAACGAGTACTTTGCTTAATGTCATTTGAGTTGTAATACGAAATCGTGTTGACAGCCGGAAGGGTTTTTTTTAAATATTAAATTCGTTTTGACTATAATTTCAGTTTAATTAGACGACTCTGGATATTAAATATATTTTTAATGCTAACGGGAAATGATAATACATTTTTCTTTTTTATATGGGAATCCGACCTCTCGGCTCACTTTCTATAAAAAAAATTCCAGGAAAAATTACTTCAAACATTTCAATTTTATTTCTCTTTAAAAAAGCAACAAAGACAGAAATCTCTAATACATATTATCTACTTTAGTTTCGTAATCAGTTTTATAATTGGAGCTTTGCTATGTTGATTGGTAAATAAATAAATAAAACAAGTAAATTAATCATACACTTCTACATTCAAATTTTCTGAAAAAAAATTGCGAAAGATGTCGTAATTGTTATTTTTTTTAAGTCGTATGTTTTTCTGGGAATTTTTTTTCTTCAATTTTTACCTCTAAGATTTTTTATATTACTCTTGGCGTTCACTCCAATTCTAATTAAAAAAAATACATTAACCTCCTACAAAAAAGTCACTAAAAAGATGAAAATAATGAAATTTTGAGGTCGGTGCCAATTTAATAAAAGTAGATATGTAATTAAAAGTAGTAATGAAATTGGCTCCGATTTCGAAATTTCATTATTTTCATATTTTTAGTGACTTTTTTGAAGAAGGTTTTTTTTATTTTTTGCTTTTTAGTGGATTTGATTTCGCACATTTTTATCAATAGTTTTTTGTAGTTGCTTTGTTTATAAATTATAATAAAAAAAACCCTGAACCGATTTAAGTAAAATACGAGCATATGTGGGATTCTGAAAGTTTGCTCTATTAAATAATCATCATTAAAATCGTTTCACAAATGCTGGCGATATGAGGTAGCATTCATATAAGAAACATGTTTTTTTGTCATTTAAAAACGGATGAACCAATTTTAATAAAAACTATATGGTATTAACCCGGTAGCACTCCGAGCAAATGGCGATCAAATTTTTCAAATCGGTTTATAATTGACGAAAATATCGATAAAAAAGTGCAACCGAATTGAGAACCTCTCTTTTTGAAGTCTGTTAAAAATAGCACCGAGAGAGTTGTAATCTTTTTAAGTATGATGAAGAGTGCAACGGGTATTTTTTATGTAGCATACACTCTTTAACAGGAATGAAACGACGTGTAAAGGCTAGTGGCTAGCGCTACTGTAAAACAGATGGTAAAACCCTGCATAGATTAGCAAACTTAGAATAGCAAAGCGTGATTGGTCTGAAGAAAGGCTAACTATGGACTTCTATCCATAGTCACGCTTCGATGAGTTAAGGTACAATGTTAATAATATCTTAGTGTATAAAATTAAACAGTTACTACAGGCATTGGCGCGCTTACTAATAGCGCGAGAGCTGTCACCCATTTTTGGGTAGGTATTTGAGACAATGTGAAAATTTGTACAATACCTCTTTAGTAATATTCGAATACAAAAACAGAGACCTGGCTGAAGGGGGGAAGCGGGGCTTAACCGACCCTGAAATTTTTAATCACCTGGCAGGTAGAATATCCCACCGAAACGTCCTATTGTTTTTAATATATCTATTTTTAGTTACCAATATTATTCTGTTTAAATTTCAGCGTGCCTTAAATATATTTTTAAAATTTTTCAAAAATATAAATTTGCTAACACCTGGGTCAGTTTTCCACCCGATTAAGAAATCTGACTTTTTCATTTTTCAACTCGTCAAATATTAAATTTCAACGTATTAAAATTTGAAAATGCCTCAAGGGCTTTTCATTGCGAAAAAAAATTCTAATTTAAAAAAAAGAGGGTCGGTTAAGCCCCGTTACCCTTTAATCAGGTCTGTGTTTTTGTATTCGGATATTATTAAAGAAGTATTGTGCAAATTTTCACAGTGCCTCAAATACCTACCCAAAAATGTCTAACAGCTCTCCTACAATTACGCATTTGATACAAGTAGGACAGAAAGAGGTGCTAAGATTTGCGTCTTATTAATTTTGCATTGTCCTTTACTGAATTAAAATATTAACAGTTTATATTCGAGATACTTAGATACAATAACAGAATAAAAACACTTGAAAATTCTACAAATATTTTTGATATTAAATTATTTCTCGACGATTGTCCATTCTCAGGAATATAAATTCCTGAGGATGGACTTTTTGTCCGAAACGATCGTCGGGAAATCTATCTATCATCTGACTGTCCACTGGCTGACGTTATTTTCCCACTACTATTCAACGGAACGAGGTCACCTCTGTGTCTAATAACCTTGCAAAAAGGTAAATAATAACTAATAACGGACTGAATTATACATGAAACCGCGACTCAGGCACAAAGCAGGTATGTTAATGAAAACGAACACGCAAGGATATAACAGTTCAAGAGTTGTGTCTATTAATTCAATTAAATGTGGCTTTTAAGACGTTCATCCTAATTATTTATGTGATGTTTGAAGAACACTGCAGAGGCAGTTATCTGTTTGCTTTGCGCATATTCCAATATTTTTGAACCTATTGGTTATGTAAATATTTATTGTTATTTTTAACAAGCTTTTATTAGCTTCACCTGTATGTTTGTTTGTTTGTAAAAGAATCTTTGAACGTGAAATTCACCCACTTCAAAACGTCAGATTAAATTGAAACTTTGCACACTTATCAAGGACCGATGACAATACAATAATTTAATAAGTATGTCCCATTATCCTAACCAGGACCTTCAGAATAAAAAAAATTGAAAAATTACAGTAAGTAAGCTGATACGCTGTAACGTACGTTGCGTTGCCTACCCCATAGTCAAATGCAGTATTGTTTTTTAGTTTTATAATTAAAATTAGACTTTAATAAAAAATAAAACAACACGTTTTTATGAACTAAAAAATGCGAAATAATTTCTCAACAAATTAGTTTTACTCGAAAAAAGCGTGGAGTGCTTAATATCGGTAAGATTTTTTTTATTTACTAGCTAATTGTAAACGTAGAGCTATTACGAAAATTTAAGTAGATAACACTCCATGCTTTTTACACTAAAGCTAATTTTGTTGTCAAATTATTTTGCATTTTTTAGTTTATAAAAGCGTGTTGTATTGATTTTTGTAAACTCTGATTTTTTCCTTTTGAGGTACGGAACCTTACAAACGGAATTATTGTAATGAAATTATGCGCTGTTCGCAGTAAAAATGTGTTAACGCCAAAAATTTAAAGGTTCAACTACAGCATTCTTTTTTATTTAAAATGATAACGTCGTAAATTCCCATTTTAATTTTAATAGTTATATATCTACTCGAATTTAAATTGTAAATTTTTGGATGACTTCGTTCTAATTTGAAAAGCAAATTTGTAAATAACTCCATTAAAATGTAAATCTTTAATTTCGTTGTAAAATAAATTAATAAATTCATACATGATTCTGTTTTGTGTCGGACATCTGACGAAATACTTCGCACGGCTAGCACTAATTATCTCTAGCCATAAAAGATGAAAATCATTATCATAAAACTCTCAACGTGTATTGAAGTTGCGTGAATTCAATCGCTTTTAATTGTGAATGTTCAAAAATCGAAGAAAACTCAAAATTGCCAAGAAACAAAAAAATAATTCTGTTGATCCGATCGCTTCAGAGAATCACCCACTGAGCTAATCTGAAGATTGCCTGAAAATTTCATCAAAATCGGTCCAGCCGTTTTTGGAGTCCATAGGGAACATACATACCACACAAAATATGTCAAATGAGGAACCTTTTTCATTACAAACATAACTTCTTACTCGAACTTTTATTTGATTTTCATAAATGTTTTATGAACAAAAATCGATATTAGCAATAAATACATTTATAATAAATTAAGGTAATAAAAAAATATTTAACAATAAATGTTACAAAATTAAACCAAAAAACGAACAAATTTTCTTGATCTCGGTTCTGTTTCACTTATGTCTATTATCTACGTATTAAATTAACCTCGTTTAGCGCTGTTTCGTATAGCGCAGGAACTTTTTGGAACGTATCTCCTGCGTGAAACGAGATTTTACTGTACTTTAGTTTAAATTAACTAAAAATTTTCAACATTCAAAGTATAATATCGAAGTTTTATTGTAAAACAAAAACCATGCTTCCTTTGACATAATTCAAAATGTAATTAAGGCGAGCGTTGAGTACTTTTTGCTTTTTGTTGTGTTTTGTAGCTCGACACCAAACGTGGTGCACGGCATGCCAAGTTGTAAACTTTAAACCTAGAAGAATCGCATTACAACATTACTGGGCGGGAATTTGCATACCCGTCCACCTTTGCTTAATGAGCAGAAACACCTCTGCAAACAGAGCCGGCTTAAGTTAAAAATAAAACTTGGGTCGCAGTGCCAAAACCCTGCCGACAATATAGTGTATTTGCTAATACAGACAAGGTAGCTTTGTTACGGGAAGTTTGTTTTTGTACAAAATAAGAAAAATTAACTCTGTAATGCACCCCTTAAAATAATATTTTTCTCGCAGTTATAATATTATTATCAGTTCAATATTTGAACTAAATGAAATAAACCCTTCAGTAAGTAAATTCTTATACGCATTCAACTATCGTTTTTAAATATGTAAGTCCGTTTTTGTCGGGCCGATTTTATTAAAATTTTAACAGGATATTTTAATCTTCACTAAAGAGTTAAATTTCAATTTTTTAACAATTTTGAGGATTTTGTCGGTATTTTTAGGCCCAAAAACTAACTATGGTTCTCCACCAAGATTACAAGAAACTAAGGTTGGGCGTTAGTATTTTGGAAACAGGGGCGAGACACGGGAGAGGGCAGGGGAAGTAGGCTTGTGGAATCTTTTTCCAAAAAGCTGGAATAAACATACTTGAATAACTAAACCAAGGGATTCGGTGACGTAAGCAATCAACTCAACCAATCATAGATGTGGCCATGTTTATAGTCTCTTACGCCCAACCTTCTAGTATTCTAGTAATCTTGGGTCTCCACTACTTTACCTAGAAAGTGACAGAGGAGGGATGTCGTATTGCTGTTGAATTGCGTTCGTTCTGCTTCGTGTACAAACGGCTTAACCGTTTATAACTAATATTGCGTTGCGTCGCGACGGTTAATATTCTCTTAGACTAAGGTACAAGCCTGCGTCTAACTACTCACTCTAATGCGAATGTATGTAGAATATTTGAATAAACCTACAGTCTACTAACTGTGCTCATCTGCTTATCATCTGTATTCGTCGTTAAGTAATACATTCACCAACTTTTGGCTCAAAAGCTAATTAACTTCTAAAGTGTAATGAAAATCTTGATTAATTATCTTACATTTAGAACGCTACTAATTAAAATAATTATTTTATTAATTAAAATCTCCGGCATTGATAAGCCAAATATACAAATGACAGAAAAGAAAATTATTCGTTGGGTATACTATGAATTAATTAAATCTAATTTGATTTATAATGTGGAAAAGAAATTGGTTTTTATTTCCTGAAAAAGTTAGTTTTGTTATAAATCAATATAACTCTTAAAATTTCTTTCTTTTCCAGTAAGGTATACAATATATCAGCAGAGTTCGTTACATTGGGGGCGCAGCGATTATCTTTTTTGAAGGGGTGTCTAAATCCACAATAACATATGAAAACACGCTAAAGGGGGTTAGACGATATTTTGGATTGAAAGCAGGGTTGGATTTATCCTAAATGCCGCCCTGGGGCTCCGTGAAAAACGCCGCCTCGTTACCTAAAGAGGTATACAATTTTCAAGTAAATGAAATGATTAATTTATAGTTGAAAATCTTTTTATTATAAACGGAATAATTACACAAAAACATTCTTTTTCGTATTAAAAATCATAATTGACAAACCGGTTGCTCAGAAGTTGCGAGATATATATTATATATCTTTTCAGGAGCAAACGCACCTGACTTTTTAATTTGAAAACTGGACATTTTGTGCATTTTGCAGCGTGCAATTTAATCTAAACTAATGATCATATCAAACAAATTATTATCGACCCAAATACTTAAAAAAATTGTAGATGCTTATTCTCTTTACTAAAAATGTGTGTAAAATTCTAGACACTATTTTTGTTTACAATTTTTTTATTTATGAATGTTTTTAACACGATTACACTTTTCGAAAAATTTTCTATAACGTGAAATTTCCATATTTTGCCGCCCTGGGCACCAGCGCTGATTAAAAGTAATGTTAAATAAATAAAGGTAGATAGCTAGATTGATATAATTTATTCAAAAAAGGCCGAAACCATTGAATATGTCATACATAAAATGGTACATGGTACTTAAATAATTAAAATATATGAGATATTAACATTAAAATAAGAAGTATTAAAATAAAATATATGAAATATTATAATTAATCTATGAAATAATATTACAAAATATTAAAATATTGTTATTTTAAACAAACTAAAGGAAGGTTCCGGAATACTCCATTGCCATTTTTTCACTTTAACGAAATAGTATTGCTTTGAAGACAGTGTAAGCTTTTATTTCCAGATGAAATCATTCAATACACAATTTTATTGTCAGTTTGAAAACATATTTTATTTTATAAATCGGTCAAGCAAATATTATTTTTTCACCTGTAAAAAACATCGCATTAAATCGATTTTTTATACAGAATATTGCGTTACCTGTACCGTACTAGATTTATTTAAAAGTTAATGAAATCATTAATAAAAAATATTTTTGTAAATATCATTCAAAATTAATACTCTGTGTGGAATCGATTTCCGCCGTAAAAAATTGCTCGATAGAGTATTTTTTATAAGTAATTTAAAAGAAGAACAAGGGTTTTTGACATTAGTTTATAATTTAGTTTGATATTCCAAAGGTTAATAAAAAGTAAAAGTCAACAATTGTGCGAATGAAGTTTAATTTTTCAGTATAGGTACTTTAAAAACGTGGAATGTTCATTTTTCATTGTTATATGGTTAATAAAGAGTTAATTTTAAACCTAATATTTTATGTAGGTTTCTATATTATACAGGGTTAAACAGAAATTTGTTTTTCAACTACAAAGTCTAATTTAGTAATTGCGAACTTCAATTTTTTTTGTTACGCCTCTTAGTCGCCATATTGGATTTTAAATAACATCACACAATTTACTGTGTTCTACTTGTCATACCCTTTCATTTTGATACCCAAATCATGGAAGTGCATAAAAAATAACTAGTCCGCCATCTTGGGCGGTCCGCCATATTGGATTTAGAATTACGTCACTTAGCTAATCATGCATTGTCATCCAAACTAAACGTATATACAAAATTTCAGCTTAATTGGTTGAAGATGACTGCTTTAGAATTCAGTTGCAAGATTTGACCGAAACAAACAAACATTGCAAGTTAAATAAAAGCTTGTAAAATCGCAACTTTCTGGTCGACTTTGTGGCTCTGTGAATACATCAGTAACTCACTGACTCTGTCATGTGCGTATTTGGGTGTATCTATATGTACTATATTTATGCAATCCCAGTTTCGTTTAGTGCGGTCAGTATAAAGGATTTACTCTGTATACGGGATTAGTGAGAATTCACTAAAGGATAGAATACACGGCCCTACCTAATATTTAAGCCTTTTGCAATGCCCTGCATATGTATGCTACCTCATTATTTATGATGCCCTGATACTTTTTACAAGCTTTTATTTAACTTGCAATGTATGTTGGTCGGGTCAAATCTTGCATCTGAATTTTAAAGCAGTTGTCCTCAACCGATTGAGTTGAAATTTTACATACACATTTGGTTCTGAAGACAGTATAACATAGTGCGTTGAAAATTATGGTAGATCCAATATGGCCGCCACCATAAAATGCAATGTATGTTTGTGCGGGTGAAATCTTGCAACTGAAATTTTGAATTTTTTGTCGATAGGAGATATCTTGCTTAATCCTGTATCAAAATTAATGTTTAATACGCCGTTTTGGAGACTATATTTCTCTCTAACGACCAAAAATAAGTTAATATCTTAAAATTAATGGTTTAATTCTAAAATTACAGTTTAAATCGGTATACTTACATTATTTTTCAAAGGTGTTTTTTGTCGGTAGGAAATATCTTCCTTAATACTGTATAAAAATTAATGTTTGATACGCCATTTTGGAGATTATTTTTCTCCATAACGACCAAAAATATGTTAATATCTTAAAATTAATGTTTTCATTCAAAAATTACAGTTTAAAATTTGGTCATCTGCTGGCAATCTGTTTATTTTAACAGTGTCGGTAATATGTTGTGTAGTGTCGCTAAAGTCTCTGAATAGAATAGAATAAAATTTATTTCCCCCCTATTACGTAACTGACCACTAACGGTGCTCGGGTCCGCTAGTTTTATTTATTAGTAATAATTAATATTTCATAATCTAGATATTTAAATTCATATTTTGTTAGACAATATTTATTTTTGTGCAAGCAGCGTTGAAAACGCGATTTGGATCTTTTGTTTGTTCAAATGTTTTGGTCCACAACACATTACAAAGGTACGCGAATAGAATTCAATGTACTGGAATTAAATTGTCGGTAATTGCTTACTGCGTCCGTTCAGAGCGCTGCTGTCGGTATATTTGTTGCAGACAAACCGTATAATGAACTCGTAATTATATACAATGTTTCACAGAAAAAGATATAGTGGCTCAGTCAATTGAGTTCGAACGGTGAAGGTCATTTTTAGTAATAGACGCTGATGACCTCAGCTGTCGAGCGTCTATAATTTATAATCTCTCTCTCTCTGTCTCTTTATTTATTTATCTACCTCTCTCATGTTTCAACAGAAAAAAATATTGATTCAGTTAACTGAGTTTTGATGATGAAGGTCATTTTTAATAATAAACGCTGATAGACTCAGCTGTTGAGCGTCTATAATCTATAATCTCTCTCTCGCTGACTCTTTATTTATTTATCTACGTCTCTCATGTTTCACAGAAAAATATAGCTGCATCCGAATTGGTTGTCATATCTGAAAATTGACATCCGAATTGATTCCTAATTATTTTTGTAAAGGCCGTAGCAAGTTTAATAGTAATTTTTATTCTGCAAATCTAAACATATTTCAATTTATGGATATTTTAAAAGAAGTGCACATTGAAACATGCATTAAAATAAGGAGTCCTGAAAAAGATCAGCATCAAAAATCAATGATAAAACAAACACATAAAAATAAAAAAAAAGAAATGGAAAAATTTAAAAATAATGAAATTTCTAGAGTTGAATTTATATTTAACATATTTATAAATTTCTACCACAATAGAAAATACACCTATAATTATTAATACAACCCTATTTTATTTTATTTATTAATATTTTATTACATTTTTCATGAAAAATATGTATACAGTCCTAAGTCTGTATAAAATGAGAAGAAAAGTTGAAATTGCTTTTAAAACAATCTGGGAACCAATTCGGTTATAAAAAAGTTTGCCTAGCAATGTAGGGAACGCAATGTATATTTTCATACAACATTATCCGTATGTAGAGTGACGCATTTAAGTAGGTACCTACATATTAATCCGGTGAAATGTTGGCTAATTCTGGCCAGTTTTATAATGCTTTGCGCCTTTAACTAAAGAATAAACTAGAAGTAAAATGGAAAAACTTAAATATCAACTTTCCGAGGTATTATAGTTCACAACCGATGAGCTTTTCACTGAAAAGTTTAGCCCCCATAAAAATAAAGTAGTTTTATTTTTTTCTCCGTGGATATTATTTTACATCCGAACTACATATCATGTTCCTAATTTTGCTTTTCAGTATTAATTAGTTTTAACCGAGCGGAGTAGAGTAGTGGTGAGAGCACTAAAAAAGTAATGGCGACTGTTATGACATAAAGTCGAGAAACGGACGTTAAATGTATTATAATATTATTTTTCAATTTATTATTAAAAACTAACAAATTGCAAATATGAATTGGTACTAGACTCAATTAACCCTAACTACTGGTGGTCTTTTAGTCAACACACAGTATAAATTGAAGGATTTACAAACTCGGCGGGCATCGCATATTCGTTTCCTAAATAATATTCATAACTGGTTACAATTTTCATTAGATCTTATATAATTAATGTTTTACGCTTTGATTATACGGTTCGGTCATCCAATGCATATTAATTTTATCTTCCGCATTCTGTTCCGTCATCTTTATATACAGCAGCCTTATTTGCTTCGAAGACTGCGTTTATTAAAGCAGCTATGCATAAATGACACATACTTATCTTTTTAATAGAAAGTTTTCGTGCAAAATGCTTTATTTCCGACGTTTATTATACAATTATTGTAAAGTGCATTTAAACGCAAAATTCAAGCTTTTTATATATATTAAGATCCCGCTTAACGCGAGAGATACGTTCCAATAAGTTCCTGTGCAATACGAAACAGCGCTAAACGAGGTCATCTCAATACGTAGATAATAGGCATAAACGAAACAGAACCGAGAATAAGAAAATTTGTTAGTTTTTTTTGTTTAATTTTGTAACATTTATTGTTAAATACTTTTTTAACACATTAATCATAGATTATTTATTTGCAAATATCGATTTTTGTTCATGAAACATTTATGAAAATCAAATAAAAATTCGAGTAAGAAGTTATATTTGTGATGAGGAAGGTCCCTCATTTGACGTATTTTGTTTTTTTTTTTGAAGAAATCATCTAATGTCGTTTGCCTTTTTCTGTTTCGTTCAGCAAGCTGTTGTCGATAGCAAGATATTGCATCAATTACACTTCATCTTGCCTTTGAAATTCTATCAACATTTGGATCATTTTGTATAAACTGATCCATAATTTACGTTATATTAATATGTTACTGAAACAGCGTCAAGCGAACTTTTACTGCATCGTTTCATTGGCTCGTGGACTGCGCTGTGCATTAATGGCATCGCAAATTCAAATTTAAGCGCGAAATTTACAAATATTTAATCGGTTTTATTGAAAACAACAATATGTACAATGGCAGCATTGCATTGTGATATAGAAAAAAATTCTGCATTCGGCTTAATCTTACTGTATCGTTACTGTGAAGCTGAAGCTACAAAAACGTTTCACCAATTGAATTCAATGTATTGTTATTTCATTTTAATGTTTTTGAACAGATCGCTTTTGTGCTTTGCCAAAGTCCACAGAGCACGATTTTGCAATTTACTATTTATTTAAACTATATCTTATATGTTTAGATGACAATTTCCGTATCGCCTAATTCTTAAATAAATATAAACAATAATACAAATTGTTAGTTTCCTGTTGAGCTGTATTTTTCATTTCTTATAAGGGTTTTGAGTATTTTAAACAAGGGCTAATACCTACTTGCAGTTTGTAGTAAAAAATATTTTATCGGTCGTAAGTACGTACTTATTTTATAAAGAACATTTCAAGTGTATCATTGACTATATGTTTGATACTTTATGATGTCGTATACACAATTTTAAAATAAAAAATAACTTCTTTTTTTATGCAAAGGTGCATTATATAAATTACTTCGTAAGCGAGCAACTAACAAAGTAGTAGAGATAAACATTATCTTCTTATAAAAATTACTCTAAAAGCAAATGGAGATATAAACATTGTAGGAAAACTAGCGGAGCCGTGCGAATACTTCGCACCGTTAGTGGTCAGTTACGTAATAAAATAGGATGGATATAAATTTTATTCTATTCTATTCTCTATTCAGAGACTTCAGCGTCACTTAATATTATCGACAACTGTTAAAATAAATAGTTTGCCACCAGATGGCGAAGAACTATCATGATATTTATCTGGAATTAATTGAGATAAACCATGGAAAACCTCAACAAGATGGCCGGTACAAGAATTAACGTTTCTCAGCGAGAGGCAGTAGGAAAAAGTCCCGGCTACATCTGCTCCCACCGAGATTCGAACCCGCTACCTCCCGAATACGAGTCTAGTGCCCTCACCACTAGTCTAGCCTGCTCGGTTCATTCTAGAAAATAATAGATATTATTTTTTTTCGATGTAAAAATGTTGAAGAAGAGTTCAAAAACTTCAAGAAAACTATGTTTCTTTTTTATCATTAGACTTTAATCACAATCAATAAAACTTATTTAAAACTATTGAAAAGTTGATCAGCTTTCTTCAAAACAAAAAGTTACTATAAATTTCGAAAGTTTCTCGATTTCTATTTATTTAATTGCAGTATAAATTTCAGTAAGTGTTTTTATTGAAGTGACTTTCTAAACTCTCCCAGCTGAGTTGTAATACAATATATTTCTGGAATGAGTTTTTTAAAAGGTGATCCCACGTATTTCACGAGAAAATAACATCTATAAGCGCAAAATATTTGCTTGAATTCAAATCAACAATTCTGTAATAAAACATGTTTTTATTCTAAAGGTCTTGGTCAGAATAATGGAACAAAATTCCTAAATTAATCTATTGTCATCGGTCCTTGATAAGTGTGCAAAGTTTCAGTTTAATTTGACGTTTTGAAGTGGGTGAATTTCACGTTCAAAGATTCCGTAACAAACAAACATACAGGTGAAGCTAATAAAAGCGTGTTAAAAAAACCGACACTAACGCGAGATAAGAATCAGATAAACGGTAATATTTAATCGAATTTGCTGATTTACGAAAAACCAGGTGTCTGTGAGACCTGACAACAACCCGAAGTCAATAAGAAAACATAACCTATACAAACGACAATTAGTGTTTAGTGACAAATTAGTCACAAACGGCTGTTGGTTGTGAATACACAAATATGTACATGATAGAGGAGTCACAGCCCCAGATATGGGTTGTGACTTTGTGTTTGTGTGCGACTCTACCATCGTTTCGTTCAACCCCGGACCATAGAGCTATTATTGTGGAATAGAAATATACGTTTCAATCATAGACATAGGAATATAGAGACAAAATGTGTTCTGCCGTTGGTAAATCAACAGATATGATTGATCTTGCATTATAATAACGTCTACTCGCTTATTCTATTCATTCTTTTAGTGCTGATCAACGGGGACCTCTCCCTTGTTTTCAGTTTGGTTTGTTATGACTGTAAGTGGAGTGTGGTTTTGCGATAGGATTTTGTACTGCTTTGCAAATAAAGGTTGGTCATTTTTATGAGTTTCATCATTCGACTTCGTTGTTGCAATACCATAGACAAAAATGTAGAGACAGAGCATGTACTAGGGTTTTAGACGAGGGGTGCTAAAGCCGATTAAGGGACGCGACGAGGTGAGTGGTGTCCGCTTGTTATTGGCCGGCACACTGCGCATGTCTAGTGGCATGAAATTTGTGTTGGGGTAGTATGGTGTACAATGCACAATGCGCCGGTCAATCATAATTCACACCGTTCTTACTTGGTACCCGTCCCTCAATGGATTCCAACCCGCAATTGCTACATACATGGTTTTACTATATTTACAAAAACATAACCTAATACGTGTTAGAAAATATCTAGAAATTATTTTTGATAAAAAAGAGAATGTAAAGAGCTAGTTTCTCATTCCATTTATAGAAGTTCTATGCCCCGGAGACAAGCGCTTCTGTATAGGGGAGCATCAACTGTCGAGACATGTTCGCCATAACGCTCGTGATGCTTAATTTGCAATTCTATATTTTAACAGTTACAAGTTTGTTTCGCTCGGCTTCGTTCACGTTAACGTCGACTGCTGCGTCTAAAAAATTTAAGCTGTCATCTTATTCAATTCTGGTTTACACATCTTATGAGAATATCGGGTACTATTTTTTTTAATGGGACTAATTTATAAATAGAAACCAAAAATATTGATTAATAACTATTGAATGTCTTCTAAGTCCTGAACTCCTGATGATGCAGAATGGAATGTGTGCGATACGTCGATAGAACATCTTAACAGGCGCGACTTTAGTCAATATAAAAATTTACAACGCTGTTAAATTTCAGTCACACTTTAATTTATGTGATGTTTCATTTGTTAGAAAATGACATAAAATTGATGGCCCTGTAAAAAAATCGTACAGAATAGCACCGTAATGTGAATACCTTAGATCGGAAAATATGCTCTCGGGAAATTTCGAACTGTGGTTTGAAAAATTCATTTCAGTACTGTTTTTCTTTACAAACTTATGTTAAAAATACTGACAAATTAATTTTTTTCTGTACTCAAATTTGTGTAAAATTTATGCTAATTTTCTAGGTTATTTTTTTAAATAGTTTATTGAGATTAAGTAGGTAGCCCATATAAACTTGGCTAAAAGTTATATGGAAAGAATAGTCTATACATATCTAGTTTATTTTGAAGCATTAACCTCACACTTTGAATAAGGTTCGTTATAGAAATTAGAGATTTCCAAAGCAGACATTCAATTCTTGTAAGATAGAGACTGAAAAAGAAGGTCATATTGAACAGCTGATAAACAGTTGCCTTAAACCAGTTCTTGTTTAAAACCGAATAGAGTTTTAATAGATTTGTTTTAGTATTGTATACAGAATATGGTGACTCAAAGGATTAAAATAAGGCGAGTGCCCTGTCGAACTCATTTTAACTTCGGCCATTTTCTCGTTCCCCACTGAACCCCTACTGACCCCACTCATCGGACATTGTACGATGAGTTGATGTGTTTGTGATTACACCTAATTAAAAACGTGATCTCATTCACAAATCATTTTTGTGTGACAGACAGACACAGAATCGCACTTCCTATACTTTCATTTATAATACATATACATATATCTATACTAGCTGCTCCCCGCGGCTCTGCCCGCGATTGTAATGAAACACAACAGTAGTAGAAAATACATTTTCTGACGAATTTCGCTGAGCAAGAAGTTTTCCGAGATCATCAAAAAATTATAAAAAGTTCTTGCCCGGCGGAATTTGTCAGAAAAATTTTTGTCGCTGGCTTTCAACTAGTAGACGCCTGACTTAAAAACTTTTCGAACGCACCTTACATATTGTAGTAAGCATTGTGTATTGTGCCCTTTTTTGTCGCGGGCTCTCAACTAGTAGACGCCTGACTTAAAAACTTACGTATAGTAAGCATTGTGTATTGTGCCCTAGGCGTTCATCAAACTCACTTAGACGAAAATAAGTTAAAAAGAACACTCAAGCACTTAAGACCGACACTGGTCAGGAGATTCGTTAAATATACATGGCGTATGTCTCTCCTCGAACATAAAAAACGGAGGCGTCAGGTCCGTGCTTTATGTCACCCGCATGGCGTCGTTTAAAACGTTTGGTTTGCTTTAAAAAAATTAGAGTTGAAAAAAAACTAAAACAACACGCTTTTATGAGCTAAAAAATTCAAAATAATTTGACAACAAAATTAGCGTGGAGTGCTTAATATCGGTATTACATTTTTCATTTACTGGCTAATTGTAAACGTAGAGCTATTATGGAAATTTAAGTAAAACTAATGTTGTTGTCAATTTATTTTGCATTTTTAGATCATAGTTTTTTAGTTTTTTTAAACTCTAATTTTAATTATAAGATTGAATTTGACTATGGGATCGGCAACGCAACGTACTTCACTGTACAGCGTGTTAGCTTGTTTGATGTAATTCTTCAAGTTTTTTTTTTATCCTGAAGGTCTTGGTCAGGATAATGGGAAAAACTTACTAAATTATTGTATTCTCATCGATCCTTGATAAGTGTGCAAAGTTTTAGTTTAATCTAACGTTTAGAAGTGGATGAATTTCACGTTCAAAGATTCATTTACAAACATTTAGTTGAAGCTAATAAAAGCGTGTTAAAATGTCTGTCCCCTATTTGAAAGTTTCCGTCATATTGTTTATCATTATCTATAAAATTTTACTATAGTTTTGTCCGGTAGACTTTTGTACGGTGGAGACTTTGGAGTATATCTTACAAATTTGTGAAGAAAAACTACAACAGAATTTGTTAATAAAAATGTACTCTTGTATAAAAATATCGAATTTCCTGTCAGCATTTATCATTTCTTGTTCTTGGTGAACAATGTAATAAATTGTCCTTTGGTTAAGAAGATAAAAATGCGCACACATATGGAAATCTGATTTCAAAATGACAAATGTGTATCATCTTCTGCAGAAAAACTTTCTGTATTCATTTCTCCGTTACATTATACTGGGTGCACAAAAAAAACCGCACGTAAGCTTACGTGAAAACATCCTTAGCCGTTTGTGTTATAATCACAAATCAAGTTTTGCCTTCCATATTACAGATAAAGAACATTCGTATGATTGCAATAATTTTTTTAAATTTTTACATAAATCACAAAAAGGATTACCTAATTCGAAACGAATTGGAAAAATTTAAAATACTCAAAAATAATATATGTTTAAATACAGAAAATAATTTGAATTTAATCTTATGTGGGCGCCAGACACAGATAAATATTTGAACAAAGACTTTGCTCACACATTTTAACACATATTTGTTGCACCAACCAGACGTGCTTTGCAAAGTATTCAAACAGATAACAAACAAGATGGACGGCGATTTTGTGGACCAAATTTCTATTTTTATGATTTTTACTTTTTGGGTTCCATATACAAGGTTCTTCTTCAAGTAACTCAATAAATTCAAGGACACTTTCGTTGCTCTAGTCCATCTTGCGATTGAACAAAGCGACCGTTCTACTCATTGATTTACGAGTAACTGAACTTTGCGCAAGTGTAGCAGGCTACGCACACATTTGAACTTTGAACGCTTTGATGTGCGCTCGAAAAACCGACACCGAATGGCAAAGTGCAAATGTGTGAACAAACTTTGAACAAAGACCCAAATACCCGTGCCTCACAAGTGTTAAAACAAGTGTTCAAATAAGTGTTCAAATAAGTGTTCAAATATTGTTGCTGTGTCTGGCGCCGGCTTTAGCAAAATATAAAATAATAACTTATATAAACATATCTTAAGTTATCATACTTTATGTCATTAAAGTGTTCTTGATTTTCTTTCACCTTCTAAAGTTATTAGGAGTCATCGTAATAATATTCTTTATACTATTTTAACAATTTAATTTAAGGCTGTCGGTACGCTCTGAATTTAAGCGAAAAATAGGGTTTCGGCTGATAGTTGATTGTAGACTTATTCGTCAACATTTTGTAAAAAATCTTTCTCTATAAGGAAGATAAAAGACAAATCTAGGCCTCTAATGGACTACTATTTAATTTATGTACGATTTACTAGAAAAAAGTTGGCATTAATTGTGCCAAAAAACACACGTTTTCAATGTCACACTACGACCTTATTCGTACTTATTTCACAAAATTGTTCCATCACAAACCTAAAGTAACGCTTCCTTTTTTGGAAAAGTTTTTTAAATCTCCAAAATATTTCCAAAATTTAGAGTAATCAACTGACACTCTTGCACCCTTGCAACAACATTTTTTAGCCTCGTAGTGTGGCTTAAATTCAGAGCGTTCCGATAGCCCTAAGATGTTCCTTTTATAATTATCTGATGATGACTTAGGTGAAAGCGCTTATATAAAATTTAATAAAAATTTTATATTTTTGAATTGTTTTTCGTTAACACAAAAGTATCGGTTTTACAATCAATATATTTTCAAATTTCTATACGTACAGCATTAGTATGATTGAAGCATACTTTTTGAAACTCCCTGCATATACCTTTTACAGAAGGCTCACAGAACTTGGATGTATATTTTATTTTATCGTTATTTTTAGACTCGACAGGAAATAAAATCTGTATTTTCATTTATTTCTATGATGATTATGTAAAGAAATCCGATAGATTATTACAAATCAGTTTTCCTGTTCGCTTTTATTAGTGTATTTGCCATATGGCAACATACACTATTGGCGTCGGTCGGATGGCGGGACCTAGGGGTCGGACCAAAATTTCTCGACGTTTCATAACCTCCTAAACACTTTGGCACCATTTTTAAAAATGTTTATATATATATGTATATATATATATATATATATATGTATATATATATATATATATATATATATATATATATATATATATATATATATATATATATATATATATATTTATATATATAGGTATATATATATGTGTGCGGGCTATAACTTTCGAAGGAGTTAATTCATTTTAACGAAATTTGGCACACATGTTGGGATCCATAACCGCACGAAGCCTATTTAAAATGGGCCTAATCGGATCAATTTAAGGGTGGCTTTTAGGGGTTGAAAAAAGTTTTTGGGCCCCAAAATACCGAAAAATATCTCAGAATCGTTTCAAAATTGAAATTTAACCCTTTAATAGCAATTAAAAAGTGCCTCTAAAATTTTAGTAAAATCGGCCCAACAGGACCGGACTTACACATTTTTTGAAAACACTAATTTGCAGATAGTGACTTATTTATTGAAGGGTGTCTTTAATTCGGTGTAGACGTTAGATTGATAATAATATTACAATTAAGAAAAATATGTTATCTTAAGGGGTGTATTAAGGGGTTAAATTTTTTATTTTGCCCAAAAACAAACTTAATTTCACATAATAAAAGTCTAAAACCACACGGTCCTATACAAGCAAATACACTATATTGTCGGCAGGGTTTTGGCACTGCGACCCGGGTTTTTATTATTTCCGCCGTCACAGCAGGTTTTGAGTTTTCAAACGATTCCCAGAAAATACTTAATCTATTTTGGACACGGACCCTCCAATTCCGAATTGCAAGATCCCGCAAAGCGTGGATTCGCGATTCATTTTATATTAAGAATATTACATACATAGATACGCGCAAAAATATAACCCTACTTGGCAGTCGGGTAATAAAATCGTTTTACGTATAACACGGATTCTGTTTAGTGCTTTTGTTGGAGTACAATGTATTATGTTGTTAACGTAAGAGCTGGTAATATTTCTTCGCATTACAAATTGCTTACCACTGATGCTGGCTCTGGTTGTACGCCGAGATGCAGTTCCAAAAACCCCAACGTATTACTTTAAACTACGCTATCTACATCCTACGCTAATGCAAAAACGTTGAATGTACGTACTTAACTAAAACAATAAAACCACTAACGATATTTAGTTAATTAACGCGGAATGAATTGCGTTTTGTTCCTTTGAAAATGTGGATAAAAAATAGTCTGTAGTAATTGAAATAAATAAATAAACTTCGCTCCAAAATTGTGACGTGGTGCTCACAAAATATGTGAGGCTAGTGAAACTACAGGTCTAATAAAAAAACTTAAAAACATACATTAACCTCCTTCAATAAAGTCACTAAAAAGATGAAAATAATGAAATTTTGAGGTCGGCGCCAATTTAATAAAAGTAGATATGTAATTAAAAGTTTTAGTTATGAAATTGGCTACGACCTCAAAATTTCATTATTTTCATCTTTTTAGTAACTTTTTTGAATGAGGTTAATAATTTTTTTTAGTGTTTTTTATTTTTTACTTTTTGGTGGATTTGATTTCGCACATTTTTATTAATAATATTTCGTAGTTGCTTTGTTCATATATTATAATCAAAAAACTTCTGAACCGATTTAAGAAAAATTTATGTGGGATCACCCTGAAGGTATGCCTTATTAAATAAGAAAATAATCATCATCAAAATCGATTCACAAATATTTGGTCTTGTCCAGGCGATTTAGTTAAAATTTTTAATGCTTACTGAAGAGTTGAATTTAACAATTTTTTGGATGTTTATGCCCCTAGTAGTAAATGGAAAACTTTTTGAAACTCTGTCTAAAATATATAAATTATAATTTTCTTCTCTCTGTTTCAGGTAAGCGTTTTCTTGCATTTTCGAGTAAGTAAAATAAATTTTATATTTTAATTTATTTGTAAACAAACATCTGTCATTGGCAGATGAAACATGTAACCCGTCTGATATGTTTTATTGGAATGAATTCCAGATAAATATCGAGATGGTTTCTCATTCGAGGCCAGGGCAGATTACCTATCAAACTCCTAATTCAAAAATTTCCTACCTTATCTTACTTTTCTATAATTCCTTCATTCGCCCATTGCTATTACTTAAGTTGACGTTTTAAAAATACAGAAAATAACGGGAAGCGGTAGGTCTAATAGTTCCAGAGATATCGCGTGACACTAAATTAGAATTTCATCTCCTATTTCACCCTTTTCAAGTTTTTTTATGTTCTTCCTCACGATGTAATCTATCTCCTTGCCAAATTTTATCGAGATCTGGTCAGCGGTTTAGGCGTGAAAGGTCACATGCAGACAGACAGACTTTCGCATTTATATAATATTAGTAAGGATGCAGACAAATGGAATTTTTATAACTGATAAAAAAATATAATTTGTACTGATTTTTCACTCGGCACATGATTAATAATAACGAATAAATAAAAACACTTGAAAATTCTACAAAAATTGTTATTAAAGTATTTCTCGACGATCGTTTCGTATAATAAGTTCATCTTCAGGAATATACGTTTTAATTCTTGAGGATGGACTTATTGTCCGAAACAATCGTCGAGAAATAATTTAATAATAATTTTTGTAGAATTTTCAAGTGTTTTTATTTAAAAACCTATAAATACTTAATTAGTAATATTTTGTGATTCAACCTAAATAGAGTACTTATATTAGTTTCTTTTTATATGTATTGTAACTTTTATTTTATTTATTTAGCGGTCCCCACGCCACAACGCCTTAATCACAAAATATTACTAATTAAGTATTTAAATATTAACGTTAAAGGACTAGGCCCAGAAATTTTATTTTTGAACTTTTTATAGGTTTTTTTGTGCCGGGGATTTTTTTAATTTTTAATTTAATTTTTATTTTAAACTTTTTAAACTTAGTTATATAAACAAAATACCCGTTATGCGTCTAAGATCCCTATCGCAGCTAAGAAAAGAGCTGATGACCTTGAAACGGCTGAACCTATCTAAGAATCACCGCTAGAAAACCTGCTTTCATATAAAAAAAATCGCATCCAAATCGGTTCATCGGCTTAAGAGCTACAGTGCCACAGACAGACACACTTAGCTGTCAAACTTATAACACTCCTGTTTTTGCGTCGGGGGTTAAAAAAAGATTAACCACTTTACAATCTGCTGCGATTTATAATTTTTTTGAATGTTCGCGTAAGAAAAAACACTGGAGGAAAATATTTCATAAGCGCGACAAATTAAAAAAACCCGGGTCGCAGTGCCAAAATCCTGCCGACAATATAGTGTATTTGCTTATACAGGCAGGGTGGCTTTATTACGCGAACTTAAGTTGGTTTTTGGTCAAAATTAAAAATTTGACTCATTAATACACCCCTTAAAATAACATTTTTTTTCTTAACTGCAATATTATTATCAATCTAACGTCTACACCGAATTAAACACACCGTTCAATAAATAAGTCACTATCTACAAATTAGTGTTTTCAAAAAATTTATCAGTCCGGTCCTGTTGGGCCGATTTTATTAAAATTTTAGGGACACTTTTTAATTGTTACTAACGGGTTAAATGTCAATTTCGAAACGATTCTGAGAATTTTTTCGGTATTTTGGGGCCCAAAAACATTTTTCAACCCCTAAAAACCACCCTTAAAATGGCCCGATTAGGCCCATTTTAAATAGGCTTCTCGCGGTGATGGGTTTCAATACGTGGCCCAAATTTCGTTAAAATCAATTAACTCTTTCGAAAGTTATCGCGCGTACACATATATATATATATATATATATATATATATATATATATATATATATATATATATATATATATATATATATATATATATATATATATATATATAAATATATATATAAACATTTTTAAAAATGGTGCCAAAGTGTTTAGGAGGTTATGAAACGCCGAGAAATTTTGGTCCGACCCCTAGGTCCCGCCATCCGACTGACGCCAATAGTGTATGTTGCCATATGGCAAATACACTAATAATAATAAATTTGAAGTAGTTAGTACCTAACAAGGACGTGTGGATTAGAATGAAAGAGAAGAGGGAGTGTCAACACGGAATCCTGCCGTATCGCATCCTTGTTGGTAATAATACACACTCTGCTCCAGCTAATCTTACACAGGCATTTATTTACATACTTACACTAGCGGAAAACTAGCGATAAGTCCTGCGGAGTACAGTCAAAGCCCTCTAAGTGCACAACTCGGAACCGAGCCCATCCTTTAAGTGCACACTTCCCCTACGATCTTTTTCATCCCCACTCTTCTAACTCCTATAGCTATCTTTATTCAATCAGATGCTATAAACAATATCTCTAAAACTCTATGAATATGATGGAAATGGAAAGTTTGAAAATAGCGCGCTTACGGTCGCACGTGATTGGTCGCAGATTATTCGAAGTGGGGGCTGGGGAACGTGCACTTAGAGGGCGAGTTCGTGTGCAGTAAGGGAGCGTGTGCATTTAGAGAGCGTGCACTTAGAGGGCTTTGACTGTATGCGATTGTCCATTTTACACATGTTGCACATGCAGTGGTATAATACTCGCCACGGCCACGGTTCTAAAACATTCTGAAGTTAGTCACAAACAGCAGCGCCAATGCATATTTTAGAGCCGTCCTGGTTGTTTTGTGGGAAAGGAAGACTCCCACCACCTTCCAGTTACCGGCACAGAACGTGCGCTCGTCGGTGATTGGTTATCGCTGGTTGTCTTGTCACTTGTCGCTTTCCTGCTATGTTAAGTTGTTTCTTTGATTGTTAATTGATCAAGATGCCTAATACAGTTTTGCATAGACAAGCACGAAAAATAATTTTTTGGATGACTTTATGCAAGGAATTAAACCTTTAGATTAAAGAAAAATTAAAGAAATTAAAAATAATAATATAGCGCGAATTTGTAGTTTTTCAACCGACTGTACCTGCGCAAGCGTCCATTTGCATCTAACTTCAGAACCTTTTAGAACCATGGCGCGTATTATACCTCGACATATGAGTTTTATTCGTTCTGTAACCCTGCTCGTATCTCAAAGCAAATTTCCCCATTTTGAAGTGCTATTAGCCCGTTCCACCTCCCCAAAATGTCACCACAGTTGTTTTTGTTGCGTGTCTTTGAGTAAGAAAAATGTATTCTTGAGCTTGCGGAAGATGCTGGCGGAGGAGTTACTTTCGCTTAATTTTCGTCACTGTTTTTCGCCGACTTTCCTCACTTTCACCTGCAGGACGTTTAAAAAACAACCGGTCCAAGGAGGTTTGTTTCTTCCTCCCTTTCAGAATATTGCGTAAATGAGTTAGGCAAGTGTCATTAAATAGCTCCGACACACGACCAGTTGCAACTTTTTTGGGGTGTTTCTTATCCACGAACTCCCTGCCACATTCCCAAGATCTCCTTTATCTCACTTGTAGAGATAACCTCCTCCACCTCTGGCTTCTCCCTGAAACCAATTTCTTGCAGAATTTCCGCATGCTGCTGCGACTTTAACTCTTGTAACTCCTCGGTCGTCAGTGCCTCGTGTCTCAAAAAACTCGTATTTTAGGGCACTCGTATGTCGAGGTACTACTGTATTATTATGTATCTCGACTCATTTTACAATCTAGATACATAATGTATTATTTTACACACCTGTACACAAGCTAGTACACAAGCATTATTCTTCTGTCTGCAGACAGACCGTGTAATTATAATATTTTACACCTCGTAAAAAGTTACTAAATCACCATAAACAAACACATAGTCAGTGTGCACTAAATGCTAACAAGGATACTCTCACTTAATACTGTTCATAAAATTTGTTTGCGGCATTTTTAAGCTGAAAACTTTCGTATTTTTTTATTTCACGCAACGAGGCGCGGTTTTGTTTTATTTGATGTTTTCAAAAGATGTTGGAAGATCTCGTATACCTAAATTATAGATAATTAGTTGGTTTATCGTATTTTTACTGCAAAATTTTGTCACAATTAACAAAATAATGCTAGTAGAACCAGCGGTGGATTTACACTAAAGGCTAGTGCCCAGGACGGCAAATTTTGGGACGACAAAATTTGGAACAAAAAAAAAAATTTCACGTTAGAATTTTTTTTTAAAGTGTGATCGTGTTGAAAACAATCATAAATAAAATGCTTTTTCTCTTTATTAAGAACTAGCCGCTCCCCGCGGCAACAACAACAGTAGTGGAATCTTCATCAAGACCTAACAGGTACATTTTCAGTCCATAGAAAGCGTATTTTAAAAATTAGAGTGTGTTAATCATTGACACCCCTGTACTTGTCCACTTTCCACACCTTAGAAGACTATTTTAGTTTACTCAACAAAAGAAACATGTCTGCCAAATTTCAAATCTGGAAGTCTAATATTTACGGAAGGTATCGTGATGACCTGTCAATGACATTCATCCCCTATTTCACTCCTTTAAGCTCTTATTTTGATATAAAAGATAGCCTAGGATGCAATCTATCTCCTTGTCAAATTTTATCGAAATCTGTTCAAAGGTTTAGGCGTGAAAGCGTAACAAACAAACTCACATTCACATTTATAATATTAGTTAGGATGCGTGTAAAATTATGAACATTGCAGTTTTATTTACAAAATTGTGAAAAACAATTTAATGCCTAGAATTTTACATACCTACATTTTTGGTACAGAGAAAAAGTATCTTGTTATTAACAATTTTTTTAAGTTTTTGGCTCGATCGTAATTTGTTTGAAATGGTCATTATTTTAGTTTAAATTGCGCACACAAATTGTCCAGTTTTGCGAATTTGGGAACTTAGAATTTTAATTTGAAATTAAATTCCACCCTATGTACGTGTGAATATAAGGTATATATGTATATATGTTATTTATGTTATGTGCTAAATACATAGTGGTGATATATACGTGAAAGAAGACCTTTATATGCTGCATGTCACCAAAGACAGGCGACAAAATGCTTCGTGGCTAGATATAAGCTGTCCAGTCAGCAAAATTCATTGTGAAAATTAAAATTACAGTTTAAAAAACTAAAGCGACACGCTTTTATGAACTAAAAAATGCACAATAATTTGACAACAAAATTAGCTTTACTGTAAAAAGCGTGGAGTACTATCTACTTAAATTTTCATAATAGCTCTACGTTCCCAATTCGTTACCGATATTAAGCACTCCACACTTTTTACTATAGAGCTAATTTTGTTGTAAAATAATTTAGCATTTTTGAAGTTTAACTTCTTTAGCGACATATCTATTTGAAAAAAGTAAGAAATCGAGGGGAAGTAGAACGGGCAAATAAAAGGGAAGTTAAACAAAACGAAACCACTTGATGCGATTACTGTTCAAACCAATTTTTTATTTTCAAAATGTTTCGACCAAATTTTGGTCCTTTTCAATTTTTTAAAATATAAAATAAATTATAATTGTTTAACAATTATAATTTATTTTATATTTTAAAAAATTGAAAAGGACCAAAATTCGGTCGAAACGTTTTGAAAATAAAAAATTGGTTTGAACAGTAATCGCAAGTGGTTTCGTTTTGTTTAATATTCTATTACTGTTGGTAGAGTCAATATTATTTATTAAAAGGGAAGTTAGTTTGTCTCATAAATTACATGAAACTGACAAGGATAGAAGTTTATAGTGTGTTGCAAAGTATGTGTAAATAATTATTAATTAGTTTCACAAAAAAATAAAAAAATTAAACTTGAGAATAATATTAAAAACTACTTCTTATGTGAGCTTATGAAAGTCTTTTTTAAGTCGAATTTTATATAAACTCTAATTTTAATTAAACTGGAGTACGATACCCATATGTCAACCACCGACATGTTACGGCCGCTATATTACGATACCGCTATCTTAAGAAACCAAAGCTTTTATACGAAGCTTAGAAACGTTGGTGAGTGGATAAACCATAGTTGTGGGTCGCTTAGGGACCCGTCTGCAGTATCTCAGGACGACCTCATTAAGCCAAGTGTCTTCTCATCGTTGTCGACGTCGCGTAGAAAAGTATTGTATGTTGTAGTCGGCCCACAATGCCACGACGTCTTTGGCTTTTGCTCCGCAATAATCCAGCTTCTTCCCTTGTTTTATTAAATAATACCGACGTATAAATGCGCGCTTGTTTTACTAAATCAAATGCGTCTTTCTTTTTTTTAACAGCACGACTTTATCATACGCTATATACAATGCTAGAATAGGAACTATTCGCTCGTTTTATTTTTATTGCTTCAAGGGCACTTCAGTTGTCGGGCATTGAACTCTTTTTGAAGAAATGTAATTTGGTTTACCAACTTCCAGATATACAGGTGTTCAAAAAGTCCGGAAACCCTGAAATATGTCAAAAGAATGGTGTTTTCGTGGAAAATGTACCGAATAAAAAAAAATTTACGGACAAAATATGTTTATTTTTGTCTGGAAAACACGATCTAATAGAGCAAAATAGGGTTTGCTATTTTGAGATTTTAAATTTATGGAAAACGAAAAAAAATATTTTTTTTGAATTTTCAAAAAAAAAAAAATTTAGGTCACTCAAAAAATATTACCACCGGCATTAGCGTTACCCAAAGCGTACCACGTGGAGATAGCGCGGTCGAATTTACACTTCATGCTTCAGTGCAAAAAAATTTCAAAAATTTTTTTGCACTGAAAAGTTAATAGTTTTGAAGAAAACTGGTCAATTAAGCGTTGTCAGACTTCACAAAAAATATCAAAGATCAATCTACTATAAAAATAAATAAATTTAATTGTTGTTTGAGAGAAAAAGCAAATTGAAGCTGAATGAACACATTATCCAGTCCATGCAGTGGCTTAGTCGGGAAATTTTTTTCTAAGTCTGTGGAACCAAAAAAAATTTGGAATTTTTCTTTGTTATGGTGCCCTTAGGACTGAATAATACCTGTAACTAGAAAAAAAAAATTCTTAAAAGATCTCAAAACAACAGACTTCAAGCTTCAAATTGGATTTTTTTTACTCCGATACGACCATTTTTAACAAAGATAGTCATTTGAAAAATCGCTAAAATTTTTTTTTTTTGATCCTTTAATTGTTTGTGTTAATGTATAACGTAAATTATGGATCAATTTATACAAAATGATTCAAATGTTGATAGTTCAAAGTCAAAATATGTCAAATCAAGAACCTTCCTCATCATAAACACTATATTTGATTTTCATAAATGTCTTATGAACAAAAATCGATATTAGCAATTAATAAATTTATAATCAATGTGATAGAACATTATTTAATAATAAATCTTGCAAAATTAAACATAAAAACTAACAATCTGTTTCACTTATTACGTATGAATTAGATGACTTCGTTTAACGCTGTTTCATATAGCGCGACTCCTACGTTAAGCGGGCACTTATTGTACTAAAAATTTGAATTTTCCATCCTTACAGCTCTGAAGTTTTAAAAATACATACATTACTGATTATCCCTTTTTCCTAAACAAAAAAAAAAACACGTTCCTCACAAGCAATTTATAAAAAGCAGCTGGCCTGCATTTTAAATATTTAAAAACAGAAACCTGAAATTTCACATACAAATTAAAAACTTCATGTTTATCCTTTTCATGTCGATGGAATTTAAATACCACAATAAATATTTATGTTAACAGGAGAAGATAATTTGTTTTCGGTGAATATTTCTTTTTTTGAATTTTTGTAATTTTTGGAATATCATTAAGAATGTGAAATTAATAGAATTTTCTATATAGAGTACTAGCGGCCCGGGTTTAAATATAATATATAGGATATAAAAGATGAACATCGTTATCATAAAATTCTCAACGTGTATTGAATTACCGCGAATTCAATCACTTTTAATTGTGAATGTTCAAAAAATCGAAGAAAAATCAAAATTGCCAAAAAACAAAAAAAATATTCTGTATATCCGATCGCTACCAAACTTCACAGGATCAGCCGCTGGTCTAATCCGAAGATTGCCTGAAAATTTCATCAAAAACGGTCCAGCCGTTTTGGAGTTCATAGGGAACATACCACACATCGATTTTTATATATAGATAGATAATCTAAAGATTGCCTGAAAATTTCATGAAAATCGCTCCAGGTGTTTGGAGTTTCATAGATAATTAATATACATACATAGATCACCTTTATATACTTAGACGTTTCAAGCTCCACAATCTTGTTTTTCGTAGTTAAGTCTTTAATAAATGCTTAGTTTCCATGTACAAGCAGAAACGTTTGATCCTAAAATAGATTTTAAACATTTTGCAGTATCTTAAACTTTTTTCTTTTGGTAATAGTTGACTTAAGTCGATTAGAAAAATCAAATATCTATCAAATTTTCTCTCAGAAACGAACTTTGCTACTTAGCTTAATTTTTTAAATTATTTTAAAGTCTTTTGGCGCATTGAGGGTAAAATTTTCTCTGTTACAGAAGTTGCACCGGCAACATGATCTGTTACAGCAGCGAACACAACACCATGTACTACGTGCATCGGCAATGTTGAAATCGTCGATAAAGTTAACTCTGCGATTCACTATAGTTTTATTTTGTATTCATTTTTCTGGTACAATGTGCTGATGGAGTTGTCCACCTAATATTATCCAAAATAAATAAGTACTACTTGAAGTAAACAGGCTAATTTTTAACTATATTTATCTTTCATTTCCTTAGACATCCTATTTTATTTTATCGAATGTAGGTACTTCTTTGCACTTGACTCGACGATCTAGCGCTTTTACTACTCGACCGATCTTCGTTTTTTCCAGTAACTTGCACACTTCTAGTATTGACAAAAACGTTGTTCCTTTGTTTACTATTTAACCTGATTTTTTTGTTACATTTTTTCTACTCGTCTCTATACAGGGTGAGTTTTAAGTTGATGCTTTTTTTTTACAGCGTGTAAAAATCAAATAGACGAGCAAATATTTCAAATAGTTTTTTTATCAAAACTCAAAAATAAGAGAGAAACAGCCTTTCGAAGTTTAAATAAATTTTATTAAATTTTCTTTAATTTTGAGGTCGGTCCTAGGGTTATATTATGTTACTATGGAAATAAGTTGTTATTATCAAGTATTCACTGAAATTGTTCGAAGTTGTCCATAGTAACATAATATAAGCCCAGGACCGACCTCAAAATTAAAGAAAATTTAATAAAATTTATTTAAACTTCGAAAGGCTGTTTCTCTCTTATTTTTGAGTTTTGATAAAAAAACTATTTGAAATATTTGCTCGTCTATTTGATTTTTACACGCTGTTAAAAAAAAAGCATCAACTTAAAACTCACCCTGTATAATCCAAAACTTTTCTAACCGAACTATAGTTGCTTTCTCGAGTATTTGCACAGCCCTAAATATTATCTCTTTGTATTTTTACCAAAAAAAGTAAATTCCGAGCCATTTCCCTGTTGTAAATAAGCCAGAGCCCATGGGATCAATTCGGCGAAAAGTTCATAGCGGTAATAAGGCTCTTTATGATGTATTCATGTTGGTACGTCTGTAAAGACTTTAGTAGTGGTATTGTGTGTCGTTGTGCACATTGTGTCTCTTTCTGTTATGCGCAAACGATGTATCTTACGTCTCAGTCACTCACACTGCCATACTACCAACATTGGCAAGAGTTTTCCATTGTGTATTTTTCCACCTGTATAAAAGCTTAAGTAAATTCCATCTGTATTTGTTGACAGGTGTTTTAACTTAAGGCTGTCCAAAATTCAACGATTTTGAAACTGATTTTATTTTTATGTCACTGTTCAATATCGAATTAGAATAAAAAAATTCGCCGTTTTCTTTTTCTTTTTGAAACTGGTCGTTGTTACTAAATTGGGAATTTCCGTCTCCTGAGTCCTGACCCATTTCATTTTCATTTATTTAACTCTTCTCTAAATAAAATCATGGCTATGCTCTTGGCCGGCAGAATATCAAGTTTACTAAAATACTAGAAGGTTGAGCGTAAGAGGCTATAAACATGATCACGTCTGTGATTGGTTGAGCCGATTGCTTACGTCATCGATGCCCATAGCTTGGCTCTTCAATTATTGTTATTCCAACTGTTTGGAAAAAGACTTCACAAGCCTACTTCCCCCGCTCTCTCTCGCGTCTCGCCAAGTCACACCTTCAACAATGCTAACGCCTAGTCTTCACGTTTGTGATTGGTTTAGGCCATTGCTTACGTCACCGATGCCCATGGCTTGGTTTTTCGTTTGTTGTTATCCCAACTGTTTGGAAAAAGATTCCATAAGCCTACTTCCCCCGCCCTCTCCCACGTCTCGCCTAATCAACAATGCTCAACCTTAGTTTTTAGTAACCTTGAGCAGAATATTACCAGTAATGCTCCTAGCGGTTGACTTCCTAAATAAAAGAGTTGGTGTAATGATTCGTATGCTGTTGCGAACACGCCATTACCCAAAATGGCCGACAATCCGTATTACATACGTTCGACGTCTGTAATTTTATTGTGCCATTTACATTTTAAAAAATCGTTAATGAATCTCATCGTACCGTTTCCCAAAGCAAGGGTGTACACTTGCTTGTATGGGTGTTATAATATTTATGGGTAGATTATTACAAAAGCAAATTGAGGCACTGTTCCCTATGGGTTGTAAGAGCTCGACAACTCATTCGTAACATGTATAATAGTCCAAGCGACGGACGCAAAAAATTGTTACGTTTCAGAAAGATAGTACATATAGTGACTTCACTCACTTAACTAAGCCACCCTACGAGAACCAGCTCCGACAGCCGGGAAACACCTCTTCATTCATTTTGATGTAGTTACTAATTTTTTTTTTTTTTTAACAGTGTGCAGCAACTAGGGCTATTTACACTGTATAGTTACTAATTAATTTTATGAATTTTAACAAATAATTAAAAACACTTGAAAATACTTATTTGTTATTATTAGTCATGTTCTACCAAGTGCCGAGTGAAAAATCAATACGAATTATATTTGATGAATTTGCTGGTCAGTGAGCATCTTCCTGAGATAATAGAGGGTGCTAACGCCGTTTCCGAAACGTATGTCAAGAACTGTTAAATGTTTTGTGATTACTATTAATATTTACAACAATCCAAAGGCTCCATTACTTTTCAGAGATTTCATTATAACTTAAAAAAATACTTTATCTTCAAATAAAAATTTAATTTTTGTGTGACGAAAGAGGAATTGAACTATTACTGCAGTTTACAAAAGGTTGGAAAATAAATATTTAAAACGTAAAAAAATGTATAAAATTTATACATGTACAAGTAAACTTTCTGTGTAAGTACATTGCAAATATCTAATTTGGTATATGTTTTATATTCCTGAGGATGAACTTATTGTCCGAAACGATCGTCAAGAAATCATTTAATAATAATTTTTGTAGAATTGTCAAGTGTTTTTAATTATTTGTTATTATTAATCATGTTATACCAAGTGCCGAGTGAAAAATTAGTGTACATTATATTAAATTAATTTATATTTAAATAAAAATGTATTAACTATTTACATTTCAAAAATACAGACATCAAATTTTCAATTAGTTTTAATGCTATTACGTAATTTCAATGTATATGTAACTGATGACAATTCCTTACACCAATTATTTTGAACAATTTATTTACGAAGTTATCTAAAACATACAAAACTAGCGGTTTTATCCTGTTAAATTCTTTTATATAAAATCCACCCCCGCCTCATTCGGGTAGTATGTTCAAAAGACCGTCGAACATGTATTTCTTTTTCAACTTCAATTTCAGAAATACAGCATATTCTTTATGAAGGTTTCCATCACCCTGTTCACCCCCATAAGGGATATTTTTGGGACAAAATGTAGCCTAGATCACTCCTGACATAACCCTTTACCTATTTGTGAAGTGCCATAACAATCGGCTCAGCCGTTTCAAAGATTAGCCCGGACAGAAAGAACAAACTGAAAATTCGTTCTGGGAATCTTTAAAACTGTACAAATTATTGTAGACTATGTTACGATTTTATTTGTATTAATTGAACTAACTTCTGTAAAATTCATTAAAAAAGCAACTCTCGCAGTATGTGGACTTTGTAATCCATTGACTATATATACATAAACACATCAATAATTACTTCTGTAAAGAGTGCTGTATTGGAGTTTGGAGTTGTCGATTTTATTTATATGTAAGGATATAGTGTCAAATCAAATATGAAATGAATTGCAAATTTTTTACCGATTATTCGCATAATAAAAAATGACACTCTGTTTTGTTTTATCAATGTTAAAGACAGGCGATTGCAACACGTTTAATTAAAATTTAAATTAAGAAAAAATCTCATTATCTGCCATTTCAACGTACATACATTTGAAGCTTTGTTTAATTTCAGACTGGAGTTAAATCCTTGTTCAGAATACAAATAAATCATGCAAACGTAATGTTAATTTAGATTGCAGTCGGCGTTGCAACATAAACAACCATTGCATGAAACAAAACATAGTGAAACAATTGCAAAGCAATATACCTATTTCAGTTCGGAGATTGTATGCAGTGCTTAAGACTTATTAGTCCGAGAGTTGTTAGACATTTCTGTGTAGGTATTTGAGGCACTGTGAAAATTTTGTACAATATCTCTTAAGTCATATCCGAATCGAAAACACACACCTGGCTGAAGGGAAGCGGGGCTTAGCCGACCCTCAAATTTTTAATCACCTGGCAGGTAGAATGTGCCACAAAAACAACCTGTTTTTTTGAATATATCTATTTTTAACTACCAATATTATTCTGTTTAAATTTCAAATATATTTTTTAATTTTTTTAAAAATATAATTTTGGAAACACCTAGTTAAGTTTGACTCGACTAAGAAATCTGTTTTTTATTTATTTTTCAACTCCTTAAATACTAAATTTAAAGCTATTAAAATTTATGCCTCAAGGGCTTTTTATTGCGAAAAAATGTTTGCTAATTTAAAAATTTGAAGGTCGGTTAAGCCCCGCTACCCTCCAGCCAAGTCTGTGTTTTTGCATTCAGATATTACTGAAGAGGTATTGTACAAATTTTCACAGTGCCTCAAATATCTATCCAAAAATGTCTAACAGCTCTCCTACAAAAAGAAGTTTTACTTCAACAGTAGCCTTAAAATAAGCGTACCTCGACTTTATGTGTAAATTGTTTACTCGAAACAGAAAATAATTATTTCGAAGCAATTTAGTACGTCATTGTGCATTAGAGCCGTTTGCATGTAGAAATAAAACAGCACAAATTTACGACATAATAAATAAGTATTTGAAGTAAAGACGTTCGCCTTCTTCTTTTTAAATCACAAGCGCAAATTACAGTTCCTTTCAAAGCATCATTAATTCCTAGAAAGATAACAGCGTCGCTTACAAAATAGAGAAAACAAGTGAGCTTCGAAACAACGATAGCTATTCTGAAACTATTGTCAAGATTCTCTAAGCTTCTATCAGCTGAATGAAGCTATTTAACAAGTCATGATAAATAACAGGGTTGGCGTTATTATAATTCAGATGAAATTTCTTTCGATTTTGGGGAAACAACGGTGAAGCCTAAGGACACAGCTAGCCTAAGGGCACAATTAGGCTCAGGGCACAGCTAGTCTCAGGACACACCTTTGCTTGCGGCGAATTTTCAAACTTCGAAACCTGGCAATTGATAAATTATAGTTTTCGTCCGGTAATCAGATCGGTGGAGGACGAGCTCTCTTCGGATCTTAGACTAGAAGTGCAAGTGTACATCGCCAAAACAACGCACAGAGCCAAATTGGAGAAGAGAAGAGAGAGGACCGGTCTGTCCTCAATTCCGTAGTGCATTGCAGTGTTTGATGCAGCAGTCTGCAAGCAGTGCGGAAGTGAGGATATGCTGTAGTCCGGGACACCGGAACCAAGTTGTCTCAACTAAAGTTACTGTTCTACTTCTCCAGGATACAGGACTTGAATTGTACGCCACACACCGTAAGTATCCACACATTTTCGTCGGACATTTTATTGTTCGACCGTTCAATAAAAACACGAACCTCAACCATTTTGAATTAATAGTATATTACACAGTTGAAAACTGTATATACTATTTTTTTTCATCAATGTGCACTAGAAACCTGTTTCAGTCTATTACAGACGACATGCGAGTAATTCCAGTAGTGCATAAATGTTAGGCTTTCTGCCTTAAAATCGAAGCCGAAAGTACGTACTTTCGACAGGGTATGAAGAAAATAATTCTCTTTTGTACCCAGTCGAAAGTATACGTACTTCCGGGTTCGATTTTAAGACAGAAAACCTAGCATTTTTGCTCTGCTTGAATTACATGTTAGCTCGCTTGCTGTGATTGTTCAGGTTTTTTTATTCTGAAGGTTCTGGTCAGGATAATGGAACAAACTTATTAAATATTGTATTGTCATCGGTCCTTGATAATTGTGCAAAGTTTCAGTTTAATTTGACGTTTTGAAGAGGGTGAATTTCACGTTCAAAGATTCTTTTACAAACAAACATATATAGGTGAAGCTAATAAAAGCGTGTTAAAAACCAACACGCTAAACATTACACCTGGCTATCCTCCAGATAATTTATGTTCTACTGTATTTTTTAAAGCAGATTCGACACCAAGAACACAATTTTTTAACGTCACATTGCATAAGAAAAACTTGAGTAACTGCACGTTACATAATAATATAAACAAATGGCGGGTCTGAAAGTTTTCAGCACACTATTAAAAGATGGGTTCATTTTTATACAAAAATGTTATACAGTACTTGAGTGACGTTTTGTTTTACGTCTCACATTCTTTTTTTTATATATAATAATGACGTCATTTATCACACATGTAGACCACCTGCCACCAGCATTATGCACACGTGAAATGTTCGAAGTGTACAGTTGATATGAAATAACCTACCACCAAAATACTAAGGAGTCACGCTCTTATTAACTTCACTGTATGTAATCTTTGAACTTGAAATTGACTCACTTCAAAACGTCAGATTAAACTGAAACTTTACCCACTAATTAAGGACCGACGACAATACAATAATTTAATAAGTTTGTTCCATTTTCCAAACCAGGACCTTCAGGAAAAATAAACTTGAAAAATTACAGCAAGCAAGCTAACACGCTGTACAACGACGTGCGTCAAATGCAATATTGTTTTTTAATCTTATAATTAAAATTAGAGTTTCAGTCGAACTTTTGGTAAGCGTACTTAAAATCGAAATCTTTACTTCATCCTGTAATTTTTTATGTTACAGTCGGCAACTTCATCCTGTTAACTGCGATGTTACAGTACGCGCGCGCATCGTAAAAATTCACACTCATCATTTTTTATTCATAACGCCAAAAAAAAAATGCATTGAAATCCGTTTTGGACCTCCGATTCTACAGACATACAAAGATTTAAGTTTATAACATCTCACTTTTTTGCGAGACAAGTTGTCATTACAAACTATACATGCTTAGGGCGTCTGAAGTTGAGCAGTAATTTTTTTTAGTTCGTAGCGTCGCCGTTGTCGCCAGAACATATTTCATCTAGTGGTTGTGGATCTAAGCTTCTACGGGTCTCATAAATTCTGTATCACGCTAAAGAAAACCCCTTGAATCCTCATGTATAGAGGTATACCTAAAACATCAGGCAGAAACTCTGCATTTGATGCACAGTCTGTCCTCGTCATCTCTTAAAAATTTATCAAACTGGGAACCCCCTACTACTCTAATGTTCATGTCAGTATTTTCCATCTTTATGTCAATTCATGTCCGGGAACACTTCTAAAAGTCCCCGTAAAAATCATATTTTTAACACGCTTTTATTAGCTTCACCTGTATGTTTGTAAAGAAATCTTTAAACGTGAAATTCACCCACTTCAAAACGTCAGATTAAAATAAAACTTTGCACACTTATCAAGGACCGATGACAATACAATAATTTAATAAGTTTGTTCCATTATCCTGACCGGGACCTTCAGGATAAAAAAAAGAACAATTACAGCAAGCTAACACGCTGTACAGTGACGTATGTTGGTTTTAGTCTTATAATTAAAACTAGAGCTTAAAAAACTAACGCACAACATGCTTTTATGAACTAAAAAATGCAAAATAATTTGACAACAAAATTAACTTTACTGTAAAAAGCGTGGTGTGCTATCTACTTAAATTTTCATAATAGGTCTACGTTTACAATTAGCTAGTAAATGAAAAATTTATTACCGATATTAAGCACTCCACGCTTTTTACAGTAAAGCTAATTTTATTGTCAATTTATATGGCATTTTTAGTTCATAAACTCTGATTTTATTTCAATAAAGACTGATTTAATGATATGATATTCAAAATAATAAAAGTGATGCAGAGTTGATGTGAAAAACAATTTGAAATTTTTTATTAAATTAATTTATTGAGTAAGTACTTGAAGTAATTGACTATTTGCAACTTCATTATTGTCTCAAAACAAATCGTGAAAGCTTCTGAAAACTTTGGAAACAATAAAAAAGAAATATTTTTCAAGCACTCTAAAATAGCACAAAACAGTTCAACTGATTGATATTCAGCGCATCTTTAAAAACTTCGACGAAAATGTTTATTTTTTTAAAAAACAAGTTTATTGTTAGAAACTTTTAACACGATTATTTGAAAGGAAATGAAAATCCACAAATCCCTTCATAGTACAATCGAATGTGGCGTCTTTATTTAAAAGTTTTCCCTCGATTCTTAAAATATATGTATGCATAAATTACTGAATAAGTTTTCGAAAAGTATAAATTGATTCGTGTAATAAAAACCATACTTTAAAGGAAATAATTAGTTTATTCATGCAAATAGTATTTTGCGTAATGAGTTTGGGAAGGTTTTTTTTTTGGAAAACGAATACGACGCTTTGAAACGCATGTCCTCGGGTAACAAAAAAATTTATAAGAATTCCAATTTAAATTAAGAATTAATGATTTTTCTTTACATGTGCTACAAATCCTTCGTTTGTGCCAAATTTCTAGATCAACCGGAACTGTACTATAGGCTTTGGTAATATTGTCAAATGAGGCACAAAATACGTGCCTAATTTATTTAAACTTTTTGTGCGTTGAGTTAGAAGCTTGATTTTTTTACAGGATAATAGAGCTATAAACATTTGCATTTAGTATTAATTTCACCTCTAGCCGTAAAAAGACGGACATGCAAATAGACGGACAAATAGTTGAAATAACAATTAATTGAAAAATCAAGTATCGGTGAGGTAAGCAAGCGACTGAATCAATCACAGACTCTTACCTCTTACGCCCAACCATCTAGTATTCTAGTAACCTTGTGGTGACGTATTCGGCTCTAAATAGAACAGGATAGCTATTCGAATTCTGTTCCGTATCCGTGACTAATTGCGCGGTAAATTTAATATTACATACGCATTAACTAGGGTTTGCCAGCCCTTCTGTCGTTCTGACTCTCTTTACTTTCGTATCCAGGGTCTGTAAATTTATTCGGTAAATTATCGGTGCACATAAAAAAGTTTCAAAAAACATTATCCTTTTTGAAGTTATGCTTCTTTTGGCGCACTGAGGGTAAAATTTTCTCGTGTTACGGAAGTTACGCACGAAGCCAACGAGTATGTTGCGGAAGTTTGTTTCTGATAACGTCAAAATAGTTATTTCATAACAAAACTATGCAGGATATACTAGCGACATTGGATGGAACTTCTTTAATGCTATTAGGTTATACTTTTCTGCGCTTTAGTAGTTTTTCATAGACATGTCCTGAAGTAATACAACTTTTGACAGTTGAATAATCTTATTTTTTTTTAATTATGGATTCAACAGTAAAAAACCCTTTAATAGTGAAAAAGTTATTTTATGCAGGCAGGTTCTGCAACAGAGAAAATTTTACCCTCAATGCGTTAAAAGAAGTATATCATAAAAATAGAAAAAAGTTGCCACAGTAATTTTGATATGTGAACTTTTTACACTTCCTGCAGTACTTCCATAAATTTATAAACTGGTTTGTCAGTCAATAAATTTTCCATTAAATTGTTACTCTTTGTCGATAAATTGAAATTCATTTGCAACGATTTTATGTACTGTTAAAATTTCCTGTATTTTGTATTTTTATTACATACTTCCCGGAGATTTATTAACGTCGAAAAAGGACACTCCCAACAAAACATTAAATTTTCAGTCTGTATTCTAAAACTTTATTTTAATTAAAATAAAAGTTTAAAAAACCTAAAACAACACGTTTTTATAAACTAAAAAATGCTCAACAATTTGACAACAAAAATGACGTTACTGTAAAAAGCTATCTACTTAAATTTTCGTAATAGCTCTACGTTTACAATTAGCTAGTAAATAAAAAATTTATTATCGATAGTAGGCACTCCACGGCTTTTACAGTAATGCTAATTTTGTTGTCAAATTACTTTGCATTTTTTTAAATTCTCAACGTGTATTGAATTTGCGCGAATCGAAGTAAAATCAAAATTGCTAAAAAACAAAGAAAAAAAAACGTTCATCCGATCGCTACCAAACTTTTCACTGGATCACCCGCTGGGCTAATCTAAAGATTGCCTGAAAACTTCACCAAATCGGTCCAGTCGTTTTGGAATCCATAGGGAACATACACATCGATTTTTATACATCTAGAATCTAGATAGATAGATTTCAAACAGTACATTTTGAAACTCGATATGTGTCTGATTCGAGCAGTGCAGCCAATAGCGGCATTATGAGTTATGACGTCATGTACCATATGTTCCATAACTTTAAGAAATTATATTGTAAGAGAGATACTGCTCCATGAAAGCCCTGATAGTATTGTGCACCGATTACTGGCATGTGGTATCTATTCTACTAAATTACTACTTAATCGCAAACATAAAATCGTGGACTTAACAATTAGATGTTATTGATAATAATCTATATAAATGTATAAAAATCGAGGTGTGTATGTGAACTTCAAAACGGCTGGACCGATTTTGTTTAAACTTTCAGGCAATCTTCAAATAAGCCCAGCGGGTGATCCTGTGAAGTTTGGTAACGCTCGGATAACAGAATTTTGTTTTTGAACGTTCACAATTAAAAGCGACTGAATTCGCGCAAATCAATACACGTTGAGAATTTTATGATAATGATTCTCACCTTTTATGGCTATAGATAATTAGATAACCAGTGCTACCCGTGCGAAGCCGGGTAGGGCCGCTAGTAATAATATAGATATAATCAGCATTTTAACAAAATTTAATAAGTGTATTACTTCGTACAAAATGTCTGAATAATTAGCATATTAAACTCAAATTATAGAGAAATAATCTGGAAAAACTGCTCAAGATACATGGTAAATCTACTAATCTAGAACCGTTTCCAAACTATATTTTTAATATTACTCATTATCTGTATCTAACGTCGTGGCAAAGACGAACATTGGATCAATATAACAGAATATGTCCCTCAGTACGTTACACGTAGGAATTACGTTATGTTCTCAAACCGCACCGCACTTAACTCAACTTAGTCATAGGCTGTAATCACTAACAAGACAATACATAATTAGAGCAGATACAACACACCCCTGTATAAAGTATAACGGAGAAATTACCTTAACTACGGCTCAAATTACTAAGTACATAAATAGTTAATTTATCTATAAGGAGCAAATCTATGATAATCCAAAATATTTACGGATAACGTTCGTTATAATGAACATTCATGCAATCAATTTTAAAATTAGCTTTAGTGTAAAAAGCATGGGGTGCTATCTACTTAAATTTTATTAATAGCTCTACGTTTATAATTAGCTAGTAAATGAAATAATTATTATCGATATTAAGCACTCCACTTTTTACAGTACAATTTTGTTGTCAAATTATTTTGCATTTTTACTCCATAAAAACTTGTTGTTTTATATAACTATGAAACAATATTGAATTTGACTATGGGGTAGGCAACGCAATGTACGTCACTTTACGGCGTGTTAACTTGCTTGCTGTAATTTTTCAAGTTTTTTATCCTGAGGGTCAGGATAATAGGACAAACTTATTAAATTATTGGATTGTCATCGGTCCTTGATAAGTGTGTAAAGTTTCAGTTTAATCTGACGTTTTGAAGTGGGTGAATTTCACGTTCAAAGATTCCGTAACAAACAAACATACAGGTGAAGCTAATAAAAGCGTGTTAAAAATTAAGAGCTACGTTGAATATCACGTCCTTAATGTTCTGCTCTTTTAATGTGGACGCCATTTCTCAGAAGAAGACGCCGCGACGTGATCAGAACTGAACAAAAACAACGTCCAACAGAAAAAGGAGAATTAAATATAAACATGCCTTCTCATCTAAGACTCTGTATTCATGAAGTGGCTGAAGTCGAGAGCATCGACCTCGTTAGAAGACGTGAAGCTTCTCGAGTTAACTGTGTTGTTTGTTTGATCGTTGAAATTACAAACGACGAGAATCTTTGTTAAAATAAATGCCTGTTACGACACAAAAGTACTCTGCTATTTCGAGAGGCTAAATAATATTACATTGATTTTAGTTCAATCCGAGTTCCTTAATCTCTATAAAACGCTGAATCCTTTCTTAGAAATCCTTACTAATAATTATCCAAAATAAATATATTTGATTTTTAACCGACTTCAAAAAAAAGGAAGAGAGGTTCTCAATTCGGTTGTAATTTTTTTTTTATGTTTGTGCACCGATAATTCCGTCAATTGTAAATCGATTTGAAAAATTTCAGCGCCATAATATTTTAAAAGAATTTAATCAACTCTCATTAGCCTGCTGGGTTTAGTTGTAAATCTTAACTGTGACATAATGGTTCGAGAGCTGTTAGACATTTTTGGGTAGGTATTTAAGGCACTGTGAAAATTTGTACAATACCTCTAGTAATATTCGAATACAAAAACACAGACCTGGCTGAAGAGTAACGGAGCTTAACCGACCCTAAAATTTTTAATCACCTGGGAGATAGAATGTCCCACCGAGATGACCTGTTTTTTTGAATACTTATATCTCTTTTTATTCTATTTAAATTTTAACGTGCCTCAAACATTATTTTTAAATTATTCAAAAATATAATTTTGCAAACACCTGGCTAATTTTTAGACCCGATTCTAGCTTTATTATTTTTCAATTCCTTAATACTAAAGGTATTACAAAATGTCTCAAGGGCTTTTTATGTGCTAATTTAAAATTTTAAGGGTCGGTTAAGCCTCGCTACCCTCCACCCAAGGATGGTGTTTTTTGTATTCAGATATTACTGAAGAAGTATTGTACAAATTTTCACAGTGCCTCAAATACCTACCCAAAAATGTCTAACAGTTCTCCTACTCTAATAAGAAGGCATAGAAATAGGTGAGTTACGTGTGTGTAGATGTGTGTAAGTACATCGCTTTAACAAAGTCACGTCCGTGCATCTCGACAACCTAAATCCCGTGTCAATATCACTTTGCCTCGATAGACATTGCCTCCACCGTACATTCGCCACACAAACACAAACTGACACCGGTTCTGTTTAAACACGAACTTACAGCACAAAATTGCGTTGTAATTGTTAAAAAAAACGGTCAAGTGCGAGTCGAACTCGCGAGAAGAGGGTTCCGTACTATTCCGTTTTCCGTGAGTACCTTAAAACTTAAGGCTGTCGGAACGCTCTGAATTTTGTTTGTGCTGAGACCCAGCGGTAAGGGGCGAGGTAGGTAAAAGACATATTGCAGGTGTGACTTTCTTTAGCTCTGTCTCGCTCTAATCATCCGCACGTTTCAATTTTTGGCTGGTGCCAACTACGAGGCTAAAAAAATTTTTTGCAAGGGTGCCGCTGTCAACTGATTACTCTAATTTTTGGAAATATTTTGAAGATTTAAAAAACTTTTCCGAAAAAGGAAGAGTCACTTTAGGTTTGTGATGGAACAGTTTTGTGAAATAAATACGAATAAGGTTATAGGGTGACATTGAAAACGTGTGTTTTTTTAGCACAATTAATGCCAATTTTTTTCTAGTAAATCGTACATAAATTACAAAAGTAGTCCATTAGAGACCTAGATTTGTCCTTTATCTTCCTTATAGAGAAAGAATCTTTGCAAAATGTTGACGAATAAGTCTACAATCAGTTGACAGCCGAAGCTCTATTTTTGGCTTAAATTCAGAGCGTTCCGACAGCCTTAAGATTTTCGTTTAGGTTTTCCTATAACTATGGGTGAGACTCGACATTCCCTATTTTTTCAAAATTTTAGGCTAAGCAATTTCGGATATACGGGTGGGGGGAATGGTCAATTTTCATCTACAGTCAAAACCGTTTACGACGACATCGTTTAGAACAACATACCGGTTACATTGATCAAAATCATAAGTCTCGGCTGAATGCTATTATAAAAAACACTGTTTTTTACGACATACCGCATTATGCGACTAAATTTATTGTAATATCTTCACAACTTCAGAGAATTATATCTGTTAGAACGACCAGCTGTATTGTAAGCAAAATTTGTGCGCACAAAAGTGTTCCAAACAGCTAACATTACAGATTTTATGAATACAGAAAAATGATAATGATAATGCGATTATTATTATTCTTATTAATATCTATGGATTTATATGTACCTACACATTCAATAATACTACATACTTAATAAAAAATTACTTTGTACCTCGAAAACATCACCGGTTGTTACGACTATCGGTTTTTACGACCAAATATGAGCAGACCCTTCGATGCGATGTCGTTATAACAGATTTTGACTGTATTTTCTTAAACAACTTTAAAATGGTTGTTATATCCTGTGGTTGTTATGTCCTGATTGTTTTATCTTAGTTGTAAAAACCTTTAAACCTGCTTTTAAAATCCAACCAGAAATCGAGTATAAGTATTTGTTGACACGTTAACGATGCGAAAATATTATGGAAAAAATAAAAAACTAATAAAAATTCGAGTCACATCTGATGTGTTTAATCATGTGAACAAACAGAATCGATGTCTGTCTCAACTCTAGGACTGGGTGACATTGGGAATTAAATATCGATTAGGAAGAATTCTTTCACTTGTTTCTTATACAAGTGCTGAATAAGTCATGAGCTTACATGTAAATTCGTACAGATGCAATTTGCCGCTTTCGTGATTTTTTTAGAGTAAAAATGCACTGAAAGAAAAATAATCGCCTTTGACAATGTCTACCGCAGTTGTAGACGCAACGTCACGTCAGGTAGAAATACCAATGGACCACGGCATACAATCCCCGAAGCCAAGAAGTTTTACAACATCGCCGACCGTGAAAGCTTAGACACTTGAATCATCACGATTAATTTATATACACTAGATGATCCGTGCGAATACTTCGCACCGTTAGTGGTCAGTTAAGTATAACATAATAGGGTGGAAATAAATTTTATTCTATTCTATTCAGAGACTTCAGCGCCACTGCGTCACTGTTAAAATAAACAGACTGTCACCAGATGGCTAAATTTTAAACTGTATTTTTTAATGAAAACATTAATTTTAAGAGAACTTATTTTTCGTCATTGACATTATTAATTTCAGTATATCTTGCTTTAAGAATACCAGGAGAGCAGGAAATTAAATATTATGCATTAATACTGATTTAACATCCCCGTATATCAGATAAAAAGCCTAAGGCGCGGGTAAAGTCTAGCGACTGATAGAACTCCCAGCCCTATCTGAATCGTGCTGAAGAGGAGTATTGTCGCGCGCAAGAAAAAGAACGTTTGAACCGGCTTTAATACAATTTTGTTTATTACTTTTAACATCTGCTTGTGAGCTCCAAACATCCCACAGTGTTTTATGTTACTATTGTAGAAAATAAAAACGATTAATAAATGACGAAGTTCTGTTACGTTCTTAAAATGGCATAAAAGTGAGATAATTCAAATTCACTACTTTTTAACGCGCTTTTATTAGCTTGACCTGTATGTTTCTTTGTCTGTAAAGGAATCTTGGAACGATATGATCTCCATAGACAGCATCCAACTTCAGTTTTATTCCTGCGGATGTTTTTTTTTTAAACTAATTACGGATCGATATTGCTCTTTTTCCATTTTGTCGAAAAATACAAAACACGAATGATACAACTGGCTGTCGAAAATAACCTAACCTATGAATTTATCTACAACTCAGCACGAGGTCGTTTACAAGTCTGCAGTACACGATGGTAAAGTCAATTTCACTCGTCAAACACGAGTACTTTATGATCAATATAACTTTTATATACGGGTGTGTTTTGAAGCTTTATTTGACTTCTTTAATTTGTATGAAAAGTTTGCCCATACCTCAATTATGTATATAAAACGCGCAGGAAAGAATAAAAATCGAAAAGGAGAATGAAAAAAACTAGACAGATGAATGAGATCACACTGAAGAAAAACCCAGAACTTATTGCTTCCTTTCAGCTATCTTCGTGCGTGGTTTGCTTGCGTCTGAGATGAAAAAAATTCGCCTACTATATCACAGTACAGTTAGATGTTAATTTTTGCTCAATATTGTACATCAGCGTTTCCTAAACTTTTTCGCTTACATTCCACTCAGATACAAAAAATACATCATAATTTTTTTATTTAATTTTTTTGTAGCTCTACTTCTTTTGGCGCGTTAAGGAGCGTTCATAAACCACGTAGCTCGATCAAGATCAGTTCGAAAACTACGCTGAGCTACGTGAGGGGGGGGGATTGGAGTCAAGCTACGTAATTTTATTTGACACAATGCAAATAATGTCCAGAATAAGTTGAATATTTATTTTCAAACATTGGACAGAATTCATCTTTAAAGTTCAATTCCAGATATATGTTGTAATAGAAAACAGTATCACGGGTAATTGGAATAATGAAAAATCAATTTAAACACTCATTGATTGCCAAATTGCATATTATATCATAGTTTTACTATCATTTAAGCATATTGAGAGCTTGAAAAAGTCTTAATTAAAGAAGAGACGAAACGTTGCAATCATTTTTCATTATTCCAATTACCCGTGATACTGTTTTCTATTATTGGTCAGAATGTTTATAACTATAAAAAATATACATATAACAAATATATGTCTTGTTCATTTTAAACTAAATTTTTTTAATAATTTGCTAACAGAAAACATAAAATGTCTTTTGGACTCGATAACAAAAAACTATGTTCCGTTCAGGGGGGAGTCATAGAAAAAGCTACGTTAGGTTACATGCTTTTAATTGCATTGACTTAGAAGTTTGATTTTTTCACAGCTCTAAACGATTGCACACCTGAGAATTTGATATTAATTTTAATTTAATACCTCCACGCGTTCCTGAGAAAACGGGTTTTAACAGACAGACGGACAACGAAGTGATCCTATACGGGTTCCTTTTTTCCTTTTGAGGTACGGAACCCTAAAAAGCAAACCAACCACAATTACTTTTCTTAATGATTTGAAATGTCAACCCGATTTTTGATGTTTAACTTCTTTAGCGACGTAAGTATCTGTTTGAAAAAAGTAAGAAATCGAGGGGAATTAGAATCGACACCTAAAGGGGAAGTTAGATTGCCTCCTAAATTACATGAAACTGACAAGGACAGAAGTTTATAGTGTCTTGTTATAAGCTCTGTGTAAATATTATTAATAGTTTCACAGAAAAAATTAAAATTAGGAATAATATTAAAAACTAAAGAAGTTAAACTTCTTATGTGAGCTTATGAGGGTGAGGCTCATTGTAATTTTTTTAGGTATATTTCTTATAAAGGATCATACCGTGTGTATAAATTCGCTATAAAATTCGAACGTTTCAATGTTTCCATTTGTATTCATTCATCGTCTAAACTCTAACCAATACACAGTTTTTACATGTACAATTCTACACTTTCCACACTTGACACCCTTTTTAAGGTTGTGTATGTTAGTGTAGTTCGCGTAACGCCCGCGGTGGAGCTAGTTGTACGCGTACAATATTGTATTCAAATTGTCCCAGAGCGGACCGTCGAACACACAGATAAAGTCGGTACATATAGAGAGCAGGGTGGTCCAGTGGTTAGCGTGCTGATTTGGAATTTTTGGTTCGAGTTTTATCGCGATTTTTAACTCAAATGCTATTATTTTCTGTGATTGCTTCTGCTACTCGGAATTGGTGTTTTTGGAGAGATTTGTACTACTTTGCACTTTCTAGAATAGAATAGAATAGAATAGAATAGAATAGAATACAATGATTACTTTATTAGAAACCAAGAGGTATAATAGTGTCAGACATAAAAAATATTAAATAAAAATACAGTTTTGTCCTAGAATTGCACGCGGCAATCGTATGGACAACTATCTATCAGCAATTTCTTGTAGTTCCCGAGATATTTAAGTTTTAGTGGAGCAATTTAGAAATTTTCGGCTCAAAATCACCCTCACGCAGACAAAGCCTACAGGCGATTGAAGTCAGTTGTCAAAATTCTCAGTACTATTGGTGGAAAGGAACCGAATGACTTGATATCCTGACACCTGGTTTTCTGGGACTTTTTTTTTTTCGGTAGGGGAAAATCTTTAAAAGACACCATAATGGTAGTGCGGGATTTCCACCCACTAAAAACCCCTACCTCTTCGCCCACCATTCCGGAACTGCGTGAAGCATAACGTCAGAATGGCCGCCGTCAGTATATGAGGTTTTCTGGGACTAGTTCAGCGGTTCGTGAGATAGTGATTATACCGAAAGTACATTTGAAACATAATGGTGCGAGTATGAATTTCATGTCAAAAGAAATCATAGGAAATCTTTCGGTAGGCTCCCCGTCTAAAATGGCTTTAGCTGGTGAACTACAGTCAAATGTTTCCTGTCGTCTTTTGTTCCTTTTCGTTTTTATTCTTGGATTTGGAGTGGTTTTTTAAAGTATTGACGTTAGACAATTGACAGTATACCCAGTGACGTAAAAAACCTCAGAAAAAATGTAAAGAAATTATTGAGAATTAGGTGTAGAATGTAGATTGAACAAAAATAATAAAAATCACTGATCTTTGACCACCCCTGCATTATTGACAATGAACGACGCGATATTTAAGTCTGGCGACTTTTTTTTTCAAGAATTACGCGTCTTCTGTCTGTCTGACCGTACTGAACTTAGTAGCGTAATTGTTTTAGCTAACAATTTTCTTTCAAATGTTGTCTTATTCTTACAAAAATAATTGCTTTTGAGAAAACCGAATTGAACTGTGTATTTTCACTGCTAGGGTAAACAAATGTTCTATAATGAAAGGTCAATATTGTTCTGAACCATGAATTTCCTTTCTTTTGTCGCAACTCGCGCAATTTCAGGCTGGCCACACACCAAACGTAACGATTTATTGACAGGTAAAACTTTGAATTTGATGTAGGTAAGCTATTAACAAAACATTTTTGAGCATTAAGTTGACAAAGCGCGATGAAAGAAAAGAATTCGTAATTCAATTTCGTTTTTCAAAAAAAAAGTAGAGATTCTCAATTCGCTTGTATGTTTTTTTTTTTTTTGTTTATTTGATTACTCCGCCAATTATGACCCGATTTGGAAAATTTAAACACTATTTTGTTCAGAATGCTATCGGATTGTTATCATTGAAAATTTGGGACCTATTATTTATTTAAAACAAAACCAAAGCACAATTTACGTGAAGTAAAAGCGTCGATCAAAGGGCGCTGAAAGACACTCTACCCTAGGCTAGGGTCGACACTGGTAATAATTATTTATTATTTCAAAAAAATGTATGATGTTTTTTTGTATGTTTGTTACGCGATTACTCCGCCAATTATGTACCGATTTCAACGCCATTTTATTCACAATATTACTAGATTGGTACCATATAGTTTTTATTAAAATCGGTTCATCCGTTTTTAAATGACATCAAAAAAACATATTTTTTATATGAATGCTACCTCATATCGTCAGGATTTGTGAACCGATTTTGATGTTGATTCTTTTCTTATTTAATAGGGCATACCTTCAAGGTGATCACACATAGATTTTACTTAAATCGGTTTAGAAGTTTTTTATTATAATTTTTAAACAAAACTATGAAATATTAATAAAAATGTGCCAGATCAAATCCATTGAAAAGTAAAAAATAAAAAAACTTTAAAAAAATATTAACCTCCTTCAAGTCACTACAAAGATGAAAATAATGAAATTTTAAGGTCGGAGCAAATTTCATTATTAAAACTTTTAATTACATATCTACTTTTATTAAATTGGCATCGACCTCAAAATTTCTTTTTAGTAACTTTTTTAAAGGTGGATAATATTTTTTTTTATTTTTTTTTTTAAATTCTTAAACGTCCATATTGTCCACATTTATTGATTATTTCTTGTAAGGTTCGACTGTACTCTGTTAAACATGGTTGTGACTAAAACACTCGATTATGTAATATGTCATATGTAGAAAGTTCGTTTATTTTTAACTGAACAATTTCAAATAACCATCAAACAATATTTGTTCGGTACAGAAACAAACAGATATGACATCTGCCAATAAATACAGGATGAATAATAAATAAAAGCAAGACATACAAAATCACATCCTTACAAATTATAAAGTTCCCCGCTGCGCTGAGTTCAGGCTAATCTCAGAAACTACTGTTCGGTTTTTCATGCAGTTTTCACCAATAGAAAGAGGGATTGGAAGGTTATAGGCTATAATTTATGAACATTCCTAAACAAAATTTCCTGTACTGTTACTCATGGATGGAATAAAAAAAAATCAAATGCTTTCTTGAGTCAAGAACTAAGATCGGTATACATATATTATTTCTCAAAGGTGTTTTTTGTCGGTATAAAAAATCTCTCTTAATGCTATATCAAAGTTAATGTTTGATACGCCATTTTGGAGATTATTTTCAGCTCTAATGACGAAAACTAAGTTAATATTTCTATTAAAAAATTACAGTTTAAAAATTTTAACAATTTCATTAAATAGAAAATAACATTCAGAAAAAACCATCGGATGGCAATCTGTTTATTTTAACAGTTGTCGATAATTTTAAGTGACGTAGTAGCGCTGAAATCTCTGAAAGAATAATATTTATTTCTATCCTGTTATATTACGTAACTGACCACTAACGGTGCGAAGTATTCGCACGGGTCCGCTAGTGGATTAATTATTAATTAAATATTATCTGAATGTCTAATATTTAAATTTTGTCGATTGCCTAGAGAAATAAAGGACATTGAAGTTATTACCAAAGTTTAAATAGTCCTCAAAAAATTCTTACTTGAAATGTCTTTTTATAGTATAAATAACCTACCCAATTTGTATTTGATGTAGGAAGATATTCTATGTGCTGTTTTTAATTATTCATCCTGTATACATATATAAACATACAGCATTCCCTTTCTATTTAAAATACATTTTCCGAATCAAAGGGCGCCGGGTAATTACCGGATTAAAAATACATCACATTCTGTGTGATGTTGAACGATTGACTGAAACAAGAATATATATATTAGGGGCTTGAATTTAATTGCCACAAAACTGAAATTAAACTGTTTACAAACCATAAATCACGAGTGAAGAACACTTACAGACAAACATCCAATTCAACAACAAGACATACATTTTGATTTTTGAAGTTATATTACACGTTACGTAACATTCTTTTGTTGTTAATGTCACAATAAAACATCTAAATAAATAAATAAATTATAACTAACCATTTGGCACACAATTTTATTCTAAATTTGAGGGACAAACAACAAAAAAGACTTTGTGATTATTTTTTTTCTAGATTTCGTCCCAACCCGTTTACCCGATTATGTCAGAAGTTGTGATGATGGTGGGGGCACATTTTAGACGGACACAGTATAAATTATTATTATTTATGCAAAGATCATAGAGAGAGAGAAAAGTTCAGAATTGCGATAAAATGCATACCAGGAGAGCAGACTGTATTTCTTTGTCTATATTATGTTTTATGTCCAACCGATTGATTGGATTATCGTATGACTTCATTTTAGATGAGCACGGTATAAATTATTATTATTAGTGTATTTGCCATAAGGCAACATACACTATTGGCGTCGGTCGGATGGCGGGACCTAGGGGTCGGACCAAAATTTCTCGACGTTTCATAACCTCCTAAACACTTTGGCACCATTTTTAAAAATGTTTATATATATATATGTATATATATATTTATATATATATATATATGCGTATATATATATATATATATATATATATATATATATATATATATATGTGTGCGGGCAATAACTTTCGAAAGAGTTAATTGATTTTAACGAAATTTGGCCCACGTGTTGAAATCCATCACCGCAAGAAGCCTATTTAAAATGGGCGTAATCGGGGTATTTAAAGGGTAGTTTTTTGGGGTTGAAAAACGTTTTTGGGCCCCAAAATACCGAAAAAATTCTCCGAATCGTTTCAAAATTGACATTTAACCTTCCAGTAGTAATTAAAAAATGTCCCTAAAATTTTAAAAAAATCGGCCCGACAGGACCGGACTTTGCAGATAGTGAATTATTTACTGAAAGTTGTATATAATTTGGTATAGAGGTTCGAGTGATAATAATATTGCAATTAAGAAAAAAAAATGTTATTTTAAGGGGTGTATTAAGGAGTCAAATTTTTTATTTTGCCGAAAAACCAACTTAAGTTCGCATAATAAAGCCACACTGCCTGTATTATCAAATACACTATATTGTCGGCAGGGTTTTGGCACTGCGACCCGGGTTTTTATTATTTACGCACAGATCATAGAAAAATATAGAAATAACTTCAGAATTGCTATAAAATGCGTATCAGGAGAACAGGATGTACTTATTCCTCTGTCTATGTTTTATGTCATATAATTGGTTGAATTATCGTATGACTTCATTTTAGACCAGAACGGTATAAATTATTTTTATTATTCACGCAAAGATCATAGAAAGATGTAGAAAAAACTTCAGAATTGCTATAAAATACGTAGCAAGACAGCAGAATGTGTATGTTTTATGTTCGACCGATTTATTGGATTATCGTATGACTTCATTTTAAACGAGAACGGTATAAATTATTATTATTATTCACGCAAAGATCATAGAAAGATATAGAAATAACTTCAGAATTTCGATAAAGTGCGTAGCAGGAGAGCAGAATATGCATGTTTTATGTCCGACAGATTGATTGGATTATCGTATGACTTTATTTTAGACAAGCACGGTATAAATTATTATTATTTACGCAAAGATCAAAGAGACAGAAATAAAAATAATTTCAGGATTGCGATAAAATGCGTACCAGGAGAGCAGGATGTACCTATTCCTCTGTCTATATGCTTTATGTCCGACCGATTGGTTGAAATTATCGCATGACTTGTTACCACGTACACAGAGAACGAACACACGACGAAATTGTTGTTGGCATTGGCGAGGTCACGAACCATGCCACTGCCGTTTTCTGCGCCAGCTGAAAAACCACACACGGTGCCCGAATAAATATTTCTATCATCCCCGAAACTTCGTTCACTCGTCGTACGAAACAGACACACGAGGGGTTGCATTCAAAACGAATGCCGTCGTAAATAACCATTCCGATTCAAAGGGGTGAACAGTTTTATCTCGGGAGCTGTTAAACATTTTTGGGTAGGTATTTGAGGCACTGTGAAAATTTCTACAATATCTCTTCAGTAATGTCTGAATACAAAAATACAGACCTGGCTGACAGTTACTCGCCTTGTTAACAATAACTTACTCTGATTTCTAACCGACTCCCAACGACAGGTTCTCTACGGATTTATCCGTGTCTAAACTTTGGATTCTTTCAAGTTTGGACACCAAATTCCTTTCCACATACCCAATTGGTAAATGTATATATTTCTTTTTATGTTTTAATTTAATGTAAAAAAACAGTGATATTTTTTTAATAAACGCCCATTTGAGCAATTCAATTAAAATCTTAATTTATTTAAAAAGAAAAAAAATAAAGAAACTGACAAACTTTTTGTACGGCCCTTTCCACCCCTAAAATGTTCAACGAGCTACACAACAGGACAGGAACATTACAATCCGATCGCTACCAAACTTCACAGGATCACCCGCTGGGATAAAAGATGGTCTGAAAAAATCATCAAAATCGGTCCAGCCGTTTTGGAGTCCATAGGGAACCATACACGCATCGATTCTTATTATAGACATATACTTTATTCTAAACGTAAACTGCATTAATACAGATAGAGCGAAACGTCCGGTTTGCTTTTAGTCCCGTGCGTTCTGCTTCGTGCTGAAAACACTCCAGAGATATCGAGTGTGTGACCCCCCCCCCCCCTGTGTCACATCCCCATCACACTTTTTTCGTCTATTCTCCGGGTGCCTTCGGTACACAAAGCGTGATTTCAAAATCTGTGACTCGTTAGTTTTAAAATGACACACTTTCATTTGTGTAGCCAATTTAACTTTTAATAGTGAGAGTCTATACATATAAATAAAATCAACAATTCTAAACTTTGTACAAAACATCACTTTTTACAGAAGTAATGATTGATGTGTTTGTATATATAGCCAATGGATTACAAAGTCCACGTACTGCGAGAGTGGCTTTTATAATGAATTTTACAGATGTTAGTTCAATTAATACAAATAAATGAAATCGCAACGTAGTCTGTAATTGTAGTTTTAAAGATTCCTAGAGCGAATTTTCAGTTTTTTGTTAGTTTGTTCTGTCTGTTCGGACTAATCTTTGAAACGGCTGAGCCGATTGTAATGGCATTTCAGAGACAGGTAAAGGATTATACCAAGAGTGATCTCGGCTACATTTTATCTCAAATATTTATAGTTAAAGGATACGCTGTATCTCTGAAATTACTTGAATTAAAAAAGGATACATGTTCGACGGTTTTTTGAACAAGCTACCCGAAAGGGTTGGAGGTGAATTTTATATAAAAGAATCTAACCGGGTACAACATATACCACGCGGATGAAGTCACGGGCATACCGCTAATAAATTATAAAACACAACCGGTTCGTAAGTCCATCTGTGATTCCCATTGAATCGATTATTTTTTTTTGTGTTTTGGTCTAAAATTACTTGAGTTAAAAAGAAATACAATATGTTCTTTTGAACACACTACCCGAACGAGGTGGGGGTGGAACTGAATACACAATCTGCTATTAAAATTGTGGGTTGGAATAGTAAAACATTCCTAGTTAAAATGAAAACGACTTTGCGATCACCTATATGTGACTGATCAGACCCTACTCACCCGGTTGCCTTCTACTCTATTTTGCATATCGATTTTACAAGCAATAGTCCCGACGCGTATCTCTAGTTCGTATCCCGAAACACACAATCGATTGCGTATTCCAACCGAGAAAGTTGAATTCTTTCATCATATCAAAAAAAGTTAACTTCGCAAGTATTGTGGCCCGCCTTGAAAGTTTATTTGGCACTCGCTGATATCTTTGCCAGCGTAAACAAACGAATGTCAATTATACATTCATTTCGGAAATTGCGCTTTCCGATGGAAAATAGTCAGACTTGTGAAATATTTGAGTAAAAGTATTTCAAAATACAAATATAAATACTTTTCTAGTATTTGTATTTGTATTTCAAATACAATTTTTTTGGTATTTTATTAGTGTATTTGCCATATGGCAACATACACTATTGGCGTCGGTCGGATGGCGGGACCTAGGGGTCGGACCAAAATTTCTCGACGTTTCATAACCTCCTAAACACTTTGGCACCATTTTTAAAAATGTTTATATATATATATATATATATATATATATAAATATATATATATATATATACATATATATATATATATATATATATATATATATATACGTATATATATATATATATTTATATATATATATATATATATATATATATATACGTATATATATATATATATATATGTGTGCGGGCAATAACTTTCGAAGGAGTTAATTGATTTTAACGAAATTTGGCCCACGTGTTGAAATCCATCACCGCAAGAAGCCTATTTAAAATGGGCCTAATCGGACTATTTTAAGGGTAGTTTTTAGGGGTTGAAAAATGTTTTTGGGCCCCAAAATACCGAAAAAATTCTCCGAATCGTTTCAAAATTGAAATTTAACCCTCTGGTAGTAATTAAAAAGTGTCTCTAAAATTTTGATAAAATCGGCCCGACAGGACCGGATTTACAAATTTTATGAAAAAACTAGTTTGCAGATTATGAATTCTTTACTGAAAGGTGTATATAATTTAGTATAGAGATTCGATTGATAATAATATTGCAATTAAGAAAAAAAAATTTATTTAAGGGGTGTATTAAGGAGTCTAATTTTTTATTTTGCCCAAAAACCAACTAAAGTTCGCATAATGAAGCCACACTGCCTGTATAAGCAAATACACTATATTGTCGGCAGGGTTTTGGCACTGCGACCCGGGTTTTTTTGATTTTGCAAATATTTTTTCAAATACTTAACATAATTTTTTTGTAGCTATGAATGATTAATGAATAATTCAAGTCAACAGTATATATAATTACATATATGTAAATCATTTAAACAATGCTTATTATTAAAATAATAATGCAATTTCATTTCCAAATAAGAAATTATCAGTTAAGTTACACTACCCAGGCGCGTCGAAAAAATAAGCTTTTTTTTGTGAATTTTTTTCTCGAGTTCTAAGTGGTGGATCAAAAAAAAATTTAGGGCTTTATTACACATATATTAAAGTTCTCAAAAATATTTTTTATTTATATATATAATTTAGACTGGCCCTTATGTGATAATTTCCAACTTGTCAAAATAAGGGCCAGTCTACTGGCCCTTATTTGTATAATCCAATTTTTTTTTCAATTTTTTTTGAGTTGCTACTCCCTGAAATGGTTCTCTATATTGAAAAAATGATTAGCTTAAAATTTCAGCTCAATTTATATAGTTTAACCCGTGCCGAAAACGCAGAGAACTTGGGAAATACATTACGTAGAAAGCAAATTCCAAAACTACTTAACTTTGTGCTTAGAGTATAAAAACTTAACCAAATTCGTCAGTACGATTAAAAAAATGAATTGAAGCTTTTATTAAAAAACTGAAATAAGTAGTTATTATAATATCAATACAAGATTAAAAGAAAAAATAGAAACAATAACATTTTTTGTATATACATAATTACATAATTTTATTATTGAATTATATAATCATTTACGTGATCTATAGATTCGAAGACGTACCTTGAAGTCTTACATCCTTAGTATAATTATTATCGTATTTATCATTATATATAAAATAAAAAATAAATAAATAAAACACAATAAAATTTGATTTAGTCAAGACGAAGTATAAATGCGTCTGATCACAACGAGATTTAAAATTATAATATTATTTGTTTCTTAAGCGTTGCTAATAGAAACTTCAAACAAAACAATGTTGTGGTCGACAATGCAGAGTATTAATGTTGTCACTAGGAGACCCAACATTAGGGTTGCATTACCGGTGTGGATTTTTTCGAGTCGGAATACCTTTTTCAGTAATCGGATACAACTTTTATGACGAACTGTTAATTCTCTTCGCACGTTGATAGCCTTCAACTGCATTCCACTCGCAAAGAGTCTTCTCGAGAAATGACGATTCTATACAAAAACGAATAAAAAATGTGTTTGTCTTATAAGAAGTAAATTCGTCCAATTCTCCAATTTGTTCAAGTTCCAAAAGTTTGTATGTATTTTTTTTGGTAAAGCGTGTACCTCTTCATCGATTTCATCATTAAAATCTTGTAAACATTCGGATTCCTTCATTCTTTGACACATCTTTTCTTTTATTTTAAAAAAAAACATCATCAAAAAATGACCTAAGTTGTCGAGCGTCTATAATCCGCAATAAATAAATATGTTTTGATTTCACGATTTCCGGTGTGATTGATTTTAGGTATGCGTGCTTGTATCAGGTGAGAAAATCGTCTTTGGAACCCAACAAAATGGCGTCTACACATTTTCAGTCTTATCAATTTTTAGAAATTCGTCGTTGGCGTTTTTATTACTAATTAAAATTCATTGTTAATTGGGAACACAGTTATATAATATCGAGTTTTTTTTATATCAATTCACTGTATCTAAATTTCGATTTCTCGAAGGCTATAACGGATTCAACACTATAAAATTGAAAATTAAAGTATACCTGCTAACTGTCATTGGGGTTTTAACCCTGTTGTTATTATAAATAAATAAATACTAGAGACTTCTAGGGCTAATTATATTTTTTTTTATTAAAATTGGTTCAGTGGTCTTGGACAGTACGCAGAGCCTCTTTGATGCAAACTGGGTTAGCCATATTAAGAAATTTCGGAAGTTTGCAGCGACAAAACAGCACGTTTGAAGCGTTACGGAAGTATGTTAAATTTTAAAAACACGCAATAACAGAAACAGACCGCATTGAGTTCGAACTTTGTTCCAATTGTGTATTTTGACGATTTTAGAAACTTTAAACGTTCCGGCAAATCAACCGCAGTTCAAAAAATGAACAAACAACCAAACTGGCGACAGCATTACGCCCGTCGCTGCTAGTGACGTAAGAGATATTGAAAGTTTTGGAAACAATTTCAGTCAAATAAAACTGGAAAATTACAAATAAGTGGAATAACCTAAAAATATTATTCATGTAATTTTTTTTGACTGTACGTAAAAGTACGAGACGAGGTAACAGATTGGGAAAACTTTGGAATAAAATTAGAGTTTAAAAAAACTGAAACAACACGTTTTTATGCACAAATAAAATACAAAATAATTTGACAACCAAATTAGCTTTACTGTAAAAAGCGTGGAGTACTTAATATCGGTAATTAATTTTTCATTTACTAGCTAATTGTAAACGTAGAGCTATTATAAAAATTTAAGTAGATAACACCCCACGCTTTTTACAGTAAAGCTAATTTTGTTGTCAAAATTCAAAGGCGTGTGCTTATGGTTTTTTTAAACTCTTAATTTAAATTATAAAACTAAAAAAAATATTGGATTTGGCTATGGGGCAGGCAACGCAACGTACGTCACTGTATGTTAGCTTGCTTGCTGTAATTTTTCAAGTTTTTTTTTATCCTGAAGGTCCTAGTCAGGATAAAGGGACAAACTTATTAAATTATTGTATTGTCATCGGTTCTTGATAAGTGTGCAAAGTTTCAGTTTAATCTGACGTTTTGAAGCGGGTGAATTTCACGTTCAAAGATTCTTTTACAAACGGTCATACAGGTGAAGCTAATAAAAGCGTGTTAAAAAAACTCAAGATTTGAGTCTTGTGGATACGCAAAACAAACAAAATACACGGAATGGACACGTGTGGGACTGAATACGAGGAACAAAGGTCACAGAAGTTGGCAAGAGGTTTTGTAGTCCCGGACGGCCTTCGTCTATAGGTACTAGTTTTATGGAATGGCTATGTCCGCTATAATATGATAGGAATAGGATATCAGCTGTGTCTGTGGGTCCTGGGTGAGCCATATCTGAGGAAGGTACAGATGTGGATATGCCTACATATTACTGAAAGTGTTCGCTTATGTACTTGTTCTGTGCCAGGGCTGGCCATTTCCTTAAAAAAAAATGGTGCGCGTACGAATCTTTCACTGTCGCGGCAACTAAGTTAACATTTATTCGATATTAAAAACATGACAATTTTAAAGCTTGTTCTGATCCTGACTATGAATTAAATAGATGGAAAGTTTTCCGAGGATTTAGGATTCAAAATAAATTACTCTTTAATAAGTCATATGTTTTGGAGACAACATGGCTGATTGTTGACATTCAACTGACTGAAGACTGTATTTTAATTAGCTTAAAGATATTTTTAAGAAATATTTGACTTTAAATCGTAGACTAACATGGAAACGACGAAGCAACATAATTAATACATAAATCTTTTATGGTATGTGATATTGAATTTGTTAAGATTTGCTGTTTTGTAAATGATATTTATACGCCTGAGAAAGGAATAATAAATTCCGAAATGTTGCGCTAATAATAATTTAGTATTGACTTATTTTGGATCCTCGGACAACTTTCCATCTATTTAATATTACAGTTTTTTTTTCATTTTCACGTTCAATATTTCTGAAGGTCCGTATATCCTAAGAACCACATGTGCATCGGGAGTCACTCTTTGCCAACCTATACGATCTATTGAAACCACAGATGTCCCGAAGATATTTTTGGGTAGGTATTTGAGGCACTGTGAAAAATTGTACAATACCTCTTTAGTAATATCCGAATACAAAAACACAGACTTGGCTAAAGGGTAGTGGGGCTTAAGCGACTCTCTAATATATCTATTTTTAGTTACCAGCATTAATCTTTTTAAATTTCAACATGCCCCAAATATATTTTAAATATAATTTTGCAAACACCTAAGTTTTAGACCCGATTAAAAATCTGGCTTTTTTATTCCTTAAATACTAGATTTCAAGGTATTAAAAATACAAAATGCCTCAAGGGCTTTTGATTCCGAAAAAATGTTCGCAAATTTAAAAATTTGTGGGTCGGTTAAGCCCCGCTACCTTCCACTCAGGTCTGTGTTTTTGTATTCGGATATTACCAGAGGTATTGTACAAATTTTCACAGTGCCTCAAATAGCTACCCAAAATTGTCTAACATCTCTCGTACTAAGACGCCACTGCGTTCTTAAACATCGCTGTAAGTAAAATGCCTAGCCGTTACACAAAAGATTGCTGAGGAAGCAGAAAATGTCTGGAAAGCAAAAATGAATACCTAATTTCCGCGATATTACTATGTAGATAGCTGTAATTCCTATTCTTTAAATGTAAGATATTACGTTATGAAATAATTACGCAGCTCCATCAACGACAGTTTGACATCAGAGACATCTTTTTGCGGCGGGTCTGATCACAGATAACAAATGACTAGCATTACATGAATGCGTTCACAAATTCGTACATTTCGTAAAATACTGACTTCTACAAAATCAGTTTTACAAAACGGAGAACAATTTGATCTATATTTTAGGACCAATTTCTTTTTAACACGGTTAAATTGATATTAATATCTCTACTATGAAAAAAAAATAATTTAAAATTGCAAAAACATGGAGTGTGACTTGTAGTATATTGTGTTATGTAAATTGTAATGACATTGTATTTACTATTGTTATGTAATGTGTACTCTGTAGTAAAATTTTTATTTTAAATAGTTCAATGTATTTCATTATATGACTAAACGACCACAGAGTTCGCAGCCCACGTTTTTATAATTATGCTCTTTCGTTCGCCGTTTTCAAAACACCCTGTAACTGAAAAACCAAGCATGCACGAAGTTCAAGCAGCTATTTAAACAACTTCGCTCCGCCGTTGACGCATCAAGCGACCGTTATTTAAATTATGTCCATGCGTTGTTTAAGGCAGTCGCGTCCATTTCATAAGTGTTTGCTTTTCTATTTTTAAGGTTCCGTACCTCTAAAGGAAAAAACAGAACCCTTCTAGGATCACTCGTGTGGTCTGTTTGTCCGTCCGTCTGTCACAGCCGATTTTTTACGAAACTACTGGACCGATTGAGTTGAAATTTGGTACACACATGTAAATCGGTGACCCAAAGACGGACGTGTAACGTAAATAAATGAATTTTAAACATGGGGGCCACTTTGGGGGGTAAATTAGAAAATTTAAATAAACAGTTTTGCAAACTATGTGACATATCAAATGAAAGGACTTGTTGTGAGAATCTCAAATATATTTTTTTTATAATTTCAAAATAAATAGTCTCAAAGTTATTTATGAAAATAGATGAAAATTCACCATCTCCCCCGTATCTCCGAAACTATTGAGCCTAAGATTTTGAAAAAAATAGGGAATGTCGGGTCACACCCATACTTTACTGGAAAATCACAGAAAACGAAATATAAAATAGACATCTGATGGCCATATGTTTATTCTAACCGTTGTCGATAATATTAAGTGACGTAGTGGCGCTGAAGTCTCTGAATAGAATATAGAATAAAATTTATTTTCACTCTATTATATTACGTAACTGACCACTAACCGTCTTTTCTTGTTAATACGCTTTTATTAGTTTCACCTGCGTAAAGTAATATTTGAACGTGAAATTCATCCACTTTAAAACGTCAGATTAAAATGAAACTTTGCACACTTATCAAGGGTACCGATGATAATACAATAATTTTACAATTAGCTAGTTAATGAAAAAAAATTTACTCCACGCTTTTTACTGTAAAGCTAATTTTGTTGTCAAATTATTTTGCATGTTTTATTTAAGTGTATTGTATTAGTTTTTTTTTTAAATTCTAATTTTATTAATAAATACGTGACATAGCCACCTTAAATAAACATCATTCCGAGAGCAGAGGGTCTAAGGAATATGAAGTAGGTTCCAGAACATGCCGCATGGAATATTGAAGTCGGAAATTGAAGACTTCAAATGAATATTCATTTAAGGACGAAGGATTCACTTCGTAAATGACACTTTTGACACAAGAAACATATATTTTGTAAGATTTATAATCTAATACATGGCCATAACTGAAGATTTTCGTGAGCGTCGATCTTAAAACGAAGTGTGTGTAAAAACTAAAAACGTAGTCACGTACTACACGCGTAATGTAATGATTCACGATGTTATAAAACCCACAATTCAGGCGTGACCTGCCAGTTTATGCGTGATTAAATTATTTATAAACATTTTTTCAGACAGTAGATTTTTTGAAGGTTTTACCAACGAAATTCATTCAAAAAAATACAAAGTAATAATTTTTATAATCATTTACAGCGTCGGCCCTAGCCCTTGATCAGGGTCGAGCGAGATTATCTTTCAGCGCCCTTTGGTCGACGGTCTCACTTCACGTGAATTGTACTTCGATTTTATGTTAAATAAATATTAAGTCCCAAATTTTCAAAAATCTACTTTTTTTGCAAACATCAACACTTGTTGAATTTAAATTAAATTAAGTGGCTTTAACTATTATACTTCGGCTTCTTTAACATTAAGAAAGTTTTCGCACTTTGATTTTTGGCGCATCTTGCCCACCTGGTGTCTAGAGCGAGCGCTCCTCTCGCTCTACTCCAGGGCCGGTGCTGATCACATATCACACAGACTAAAGAATATGTCAGTTAAAAAACATTATTCATTCTAGAATTGAAGGAGGGAACATGTAAACAAATTCAAGACAGCAGAGCAGATGAGTCATAATAATTATTCAGTAATTTATACGGAAAACACAAATCTAATATAAAAATGATTTGTCGGGAAAAAGGACTTTTTAAGTAAACACTTATTTGTTATAGCGACAAATCATTTTTATATTAATAACCAAGGACAAAAAAGTCAACAAATCTAATATTTTACGTCTGACCAGAAGAGGTTGCATACTGTCAATTATGGTGGTAATATTAAATCTAAATTTTTTTAAATGCTTTTAATATTTTGAATATGTAATTTATAATTAGGTGACCAAATAATGCTTGCATATTCGAGATTTGAACACACAAAAGAATTGTATAAAAACAGAGATTTTATATTATGAAAATATGGTTTAGACATTCTCAAAATGAAACCCAACGTTGCACTAGACTTACCAATGATATTAGTGTAATGCTGAGTAAATGTAAGTTTTGAATCAAATGTAATTCCTAAATGCTTAATTGTGTCAACTGTTTTTAATATTAAGTAAATAAGTACTACTCGAAGTGAACAGGCTAACTTTGAAACTATATTTATCATCTCCCTAGACATCCTATTTTATTTTATCGATGTACATCTTTAACGAAAATGTGAATATCAATTATCGTGATCACGGTAAAGAAGTATAACTTCTGCCGCACGTACATAAGTACACGCACCATTTTTTTTTTAATAATCTATGAAATCTAGTTTGTCCCATTTTGATCACAAATTTTGATAGCCCCTCATTATTGTAAATAACGTATACATTAAATTAATTATTAATGGATACGTTACTAAAACAATTCATTCCTTGCTTCTCTAGCCGCTAATTTGCTAGAAAGGCCATTATGGTGAATGTTTAACAGTGTTGTAAAATAAATAACTACTCTGGAATTTAAATAGACTGTACAAAGTTTAATCAATGCATATTATATAAGTTCGTAACCCGTATGTTACCAACTTAAACCACAAAATTAACAAATGACTGCATACACTAGTTGGCAACGTTTTTGGTATTTTCAGTAATCGCATTAAAAGCGTTCTTTCTGTAATTTAAATAGAGAGATAGTATATTACAACGCAAGGGTAGAAAGTAGAAATTGATGCACTGCGCAACACACGATGTCCGGCTATCTATGCAACAAAATGGCAGCTACCGGTTTCTGTTTCGCAGAACAACAAAAATTAAAACAATTTATCCAACAGTAGAATCAAAAGAATTAAATATTTATATTTATTCATCTTTAAAGTTCAATTCCAGATATATATTATTTTCTACAATTTTCAATTTTTATAATTGTTTTTTGTAATGCCAAATTGCATATTATATCATAGTTTTTCTATCATTTAAGCATATTGAGAGCTTGAAAAAGTCTTAATTAATGAGTGTTTAAATTGATTTTTTTCATTATTCCAATTACCCGTGATACTGTTTTCTATTATTTATATTTATGTAGATATTGATTTTAAAATTAAAATTAACATCTCGACCGAAAGTTACAATCATGCGCAAACCTTTCTGCGCAATCTTGTATAATAATAAATTACTACGGATATTGAACTGGTTAAATAAATAGGTAATTTATTCTTTTCCATCACTAATTAAAAATATTATTAAAAAATTTAAGAAACAATTTTCAGGTTCTCAACTGATGTAATTTTTCATCCAGATTTCGATCAAATGTTTGCATAGAACTTATAAAATTTCTTTACGAAATATATTCATCGTGAATGGAAATATTAGTGGTAAAAGAAAGTCGGAAATCGTTGATAATAATAAAATGTCGTTCCTTGATTTATTCATAATTTTCAATTTATTCTCATTTTTAATATCGCATTAATCTTATTAAAAACCGAATGAAATATTCAAAGAATCGAAAATAAATTAGAGATTATTCCCAGTCTGTTGCAAGTATGTCATTTTGTTACGCAAAGAAAAAAAATACTACGGATGTGCCCTGAATAAAAATTTTAAAAATCGTTTTATTTATTTTCTTACAGTAATAACATGACCAAAAGGAGCAACAATTTTTCAAACAAAAAAATCATTATTTTATATTTCATCAGGTATATTTTTTAAATAATTTGTTTTTTAACGTCAGTATTTGTTAACAGTTCTTAAAAAACCTGTTTGATGAGAACCAGTTCTTTGAGGTCCAGTTATTTTAGAACTCGTTCTTTGGGCACTCGTTCCTTGAAACCAGTTATTTTAAAATCCGTTCTTTTAGAACTCGTCCTTTGAAACCAGTTCTTTAAGTTCAGTTTTTTAAAAACCAGTTCTTTGAGTACCTGTTCCTTGAAACCAGTTTCTTGTGACCAGTTATTTTAGAACCCGTCCTTTGAAACCAGTTCTTTGAGCCCAGTTCTTTGAGACTTATTCTTTGAGAACCAGTTCTTTAAGAGCTGTTTTACACGTCATATTTAAAAACTATTTTTACAACAGATTCCATTTCAGTAACACCTTTAAACCATAATACTGCTATCCTATCAGTGTGAATAATCTTGTTTTCAACATTATTATTCGCGACCCCTTTTCAATGCTCGTTAGCGCGACAACAACGAACACTTTTGATTATAACAGACCAAGCTAAAACGTCATTTGATAAATCCAACAGACGTTTAACAACTATTAAACGTTACGTGTTATAATAAAAGCGATAACATACCTAGAGATGCTGAATTTAACTGCATTCGCCATTCAGTTTATACTTCCGCATAGTTGTGAGCAGTTTTAAGCGGTTGGGAATATGTTTAATTCCAAAGAGTTATGGTATTTAGTATGGTGTATGCAAACATCTAATACTCCGTTAATGGCCTTCGTTGCTTCTATACAATATTAGCACCCCCTGAGAGAACGACTCCATTTGGTTTTAAGCTCAGCAACTATAGAATTGAGGACAGTTGTGGTTCAATGGTTAACGTACTGGCTTCTTGACTGGCCTGTCGTTGGTTCGAATCTGGGCTCTGCTCATGGATGTTTTATGATGTTGATTTATTAGTGTATTTGCCATATGGCAACATACACTATTGGCGTTGGTCGGATGGCGGGACCTATGGGTCGGACCAAAATTTCTCGACGTTTCATATATATATATATATATATATATACGTATATATATATATATATATACGTATATATATATATATATATATATGTGCGGGCAATAACTTTCGAAGGAGGTAATTCATTTTAACGAAATTTGGCATACATGTTGCAATCCATCACCGCACGAAGCCTATTTAAAATGGGCCCAATCGGGTCATTTTAAGGGTAGTTTTTAGGGGTTGAAAAAAGTTTTTGGGCTCAAAAATACCGAAAAAATTCTCAGAATCGTTTCAAAATTGAAATTTAACCCTTTAGTAGCAATTAAAAAGTGCTCCTAAAATTATAAGCAAATCGGCCCGACAGGACCGGACTTACAAATTTTATGAAAACACTAGTTTGCGTATACGAATTTACTTACTGAAGGTCGTATTTAATTTGGTGCAGATGTTGGATTGATAACAATATTTCAACTAATAAAATTATTATTGTAAGGGGTGTATTAAGGGGTTCATTTTTTTTTATTTTGTCCAAAAACAAACTTAATTTCATTTAATAAAGCCACAATACCTGTATTAGCAAATACACTATATTGTCGACAGGGTTTTGGCACTGCGACCCGGGTTTTTTTTGATGTTTAATGTTACTGGCCAAAATTGGATATGTGCATATGCTCTATATAATATGTGGACACACACAATTGGATATACCTTTTTTATTAAAAAAAAAACCGGTCAGTTGCGAGTCAAACTCGCGAGAAGAGGATTCCGTACTATTCCGTTCTCCGTCAATAGTTTAAGACTTAAGATTTTTGTTTAGGTTTTCCCGTAAACTATGGGCGAGATCCTACATTCCCTATTTTTTTCAAAATTTTAGGTTCAGTAGTCTATTTTCTTAAATAACTTTTAAACTATTTATTTTAAAATTATAAAAAAAAATATATTTGGGACCCTTACTACAAACCATTTCATTTGATATGTCACACGGTACAGTTTGCCAAACTTTTTTTTTATTTCCTTATTTGCCACCCAAAAATGATCCCTATATTCGAAATACATTTATTTACGTTACACTTTCGTCTTTGGGTTACTGACTCACATATGTGTACCAAATTTCTACTCAATCGGGCCAGTATTTTCGGAGCAAATTGGCTGTGACAGTGGGACGGACAGACACTTATATTATACTTATATTATACTTATATAATACTTATATTATACTTATATTATACTTATATTATACTTATATTATAAGGGTTCCGTTTTTTTCCTTTTGAGGTACGGAACCCTAAAAAGACATAATCTATAGTTTTTTTTTTAATAGAAAAGTATATCCAATTAAAAACAGAAAATGATTGCCTGATGCAGAACCGGTCCTGTTCAAATCTAGCGTAACATCGGAACAACATCAAGTAAAGTTAGAGATGGCTTAGTTTGATAATATATGATCAAATCTTATTATATATTATCGAACACTTAAAGCTACAGGTATATTTAACATATGGTCACAATTTTGGAACGTACAGTAAGACCCCGATTAACACGGGAGATATGTTCCAATAAGTTCCTGCGCTATACGAAACAGCGCTAAACGAGGTCATCTAAATACTATAATATGCAAAAAATAAAACATAACCGAGAATAAGAAAGTTTGTTAATTTTTTTTTTGTGTAATTTTGTAACATATTGTTAAATACTTTTTTATCACATTGATTATAGATTTAAATATTACTAATATCGATTTTTGTTCGTGAAACATTTATGAAAAGCAATTAAAAGTTCGAGTAAGAAGTTATGTTTGTGATGAGAAAGGTTCCTCATTTGACACAGTGTTTTTTGTGAAGAAGTCATCTAATGTCGTTTGCCTTTTTCTGTTTCGTTCTCAAGCTGTTCTCGATAGCAATATATTGTATCAATGACACTTCGTCTTGCCTTTGAACTTCTATCAACATTTGAATCATTTTGTATAAACTAATCCATAATTTACGTTATAATGGCTAACGTTTTTTTTTAGAAACCGCGTAATACTGAAACAGCGATAAGCGAGATCTTATTGTATTCTATTAATTTATTTCATTGACTGGTAGAATAGACTGCGCATCCAGCTATAGAAACAATGTTGCTGAAAAGACTAGTTTTTTGTGACCCTTTTTAATCAGGCTCGAACTAGCATCTATTCGGTAAATTTTCTCTATAATAGCCCAAGTTTATAAACTTGTAAACTTTTATAACTTAAAACTCGCGCGAGTACACAGTGAAATTTGGAGGTTATGTTGGCAATTTAAACTTTTTAAATCAGTATTAGCATGATTGGAATACAAAAAATTAATAACCAAACAACCGATTGAGAATCCGGTTACTAGCAGCGCGGTTTCCCCTCACTGCTGATTATAACGTTTTTGATCGGGTTTTTTTTTTGTTACGCTGTTGACCGAAATTACTCTCATCGGAACTAAGCAGTTTTCACTTTAAGAATAATATAACAAAGCGCGAATTCAATCGTTTTTAATTGTGAAATCGAAAAAAAAATCAAAATTACCAAAAAACAAAAAAAATAATAAATCTGTTGATCCGATCGCTACCAAACTTCACAGAATCATCCGCTGGGCTAATCTGAAAAAAATCGGTGCAGCCGTTTTGGTATCTATAGAGAACATACATTACACACATCGATTTTTATATACAGTCAAACCTAAGTGAGTGAGAACTGGATAAGCTAGAAAACTCTCTAAGTGAGAGTAATTGCCAGGTACCGTCTTTGTAACCCGCTAAACCCTCTACAAGTGAGAAACAGAAACCTCTATAAGAGAAAGACGTTTTTCACTCATGGACCTCTATAAGCGATAGTCGAACGTATTAAAGCTTTAAAGGCACTGGCGATACTCCACAAGTTTTTTGAATACTCGTCGGTTGTTGATAAAAAAATATTTGATAAAATTTATGAACTTGAAAAATATACACAAAATGTAAAAACAGAAACGCAGAAGCAATTAACGGATTTCTTTAAGTAAATGTTAGTGTAAGATTTTTTGTTTTCTTTTTTTAGCATCTATGTTGAATAATACATGTTTATCACTACATATTTGCAGTATAGACCTCTATAAGTGAGAAAGGCCGCCCTGTACCTCTATAATATAAGCTAGAAATTCGGGTTAGTGAAAAACCTTTATAAGCGAAAAAGAGATCGCGGTCCCTTGAACTCTTGCTTACCCAGGTTCGACTGTAGATAGATTTCGTAGAAGTACCTTTAGTGGACATTTCCAAATTCAATGTTAATATCGTAAAAGCGTAGTCCATATTTTGAAGTCAATAATTTAAAGCGAGTCTAAAGCTGCGACCAGACATGCGGGATTCGCCAAGCGCTAATCGCCTAGTGCCGAGTGCTTGGCTTCGTATTCGGCAAGTAGTGAGCATGTTTATACAGACATGTGGGCTCTGCTTAAAAGCGTCGTAAGCGTCGTTTTCTTCGGGAACAGCGAATATAGCCGAGTGCAGTGCGAGCATCCGTTTGGTGCGAATCAATATTTTTAATCATGGACAACAATGATGAAATTTGCACAAGTATTGTCGTATTCGTGCACTTTGAAGTGGAGAGGCGAGCACTAATACTCGTCGCTCGGAGATGTACGAACACTCATCCACACTACTCGCTATTCGGCGAATAATCGGCTCGGCATTCGGCGAATCCCGTATGTCTGGTCGCAGCTTAAAGCGAACGCTTCTATCATGGAAAGTTTGAGTCGCGAACAAATAAAGCGCTTTGCACAGAATTTAGAAGCGCTTTTTCTATTCATTCGGCAGTTTGCACGTCCCATGCGCCAGACGTGTTATCTGCCTCGGAGACCAAGTTTTAGTGCAAACATTCCCGTGGTGTAATCTTGTTTGAGGTGCGGCCACACGGAGCGTTGTTATCGTCCTGTCGCACTATACATGCTTTAGCCCGAGAACTGTTAGACATTTTTGGGTAGGTATTTGAGGCACTGTGAAAATTTGTACAATACCTCTTTAGTAATATCCGAATACAAAAACACTGACATGGTTAAAGGGTAGCGGGGTTTAATCGACCCCTAATTTTTTTATCACCTGACATGTAGAATGTTCCACCGACACGACCTGTTTTTGTGAATATATCTATTTTTAGTTACCAGTATTATTCTGTTTAAATTTCAACGTGCCTCAAATATATTTTTCAAAATTTTTCAAAAATATAATTTTGCAAACACCTGGTTAAGTTTTAGACCCGATTAAGAAATCTTAATATTAAAATATTTTAAAAATAAAAGAAAATCAGCTTTTTTTTTATTCTGGAGTTTTATTGATCTGTCAAAAATAGTTGACAAGCAATAGGGTATTTGCCAATGATCAAAATATTTATTATAATATATCAGATGTGAATATCTTTAAAGTTGGAATGGTCATGTCCCCCAATTGGCTGGATTTTTTTATTTTCTCCAAAAACAAACAAATTCATATTAGCAAATACACTATGTATATTGTCGGCAGGGTTTTGGCACTGCGACCTGGGTTTTTTTAATTTTTCAACTCCTTAAAAATTAATTTTCAAGGTATTAAAATTTCAAAATGCCTCAAGGACTTTTTATTGCGAAAAAAGTTTTACTAATTTAAAAATTTGAGAGTTGGTTAAGCCCCGTTAGCTTCAGCCAGGTCTGTGTTTTTGTATTCGTATAAAGAGGTATTGTACAAATTTTCACAGTGCTTCAAATAACTACCCAAAAATGTCTAACAGCTCTCCTACTATTTGTGCAATACGAGTATACGATTTGACTACAGAATTCTATTTGTGTCCACAGCATTCAAGATAATAATTGAACGTTTCGTTCATCTCTTGTTTTGGTACTACAACGTCGATAAATAAGAGGTAAGACATTAAGGAGAGACTGTCAGTTGTGGAGAAAAGTGACGGACATTCGAGATTTCGAACAAGATAATATTAGGTACTTTGATTTGCAGAACGCAAGGTCAGAAAATATTAATATTACCGCATTTTAGTTTTATTTATATACTTGTGGTTAAGTTTGTCTTGCCCCGATTTCTGTCATCGACAAAAAAAAGGAAAATACAGCTCCCTTGAGATCTGATCTACGTATATCGATTTTGAAAGAAAACCTAGCTTGATCTAATTTCATCTAAATTCATTGAAAATGCTTATGGATGTGTATAAAACCTTTGGGTATGGAAAATCAGTACAGTCCTTTGATAATACCTGAGTCACCGCGCGCGTTAACAGAAATTTTATTTCATTTATCATAATACATCAAATGTGAATATTTTGAAGTTGGAATGGTTCTGTCGCCCAATTGGCTGGAATTTTATTATTTGTATATTGATAATAATTTTATTGTACGTTTCATGGCACTTCATGCCAAGATTACTAAAATACTAGAAGGTTAGGCGTAAGAGACTATAAACACGGTCACGTCTGTGAATGGTTGAGTCGATTTACATCACCGATACCCATGGCTTGGCTATTCAAGTATGTTTATCGCATCTGTTTGGAAAAAGACTCCATGTGACGTCCCAAGCCTACTTCCCCCGCCCTCTCTTGCGTGTCGGCTAGACACACCTTCAACAATGCTAACGCCCAGCCTTAGTTGCTAGTTATTTTGATTTCATACTTCGCAATAAGGATCAGTGAAGGAACCAAATCACTAATACATTCTCTCCCTTGTTTTCTTAGCTTTTTGATGTAACTCTTTCAGTATCCTTGGCCTAGTAACCTAAGAATAGTGCACCAGGTTGACTCTGTTCAATTAAATTTTGTGTATCGATTCTCTCAGAGGATTCTTCTAATGACATTTTACAACATTACATGTAAACGAATGTTAGGCCGATAATATTTAAATGGATGTTATTCAGTATTCTCCTATGAATGTAATGGTTTATGTTATGTAAGCTGCGTATATTGATATTGTAAAGATTTTAAACGGATGCAGTAGTATTCTGTGTCGAGACGGAATAGAATTCACATTGATTGCATTGCTGAATTGAATATACTTTATGTGATAATTTAATACTTGTTAGTGTATTTGCCATAAGGCAACATACACTATTGGCGTTGGTCGGATGGCGGGACCTAGGGGTCGGACCAACATTTCTCGACGTTTCATAACCTCCTAAACACTTTGGCACCATTTTTGAAAATGTTTATATATATATATGTATATATATATATATATATTTATATACGTATATATATATATATATATATATATATATATATATATATATATATGTGTGTGCGGGCAATAACTTTCGAAAGAGTTAAATGATTTTAATGAAATTTGGTCCACGTGTTGAAATCCATCACCGCAAGAAGCCTATTTAAAATGGGCGTAATTGGGGCATTTTAAGGGTAGTTTTTAGGGGTTGAAAAATGTTTTTGGGCCTCAAAATACCGAAAAAATTCTCAGAATCGTTTCAAAATTGACATTTAACCCTTTAGTAGTAATTAAAAGATGTCCCTGAAATTTAAATAAAATCGGCCCGACAGGACCGGACTTACAAATTTTATGAAAACACTAGTTTACAAATAGTGAATTATTTACTGAAAGTTGTATATAATTTGGTATAGAGGTTCGATTTATAATAATATTGCAATTAAGAAAAAAAATGTTATTTTAAGGGGTGTATTAAGGAGTAAAATTTTTTATTTTGCCCAAAAACCAACTTAAGCTCGCAAAATAAAGCCACACTGCCTGTATAAGCAAATACACTATATTGTCGGCAGGGTTTTGGCACTGCGACCCGGGTTTTTGTTTATTCATTGGTTTCATCATTTTATATCCTACATACGTTGGAATCAGCATTAAACGTAAACCCTAAACTTGACAATATTTAATTATTCTTTCTTTGGTTTGAGACGTTACGGTTGTGAATCCGCCTTAATAATTTTGTTGCAAATTATATGATACTTTTGAACTTATATAATGTATTAATTTTATGAAGTGAAATTTTTAGTGTAAAAAAATTTAGTTACAATCTCGCACTCTCTTAGTTAACACAATTATTTTATTTCTTTTCTTGTAAATTGTACTAAATATTCGGACTAATAATTCTTGTAATTTTTGCGCTTAAATTATTTGCCTTGTAAATCATACTTTTGTAAGTGTAAATCTAAATCAAATATGTATCTTTTTTATTCTCTTAAAATACAAACATCTGTGTAATTTTATATATTTTTCTAGTTTGAATCTACGGCTGGTCAGATATGAACGAAAACTGCAGGAATGGGCCCGCTCTTGCTTCTTAATTATTTTTATCAAGCACTGCAGTTTTTCATAAAACTTACGCTGAACTCTCTATCTCATATCTAACCAGGTAGCGAAAATGCGCAACAAGTGGTTGCAGAGCTTAGTTTAAAAATTAAAATGTTTAAATTTAAAATTATTTTTCTTAGAGATAAAATATAATGTTCAGCAATGTAAATTGTAAATTATTTCCTGATTAGCTAATCCACGACGGCCTTACGTAACTTCTTTTTCAATCGAATTATTTAGTACATTCCTTTTTATTTTAATTTTTTGTTCAATATTCATATTGAAATAATTTGCTTATTTTATTGAGATTGCGAGATTATTTTTATTTTTTTTTTGTGTAAGTGTAAAAGTAATGCTAGTAACAAGGACGCAAAAGCTAATGAATTAAATATGGATCAACAAGAGAGTTGTCTTCTCCATCCGGGACAATGTTTCAAGAAAAGAAAGTTCTAGCGAGGCATCACGGTTAGCCGGAGCAGCGGCAGCTCATATGCAGTTATCGACGGGAATTGTCGATCAAGTGAATCAACTGCATGAAATTCTCGATAGTTTTTTGACCTTAAAGCAACACCAGGAAGCTGTCGCACCGACGCAACTCATCCTTCAACGCCTTCGTCACCGAGAGGATGTGAAAGGTTACGTTCTACGCGACGTTACGGTTGTGAATCCGCCTTAATAATTTTGTTTCAAATTATATGATACTTTTGAACTTATATAATGTATTAATTTTATCTGTGAAGTGAAATTTTTAGTGTAAAAAAAATTAGGTACAATCTCGCACTGTAGTTAACACAATTATTTTATTTCTTTTCTTGTAAATTGTACTAAATATTTGGACTAATAATTCTTGTAATTTTTGCGATTAAATTATTTGCCTTGTAAATCGTACTTTTGTAAGTGTAAATCTAAATCAAATATGTACCTTTTTTATTCTCTTAAAATACAAACATCTGTGTAATTTTATATATTTTTCTAGTCTACGGTTGGTCAGATATGAACGAAAACTGCAGGATTGGGCCCGCTCTTGCTTCTTAATTAATTTTATCAAACACTGCAGTTTTCCATAAAACTTATGCTGAATTCTCCATCTCATATCTAACCAGGTAGCGAAAATGCGCAACGCTACAAGTTTCCATACCTTACGTACATTAGTGTTGCACGAAATCAGTTTTGGAACAAAATAATCTTTTTTGAACTTACATTTGTTTTGGCACACTGAGGGTAAGATTTTCTCTGTTACGGAATTTCGCACTCAGCATAGATACTACGTGTATCGACAAGGCTGAAATCGTCGATAAAGCTGACTTTTCGATGCAGTATACTTTTACTTTGTATCACGTCTCATTTCTCTGTTACAATGTGCCGATGGAGTTGTCCACTCGAAGTGAACAGGCTAACTTTTAACTATATTTATCATCTCCTTAGACATCCTATTTTTAACCGACTTCAAAAAAAATGAGGAGGTTCTCAATTCGTCAGAATCTTTTTTTTTATAAAATTTATTTGTTGGGAAAAAGAACTTCATTAAGTGAATACTTATTTGTTATATATCGCAATATATAACAAATAAGTGTTCACTTAAAGAAGTTCTTTTTCCCAACAAATAAATTTTATATTAATTACCACGGACAAAAAAGAAAAAAGTCAATATCTTTTATTTTTTATGTAGGTATGTTCCCCGATTACTCGAAGACGCCTGAACCGATTTGGAAAATGCTTTTTTTGTTTGAAAGGGTATACATCCCAGGTGGTCCCATGGTCATCAGGTCAGGATCTGATGATGGAACCCTGGAGAAATCGAGGGAAATCTTCAAAAATGTGCGAAATCAAATCCACCACTAAAAAGTAAAAATAAAAAAAACTCAAAAAAATATTACAAAAAAAATCACTAAAAAGATGAAAATAATGAAATTTGGAGGTGGGCGCCTATTTAATAAAAGTAGATATGTAATTAAAAGTTTTTGTAATGAAATTAGCTCCGACCTCAAAATTTCTTTATTTTCATCTTTTTAGTGATTTTTTTGAAGGAGGTTAATATTTTTTTTTTAAGTTTCTTTTTATATTTTGTACTCTATGCGTTCTAATGACTTGGTTGACCCGACATCTTGACTTACTAACACAATCCAATTTATTATTGATTCACACCTATGATTAATTACTGCACGACAACGCTTTGTTCTAACGTGCCACTTGAGTATTATATAATTAACGGTAGTTCAATTGATTGACGTCCGATGTCGCTACAATGATTTTTTATTCATCTTGCTATTTTTATTTTACGTTCGCACTTTTGACGGTACGCGATTTAATGGCATTCGATGGCGACCGTTGAGATTCTGTCTCTCGAGGCCGTTATTTGCCTGACAGTAGACAGACCGTGGTCGCATAGCGATCACCTGTCTATTGTTCTGCGAGAGCCGGCGTTGCATAGCATGTGACTCGCATGTTGTTACTTGTTATCACATCAACTGCGAGGATCGGCCTAAAAAGCGGCGTAGCTGATTGTTTAAGTCACCTTGTACATCGAGCATGCCCAAGACATGCGATCGGGGCGCCAATCGGTAAACTGTAGGCGCGCCTGCCAAAAAAAAAAAAATCGGCGGCACCAAGGTTTTTTTTTATCCGTCAGCCGCACCACATAAACTAAAAATTTTTAAATTAATGGCCACGAGGTTCGCATTTTTTAAATTAAAAAAGAAAAGAAATTTTTTGGTTGGATTTCTTTATCAAAAGCAATAGTTCCAATAGCCGGTTCGAAAAGCATATTTTTCATATTTTTGTCATGTGCGCATGCGCATTCGTGCAAATCGGTCAATATTATCTACTGCGCATGCGCAATAAAAAATTTTGGCATTTTTATGTAAAATTCAAATAAATGTCTTGGCACTTTTTATTTTATTTTAATAAAAAAAAAATTGCCAGTCAAATTATAATTTTTTCATTTTATTTTAAAAAATATATTTTTTTATGATTGCCGGGCCGATCCATTGTTTTGGCATGTTCAATGCACAAACAGGTTCCAAAAAATTAGCCTGGAACTATCCAGACGCTGCTTTTCAAGCCGATCCTCGTAACCGATGTCAAAAAACATCATACGAGTCACATGGTATGCAACGCCGGCTCTCGCAGAACAATAAACAGGTGATCGCTATGCGACCACAGTCTGTCTACTGTCAGGCAAATAACGCCCTCGAGAGACAGAACTTCAACGGTCGCCATCGAATGCCATTAAATCGCGTACCGTCAAAAGTGCGAACGTAAAATAAAAATAGCAAGATGAATAAAAAATCATTGTAGCGACATCGGACGTCAATCAATTGAACTACCGTTAATTATATAATACTCAAGTGGCACGTTAGAACAAAGCGTTGTCGTGCAGTAATTAATCATAGGTGTGAATCAATAATAAACTGAATTGTGTTAGTAAGTCAAGATGTCGGATCAACCGAGTCATTAGTACACACAGGTACAAAAAAAAATGAAAATATATCTCCGTATGTTAAGCTATTTATTATTATTCTTAATTAAGAAATAGAATAATTCTTTTAGTAATTTGTATTTATTTTCAAGCAATCTTTGCAAATACAATAAAAATATACTAATGCAACATATTGATTCAGATAACATAGTATAGATATTACATATTTCAATAATATTAGATATAAACGCTTGGTGTTTCTTTTTAACCGACTTCAAAAAAAAGGAGGAGGTCCTCAATTCGTCGGAATCTTTTTTTCTTTATTTTTGATGTATGTTCCCCGATTACTCGAAGACGCCTGAACCGATTTGGAAAATTCTTTTTTTGTTTGGCAGGGTATACATCCCAGGAGGTCCCATGGTCATCAGGTCACGATCTGATGATGGAACCCTGGAGAAATCGAGGGAAATCTTCAAAAATGTGCGAAATCAAATCCACCACTAAAAAGTAAAAAATAAAAAAACTTTAAAAAAAAATCACAAAAAAGATGAAAATAATGAAATTTTGAGGTCGGCGCCTATTTAATAAAAGTAGATATGTAATTAAAAGTTTTTGTAATGAAATTATCTCCGACCTCAAAATTTCATTATTTTCATCTTTTTTGTGATTTTTTTGAAGGAGGTTAATATTTTTTTTTTAATTTTTATTTTATCACTTTAACGAAAATGTGAATATCAATGCGTACATAAGTCCAAGCACCATTTTTATTTTAGCTTTTTCCTACGGGTTTGCAGTAATGTTGACTTGTGAAACTTTCTCTCCAGATTAAGTTGATTAAAAAGTTTAAAGTATCCTAAGCTTTATGTTTGAGTACAATATTTCAAGTTTTATTACAAGCGGCCAAGCTATTTTGGAACAAACAAAAATTCTGAAAATACGCAAGAAAATGAAATTGTAAAAATCCCGTTTCAATTTTATATATTTATTATGGCATGCCGAAACCAAACACCCGGTAATATATTAGGGAATACAAACAATATATTATATTATGAAAGCGGCACATTTAATAACATCCCTGTACATGTCAGCACTAGATTCCAACACATGTGGCGCCTCAGTCTTTTAGTTATGTACCAGTGTACTATAGAAAAGCTCTCTTTATCACTGTGAAGTTCGATTCACACAAATTTAATTAAGTGATAATCGCATTATTCTTTACCGCCTATATATTTAAGACACATCGTGTATTATTTTTTTCCGAGATATTTCAGCAATTTTAGGCATGACCTATTTTGAAAAAGAAAACATATTAACAATATGACTTAGTATATTATCACTCTCTTTTGGTAGTTTTTAACTTTGCTATACAGTAAGAGCCTGATTAACGCGGGACATACATTCCAATAAGTTCCCGCGCTATACGAAACAGCGCGAAACAATGTTATCTTAATACATAGATAATAGACATATTAAGTGAAACAGAATTTTGTAACATTTATTGTTAAATGCTTTTTTATCACATTAATTATAGATTTATATATTTCTGATATCGATTTTTGTTCATAAAACATTTTTGAAAATCAAATAAAATTTCGAGTGAGAAGTTATGGAACGAGATCACCTTTGTACCTAATAACCTTACTTGTCATGTATCCGATTTCTCATAAAGTAAAGATTGTATTTATACAGAAAATATTTTTGAAGAACCAACTCTGGTTGAATTGGTTGCAAATCCTCCTTCATAGACCAACATTGCACTACTCATATGCAGCACTAAGTTATTTCCAAAGTGAGTGTGCGACTAAATTCCATTTAGAAATGGCATCCAAACCAAGGTGTGTTCGGTGCATTCTTAACTTTTGCACTTACAACTCTGTTTTTTCCTTTTTACAGACTGTTTAGAAAATGAAGAGCCATGATAACTTGTTACATGTATAAAAACTCTGGTTTCCTAACTTATCGGCCGTAATTTGACGATGAATTGAGTCGCAAAATAAAATTAAAATTTAAAAAAATTAAAACAATACGCTTTTATGGACTAAAAAATGCAAAATAATTTGACAACAAAATTAGCTATACTGTAAAAAGCGTGGGGTGCTAGGGTGGATTATCACATCTAATTTTTCTCTGTAATCCGACGTTTCGTGAATTCGTTCGCTCTGTAGTCTGACAATAGACATTAGACGGAGAAGACGTCACGTTGTTTGTGTTATAAAAGTTCGAAATTAAAAATTGTTTTATTTTTAAAACCTTCAAATATGCATTATGTATTATAAATATACGTATTATATAAAGTCGTTATTGACTTTAGGAACAAAAAAAAAAGTTAAAAAAACTTTTTTTTAATTGTTAAAGTTTTAGTCCGTGCTTACATCCGGTAATCCGACATACGCGAAAAATTCTGTTGCCGGATTACTAAACGTGTCCTGTATATCATATTTTCAATTTTGACACTTCAACAGCTGTAACTCTAAAACATAATTACAATTTCCGACAACTCAGTTACAACATTTACTTGCTTTGCTATTTCCACGCATTTCTCGATCAACAAATGTCTGTCTCGATATTATACTATGTTTGAATGTACAATGATTACACGCTCTACCGGTTAAAGCATCTAGTGAACTTTGTGCGCTATCAATGCTACCAACTAAAGCATAAAATCACTCAAAAGTAACTGTCAAAAAGATTATCGACTGTAGATGATAGAAAAGAAACAATCTCTGTTGCTGCATATGATACCCAAATAAAGAATGTATTATTATTACTAGCGGTCTACCCGCGAGTTTATCCACGTGGGATAGTAGATATATTATACCCGCTTAAATTCTTTTATATAAAATGCACCCTCACCCCGTTCAGGTAGTGTGTTCAAAAGATCGACAAACATGTATTTCTTTTTTAACTTAAGTAATTTCAGAGATGCAGCGTATCTTTTACGAAGGCTTCCATCACTCTGCCCAACCCCATAAGGGTTATTTTTGGGATAAAATGTAGCCTAGATCACTTCTGGCATAATCATTTTCTTGCCTGTGAAGTGCCATAACAATCTTCTCAGCCGTTTCGAAAATTAGCGCGGACAGACAGAACAAACTGGCTGAAAACTGAAAATTCGCTCTAGGAATCTTTAAAACTGAATAATTACAGACTAAGATACGATTTTATTTATTTGTATTAATTGAACTAACTTCTGTAAAAATTCATTAAAAAAGCATCTTCATCTGTAAAGAGTGCTCTGCTGTACAAAGGTTGAAATTGTCGATTTTATTTATATGTATAGATTATAATACATAATCCAAAACAGTTTCAATTTTCATCCAATCTTTGAAGCTGCCTACATCTGCCGCCAGCCTTCAGAACCGTAGCGTGCGTCCGTTACGGTGTTGCGTCGCCTAGCGTCGCATATATGTCCAAACAGTATTATATAAAGCCGGTGACTAGCGACTGACCATTTGTCATCCGGACAAATCCTGACGTTTTCGTGGCAACGTGTTGTCCAGAATTGAGATGGATGCGTATTAGTCTATGACTTATGATTCCCTGAATTCGTTTGGTCACCACATGTTGTATCACGCTGCCTCGATGTTTACTTGTGTATCTACCTAACGATGTATCATTTAACCCTTTAACAACCGTACTTTTTCATCGTAGCATGTGAAGGAACGAACGACACGAGTTTTATTCGTTCTGTAACCTTGCTCGTATCTCAAAGCAAATTTCCCCATTTAAGTTAATTGAAATCCGTCCCAGCTCCCAAAATGCCACCAAAGCTGTTTTTGTTACGTTTTTAAATAAGAAAACTGTATTCTTGAGCTTACGGAAGATGCTGATGGAGGTGTTACTTTCGCTTAATTTTCGTCACTGTTTTTTTCGCTACGCTTTCCTCACTTTAACCTGCAGGCCATTTAAAAAAAACCTGCTTAAGGGGGTCGTCTGGTCTGAGGGGTCAAAAAAACCGAAATTTTTTTTTTTTGCTTAAATCGCCTTTTAAGGAGTTCCAGATTATATTTGTGAAAGAGTTTTTGGAAATTCGAAGTCTTTGGAAAGTTACAGAGGTAGATGGTGAGTCAACTGCTTTTTTCTGTTACGCATACTTGATTTTTCAAACGCGTTTTTCTCGAAACTGTATTTTTTAAAATGGTTGCCACGATATCTCAAAAACTAATGATCCGATTGCGTTGAAATTTTTATGGTATCTTCAATACATCTATAGTTCTAGCCCGAACCAAAATCGTTGTGATAACTGTAATAGTTTTTTTATTCTTCAAGCTGGAATAGTAAAAAAAACGATGAAAATCGTAAATTTTTTTTCAGATTTTCGCCAAACATGAAGTTTTTAATATTTCGACTTAATTCTAGTACCGGCTGTAGTCACAGGTCTACCAATTAAAACGCAATTTGAATTGTTGATTTTAGATAAGCAGAACAGTATATATCGTGGCAACCGTCAGCCGACTTTTTTTTACATGGGCGTCATCCTGGAGATCTACAGTCGGTTCAACTGTACATTTCAACGTGAAAAAACTTGGAAAGATTGGTGAAATGTCAATAAATACATGATGAAAATATTAAGGTAGTATACATTCATTGTTCACCACGAAAAATTCCCAAAAAAGCGTGAAAAAAACAGTTGTCACACCAGACGACCCCCTTAAGGAGGTCCCTTTCTTAATGTTGCGGAAATAAGTTAGGCAAAATGTCATTAAATAGCTCCAATGCATCACCAGTTACAAATTTTTTGGGGTGTTTCTTTTCCATGAATTGTGAAACTCTCTCCCACATTCCCGAGATCTTCTTTATCTCTCTCCTCCATCTCTGATTCCTCTTCGAAACCAATTTCCTGCAGAACTTCCGTGTGCTGCTGCGACTGTCTCTTGTTAACAAACGCTGTCAGTGAAAACTGAAGAATTATAACAATTGAATTGAAATGACCTGAATTCAACAAAATTGTCATAATTATTTCGACATATGTGATTTTGTTTTTAGCCCGTAGATATGTTTATGTGCACCAATTTCAATTTTAAGTCTGTATAATAAATGGCGTGGTGTCACCGCAAAGAATTTAAGATAAACAAGGATAATAAATGTACGTCTTTCATGTCAGTTATTTCGGGATTTAGATTTTGTGTGCGTTATTGCCTTAAAATATGACAATAAACTATCCTTTAAACTTTAAAAGCTCCCCTTTCAAAGATGGCAACAGTAGCTTTAAGGATGCACGACATATTGCATAATTTAATTGTATGTAATATATTATTTCCAAGTCTGAATAATTCTAGGATTTGTTTAGATATTACATAATATGATAGATTACCTACCTTCTACTGTTACTTTATAAAAAAAACATTTTTTTGGCTGTAGAGTAATTTATAGTACTAGCGAACCCGTGCGAATACTTCGCAACGTTAGTGATCAGTTACGTAATAAGGGTGGAAATAAATTTTATTCTATTCTATTCAGAGACTTCAGCGCCGCTACGTCACTTAATACTACCGACAACTTAAAATAAACAGATTGCTACCAGATGGCGACATTTTTATTTTTTTTTATGAATGTTATGTTTTGTAATGAAATTATTAAAAATTTTGAACTGTAATTTTTTCATGAAAACATTAATTTTAAGATATTAACTTATTTTTCGTCATTAGAGAGAAAAATAATCTCCAAAATGGTGTATCAAACATTAATTTTGATGCAGTATTAAGGGAGATATTTTACCTTTACCGATTGTGGGTTTAAAAATGTTTATCCGACTTTATCATCTCCTTAGACATCCTATTTTATTTTATGAATGTACATCTTTAACGAAAATGTGAATATCAATTATCGCAATCACGCCAAAGAAGTGTAACTTCGCTGCACCACTTTTTTATAGATAATGAAAAAGCTCTTTAAACTCGTTGTGACAATAAACATATCACCGAGACCATCGAAAACAGTGTAAAAAGTATGCATTTTGTTGAAAATTATTTTAGCCACCAATTAAAATATTTAATCTGGTTGATGCAATCGAGTATAAAAAAATTCAAAAGAGAAACTTCATTTAATAATAATCGCTTCATTTATTTTGAATTCATCATTCATTACGGTTGAACGAACAAATCTACCTCCACTAACTTTAATCTATTTGCCGAGTAAGCAAAATCCTTATATTATTAAACGTTTCAAACAGAAATTGAAAAAAAAAAACAGTTGATTACATTTTCCCCTTTCGTGCAGTTGTTTGTATTTTTGGACAGATTTTTTTTTGAAACGGTCTGCAGGTGACAGTGAGAAAAGCGTCGTGAAAAAACCGGTGTGAAAATAACACCTCCACCAGCATCTTCTGTAAGCTCAAGTCATTCATAAATACATTTTTCTTATTCAAAAACACGTAACAATAAACAACTGGGGTGGCATTTTGGAGGCCGGAACGGATTAACGGAATTTCAATTAATTTAAATGGGCAGCAAATTGCCAAACGAGCAAGATTACGGACCGAATAAAACTCGTATGTCGAGCTCCACTGTATTTTCAAATCTATCAAACATGATCTGCTATCGACACGTATTTTTTTAATTAATGTTAACAATTATATATTATATAATCCGAAAATGGCGACCAGTCAAGCGATGCGGATATTTAACAAATACGCACACACAACACATAGACATTAAAACCCTATTTATTAAAAAGCTTGTATCTCATCCATGTTTTATTTTGTGTAGCTTTCATGTCTAGATGAAGACCATTTATCATCTCCTATATGTGGCAAATTACTGATATCATATACGTCAGTCGTGTCTAATCTTATCCTTGGCAAGGCCATGTCCTTCATCATTAAGTATTTTTTAAAGCCATCATTTGCCATAGTTATTTCAACCTATCCAATTTATATTTCGAGTTTTTTTAAGTTATATTTCTTTTAGCGCATTGAGCGTGTAATTTTCTCTATTACGGAAATTGGGCATGCGAAAATGAGACAACACGAAGTTAGTTGTTAATTAATAAGTTTTTTGCGGGTAACTGGACAAATACATAGTTAAACTTTTTTAAAAATTGCTACGTTTCGTTTATTCTTTTAAACATCACCAGGCAAAACTTTAAATAGTCGACTGTATCGTTCGTAAAATTTACTGAAAACATATATTTATAGCTACTATAAATATTAAATTACTTTAACAAATTGTATTACAAAAATATAATTTTTTTTCCCTAAAAAAAAACAGTGAAATTTATTAGACAAATTTTTTTTATAAAATTAAGTAACTGTGGTAACTACTTGATTTAGAAAAGCCGAAAATTTGTTAGATTTTTTTTTTTTTTTTGTTTAAATACTTTTTTATCACATTAATTATAGATTTATTTATTGCTAACATTCACAGAACATTTATGAAAATCAAATAAAAGTTCGAGTAAGAAGTTATGTTTGCAATGAAGGTTCTTCATTTGACATATTTTGTTTTTTATGAAGAAGTCATCTAATGTCGTTTACCTTTTTCTGTTTCGTTCAGCAAGCTGTTGTCGATAAGAAGATATTGCATCAATGACACTTCGTCTTGCCTTTGAACTTCTATCAACATTTCAATCATTTTGTATCAACTGATCCATAATTTACTAAACTTGTTTTTTAGAAACCGCGTAATACTGAAACTGCGTTAAACGAGGTATTACTGTATGTCAACTGTGATCGTCAGAATTTAATAATTATTTATTAATTTAGACTGAAGAATTGAACCGCAGTTGAAAGGTTGAGCACTCCTATAAACCACATACATACGCCCGTGTTATCCTGAATACATAATATTTCCTTTTTCCGATCATCATTCATTCGATATGAAAACTACTAAGTCATTATGTAAATTTATTCGCATATTTGCAACAATTTTTCGATATTTTATATTACAGTTCGAGATTTTTACAGTAGCTACTTTTATGTTCGATTATCTACACACAAAAGTTCAAAGCTAAATAGGAAAATAAAAAAAAAATATATAAAAAAATTACTATCTCGTATATATACGAGGGTTGATCAATAAGTACCCGTGTTTGACGACAGATGGCGTTGACGAATGAAACTGACTTTACCATCGCGTACTGCAGATTTTAATCGACCTCGTGCTAAGTTGTAGACAAATTCATAGGTTAGATTATTTTTGACAGCCAGTTGTATCATTTGCGTTTTGTATTTTTCGACAAAATGGAAAAAGAGCATAATATCGATCCGTAATTCGTTTTTTATACGAGTATATCACCGTGGTCATAGATGGTGAAGGGTCCCCATAGACTCTTTTTCCATTGTGTCGAAAAATACAGAACACGAATGATAGAACTGGCTGTTAAAAATAACCTAACTTATTAATTTATCTACAACTCAGCACGAGATCGTTTAAAAGTCTGCAGTACTCGACGGTAAAGTCAATTTCACTCGTCAACGCCATCTGTCGTCAAACAAGAGTAATTATTAAAATTAAGAAAACATATTATTTTAAGGGGTGTATTAAGGGGCTGTTCACACCGTTCATGATAATGATCAAAATGAATATTAACTATATTATATTATACGTGTTCATTGTTAATGGGCCCTTGATACTTGGGGGCCCAGTGCTGGAGCCCTATTAGTCTCTATGTAGATCCGTCCCTGCGACCAGGGAATAAACATATGTATTATTTAAGTTATGTAAACAGTAGAACCGTAGATTGTAGAATCATCTTAAAACAAAATTGAAGACAAAAGCACCAATTTAATGGCGGAAAATTGTAGTTGTTTTGACAATTCCACTCTAGTGAACAAATATAACTGGTTTTTAAATTGATAAAGAAAGACATATTCGAGTGTACATAGATCAGAAAAAGAATGACGACGAAATTGTTAGATCACTTTAGAAGTCATCCTTCCAAATCGATGGCTCAGTCCGAGATGAGAACATTTTAAAGTTAGACTTTTTGAGAAATCATTGAGCATAAGACGGGGAAACGAAGGAGATACTGGCCGGGATCAACAGACGCGAATTTCCCGAGGGATTCACACATTCATCTCCTCGCTATTCCGTTCATAGAGTTCTATTCTTTTCAACCATTCGTGTCTCGTTAGTTTTATCAATCGACAACTAATCACTCCATTTTCAAGACGTAATGACCCCAGAGATACGTTATGTTTATCTCTACAACAACAATATTAGCCCAAGAGCTATTAAGTATTTTTGGGTAGATATTTGAGGCACTGTGAAACTAGGTACAATAAACTCTTTGTATTCGGATATTACTAAATACGTCTTTAATATTTTTTGTTCCAATATATATTTTTAACATGGAAAGAAAGTTTGGTTGAGGAACAGTTGAAAAAAAGAAGCTTTACCGATGTTTCGTTTGTGGCCTACGTTTCGGAAAATATATTTCCATCTACTATATATTTCCATTTACTAGCCTGAGGCCCTGAAGATGGAAATATATTTTCCGAAATGTAGGCCAAAAGCGAAACATCGGTAAAGCTTCTTTTTTTCAACTGTTCCTCAACCAAACTTTCCTTCCATGTTAAAGATATTACTAAAGAGTTTATTTATATTCGGATATTACTAAAAAACACAGACCTGGCTAAAGAACAGCGGACTTAACCGGCATTCAAATTTTTAAATTAGCAAATTCTTTTTCGCAATAAAAAGCCGTTGAGGTATTCTGAAATTTTAATACCTTGAAATTTAGTATTTAAGGAGTTGAAAAATAAAAAAGCTAGATTTCTTAACCCGGTCTAAAACTTAGCCAGGTGTTTGTAAATTAATATTTCTGAAAAAATTTAAAATCTATATTTGAAGCACGTTGTTTAAACAGAATAATATTGGTAACTAAAAGTAGATATATTAAAAAACACGTCATTTCTGTGGAACATTCTACCTGCCAGGTGATTAAAATTTTGAAGGTCAATTAAGCGCCGCTACCCTTCAGCCAGGTCTGTGTTTTTGTATTCGGATATCACTAAAGAAGTATTGTACAAATTTTCACAGTGCCTCAAATACATACCTAATCAAAAATGTCTAACAGCTCTCGGTCTATACGACACCGCTATCTTAGGAAACCGAGATTTTAGTGAAACGAATATAACTAAAAACACTAAACACAGAACCACTAGTAATTTATAATAGAAATCTATGTGAAAATTTTAATACAAAACATTCTGACTTATTACTTGCGCGGGAAGCGTAAAAAAACTTAAATAAAACACAATACTAGGTCGTTAAATTACCTACACACAGCTAAATTAGAGTCAACTACGTGTTTAATATTAAAATTCAAGAATACATTACTTATGTAATGAATTTAAGTTTATAGTTATTAAGTAACGATTGATTTAATTATATGTAATGAATTACGATATTTCAATATTATAATTTACAACAACTGAAATTCAATTGTAATTTGACATTCATTGAAATAAGAATAAAAAAACATTTTTATACCCGGCCGAAAGTACATACTTTCGGCTTCGGTTTTTAGACAGAAAGCCTAAAATTTATGCTCTGCTAGAATTACTCGCACGCCATTTATAACAGCGGGCCGAAACAGTTTTCTCATGCAGACTGATACGAAAGTATGTAGTTTCAACCGGGTATGAAGAAAAATAGTATACACCGCTCGGGCAGAAAGTTGAAATTCCTGCACCGCGCGGGATACACGATGTTCGAGGCGAAGCACAATTTTTTTAGATACGACACACAAGCCAAGCATGTAAAAACGAGTTTTAAAAATGTATTGTTTTCTCTATTAAAAGTTATATCATTTTGTTAAGAAACTTTATAGAAAATTGATGTCTGTTACAATTTTAATGTAGGTAAACTTTGAAGTTTATTTTCGCGTAGTACGAGTTTTATTGTTTTAAAATTTTAATTACTTTTCAAATTGAAACACTTAAATACGACTTTTATTGGATATTTATGTTTTATAAACATAACTATTTACTCTATTACAATTTTATTATGCGCATAAATCATTCGTCAGTACATTTATCAATATCAATACGATAAAACAAAAGTATAACGACACGTCTGTTAGTATGTTTCTTCCAACTATTTCGTGTTTTGAAATTGAAACCTATCCAGAAGAACACATTATCAGAATTTTTGTCTGTATACTTACATCGAAACATCTCAAAAACGAGTGAACCAATTGGTATATCATCAAATTTAAAACACAGTATAATACTTTCAGTCATGTTCGGGTTCAATTCCCGGTCAAAACCGTGAATAAATCGGCGAGTAAACTTAAAAAAACTGGTGATATACCATTTTGCCTGGATAATTAACCGGTTAATTAACGGGCTATATATGAAACAAAATTGCGACTTGTGGTTTCTGTTTCTCAAAACAACAAAAAACAAGACAATAAAGCAGTTTCCAACAGTAGAATCGAAAAAATTAATTAAATAATGTATTTATATTTTATTAAGCTGCGACCAGACATGCGGGATTCGCCAAGCGCTAATCGCCTAGTGCCGAGTGCTTGGCTTCGTATTCGGCAAGTAGTGAGCATGTTTATACAGACATGTGGGCTCTGTTTAAAAGCGTCGTAAGCGTCGTTTTCTTCGGGAACAGCGAATATAGCCGAGTGCAGTGCGAGCATCCGTTTGGTGCGAATCAATATTTTTAATCATGGACAACAATGATGAAATTTGCACAAGTATTCTCGTATTCGTGCACTTTGAAGTGGAGAGGCGAGCACTAATACTCGTCGCTCGGAGATATACGAGCACCCATCCCCACTACTCGCTATTCGACGAATAATCGGCTCGGCATTCGGCGAATCCTGCCTGTCTGGTCGCAGCTTTAGATATTGGTTATAAAATAAAAATTAATATCGACCGAAAGCTACGATCATGCACAAAACTTTCTACGGAACCTTGTATAATAATAATACGTAGCCGGATATTTAAGCGGTTAATTAACCGGTAATTTATTTTTTTACGCCACTAGAAACAACAAAGTGTTAATTTTAGTAACCTTTAGAAAACACAAATTACTGTTGAAGCGTTGGTCATTAGAACAGTTCGCGAACAAAATACTTTTTGCCTTTTATTTCATTCTTCTAAGGTCAGTTGATATCTTTATTAAACATGCGATCCTAGTATGGTAATTAAAATTAGAGTTAAAAAAACTTAAACAGCACGCTTTTATGAACTAAAAAATGCAAAATAATTTGACAACAAAATTAACTTTACTGTAAAAAGCGTGAAGTGCTCAATATCGGCAATACATTTTTCTTTTATTAGTTAATTGTAAACGTAGCACTACTATGAAAATTTAATTAGATAGCACTCCACGCTTTTACAGTGAAGCTAATTTTGTTGTTAAATTATTTTGCATGTTTGTAATTCATAAAAGCGTGTTGTTTTAGTTTTTTAACTCTAATTTTATTTATAAGATTAAAAACAATATTGCATTTGACTATGAGGTAGGCAACTCAACGTACGTCACTGTACAACGTGTTAGCTTGCTTGCTGTAATTTTTTAAGTTTTTTTTTTTTCCTGAAGGTCCTGGTCAGGATAATGGGACAAACTTATTAAATTATTGTATTGTCATCGGTCCTTGATATGTGTGCAAAGTTTCAGTTTAATCTGACGTTTCGAAGTGGGTAAATTTCACGTTCAAAATTCCATTACAAACAAACAAAGAAACTATCGATAAACCTTGCCGTCTTTAGAAAACAAAATCACTCAGTAACAAAATGAAATAACTATTTTTGAAACATAGCCAGTTGTTCCAGTTACAGCCACTTCGGCAGCACAATCGTCGGATATAGGCAAGCTGTCCAACGTCAAGCGGTGCACAAGGCCAACACATTCTCTCTCTTTTCTTATAAAGTAGTGTTCTCTCTCGTGCACACTTTTTGTTTGTGTTTTTGTACGCTGTGTATACAGTATGACTTAACAAGGTGAGCTCTCATTTAATTAGAGTCCATTCTTTCCATCCAACGGGGTACTTGACATTCTACTTTTTTGTCCTGTTAATAATAATATACACTCTACTTTATAAAAATGGTCGACAATGCAAGAGAAGTTTGCTAAGATAGAAGAGGAAATTTACCTCTTCATCGCTGTAGAGAAATTAGGTAATTAACAAAGGTGCGTTCTTCAAAGTTGCGGCACACAATGACCTTTCAACTTTCACGAAGAGACACTCAGCTAGTGTTGGGTAACTCAGATCTGAACCGGTTCAAAGAGCCGACTCCGACAGAAGATCAGTGAGAGCCGACTCACTTTTTTTTTGAGCCGACGGATCAACGGATCCGCATAACTCAGTGAAACACTTAGCACACAAAAGCACATTTTACATTCACGTATCAGTTCTTGCTTTGATGCATCTGTCAGCTCAAATGACTCATGCATCACATTTTTGGCTATGCATTCTTGATTCTATACAGGTCGTGATATGATTGACTGAACTAGGTAACTCAGTGGCAGACTGCAGTAACATATTCAGAACTCGGCTCTTTTTGAACCGGTTCAGTGAGCCGGCTCACATACGGGATCCAGATGCAAAGATGCAGATCACTAAAAAGACCCGTTTTTCCCATCTCTACACTCAGCCAAGCTACGGACTGTAGGACGTCCATACCAAAATTCAGAGAGTCCGAAATTCTGAAATGTTTCGTTTTCGGAACCCGTTATTTCGGAATTAATTGTAAGAATAACAGATAAATAAAAACGCTTGAAAATGTTGTAAAAATATTACTAAATTATTTCTCGACGATCGCTGTAGGCGCCAGGTGGCAAGGGGCGCCAAAAAGCCAAATGCGAAAAACAAGATTTTATTATTGAGTGACTGATTGAAATTAACATCTAGATACTACTAATTTAATTATTATAGCGGCAGGCACTTTCTTAATGTTAAAGAAGCACAAATATACTAATTAAAGCTACTTAATTTAATTTAAATTCAACAAGTGTTGATGTTTGATTTTTGAAAATTTGGGACTAATTATTTATTTAACATAAAACCGAACTACAATTTGCGTGAAATAAAAGCGTCGACCAAAGGGCGCTGAAAGATAATTTCGCTCTACCCTGATCAAGAGTTAGGATTGGACTTTCCCACTTCCTTATGGAAAACAAAATGGATCTGCATTATAAAAGAAAAAACGCCTCAATCTTGATAAATTACTGTCTAACTCAATCCAGATGTGTTATAAAACAGTAAGAAAAAGTAGAAATGACACGCCCTAACATTTTTCTATCGAGATATGAGTAATAGCGGTGTTTTTTTTCTTTGGCATCTTGTATCTTGTACATAACACATCTCGCAACATAACCTACAGCAATCTGCTGTTTGCTACTCAAAGCTCAGTGAGTATGTTAGCTACCAATGTTGCCAAGCTGACTCGTTTAAAAGCCGCCAAACAACACTGAAAATCACACTACAAAGCTAGAGTTAAAAAAAATAAAACACCACGGTTTTATGCACTAAAAATGCAAAATAATTTGACAACAAAATTAGTTTTACTATAAAATGCGTGGAGTACTTAATATCGGTAATAAATCTTCCATTTACTAGCTAATTGTAAACGTAGAGCTATTATGAAAATTTAAGTAGATAACACTCCACGCTTTTTACAGTACAGCTACTTTTGTTGTCAAATTATTTTGCAATTTTTAGTTGATAAAAGCGTGTCGTTTTAGTTTTTTTAAATTCTAATTTTAATTATGAGATTAAAAACGATATTGCATTTGACTATGGGGTAGGCAACACAGCGTACGTCACTGCGTGCTAGCTTGATTGCTGTAATTTTTCAAGTTTTTTATCCTGAAGGTCCTGGTCAGGATAATGGAACAAACTTATTAAATTACTGTATTTTCATCAATCCTTGATAAGTGTGCAAAGTTTCAGTTTAATCTAACGTTTTGAAGTGGATAAATTTCACGTTCACAGATTCCTTAACAAATAAACAAACATACATGTGAACAAGGGCGTCGCCAGCCTTTGAGCCAGAGGAGGGCAGAAGGATGAAAAAAAAGCAAAAAATTCAGATTTTTGAGGGTTAAGATATTAAATATTAACACATTTATTGAATCCTTAAATTTGATTTTAGTTTCAGAGTGATTCTGCTGAACGCTACATTTTATTACTTACTTATTCTGTGACATTAGGCAGGAAAACTTATAACTTAAAAAAATCCTGAACAGCTGCCCCTACCTGCCCCCCCTTGGCGACGCCCCTGCATGTGAAGCTAATAAAAGCGTGTTAAAAATCGATCAGTATGTGTGGTATAAAAAAAGCTTCTATAGCTGGCAACACTGGACTTAGAAGGAGATGACTGTTGTTGACGGGGCATCGAATATCAAAGCTCTCGCAAGCTTTTCACTGTGTGTGTGCTTTCAAAATATACACGGGTGTGCGTTTGTTTATAAGTGTGCGTCTACACAAAGAATGCTTGCACTTACCACCTTTCAATTGATGCCAGCTGGCACGGGGTGCATAAAACGTGAATGGATACAAACTGTGTAGGTATTCTATAATATACTATGTGGCACAAAGTCTTCAATCTGTTTTGCACATCCGCTAACTAAACTAGCGAATGTGCACCTATTATCGATTTACGCGTTAGGGCTGAGTTTCGTTCATACAAGAAGGCATCCCACCAAAAACGTTTCATGTAAAGTTAGTTGTAGAGATGGGAAAAACGGGTCTTTTTAGTGATCTGCATCTTTGCATCTGGATCCCGTATGTGAGCCGGCTCACTGAACCGGTTCAAAAAGAGCTGAGTTCTGAATATGTTACTGCAGTCTGCCCAGTGCCGGATTATACCAAGTGCCGCCTGTACGCTAAAACAGGGTTGCCGCCCACTTAAGGCTAGCGTTTTCCCGAGTTTCTCTAGGTTATCTTTTCTTTCATTGAAGTTACTAAGTCCTTGCATGGCATAGGGGTATTTCTTTTCGAAGAGTCGAGCTTGAAGTGATGACTTCCGGATTGGATAATTTGAGGAAGCAAAAAAAAGTGCTTTTCCATTGAAGAGCGTAAATAAGATTTTCCGATTGGAGGTTCAAGATAGACCCTCATTTCGTTAGTTAGAAATCATTTTTTTTTTTTGCGACCGTCCCTGCCGCCCCTCCGACGAGTGCCGCCCTACGCTTCAGCGTAGTTAGCGTATAGGGTAATCCGGCACTGAGTCTGCCACTGAGTTACCTAGTTCAGTCACGACCTGTATAGAATCAAGAATGCATAGCCAAGCATGTGATGCATGAGTCATTTGAGCTGACAGATGAATCAAAGCAAGAACTGATACGTAAGTGCAAAATGTGCTTCTGTGTGTTAAGTGTTTCACTGAGTTATGCGGATCCGTTGATCCGTCGGCTCAAAAAAAAGTGAGTCGGCTCTCATGGATCTTCTGTCGGAGTCGGCTCTTTCAACCGGTTGAGATCTGAGTTACCCAACTCTAGTTAGTTGCCAAGACTCACAAGTTCATGATGCTTTCACTGTTAAAAAGTTGTGAGAACTCCAGTAGAGCCAAGCCCCTAACTGAACTTCAGTTTGTACTGCGCGTTATAATCTACGGGGCCTGTCCAAAGTTCAAAGTATATACGTTGGACAGGTCCCGTAGACTACGACGCGTAGGACAAACCGGAGCTCAACTAGGGGCTTGGCTCTATTGGAGATCTCATAAGTTTTTAACAATGAAGGCATTATGAACTGGTGAGTTTTGGCAACCAACTTGACATGAAATGTTTTTGGTGGGATTTCATTTCTTTTGGACAGGCGCCTAGAATATTTTTTCAGTATTTTTCATCATCAATGAAGATTTGCACATTTTGCATATATTCCTTTATGCACAGATATGTACCACCTATATGAAGGGTTAGAGGGGGAAAGTTTCCGATTTATTAATTTTTCCGTTGCTCATATGCAAATTCTAGCCTGCATATCAAATTTCAGACTTCTAGGAAGTACTCTAGAGGTTTTGAAGATCATCAGTCAATGAATCAGTGACGAAATCGATTTATTTCAGATGTCAATAAATCTGAATCCATAAAAGCTAGATGATGATACATGGTACGTTTGATGACTCTAATAAAGACATTTTATCCTGAAAGTTTCAGCTTTCTAGTATTATCCAGACCGAAACTATGACGGTTCGAAAATACGACGATACGGTTCTAGAAAAGATTGGTAGTGCCTCGTTTCCTTTGGCTCGTCTTGGCGTAGGCAGTTCCGTGCCCCCAGATAAGACGTTGACAAATCACAATAGTAAAAATTTGTACATCGTTATAAGGTTTTCCCAAGACAAATAGAAATGAAACATGCATTGTTAAAACTTCAAAACTAAAGCACAAATCTATTTTGATACATATTGCAAGCAGAAAGAAACTCGAAGAAAACTAAACTTCTTTATAAATTGTGTATAATAAATCACAGCGCCATTTTTGTTTTTCATGAAATATTGCACGAAGATTTCTGATTATCTCGGACTTCAAAATTTACACAACTTTTTTGATTACTTTTTCTTTCACTAAATTGAAAATTTTAACTACAATCATAAATGTTTTGACAAGTAAACGAAATAAAACATTTATGAAAATTAAATAAAATGTCTAGTGAGGAATTATGTTTGTGATGAGAAAGGTTCCTCATTTGACATATTTTGTTTGTTGAGAAGAAGTCATTTAATGTCGTTTGCCTGTTTCTGTTTCGCTCAGCAAAGTGTTGGCGATAGCAAGATATTGCATCAACGACACTTCGTCTTGCCTTTGAACTTCTATCAACATTTGAATCATTTTGTAAAAACTGATCCATAATTTACGTTATAGTGGCGAAACTTTTTTTAAGAAACACCGCATCATATTGAAACGCTGTCAGACGATGTCTCATTGTATTCCAAAATTGTCGATCGTATGCCGTGTCGATTCTTAACCAAATACGACTTGCTGGGTTATATTAGAAATGAGAATTTAATTTAACGAACTAGTTCTATGTCAACATTTTCTTCTTTGTTTTTGTTGTGACGCCAAGTTGAATTGTTTCAACTGTACGTGCGATATAGATACCATACAATGTTTTATGTAACTCATCAACGGAACGTGCTTCCACTTAAATTTTACAAATGGAATGGTTAATCTTATTTAACTTGTGCAAACTAATTAACAGGACTTGGTCGTTTTTATTTTCCGACCACGTCTAAATGAAAATAGCCGGTTTAAATTAAGAAAATTCTCGTGAAAACACGCGAAGAAAATGCGTAGCGGAAAAACAGATAACATTTCATAAATTAACTGAACATTACATTGTGTTTTTGATTTTAATTTGAATCATTAAAAACGCATTCTTTGTTGTTTCAGGTAAGTGATTTTATTCTATCTTCATGAGTCGACGAATTTGGTGAGTTTAAATTAACTTTTATAATTATAATTTTTAAGTTGATGTTTCCAAACATGAGTGAGAACTGTGTAAGCGAGAAAACTCTCTAAGTGAGAATCATTGCCAGGTACCGTCTTTGTAACCCTCTATAAAACCTCTATAAGCGAGAAACAGAAACCTCTATAAGAGAATGATGTTTTTCATTCATGGACCTCTATAACTGAGACTACTACTTGCTTGTACCTCTATAAGCGATAATCGAACGTATTAATAGTTCCACAAAATTTAAGAATGAGTCGTAAATAGCTGAACTAACATTACTTTTGTATCATTTGGTTTTATTTTTCTTATTTTATTCGAATGGTCAAATATGCTGACTTATTTGTCGAACTTACTACAGTTGATAAGTATCAATTTCGAAGAAAGGTTCGGTACATAATCATAATATTAAAACGAAAAATTAAAGTGCTGTCTTTAAGTGATAAACTTAAAATTTATCACTACATATTTGCTATATTTTTATAGACCTCTATAAGTGAGTGAAGGCCACTCCTGTACCTCTATAAGTTACAGAAACTCGGGTTAGTGAAAAACCTCCTAAGCGAAAAAGAGATTGCAGTCACTTGAACTCTTGCTTATCCAGGTTCGACTGTATGTATTTTTTGACATGGAATTCATAGGCATGTAACGTATTACTCGCAAGTTTCATGAACCGTTATGTTTAAAATGTACTTTCAGTATACTACTATTTTACGAACTGCTCAACCAATTCCAGCAAACCTACTGACAATTTTGACAACTGACTTCGGTCGCCTCTAGACTTTGTCTGCGTGAGGGTGTTTTTGCGCCGAAAATGTCTAAACTGCTCCACTAAAACTTAAATATCTGGGGAACTACAAGTTCGATCGCGAAAATACAGAGGGAGTCGAGATCCTCAGGAATAAATCTCTCTATTAACACCAATTTCGAGTACCAGAAGCACTCACAGAAAAGAATAACAGCATTTGAACCTAAAAATTAGAAATGCCTCAACCTAAAAATCGCGATAAAACTCGAACCAAAAATTTCAAACCGAAAGCCAATCCTATGCAAATCGTTTGAGACTAAAATCAAAGAAGTTGTTCGCCTGTATATAAAAGTAAATAAAAATGAAGAATGTGATTTTCACATTAAATAGAGAAAAAAATTCAATTTAACTTATTTACATTTGAAAACATCTGTAAAGTGCAGCATTGTGAAAAAATTCACAAACCTCCCAAACGCGTACATAATTCTAGAAAATCCGAGATATTTCATAAAAAAAATATTTTCTCTGATATCTATAAAAATACAGGAACCAGTTAATAAAAATAATTTGTTTTTTTTTTACGTCATTTTAGGCAATTATATGATTTTAACTTTAAAATGCATATAGTTTAAAAGACGTTAAAGAAAATACACAAAAATCAGGCATTCCTCTCTCATTACCTCCGAAACTACTGAGCCTAAAATTTGAGAAAAAAGTAGCGAATATCATTTATCATCTCCTTAGACATCCTATTTTATTTTATCAATGTACACCTTTAACGAAAATGTCAATATCAATTATCGCGATCACGCCAAAGAAGTATAACTTCTGCCGCGCGTACATAAGTATACGCACCAATTTTTTTTTTCGTTTTGTTGACACTTGTATTTAATAGCGTCAAATAGACAGACAAAGTGAATACGAATAATTGCCAAAAATTTAAATGTATTTGTATGTAAATAAAGAGTAAGCATTTTCATTTTAATGTAATTTTGCTTCGGTGTTTTCCTTTGTTTGACATTTTTCTTATGTAATTCCCGTTTCCCTTATATAATCTTCAAACAGCTTTATTTAATTTTAATAAAACGTCTTTGTTTTAAAAAAAAACTAGAGGCTTTTTTTATATTACAAGATAATAATCTATTATTATTATGATATTCCTACCCTTTTGAAAAATATGTCATAAAATACATAAACTAACAAAAACGTTAGGTATATGTTATTATTACAAATTAAAATTGGAGTTTAAAAAACTAAAACAACACGCTTTTATGAACTAAATAATGCAAAATAATTTGACAACAAAATTAGCTTTACTGTAAAAATCGTGGAGTGCTATCTATTTAAATTTTTATAATAGATCTACGTTTACAATTAGCTAATTAATTAATGAAAAATGTATTACCGATATTAAGCACTTCACGTTTTTTACAGTAAAAATAAAGTTGTCAAATTATTTTGCATTTGTTAGTTCATAAAAGCGTGTTGTTTTAGTTTTTTAAACTATAATTTTAATTATAAGACTAAAATAATATTGGATTTGATAATGGGGTAGCCAACGTACGTCACTGTACAGCGTGTTAGCTTGCTTGCTGTAATTTTTCAAGTGCAAACTTATTAAATTATTGTATTATCATCGGTCCTTGATAAGTGAGCAAAATATCAGTTTAATCTGACGTTCTGAAATAGTTAGCTGTAATATTACTGTAATAATTTATAATGCAATGATGTGTATACGAAATTTCGTTAAAATTAATTCGTTTTGCGTTACTTTTACATCGACGGTGTGAAGTTGTTCAAGATGATGTCGAGATTTTAGGTCCCACCATTCGACTGACACCAATAGTGTATGTGTCTTAATACTATGTATACTGTATAGGCAAAAACATTTATAAAGCCGGTTATCACAAAACGAATAAAAATTTTTCTTGAAAAGTTTCTGACACTAAATGTGCAAAAACTTCACATTAGTACCGCCGTTGATGTTAAACAGCTTGACTGAAAAAGTGAGATAAGACGAACTTTTCACTGAGAAAGCTGGCAAAGTTGCAATGCAAACTGCTTACAAGTATTGCTCAGGTAAACTTTTTAACTCTATAGTCTACTTTTACATAACATATTATATTCAATCTGTTTCGTATATGTTACTAAGAAAACTTTGGCCGTTTTGCACATTTACTAGGCAATGTGTAAAACCACCAAAATCGATATACAGTAAGACCTCGATTAACACTGCTCTGCTTAACACTGTTCCAGGATTACGCGATTTCTAAAAAAAAAGTTTAGCTAATATAATGTAAATTATGGATCAGTTTATACAAAATTATTCAAATGTTGACAGAAATTCAAAGCCAAGACGAAGTGTCATTGATGCAATATCTTGCTATCGACAACAGCTTGCTGAACGAAACAGAAAACGGCAAAGGACATTAGATGACTTTTCCACAAAAAACAAACTATGTCAAATGAGGAACGTTCCTTATCACAAGCATAACTTCTTACTCGAACTTTTATTTGATTTTCTTAAATGTTTTTTGAACAAAAATCGATATTAGCAATTAATAAATCTGTAATTAATGTGATTAAAAAGTATTTAACAATAAATGTTACAACATTGAATAATATTCGTTTTAATACTGTGGCTCAAACATTTGTTAACAATTGTTTTCAGAATATTTAACTAAATAATTTTCAGCATATTTCTTAATTTAGTTATTTTGCAAATTGTCGGAATATTTTACAATTTTTCACATTGTCGGCAGCATATGCAATGTATAGATATAAGAAATTATTCGTCTAGTATAGTTTCACAAAGTTTTATCTTTTTTGAATTATCTTGTAGAAAACGTTGATGCATCGCGTCATTAAAAAGTTTCGCAAGAAATTTAAATAAACTCAGCAGATAACATCAAAAAATAGATTTCTTTTTTAAAAAAATAAGAAACTTGTTGCACTTTTTATGTTTTAAAGTTTGAAGATTTGCGTGATTATAGTAAATTAATTAAATTATTGTCAGTTTTCAAATAGAATAATTATTATTCTACTAACTTTCAATTTTAGCACAACAAATAGCCCTGAATAGGAACTAGTATAAGACGATTTAAAATTAGTAATGAACAAAGCAAGACAAAGACCAAATCTTGCGTATTCAGTCTTGGTCTTGCTTATTTGGTCTGTTACTTACGTCTTTTGAAAAATTTTCTTAAACACTATCACCGTCAAGGATTTTAGAGGTATAAAATATAAAATATTAGTAGATATTTTTCGTACGCTTATAGCTACGTACTGGCTGAATTAATTGAGAATAATAGCTATTGTCTGCTATAGTTGTTAAGAAACATTCATTGTTGTAGCACTATATTAGAAAAATTTATTATTCCAACACGTCACCGTCTGGATTTAAACCAGAATCTTTCCACTTTCGCGGCGGAATGAGTTAATCAATTACTCTACGGTGCACACAATTCAATTTGAGAGTTAATGTTGCTAAAAATAATTGGCTCTCGCATGTAGTGAATTTGAGTGTTGTAAACGCTATATTATGAAGGATTAAAAATTGAATTGTGTGCACCGTAGAGTAATTGATTAACTCATTCCGCCGCGAAAGTGGAAAGATTCTGGTTTAAATCCAGACGGTGACGTGTTGGAATAATAAATGTTTCTAATATAGTGCTACAACAATGAATGTTTCTTAATAATTATAGCAGACAATAGCTATTATTCTCAATAAAATATAAAGTTATGAGAAATATTCATGTTTCCCATTTCGAACGGAAGTTATAATATTTAGCTTGGTCTTGCATATTCGGCCTTACTTTTGGCCCTGTTCATTTGATCGTGGTCTTGGTCTTGCTAGTGTAAGTATGGTCTTGGCTTTGGTCTTACAGAATCTCAACACCAAGTCTAAGATCGATTTTGCTCATCACTATTTGATTGATTATCATTCGTTTGCCAAAATCTGCATTAAATCTGACATTGTTTTGCAAGAAAGAAAAATGTTTTCCACGGCTTGTTTTAAGCTACAACCAACACAGTGAAACAAACTTTAATACAAAAGAAAAATTGAGCAAACGTATAATATATTATGCGTTTACAAAAGAAAGAGATGCAAATATTTCAGCTGTTTTTCAAATACAAAAAGACGAAAAAAGAATTTGCTACCGCCACGCGGTTCTAAAAAATTTCCAATGCAAATTACTTGCACATACACAGTGATGAGATGCAAACTCCTCAATGTCACCACTGAGCCATAATAAACGGATATAGATAGCTAACACATCATTGAATGATAACCTATAGTCTATACACAATATATCACAAGATAGAAAACAAACAAAAACGCCGAGCTCGCGAGAAGAGATTTCCGTACTATTCCGTTTTCCTTGAGTTTTTTGAAACTTGAATATGGCATAAATAACGGGAGACCTAGACCTTAAACAACATACTCTGTACAATAAGCTTTAAGGCGACCCTATTATATTACGTAACTAACCACCAACGGTGCGAAGTATTCGCACGGGTCCGCTAGTTACTGTTGACAATTGCCGGTTAGAGCCATTACGTACTGTCGACTAGTCGCCGGCGACTCAGTCTCTCGGCGACCAAAACATAGCCAACTCGGCCGGGAGACTTGCCGAGCGACAGTATTCCAAGTCCAGCAGTCGCCTGTGCGTCGCCACGTCGCGGCGAGTCGTTCGTCGACTTCGAGTCGCTCGGGCGACCGACGACTAAGTGCGTAAACACTATAGTAACTCACAGTCGCCGTCGACCGAGTCGCCGGCGACTAGTCGACAGTGCGTAATGGCTCTTAAGCTATCTTTGTTGTAGGTCTCTGTGAGATGTACTCCAAACTTGTCAACGGTTCCGTCTCGTCACGCCCAAAGGCGGAGGTTCTCCAAACTAGTGCAAAGGGGCACAAAGACATCATCTTACACAAGACATTCCAGCGATATAAAATTTATAGCTTGTATTGTGGAAAAATGTGTGTATCGTTTAGTAAAGTACATTGAATTTGTAAACATTTAAATGTCCACAAGAGTCACAGCTACTAAATCAACCCAGTATACCAGCAGTTCGCAAACTTTTTTTCTTTATACCCGGGCGAAAATACACGTACATTCAAGGGCAGAAAGGTGAAAACCCTGAATTGCGCGACTTGATGCCCGAAGCTAAGCCAATGTGCGACATAAACGCCCGTTTCTTTTGATTGCGTTGACTTAGAAGTTTGATTTTTTCACAACTGCAATAGATTGCAGATCACTGACACCTCCACGGGTTTGTAAGAGAAAAGGTCTTGACAAAAAGACAGATGGACGGACAACGAAGTGATCTTATAAGGGTTCCTTTTTTTCTTTTGAGGTACGGAATCCTAAAAATTAAGTTAAATTAAATTGAAGGTTCCATAGTTCAATTGTTTTCTATTATAATATTAAAACTAATAGAAGAACATTTTTTAAATTAAGTTTACTATTTTTCTAAATTTTAAGACGGTCGCAAGAACAGGAACCAATGCTTAAAGATAATTATGAACCTCTCTGTAATTAAAATTTGTACAGAACAATACATTTCCTCTAATCAATGTCCTTTTTGCTGACTGATTTAAATATTCAACGTAACATGACAAATCAATTAGTAAGGCATGTACCAGTTTCTTGTATTCAAAAAGTATTTCCTACTATCGTGATAATGTATACGCGTAATCTCAAAAACTGCTGAACCGCTGCTGATTAATATGCTATTATATTATATTATATATTATATTATATTATATTATATTATATTATATTATATTATATTATATTATATTATATTATATTATATTATATTATATTATATTATATTATATTATATTATATTATATTATATTATATTATATTATATTATATTATATTATTTTATTATTTTATTTTTAATAATTTAAGTTCATAATTATAAAAGCTAAGGCCGTGACTAGCATAGAGCTTACAACCCACGCTTTTATGATTATGAACTTAAATTATTAAAACATATTTTTATCGTTTTTAATATACTCCAGTAAAAGCTTGTCTTTATAGAAATTTTTTATTCAATATTTCATTTTCAAATTGGATTTTAAATAACGTTGTTTTTTGTACGGAACCTTAAAAAGACATCTTTCTTCACATGTAATCTTAGACTATTTTCGACATTGGAACTTGTTTCAGAAATCCAGAACTGGGAACCAAAATATCGAATCCAGTTTCGGAGCTGAGAAAGATCCGTTCTTAGCAGCCCCAGATCTAGGGAGTGGTAAACCGGGGCGCCTGTCCCGGGTGGCAATTTCAGGGGCCACTAAAATCATAATATAATAAGTAATAAAGAGTGCAAAGGGTTCTTGTTCTCCCCTCCAGATCACTTATTATATATTTTTGAGTTTTTTTAAGATTATATCTCAAACGCTGGAGAGATGGCCCCACTATGAATTTTCTGCCCCGGCTCGAAAAAATCATAAATCCGGGGCTGGTTCTTGGAGACCCTATCTCTATGTGCATTGGGTGGATACGTTACGTAGGTTAAGATTTAGTGTTAACGGTTAATGGTTTCCAGAACATTGGTGTACCTTATATGCAGGTATGTGTATGTGTTCTGAAGATAGTTTCTAATGCAATGCATAGAGAAAGGAATTGTTATAGAAAAGTTATGGACGTATGAGTAGAGAGCTTTTGTTGAAACCGTTTTAAACCGGATGTTTACTACTATAGCTCCACCTCTCTTTTGTTAAAACCGTTACCTACTTGTTATAACGACTGACCAATAATACAAAGTGGATAGTAGCCGGTAACATAAAACATTCGTACCGGGTCGCAGAAAACATTGTCAAAAAATTGGAGTTTAAAAAAATTTAAACGACATGCTTTTATGAACTTAAAGAAGCAAAATAATTTGACAACAAAACTAGCTTTTAATGTAAAAAGCGTGGAGTGCTTAAAATATCGGTAAAACATTTTTCTTTTACTATAGCTGATTGTAAACGTAGAGCTATTATGAAAATTGAATGAAAATTTATTTTTTACAGTGAAGCTAGATTTGTTGTCGAATTATTTTGCGTTTTTTAGCTCACAAAAGCGTGTTGTTTTAGTTTTTTTAAACTCTAATTTTAGTTATGAAACTAACAAACAAAATATTTCAATTGACTATGGGGTAGGCAACGCAATGTACGTTTTAGCTTATTTGCTGTATTTTTTCAAGTTAATTAATTCACATAAATTTATAATATATATGTAAATATTTATACCTATAAATTATTATATTGTGTACAAAGTTTCAGTTTAATCTGACGTTTTGAAGTAAGTGAATTTTACGATGATTTCGTCACATACGTTCAAAGATTTTATCCTGAAGGTTCTGGTCAGGATAATGAGACTAAATTATTGTATTGTCATCGGTCTTTGATAAGTGTGCAAAATTTCAGTTAAATCTGACATTTTGAAGTGAGTGAATTACAAGTTAAAAGATGTCGTTACAAAGCGTGTTAAAAATTGATTTGACAGTGATCTTAGATTGTGATCATACACTAGTAGTTTTTATACATATATAAGAGCAGTCTAATGTCGTCATTCCACTGAATGATAAAAATATTAAATGGTCTTCCAGCTGACGTCATTCTTAGACGAGGGAGCCTGTGTATCTAATGACCTTGTACGTTAAATGTGTCATCCATGATTACACGTTTGTATAACGCAATAATATTTAATATAACTGTCAAATTATGATTAAGTCCAAAAAGTTGAAAACCATTTATCTAACTGTAGTCGTAGTTTTTATATAAAAGTGTTTTTCAAATGAACAGCTCCATTGCGAAAATGCGATTGAATGTTTTTTTTATTATTTTGAATCTTAACTTTTATTGGCAATTTCGAAAAGCCATTAGAAGCAAATCGAGTATAAAAGCTGGCGTTGAAAAGCAAACTGAGTCAAAGTAATCCGTAAACACATTATTACATCTATGTGAAAAAAACGCTATTTCAATCATCCGTCTTTATTTAATTCACTTCACTTAAAGTGCGTTTAGACTTTTCGATTCAAATTAAACTAAACATCGAAATATTTAAAGACGTATTCCGCAATCAAGTTTTATTAAGCTGACTGATCTATCAGAAATTCCCAACTGTGGTCGCCTTAAAAATTTCAAAAAAAACATATTTTGCCCTAAAAATTGAATCAAAAAACGTAATATTTCTTCAATATTTCTTTACAGCACTTCACGAGGTTTCGATTTAATATTTTCAAGTTTTTTCCTGTATAAACTGATGTCAAAAATACTAATAAATATAGCTTGCTACATATATTTTTTTTTATTTATTTTTTTCTGTTCAAAAATGTGCGTAAAACTTATGCTAATTTTCTTTTTTTTCCCGATTGTTTAGATCAAACAAACTGTAAAAACTTGGCTAAAAGTCATATGGTAAATATTTCTAGTTTATTTTGAAGCATTAACATCAAAGATTAAATAAAATTTTTCCTTGAAATTAGAGATTTCCGAAACGCGATAGACCTATGCAGTAAAAAAGGGAACATTGTGGACAGCTAGCAAACAAGCAACTTACTGAAAACAAAAAGTTAAGCCTGAATTTTTAGAGCTATATTATTAAACACTGATCGATCATAAATTTCGACTTTGGCGAACTATTGCGTCATCTTTTAGCATACTAAAGAGGGGTATCACTTCACAATTTATGACGCACTTGTCGTAAGTTGAATTTATATATTTTTATTCAAAATACGTCTATAAGCTACATAATTTACGGCGTCATGCTAAAGTATATTTCTGAAATATTCGAGTACAACATCATACAGTCGCGTTCAAAGTATCTTTTCTTCATACCATGCCCTTACGGTGTAATATACTATTTTGTTTCTTAAAAATGTTCGATTCAGTGTAAATGAATATGTATCATTTTTCAAAGTCACAAGCAGTCAGGTTTATTTAGGCCTAGTACCAATTCACTATTTGATGATGACGTTTCGGCAGAGCTGTTATTCTGTTCTATTGTATTTATTCTATACGTGGCAATATCGTGTTGTAATATACGGAGTTATTGGTCGATGACTCTTCAAGCAAGATGGATTGTCATTAAGGATGATACCTTGAATGATAGACCAAGTGTACTATCACATAGAGTACCTAGTTTTGAAAGACTATAATGCCTAATCTCTATTTCAAAACCATAAAAATAATAGTTTAAAAAAACTTAAAAAAACACGCTGTAATAGCAAACCGAAAATATTTTTTTACATTTTAGTTTGGTTTGCTATTAAAGCGTGTTTTTAAACTATTATTATTTTTTAGTCTTTATTTTTTTATCCCGATGAACCTGGTCAGGATAATGGGACAAACTTATTAAATTATTGTATTGTCATCGGTCTTTGATAAGTGTGCAAAGTGTCAGTTTAATCTGACGTTTTGAAGTGGATGAATTTCACGTTCAAAGATTCCATTACAAACATACAGGTGAAGCTAATAAAAGCGTGTTAAAAACATGAAACCATCATCAGAGCCAAGATTGACAGCTAAAAGTGCGAATCCGTTATTAATTTATTATTTTAATTTGATTGTTTAATTGCATACGGTATCCATGGTGAAGGGTGACACAGGACGGTATAATAATTTTGTCTTGTTTATCCGGTGTCATTAAAAATGAATCAAATTACAGTTCGATGCATATACCGATATGCAATATAATTCACCGCTAATGATATCGGAATATGAAAATTAATTATCTGCCACTAGTCACTAACAAGGATAGTAGAAGAGCTGTTAGACATTTTTGGGTAGGTAGGTACTTATTTGAGGCACTGTGAAAATTTGTACAATACCTCTTTAGTAATATCCGAAGATAAAACATAGACCAACAAATTTTTAAAATAGCAAAGCTTTTTTCGCCACAAAAAGCTCTTGAGGCATTTTAAATTTTAATAAGTACCTTGAAATTTAGTATTTAAAGGGTTGAAAAATAAAAAAGCCAGATTTCTTTATCGAGTCTAAAACTTAGCCACGTGTTTGCAAAATTATTTTTTTGAAAAATTTAAAAAATAGATTTGAAGCACGTTGAAATTTAAGCAGAATAATATTGGTACTAAAAATAGATATTTTAATAAAAAAAAGGTCGGTTTCGGTGGGACATTCAACCTACAGGTGATTAAAAATTTGAGGGTCGGTTAAGCCTCGCTACCCTTCAGCCAGGTCTGTGTTTTTATATGTAACTAAAGAGGTATTGTAATTTTTTACAGTGCCTCAAATACTTACCCAAAAATATCTAACAGCTCTCCTACTACAAGGAGCGGTTAAATAACCTCAAACTCGCATTTTTTTAAGATTATGGATTCAACAGTATTTTATTTTATTAATGTACATCTTTAACGAAAACGTCAATATCAATTATCGCGATTACGCCAAAGAAGTATAACTTCTGCCGCGCGTAAATACGTACACGTACCATTTTTTTTTATTTAAATAATTTGCTCAATCAATGTTTATTATCGATTCTCATCCAACTATGGTTTTTTATGCTTATTTGGATAATGCTTTATCATAAATTGTGTAATCTGTTAGCGTCTTGTGCATATTCCTGTATCAGTGCACTAAATCGAACGGAAGTAGCGCGCTAAATTATCACACATTTCTATATCAAAATGGCCGCCCATGCTGCATCGCTGCTTCGTCGACACAACTATATAAACCCCCGGGCTAAGCGCATCTATCGAATGCCGAAACTGATATAGTCCGTCCATTATCCAAATGCAACTACATAATCACACCGCCATTGCCTTTGAGAATTATATACTTTTTTATATTTTGTTTTGTTTAATTTTGTAACATTTAATGTTAAATATTTTTTTATCACATTATTTATGTGTTGCTATATCGGTTTTTGTTCATTAAAACATTTATGAAAATCAAATAAAAGTTCGAGTAAGAAGTTATGTTTGTGATGGGAAAGATTCCTCATTTGGCATATTTTGTTTTTTGTGAAGAAGTCATCTAATGTCGTTTGCCTTTTTTCGTTCAGCAAGTTGTTGTCGATAGCAAGATATTGCATCAATGACACTTCGTCTTGCCTTTGAACTTCTATCAACATTTGAATCATTTTGTATAAATTGATCCATAATTTACGTTATAGTGACTACTTTTTTTATAGAAACCGCGTAATACTGAAAAAGCGCTAAGCGGAGCAGCATTAAGCGAGGTCTTACTGTACAATATTACTTGCATGTCTCAGTGTGCATATGTGTGAGCCCCTTTATCTTACATCCGGTTTGTTTTACGAGACTTTTATATCTTCAACTTGCGATACTGTATAATACGAGATATATATAATATCTTATGCGCTGGAGTCAGGTACAGGCGGTCCAAACATGTGAACTACATTCCAAAACGATAATAATATTCCTTTCTCAGCGCAGATTAGATACACCGGTTACCTCGTTAATTAATGTCGCCAGCTGGGAGACCGTTCAATTTTTTTACCAACTATATGCAATATCAATTGACAGTTCACTGGATGACGTCATTTCCCCACTACTATTATAAGGAACAAGGTCGCCGCTCTAGATAATAATCTTGACAGGTTACCTTGTTCTATGAATGACGTCAGCTGGGCGAGCGTATTTTTTTCAACCTCACAATAGCAATTGACAGTCCACTGGATGACGTCATTTTTCCACTATTATCCAACAGAACGAGGTTACTTCTGTATCTAAGAACCTTGAGTGCAGGACATTTCGTAGGAAAACAATAGTTCGACTGTCCTTCAGCGATCCCTACTCAACCGATTTGTATAACGTTTTTCAATTGAAGATAATTCGTTATTTTTCTTTATTGTTTTTATAAAGGAACAATTTTAAACGCTCCTAACATGTTTCGCGTATGGATCGGGGTTTTATCGGAGCTACTCAATCCTCTTCGGAAAAATCCAAAACGAGCTACCGAACATACGTATGTGAATCTAGTTCGCCTAAAGTTCGAAAATTTTAAACAAAGCGATTGATGAAAATTAATATCAAATATTTATAAATATAAAATACGAGTCGATTGAAGATTGTGAAAATTTGAAAAATCGGTGGCCTTGAATTAGTTTTTTGTTAAAGAGAAATATTGCACATTATAGACGCTCAATAACTGAGATCTTTGTTAAAGTTAGTGTTAGCATAAAAAATCACATATATAATAAATATATAGATTAAAAGTATAAGCGTTATTTAAAGAGTGTATACCACATAAATTTTTAACCTTCTTATGAGTTTTCATATAGATATACGAAAGAATATAGCATATATGAAAGTTTACAAGTAAGCAACAGAGGAATCAATACTCTTCATCCCAAAAAATTTCCAGCATTAGTATCGAAAGAAATGAGTATGAGATTCTTACTTTCTAATCTGACATTTGGTGAAAATATCAAATGTTCGATTCTAAATCAAAATGTGAATATTAATGACATAAAAAATTGAGTTTAAAAAAAAACTAAAACAACACGCAAAATAATTTGACAACAAAATTAGATTTACTGTATAAAGCTCTACGTTTACAATTAGCTAATAAACAAAAAATGTATTACCGTTATTAAACACTCCATGCTTTTTACAGTAAAGCTAATTTTGTTGTTAAATTATTATGCATTTTTTAGTCCATAACAGCGTGTTGTTTCAGTTTTTTTAACTCTAAAAACAATATTGCATTTGACTATGGGGTAGGCAACGCAACGTACGTCACTGTACAGCATGTTAGCTGTAATTTTTCAAGTTTTTTATCCTGAAGATTCTAGTTAGGAAAATGGGACAAACTTATGAAATTATTGTATTGTCATCGGTCCTTGATAAGTGTGCAAAGTTTCAGTTTAATCTGACGTTTTGAAGTGGGTGAATTTTATGTTCAAAGATTCTTTTACAAACAAACATACAGGTGAAGCTAATAAAAGCGTGTTAAAAAAGGTAGCTATGTTCAGACGATTAATATACGGTCTGGGGTCATCTAATAAGTTTAATTGAATGACTGATAAGGAACAAGTGACTGTCAGACATAAAGAAGACCGATTTGGTGATTAATTAACGCGCCTGCGTCAACAACAGCCAAAATAGAGAATGTTTTAAATAGGTCTAACACAACACGTTTCGTTACCATCTACTAAACAAAGATTTATTTTTTTCCGTATATTAGTGTCTAAAATTAAAGACTGCTTATGTCACATTTTTCGTAATGTTTTCTTTATTTTCAAATAGTTTTTGGGGTAACGTCTTCAACAGTAAAAAAACGGAACCCATATGGATCACTCTTTGTCAAAATTGAATTTCTTTGAACTAAATAAAGCTATTTTGCAAACTTTGCATATATTCAGAAACTAAAAATTATTTTCTCGTAAATTTGGGATATTCAAAAAAATGTTTGTGTTCTATCATAAAATAATTCAATGGGAACCTCCCAATTTTTTTTTTTTTTTTTGGAATCTATAGACGAGGAAATTTTTGACGATTTTTATAATTTTCTACCTATAATAAAAAAAATCTTAAAAGTGTGTATTTTCAATTGAATTTTAAACACAAAATTGTGTCGCTACTAAAATGACAACAAAATATTGTCTGACCAGATTTACTACTGTGTCAAGCTCGCTGATTTGTCGATAATTTACATACATCTCTTTCTATAGATAAGGAAGTGCGACAGTTTTCTACATCATATGACAGATTATGAAAATACATACTTAATATCTTTTTTTATTCTTGTTTGCAAAAGTATATAAAAACGAACAATTTGGTTCACATTGTGTTTTGGATGAAAACTGATTCACTGTCTAAAATAATCTAATTTTGATATTGTGGGACTACAAATTGGACATAACCAACTTTGCCAAGTTGCCACAGATTTTTCATCAGAAAAAGTGGTTTTGAAAACATACACCTATAGACGTATACAGTGTGTAACAAAATAAAAAAAAAAACTTTTTCTTAGTCAAGTAATATATCGTTTTTAACTTTTTCTTAGGAACGAGTTGGAATTGATATCAAATACTCAGGTCTGCAATCCCTTGGAACTGTGTAAAAACCTATAAGGTACTTCCCGATGACCTAGAATCCTGAAATTTGGCAAGAAGCGATGTCTTATAACACAAGTAAAGGGAAAATTCCAAAAACCGTAAATTTGTAGTTACATCATAAAAAAATATGTTTTTCTATAATCGTCAAAATAGTGCATACTAGCGACATCAGACGGAATCTCTTAAAAGCTATTAGTTGAGGCGTTTTCGCGCGTTAGTGTGTATTACTATGGTCGCTATAACAACAAATAATAAATATAAAATACAGTTAATAAATACTGTCGCCAGTTTTTTTTTATTGTCTAAAATAGAAAATCGTGAAAAATTTTAACTATTTTGAATCATCCGGTATGTTGCAGACTCAATAGCAGTATATCTTATATTTTTTATACATTCTGTATATTACATACATCAATATGTGCATATTATTTTTACTTATATACTTTCGGTTTCACTCGCTCATAAAAAATAAGTGGCCAATATAGTGTTACGTTCGAATTCAATGACACCCTATAATATTCTAAAACAGAACAACAGCTTCTCGAACGCATTTTGTTTCAAATATACATTTTCGAATTTCTATTTCTTCTTTAAAAGTGATTTCGATTGAATATAATAATAAACACGTTTGAAAATTCTACAAAAATTATTATTAAATTATTTCTTGACGATTATTTCGGACAATAAGTCCATCCTCAGGGATATAAATTCTTGAGGATGGACTTATTGTCCGAAACAATCGTCGAGAAATAATTTAATAATAATTTTTGTAGAATTTTCAAATGTTTTTATTTATTTGTTATTATTAATCATGTTCTACCAAGTGCCGAGTAAAAAATCAGTGCAAATTTGATTGAATATGTATAAACGTAATGGTGGGGGAAGGCGCGGTACTAGTATGAACGAATTAGTTAATTAGAATTCTAAACGAAGGAACTGAAAATATTTTTGGAGCCCAAAAAAATCGAAAATATTCTCGGAATTGATTCAAAATAGAAATTTATCCCTTTCGTATTAACCATAAGTTGCTCCTAAAATTCTAATAAAATCGGTTACACAGGGCCGGACTTATGAAAACACTACTTCGCGGATATGAATTTACTTACTGAAGGTTGTCCTTAATTTGGATTGATAATTATATTGCAATTAAAAAACAAAATATTTATTTTAAGCGCTGTGGAAAGAGACTAAATTTTTTATTTTGTACAAAAGCAATCTTAAGTTTACAATGTGAAGCTACAATGCCTGTGTTAGCAACTACACTATATGGTCGGCAGGGTTTGGCATTACGACCCGAATTTTTTTCTTTTTTTTATTAGCATTGCTTGAATATTTCCGGCTGTACAAATTTAAAATAAAGCAATAGATCACTAAAAAAGCGTAAAACACCGACGTGCACCCAAGGTTACCAGAAACTAAGGTTGAGCGTTAGTATTGTCGAAGGTGCAACTTGGCTAGACGCGAAAGAAGGTTGGGTAGGTAATATTGTGACGTAACATGGAGTCTTTTTCCAAACAGTTGGAATAACAATAATTGAAAAACCAAGTCATGTACATCAGTAACGTAAACAATCGACAATCACAGACGTAATCATGTTTACAGCTTCTTACGCCCAACCTAGGTTGGGCGTTAGCATTTTTGAAGGTGTGACTTGGCGAGACGCGAGAGAGAGTGGGGGAAGTAGGCTTGTGGAGTATTTTTCCAAACAGTTGAAATAAACATACTTGAATAATCAAGCCATGGGCATCGATGACGTAGACAATGGACTCAGCCAATCATAGACGTGACCACTTATATAGCCTCTTACGCCCGACCTTCTAGTATTCCAGTAACCTTGATGTGCACCCACCTAAGTTAAAAGTCAGTCGAGGCTAGTCTTTCAATTTTATACTCAAACTTCTCTTCAATTTTCTTTTATGTATACTTTCGCCAGCGTAAATTATTGTTAATGTATATTTCTTTAAGGAAGCATACGAAGATAACTTCATATTGTTTCATGAGGAAAGAAACACCACTTTTGCACTAACTCTATTTTTACAAAAAAAAAATATTAACTTCACTTCGAACGTGTATCAGTGCTGTTGTTAATATAGCGTTTCCATGGCAACTCTATTACAAGCCCCCAATTCCCAGACTCTAATCCGAGAATTGATAAAAGGGTCAATTGGATTTCCAAATTATTACTAAATGAAATAATATGAAAATTCGCGCTAAGCTGTTGTTAATTTTAATTTGTAACCCGTTTTTACAGCACAATCAAGAAAAATATGTTAAAATTACAAGACTATATGCAAAAAATTTTAGATAATAAACTTTTAAAAAGACAAGCTTTTACTGCAGTTTACGAAAAAGGATAAAAATAATTCGTAATAATTTAAGTTCATAATTATAAAAGCGTGGGCCGTGACTATGCCCATATCAAAGGAGTTGTAGAGATAGATGATCCGTCATTTTGTGTCGGCCGCCATTTTGAATTTGGAATGAAGTCACATTGCTGATTGGATTTTACTTATCATACCCTTTCATTCGATACTTATTTGGAGGGGGTTGTAAAGAGAAGGTAATCCGACATTTTGTAGTAGCCGTCATATTGAATCTCCCATAATATTCAATGTACTATATTGTATTATCTTCAGAATCAAACGTATGTGCAAAATTTCAGTTCAATCGGAAACCGGAATGTGGGTCAAATTTAACTTGCAAGATTCGATTACAGACAGACACCGGAACAGGTGGATCTAAAAGCTTGTAAAAACATTTTAAATGCCCCTGACATATATTTAATGTTATCTAATATCTATATAAATTTATTATTTGATTAATGACTTCCCTACCGTTCGATTAAACGCGTTATTATTATTTTCATAAAAATTAGCCCTGCTTATAAATTGATGTTTTAATGACCTTGTAAGAGATCGATCGTCGGGAATTTTTCGCACGACATTTTGGAGAACAGGTAGTAAGGAAGAAAAAAGTCGTTGGCCTTGTTTCCGTAATAGAAACTTTTCGAGAAAGTTCCTTTATGCTACTGGCAATAAAAGTGATTAAAAATCCTTTTAAGTCAAGAGAAAAAGTTGAATTTATGAGCGTATTTTACTGTTCTACTAGCGTTCGTAATTTGATTTATGTATTCAAAAATAAATTTGTTATTTTAAAGTTAATTGTAAGTCATACCTGAATGTTTCTATATCCGAATTATGAAAGTGATAAAAACGTGCTGAAATAAAACAGCAATTAGCCAAAACTGGCAAAATAAAAATCGTCATAAACATTTACACAATACAGGGTAGGAATTGAAATCTGAAAATAATTTCAGCTAACTGGGTGACGAGATTATTCAAACTTTAAAAATACTAGCGTTTGACATTTGTTTTTTTGTTTTCATGATTACTTACTAAAAATTTAATTATTTTTCTTCATTCTTAATATTTTCAACAATGCCAGCATGACTATTTAACATTTCACTTGCATAGCATACATCGCTTCAATTTTTAATAATTTAAGTTCATACTATTATAAAAGCGTGGGTCGTGATTATACCCATATGAAGGGGGTTGTAAAGAAATAGACGATTCGCCATTTTGTGTCGGTCGCCATTTTGTGCCGGTCACCATTTTGTGTCGGTCGCCATTTTGGATTTGGAATGAAATCACGCTGCTCATTGTATTCTACCCTTACATTTGGTACCCATGTGGAGGGGGTTGTAAAGAAGAAGCTAATCCGCCATTTTATAGTGGCGCCCATATTAGATCTACCATAACATTCAATGTAGTATATTGTATTGTTTTCAGAACAAAAGGTGTATGCAAAATTTCAGGTCAATCGGAAATCGGAAAGTAAGTCAAATTTAACTTGCAGATTCGATTACAGACAGACAGGTGAAACTAAATAAAAGCTTGTAAAAATGTTCACGCGCTTAGTACGGTCCTTTAAAATGCGTAACAACTCACACAAATGCATAAAGGATGTTGGAAAGATATGGGTCTAGTTGTCAAGTATTTCATATAATTTAAATAAATGTGATTATCCTTTTGTCCCGGCGGACATCCACCCTGAAATTGCCCGATGAAAGTAATGTGGTTTATTATTCCAAGGCGGAGCAATGAAAGAATGATGCTACGCCTTTATTTTCAAAGACTTTTAAGGACGATTTAAATGTCTATCTCGTAGGAAACATTGCCACACGACATCTTGTTACTATAAAGTAAAAACATATAGTTGTAAGTCGCTCTAACAAAAATACTTATTTCAACTTTATTACTTAGTCTGGCTCTGAGACAGAGAAGTATTGTTTTATTTTATTCAATCGGATAATCCAACGTTACCCAAAGTGTGGGTCGCGACCAGGTACCGGGTCGTAGAAAAATTTTGCCGGGTCGCGAAATTTTTTTTTTAATTTTTGTGTCTGAAATAAGCAAACAAATAACTTGATTACTATTAAAAAATAAAATGTGTTCTGTAAATAAACGATTTTTTTCTAATCGGGCCATTTGAGGGGTGTATTTAGGGGTTAAAAACTGTTCGGAAAAAATTCTCGGAATTGATTCAAAATTAAAATTTTACTCTTTAGTATCAAATAAAAGGTGCTCCTAAAATTGTCCGTCTGTCTCTTGGGTTAATATAACCAACATTAATACGAACGAAAGGAGAATAAAAACCCGCACAACTATAATAACAAATTATTTCGGTTGTGTTTATTTAAAAGCTCGTATAAACCTCTCTTAAATTGACACAAATTTGCGAGGAAAAAAAACAAAACGAGTGCCTTTTCTTCCAGTGTGTCAGCTATCAGTTTTTCCTTACAGTTTTCTTCTTCAATGCACACGAGTTTCCCATTTCCTTCGGCCTTTTGTTTGCATTATTTAGATGAAACAAAAACATTAAAATATTTCTTCTGTTTTAAGGCGGAAATATGAATGTCTCTGTTGGTTTGCATTCTTGCATTATTCGTTTTCCCGTTAATTCTTAAGAGGTCTATAAAAATAAATAATAATACAGCGTGGATGGAAAAACCACAATTTTCTCTGATGAAAATATATATTGTATATTTTCATTTCAACCAAAATATTGACTTTACATGTTAATAGGGCCGCACTGGGGCACCGTGAAAAATGTCGTCCCATTACCTACAATTTTCAAATAAATGAAATTTTTCATTTATAGTTGAAAATCTTTTTATTATAAACGGGATAATTTCACAAAAAACATTCTTTTTCGAATTAAAAATCATAAATCGACAAACAAACCGATGCCTCATATAAGTTTCGAGATATTATACATCTTTTCAGAGGCAAACGCGTCTGACTCTTTGATTTTCAAACTGGACAATTTAAACTAAAATAACGATCATATCAAATAAATTGTGATCGATCCAAAAACTTTAAGAAATTGCGAATAACCCTGGCGACAATATAGTGTACTTAGTAACATAAGCAGTGCAGTTTTATAATGTGTATTTATGTTTGTTTTTGGACAAAATAAAAAATGTAACTCCTTAATACACCCCTTAAAATAATATTTTTTATGCGATTTCAATACATCTGCACAAAATTATATACAACCGTCAGTAAATAGCATTCTCTATCCACAAACAAGCGTTTTCATAAAACTTATAAGGTCGGTCGTGTCGAACCGATTTTATTAGTGTATTTGCCATATGGCAACATACACTATTGGCGTCGGTCGGATGGCGGGACCTAGGGGTCGGACCAAAATTTCTCGACGTTTCATAACCTCCTGAACACTTTGGCACCATTTTTAAAAATGTTTATATATATATGTATATATATATATATTTATATATATATATATATATATATATATATACGTATATATATATATATATATATATGTGTGCGGGCAATAACTTTCGAAGGAGTTAATTGATTTTAACGAAATTTGGCCCACGTGTTGAAATCCATCACCGCAAGAAGCCTATTTAAAATGGGCCTAATCGGGCTATTTTTAGGGTAGTTTTTAGGGGTTGAAAAATATTTTTGGGCCCCAAAATACCGAAAAAATTCTCCGAATCGTTTCAAAATTGAAATTTAACCCTCTGGTAGTAATTAAAAAGTGTCCCTAAAATTTTGATAAAATCGGCCCGACAGGACCGGATTTACAAATTTTATGAAAAAACTAGTTTGCAGATTATGAATTCTTTACTGAAAGGTATATATAATTTAGTATAGAGATTCGATTGATAATAATATTGAAATTAAGAAAAAAAATGTTATTTAAGGGGTGTATTAAGGAGTCTAATTTTTTATTTTGCCTAGAAACCAACTAAAGTTCGCATAATGAAGCCACACTGCCTGTATAAGCAAATACACTATATTGTCGGCAGGGTTTTGGCACTGCGACCCGGGTTTTTAAAATTTTAAAGTCACTTTTATATTGATACTAAAGGTTTAAATTTCAATTTTTAATCGACTCCAAGACATTTTTTCGATATTTTTGAACCCCAAAACCATTTACGACTCCAAAATAGACAATTTTTTGCATCTGAACACCATTATGACAGCTTAGATAAAAGAACGTTACAAAAAGACTGTGCAAACGGATTTCAGATGATTTATTAGTTTCAAGTGGCTTTTATTCTGCATGTTTTGATGCGCTTAAAATAAAACATATTTTCTATGAATTATTGTAGCAGTCCTAGAAACGTGACAGGTCTGGAAACGCGACATGCATCTAAGGCAGATGCTCTCAACCTTTTCTAGATCACCGCTCCTCTGGCGAAACTTTTTTAACAGGCTTTTATTAGCTTCACCTGTTTGTAACGGAATCTTTGAACATTAAATTCACCCACTTCAAAATGTCAGATTTATCTGAAACGTGGGAAACTTATCAAGGACCGATGACAATACAATAATTTAATAAGTTTGTCCCACTATCCTAACCAGGACATTCAGGATAAAGCAACTTAAAAAATTACAGCAAGCAAGCTATCACGCTGTACAATGACGTACGTTGCGTTGCCTACCCCATTGTCAAATTGGAGTTTAAAAAACTAAAACAACACGCTTTTATGAACTAAAAAATGTAAAATAATTTGACAACAAAATTAGCTTTACTGTAGAAAGTGTGGAGTGCTTAATTTTTTCATCTACTAGGTAATTGTAAACGTAGAGTTATTATTCAATTTAAGTAGATAGCACCCTACGCTTTTTACAGTAAAACTAATTATGGTGTCAAATTATTTTGCAATTTTTAGTTCACAAAAGCGTGTTGTTTTAGTTTTTTTAAACACTAATTTTATTTTAATCTCACTATTTTAAATATTTGATTTACTGAATGCTTCGTAATCCTCTTAATAAAAATTAAAGTGAAGAAATTATTCATATGTTTTAATGAATTTTATTCGTCTATCGGTCGTTCTTTTAATAATATAAGAAAGAGAAAAACGTCTTTGCCGTCACTTAAATTAACTGAATAAAATGCGTAAATGTGTCCCGTTTGTTTACAAAAGAAAAAGTAAAGAGTTTTTTTCAAACAACTATTTCAAGTTACGGAGAACCCTGCCAACACTGACTTTTTTTAGGAAGGATCGTAGTTTAGGAAATGCTTGTAATTTATTCCATAAATAATTAACCGGATTTATAAATGGTGTCTAGGAGTATCTATCCATTACTAAAAAGAGTATTTATACTAGCGACCCAGTCCAGCTTCGCCCGGGTGTAAATGTAATATCTAGAATATAAAAGAATCATTATAATAAATTAATTAATCTTTTTATATAATAGTGAAAGCACGTACTTTCGACCGGGTATAAAGAAAAATAGTATATACACCACCCGAACAGAAGATTGAAAGCCCTGAACTTCGCCTCAGGCATCATGTCGCGCAGTGCAAAAATTTCAACTCTCTACGCTTGTAGCTATTTGACAGTTTTCAAGATAAGGACAGTAATGCCAAAGCATTTATATTTAGTCAATCAAACCGAATCAATTGTGAAAGCTTTAAGTGCAAAAATATTAGACCATAATAAAAATACGAAAAAGCGTTTTGATCCGTAAAAAAAGCTTTTCAAAATGCAAATGTCAGATTATAAAAAACAATGTTTCTATGAAAAAATGTTAAGTTCTGCCAATAGGATCTGTCTAGACGTTTTTTTTTTCATAAGTAAATTTTAATGTATATTCTAGGGAGTCGTTTGTGGGGATGCCCGATCCTTCTTGAATACTAAATAACATCGGGTCTTGGCTACAAGGCAGTTCACTAAAACCACATTTGCATACTGCGCTTTGGGATTTATTTGTAAACGTCTGGATGGTCTATGCTACAAACATTACAACTGTTATCATCTGTTCATTTCATAATTATTTATCTCGAAGTTTTCCTTAATGTTTCGTGTTTTAGTGTATTTAATATATACGGCACATTGGCGTCGGTTGGATGGCGGGACCTAGATGCCAGACCAAAATTTCTCGACATTTCACATCAACTTTGCACCATTTCTGGAAATGTTTATATATATACTATTGCATTGCGTTTTACGGTGGATAACAGAAATTAAATTTTCATATTAAGTACTCCATACGTAAATGATTCCTTCCTCTCCAGCAAAGTAATAGTGCGAGAGCTGTTAAGAAATTTTTGGATAGGTAATTGAGACACTGTAAAAATTTGTACAATACTTCTTTAGTAAGATCCGAATAAAAAAACACAGACGTGGCTGAAGGGTAGCGGGATTTAAGCGACCCTCAAATTTTTAATCACCTGGCAGGTATAATGTTCCACCGAAACGACCTGTTTTTTTGAATATATCTATTTTGAGTTATCAATATTATTCTGTTTAAATTTCAACGTGTCTCAAATATTTTTTTTTAAATATAATTTCGTGAACACCTAGATTAAGAAATCTGGCTTTTATATTTTTCAACTCTTTAAATACTATATTTCAAGGTATTAAAATTTCAAAACGCCTCAAAGGTTTTTTGTTACGTAAAAAATTTTGCTAATTTTTTAAAATTTGAGGATCGGTACTCTTCAGCCAGGTCAGTGTTTTTGTATTCGGATATTACTAGATGTATTGAACAAATTTTCACAGTGCCTCAAATACCTACCCAAAAATGTCTAACAGCTCTCCTACTATATAAGCGCTCCATACGTAAATTATTCCCTCCTCTGCAGCAAAGTAACGTAACAATACCAACTCTCATAATATTTTTTTTTTCATTATTTGAGTATGTAAAAATTTGATATATGCCTTTGGCACTGCCAGATGCAATTGTTCCTTGCTTTATATGAATTATAGTAGACCAGTGCTTTTGGCGGTATGAAGTTGGTATACATGTCCGGCACAATGCGTCGTAGCATTACGCAGGTGTATAGAGTGGGGGGAGGGGAAACGAATGCGACGATAAAGAGAGAGAGAGGCTATATGAGTGAAAGAAGAGAGAACGTAGACCGCAGTGATACGTTTAGAAAACATCAGCATTTTCAAATGTGCGTCATTAAACAACAGCTATAATAATTATTGTTTTAGTTATCGAGCGTTTATACATTTTACAAGCAATCGTTAATTGTTGTTTGTTTAGAATAAAGTTGTTTTCTATTAGTAATCTTTGTTACCAGGGTATTTATTTCAATTCAAATACGTTAAGTTTTTACGGAAATACAAATTTTTGAAGTTATACTTTTTTGGCGCATTGAGGGTAAAATTTTCTCTGTTACGGAAGTTCGCGGTCCATGCACCCATTATTATTTTTTTTTTAATCAATTATTGAAAATTCCGTAATTTTTAACAATTAATATTTCGAGAGCAGTCAGAACACATGTCAAATAATTCAATTTTGAAAGAGGTGCGACTAAAAAACAGACGATTATCAATAAAATATGCGCGTTTAAAAAATAAAATCAACGGGTCCAATGATTTTGGTCGCATTATGAACAAGGTTTTTTTGTTAATATGGATTTTTTCAAACTTTCAACACTGTAAATTCTGTGCATGGTTGAAGCTTTATAAGCTTCTGTACAGTTAAACCAAGTTAGCAGTAGGTCATCGAATGTTAAGTAATCTTAATATAATATATTCTGTAACTTGTAAGTTTTAAACAAAGTTAAATGATAAATTTATTAGTTTAGAATCAATTTAGAACATTCCATCTCAGGACTCCATCGAATATATATATTATCCGTTAGGTCACAGAGAATTTTTGCAAATTTTGCGACTATGACCTTGCTTGCTGCTTTTAATTTATTCTTGGTCTTGCAGTCTTTGTCTTGGGATTCTGCAAGACCAAGACCAAGACCGAATGAATAAGACCAAAACCAAGGCCGAATATGCAAGATAAAAACCAAGTGTGCATTGACTATGTAAGCTAAAAATTATAACTTCCGTTCGAAATAAGAAACATGAGAGTTTGAAATAAAGTTTTCTTAATTAGGCGTTAATTGTGTATTTGTTTTTAATTTATACCTGTAAAAAATCTTGACGATAGTGTTTAGGAAAATTTTTCAAAATACGTAACAGGCCAAATAAGCAAGAACAAGACTAAATACGCAAGATCAAGACCAAGATTGAATAAACAAGACCAAGCCTAGTGTCTTTTAACTTTAAAGTGCCACGTTGAATTAATTCACATGTACATCAGCGGTCGTGCTGTTTGAATATAAATTTTATTTCTGCGGAAAAAAGTACACAAGTATTCAAAGTGAAGTGTTTATGAAAACATATTTTTGAAAATAACATATTTTCAACTCTGTTACGTGAAATAAATACGTTTTATTATAATGTAGGCGAGTGTCAACAAAACTGCCGCAGTTCTAAACATTTGACGGTGCTTCAAATTGGATTTTTTTTTAAATAATACATCTCGAATCAAAAAAACAGTTCTTTTTCTTTATACCCGGTCGAAAAGACGCACTTATCGGGTTCGATTTTAAGGCAGAAAGTTTAACATTTATGTACTACTGGAATTACTCGCATGCCATCTGTAACAGCGGGCCGAAACAGTTTTCTCGTGCACACTGATACGAAAATACGTACTTACTTTCGACCGGGTATAAAGAAAAATAGTATACACCACACGGCCAGAAAATTGAAATTCCTGCACTGCGTGACACATGATCGTGTTAAAAAATTTTAACTGTAATTTTTTAATGAAAACATTAATTTTAGGATATTAACTTATTTTTCGTCGTTAGAGAGAAAATTACTAATTTCCAAAACGGTGTATCAAACATTAATTTTGATACAGTATTAAAGCTGTCGGAACGCTCTGAATTTAAGCCAAAAATAGGGCTTCGGCTAATAGCTGATTGTAGACTTATTCGTCAACATTTTGCAAAAATTCTTTCTCTATAAAGATGATAAAGAACAAGTGTAGATCTCTAATGGACTACTTTTGTAATTGATATACGATTTACTAGAAAAAAGTTAATTGTGCCAAAAAACACACGTTTTCAATGTCACACTACGACCTTATTCGTACTTATTTCACAAAATTGTTCCATCACAAACCTAAAGTAACTCTTCCCTTTTCGGAAAAGTTTTTTAAATCTTCAAAATATTTCCAAAATTTAGAGTAAACAACTGACAGCGGCATCCTTGCAACATTATTTTTTAGCCACGTAGTGTGGCTTAAATTCAGAGCGTTCCAACAGCCTTAAGGGATATATTTCATACATACAAAAACACCTTTGAGAAATAATATACACCGATTTACGAAAGCAATAATTCTGACCGCTGATACAATAATGTTGACGTCATATCAAACAAGTATTGCATAACTCAATACGAGGTATTGAAGTGAGAGAATATTATTCTATTTGTATGTCGGTAATTCGGGAAACGGCCGGTCATACAATAGCCTAACATATTATTTATGGCATTCAATGTAAGCCTATTAAAGGCTTTAGAGGCTCATCGCGCCCACTAGATCATATCTCCTCAGCGCTGAATAGAGACACATTAAGGCGGATACACACTTCAACGCACATGTGACGAGAATGCGCGTTTATTCGACTGTTTTAAGACCGCTCTTATTCAAGTATTTATTTGTTATTTTTATGAAAATTTAAAAATTTATTAGTGATGTGGTACTCACGAGAGCTGATGGCTATGTTTTACACACACTAACGCATTCGCAGCTACATAATTTACGCTCGAAGTCCCATGAAAACGACCATTGCTCCGTTTTCACACTTAATACAATTAGAGTTTAAAAACACTAAAATAACACGCTTTTATGAACTAAAAAATGCGAAATAATTTGACAATAAAATTAGCTTTACTGTAAAAAGCACAGGCTGCTATCTACTTAAATTTTTCATAATAGCTCTACGTTTACAATTAGCTAGTAAATGAAAAATCTATTACCGATATTAAGCACTCCATGCTTTATAAAGTAAAGCTAATTTCGTTATCAAATTATTGTGCATTGTCTAGTTCATAAAAGCGTGCTGTTTTAGTTTTTTTAAACTCTAATTTTAATATATACAATTAAGTTAGCAGGAAAGTGGACAAATTGATGTAAATCATTAAACCAATTATTAATTTAGCGACGTTTCGGCATCTATAACATGTGCTGTACTTTATAGATGCCTGATGAAGATCAAATAAATGACCGGAACGTCGCTGAATAAATAATTGGTTTATTGATTTACATCAATTTGTCCACTTTCCTGCTAACTTAATTGTATATGTTTGGAAAAAAAATATGGACGTAACAATTTCCAATCTAATTTTTATTATAAGACTAAAAACCGTCATTCCATTTGACTATGAGGTAGGCAATGTACATCACTGTACAGCGTGTTAGCTTGCTTGCTGTAATGTTTCATGTTTTTTTATCCTGGAGGTCCTGGTCAGGATAATGGAACAAACTTATTAAATGATTGTATTGTTATCGGTCCTTGATAAGTGTGCAAAGTTTCAATTTAATCTGACGTTTTGAAATGGCTGAATTTCACGTTCAAAGATTCCTTTACAAAGAAATAAACGCGTGAAGCTAATAAGAGCGTGTTAAAAACCTCCACATTCCTTGTGACGCATCTTGTATAATATTGTCGATAAGGTAGGAAACACAAGTGCCTTCCTGATGATTGATTGATAACCAGATGTGATTGATATGAAATTAATCAGTTATCGGTTCGCAGTTTGAATGGCTTAATAATTGAATCGACGCTATATCTGTCTTAATAATCAAATATTGCTTATTCGAACGGGATCTGCAAAATGATTCAAGAGAAAGGATTAAGAGAATATGACATTCTAGTAGTGACAATACGTAAATTCTTGGATGGCTGATTTCCTTTCAATTCGCGAGCTGAAATGATACGTTTCGAAAGAAAGGGTTGCTGAGTGATATGAAAATCGCCGTTTCCATGGTTACGCATCACCAAGGTTAGTAGCCGTTTTAGTTAGTTGTAACAATGACTGAGTTTGACGTTGTTTTACGAAGAAATTAGTTAATTACTTTTATTTTAGATATTTATTTAAATGATGATTAAATTAATTATATATTAAAATATTTATTTTCCAGATGCCTGAATTATTTTATTGTTTTAATGTAAATTGTATTTGTATAGCTATTTAAATAGCCCTAGTTGCTGCACACTGTTAAAAAAAAAAAAATAGTTATTGAATATTAAATACTAATCTACAACGGAGATATTCGATTTTAATACATTTTAACTAAATAAGTTTTAGATTGAAATTTTAAATATTATACAAGTATGTCAACATAATACAATATTTGTATATGTTGCATAGTTAGTAGCTATTTTTGCTGTTCACAAAAGCATGTTGTTTTAGTTTTTTTAAACTCTAATTTTATTCTATTTAGATCAAATGCATTCTTTCAGTCTTCTTAAAATCAAAACCTGACTAGGCCCCTAGCTGTCAATAAAATATGAAATCCAAGTTGTAACAAACATTAATGCGTATGTAACATTGGTTCACAAAGCTGTAAAATAAATATTTGCTGATATAATGTGCGTTTGAAAATTTTATATGTATGTTAATTGGTTTAGGCTGCATAAAATGTGGGACATATTAATTTAAAATAAACCCTCTGCTGGAAGCAATGTCAAAATTTCCAGTAATTAAATTTCGCGAAAAATATTTCAAATACTGATATTTTGTAACAACTATTTTAATTTTTAATATTTCTACCAACTTTTATTCAATTTCAGATGTTTGTCAGTCAGTCTGTTTGGGTCAAATCTTGGAAGTCGATTTTGACTCCACTGGATCTATTACTTTAAAATTCTGCATACTTATGTAATTTATTTGGCAGAAATCGGATCAACAGATTTTTTTGGTGTTTTGGCAATTTTGAATTTTTTTAATTCTCGCAAATTTAATACACGTTTCTAGGCGACTTATGTAACCGTCCAATATTAATTTTAACAAGCGCGTCGTATATTTTTGTATATTTTCATTTGATTGATTTCAGTTGATTACTCTAATTTTTGGAAATATTTTGAAGATTTATAAAACATTTCCGAAAAAGGAAGAGCCACTTTAGGTTTGTGATAGAACAATTTTGTGAAATAAGTACGAATAAGGTCGTAGTGTAACATTAAATACGTGTTTTTTTTTGGCACAATTAATGCCAACTTTTTTCTAGTAAATCGCACATAAATTACAAAAGTAGTCCATTAAAGACCTAATTATCTTCCTTATAGAGAAAAAATTTTTGCAAAATGTTGACGAATAAGTCTACAATCAGTTGACAGCCGAAGTCCTATTTTTGGCTTAAATTCTGAGCGTTCCGACTGCCTTAAACGGGAAAATATGTCTATTATTCCATAAAAAAGTTCACTACGGCTTAATAATTAATAATGAATAGATAAACTACAAATCCGGGCGAAGGAAATATCACAAAGTAAACTACTTATTTATATATTTAATTGAATCCCGGCGAAGCGAGACCAGGCCGCTAGTAGAGAATAAAAGCAAATTAAACTTTAAATAAAAAAAACTGTATCTTTTAACAAAATTAGCTATAATTATACTTTCACTTTTTTATTATTTAATTACGGGAAGCATTGAATCGTATTTGTTATACTATAAAGATGAAAAAATGAATGGTGCGACGAGAAGAGAGGAGAAGAGGACATGAACGTTGCATAATCAATAGGGATGACCCGCGTACAATTAAACAACCCTATTTTAGCACACATCAGCACATGTTTTATGCTTATGTAACCTAGTGGCAAGTTTAATGTGAGCTAATTTCAATTAAAATTTAAAATTGATGACGTGCAGTAATGAATGGGTTTTAATTACGCGTAATAAAAATTATCTACAGGCTTGTCGTTAAATTTACAATATGGAAAATTGTATCAGTTTTACTATATTTACAGAAACATAACCTAAAACGTGTTAGAAAACGTCTTCAAATTATTTTTGATAAAACAATTAATATTAAATAAAAAAGTAGATTCAAAAAATCAAATAACCCGACTGCGTATAAAGAGAACAGAAAAACAGAAACAAGATCAAATGATAATATGCAGTCGGATGCATCAGGTACTATTTCTGTTCATTTTATTTTTGCATGTTACTACATGAATGCCTCCGACTGCATATCATTTGATCTTGTTTCTATCTTTTCTGTTCTCTTTTTACGCAGTCGGGTTTTTTGATTTCTTTAATTTACTTTTTTATTGACATCTTTTTAGTGTTAGATTTTTAGTTTTGGTCGATTAGCATCTCCGGAAAAGAATTTGCATCTGTTAGTAGCTGTTATAAATAAATTTAAGTAAAGTTTTGACACTGTCGATATCACAGAATGGTTCAATTAATAGTTTCATTTTGCAATTTGCCTTTCCTAATTACATTTAAACATATAAGTTGTATATATTTTTGATCACCTTTTAATAAAATACTTCATACCCTATTGGATTCATTTGGAGAAAAAAAATTTACGAACCACACATTATGACATCTAATATCCGCCATTTTGATTTTTTTGACGTCACCTATCCTAGGACACTTGGGTTGTCGAGACAAATCCAACGATAACTTAATTTTAGAAATCCGTTCAGCCATTTGGATGATTCGAGGTAATAAAGAATATTACATGCAAAATGTGAAGCTAGGGATATTTCAGCACAATTCGTGAATATATTCACCGCCGTTGGCAACCCTGACAACACGATCTTTGTGCAACGGCCTACGGCTCCGTAGCTGTCGTAGCAACTGTGATTGAGTGTGTTAAAGTGTTAAACGCAACACATAGAGACGCCACCTGCGAATGAGTGCGATTGATGTATAATTCAACATCTCATTAGCCGATTGTTGCAGCTGAACCTCGTCTGAAGACACCAGAAGGTTGCTTTGCCGACGAACAGATGGAACGCGGACGTCACTCACCTAGGCACGGCAATCCATCACTCCTGGAGTCCTGCTCCACTCGGAGCACATGTGGGGCCACTTGGGACGCGGCCATCGAACGAAAAACGACTTCGATGTTGTCTGTATCTATTAGCTCGAGAGCTCGCGACCGAAAATTGCAAGAATTTTGCAAATTCTAATATTTTAAAATGACCTGTGCGAGCAATATGACATTTCAAAACTCATGTATTAGTAGGAGAGCTGTTAGACAATTTGTACAATACCTCTGTAGTAATATCCGAATACAAAAACACAGACCTAGCTGAAGGGCTTAACCGACCCTCAAATTTTTAAATTAGCAAATTGTTTTTCCGCAACAAAAAGCGCTTGAGGCATTTTTAGATTTTAATACCTTGAAATTTAGTATTGAAGGAGTTGACATTCTACCTACCAGGTGATTAAAAATTTGAGGGTCGGGTAAGCCCCGCTTCCCTTCAGCCAGGTCTGTGTTTTTGTGTTCGGATATTACTAAAGAGGCGTTGTACAAATTTTCACCTACCCAAAAATGTCTAACAGCTCTTGGACTATTAATGCGTCACGACACCAGGCGTCCCGGACTGCTGCCTATCTGACTAGTTATATTTATTTACACCCTAAATACTAGCTATTCTCAAAATGTAAGTCTTTCAAGATTCTTGCGATTTTTTATCACGAGCTCTTAACTTATATATTATGTAATACGACTGTCTCGCAATTGAAAACGTATTTCATTGCTGAAGAAATAGAATTGACAGAGAAAACACGTTTTTATAAGTTTTATCGGATTGAAAGGCGGTTAAATCAATTAAATGTCAGTCGGAAATTCAATTTTCGGTGTACCTTACTCGTTGGTAGGTTTGCTTCAAAAACTGTGACACCTTTTTTCTGGTTTAATATACTGAATACTAGATTTGCCTAAAAAAATTCATATCCTGAAATTGGTGGGTTTCATTGCTTTCCACTGTTTCACTGGCATCTTTAAGTTGAAAGAAAGAAATGATATTATGAAAACAGGAGTATTATTATTTACAAATCAAATATTATTATAAAACTAGCGGACCCGTGTGAATACTTCGCACCGTTAGTGGTCAGTTACGTAATATAATAGGGTGGAAATAAATTTTATTCTATTCTACTCAAGGACTTCAGCGTCACTACAAGTTATATTACCTACAACTATTAAAATAAACAGATTGCCACTAGATGACGAGATTTGATTTTTCTGAATGTTATTTTCTGTAATGAAATAGTTACAATTTTTAAACTGTAATTGCTTAATGAAATATTAATTTTAAGATATTAACTTATTTTATTAGAGAGAAAAATAATCTCCAAAATGGCGTATCAAACATTAATTTTGATACAGTATTTCATACCGACAAACAGCACCTTTGAGAAATAATATATACCGATATAGCTAACATTTTTCGCCATAAAAAAATCACAAAATATGAAGTTTTTAAATTTCTATCATCATACTTTAATAGATAATAAACAAAAGAAACCTTGTCTGAAGAACTGTGGGCCTTTTAATACATATTTGTTTTTAATTTTAAAAGATTTGATGAATATTATTTTTGCAAACCTACTTATGGGCGTTTATCCCGAAATACTATTAAATATTTAATTGAAATAATAAACGATTATGTGAAACAATTATTAAAGTGTAAAATAAATGAAACATTTAAAATATATTTCAGCAAAACCATTATATTCCATAAAAGCCGTTTAATTCATAGTTTGTGCAACCAAATATAAAATTAAAAAAATCTCCTACTTGATTTAAAATGCATTATTCACGGTCTACTAGCCAGGTTTGCGCTTCCAATTTGATATATTGGATTGTTAGTCGGTCTGCAATAGATATTATATTGTTAATAAATTACTTTTTATGCATGAATAGATGTATGTAAAATAAATTAACAAATAGACCGCATTTTTTTTGGTTTTATGTTTTACAAATGATTTATTTAGCTTAAAGTCTTATATTAAATCTTCACAAAATCATTTTAACCAGAAATATAGGCAAAATCTTTTACAGCATACATAATAATTGTTAAAGAACTTTTAAAACAATTCTTTGAAGTTATACTTCTTTTGGCACACTGAGGGTAAAATGCTGTCTGTTACTGAAGTTGCCCACGCAGCATGCAGCGAAAGTGAGACACCATATAGTTGTTAATTTAATATTAATGTATTATACGTACTTTGATAAAGCCGACATAGTTTTACTTCGTATTTATAGATGAGACGTCTCATTTCTCTGTTACAGTGTCCGCTTATTATACAAAGTAACTAAGTAAGTAAGTAAGTAGATTTATTTACCACATTGACAAAAAAAGTGGATGGTAAGTCCATAAAAACATATTAAAATTACACATTAAAAAATTCTTGTACACAATAAAATTCTCTGTTTACCAGGTCATTCTTTAACTTCCTTTTTAAGGCTTGCCGTGGCAATGATTTGATTTCATTTGATAGATGATTGTAGATTTTAAGGCAGTTGTAATGAACACCTTTTTCAAAAGTAGTTAAAGAATGATCTGGCAAACGAAAGTCACTGTTTCCCCTAGTATTATAGTTATGTAACAATTGCTAGTTACTAAAATGCTCTTTCACAAGGTTTAAATCGTCGATAAAGCTGACTCTTCGATGTAGTATAGTTTTACTTTGTATTCATAGATGACACGTTTCGTTTCTCTGTTACAATGAAGTATAACTTCTGCCACGCGTACAAATAAGAAAGGAAATATTTGAGGGAAAATGAGTTTTAAAATAACTAATAGACTTTTTAAAGTAGTTGACTAGAAAAAAAAATAATCGCTAGAGATATACTCGTGTATAAATAACATAAATGCTAGCAACTTCACAAAGCTTTAGTTTATTTACATAGTTACATAATATAATATGTAAAAAACATGTATGTAAAAACATCATATCGCTCTTCTGCAACGTATTTCGCACAACTAACGGTAAAAAATTCATCCATGTACATGTACACTACTGTTGAAAAGTTCGAACTTTCATTAGATTTAGATGTCTTCAATTTTTTTTATTTTATTTTGAGAAAGAAATAAAATTAGAGTTAAAAAAAGACTAAAAAAAGACGCTTTTATGAACTAAAAAATTCAAAATAATTTGACAACAAAATTAGCTTTTCTGTAAAAAACGTGTAGTGCTACTTAAATTTTCATAATAGCTCTACGTTTACAATTAGCTAGTAAATGAAAAATGTATTACCGATATTAAGCACTCCACGCTTTTTACACTAAAGCTAATTGTGTGACATGCGAATTTTTCGAGGTCGAGGAGCACTCTCAAGAACTGACGTTTTACAAGAGTTACAGTCGCAGCAGCGTACGGAAGTTCTGCAAGAAATTGGTTTCGACGAGAAGCCACAGGTAGAGGAGGTTGTCTCTACAAGTGAGGTGAAGGAGATTTTAGGAAAGTGGAAGAGAGTTTTACAGTTCGTGGAAAAGAAACACCTCAAAAAAGTTGCAATTTGTCGTGCATCGGAGCTATTTAATAACACTTGCCTAACTCATTTCAGCAACATTCTGAAAGGGAGAAAGAAACAAACCTCCTTGGACAGGTTTTTTTTTGAAGGTCTGCAGGTGAAAGTGAGGAGAGTGTGGCGAAAAAGACAAACACCAATGAAAGTGACGAAAATTAAGCGAAAGTAACACCTTTGTCAGCGTATTCCGTAAGCTCAAGTCATTTATAAATACATTTTTCTTATTCAAAAACAACTGAGGTGGCATTTTGGGAGCTGGAATGGAGCATGTCAATTAATTTAAATGGGGAAATTTGCTTTGAAATACGAGAAACAGTAACGAAAATTAGGCGAAAGTAACACCTCCGCCAGTATCAAGCTCAAGTCATTTATAAGTACATTTTTCTTATTCAAAAACAACTGAGGTGGCTTTTTGGGAACTGGAACGGATTAATGGCATTTCAATTAATTTAAATGAGGAAATTTGCTTTGAGATACGAGCAAATTGACATACGAACGAATAGAACTCGTATGTCGAATGTCGAGGTACCACGGTTTTTATGTTTTATTTTGAAAACTTTGGTGACAGGGTACCAGTAGTGGGAAATACGTAGACTCTGTACTCTAACAGAGAAGACGAGTGGTTTTCAAGGGTGCCGTATGTTTGTGTGTATACTTATTATATAACTGTGTTATCTGAATGAAATGAAGTGCAGCTGTGCCATTGGTGGCGACACAGGGGACTCCATCAGTGCTGCCATTTCTTTGCTTTTTTATTTATTTATTTATTGAATTCAACACAACAAAACAGCTATCCTGCGACGGAGTCGCTTACAATATATTCGAAAGATACAGAAAATGATTGTGTAAAAATACATTTATAGGATTTTCATCGAATGATTTTAACTGTCCAAAACAGAAATTGCACTTTAATTTAAAAAAAAAGTTTTTATCCAACTATTTTTATTCTAAAATCAAAAAACAATCTTATGCTCTTTTATTTATTTATTGAATTCAACACAACCAAATATAGATCAAGAGCTGTTAGACATTTTTGAGTACGTATTTGAGGTACCGTAAAAATTTGTACAAAAACATAGTCTTGGCTAAAGGGTTGAGGGACTTTACCGATCCTCAAATTTTTAAATTAGTAAAATGTTTTTTTCGAAATAAAAAGCACTTGAGGCATTTTGAAGTTTAAATACTTTGAAATTTAGTATTTAAGAAGTTGAAAAATAAAAGCCAGATTTTTTAATCAACTCTTAAACTTAGTCAGGTGTTTGCAAAATTATATTTTTGAAAAATTTTAAAAATATATTTAAGGCACGTTGAAATTTAAACAGAGTAATATTGGTAACTAAAAATAGATATATTCACATGCCAGGTGATTAAAATTTGAGGGTCGGTTAAGCCCCGCTACCTTTCAGCCAAGTCTGTGTTTTTGTATTTGGATATTACTAAAGAGATATTGTACAAAATTTCACAATGTCTTAAATACCTAGCCAAAAATGTTTAACAGCTCTCCTACTAATTCAACGACGGATTCGTGTTTAATACACTCGAAAAATTCAGAAAATGATGGTGTAAAAATACATTTATAGGATTTGCATCGAATGATTTTAACTGTCCAAAACAGAAATTGTACTTTAATTTAAAAATAAAAAAACAGTTTATATCTAACTAGTTTTATTGGAAAGTCAAAGAACGTCTTTTGTATTCTTTCTTGTTCTTTATTTTATTTGATATTGGGTTCAGAGATCAGTCGAACGTGTACCTGGCGAGAAAATAGGTACACAAACAAATCCCGCAACATTTTTTTTGAAGTTTTAACTATCTAAAACAAAGAATATATATTTTCCCTCAAGACAAATTCTATATTCTCGAGAATGTTTCCTTGTTCAAAAAATGGAGCGATTAGATATATCGTTTTATTCAAGTGTGTAAGCGTTCACGTTCCGGGCTTGTACCTATACCGTGGTCCATTGGTATGTCTACCTGACGTTTCGTCTACAATTGCGGTAGACATTATCAAAGGCGATGTGGTAGCGGGCGAATTGCTCTTCCAGGCTGCTCACAGCTAAGTGTGTCTTCTTTTATGCAACGTGGGTTACTGTCCTCTACTCGGTCGTAGATCGCTCTTCTCTGATTCGTCGTTGGGCTCCTTAGTTTAGTAGACCTCAGAGCTGGTGTCGAGGTTTTACTTATAGGTACAAGCCTTCTTCTAGGCTGCTCACAGGTCAGTGTGTTGACGACTGTTGCTCCTTCTTCTTTTATGCAACGTGGGTTAGTGTTCTCTACTCGGTCGCAGTTCGCTCTTCTCTGATTGGTCGTTGGGCTCAGTAATTCAGTATACCTCAGTGCTGATATCCAGACTTTTCTTAGATACAGGCCTTCTTCTTTTCAGTTTGAAATTTTGCCTGTGCTTGTGAAATTCTATGGCTTCCCTATATATGCACGTAACTCAATGTTTTGTAATCGACAAAACATTGAAAATTTTACCCTCAATGCGACAAAAGAAGTATAACTTCAAAAATTTTACTTAAACGGTTTTATTTTTTGGCCACAGATATATTCACACAGTTTGGTCTGGAGTGAAGTGAGGCCCCTTTTATATTTCGTCAAGCTGTCTGCATCTCTCACAAAAACATTGTTAACTCAGTTATCAACCTCTTACACCCACTCAACTTCGCTCTGGCGAGTCCTTTGTAAACAAAATACACGCATAAATGTACAGGATCCGACACAAAAATTACCTCAACCTTCCGCTACTAGTTTAGGTTCAGTGGATTTTCGTTTACGCGATTGTCGGGAAAGAAATCGCTTACCTAACGGGAGCACCTTCCAAACTAATCAAAGAACAATCCAAGAATGCAGACTCATAATGGTTGAACATAGTAAGGCATGGGACGCCATAGTTGTTTCATGTGCTGAATTTTAAGATCTCTTAAAAAATTTTGCTCGTTATTAATTTCTCAGAAGTGGGATACTAAATTTACGATAAAGATATTTAAAAACACGCTACGTGAATCTTAAAAACATTAATGCTACGTTTCAGAATTATAAAATATAATTAGCTCAGTTGTCGCACGTCTTTTGTCCACAATCGAACAACCACACATGTTTCTTTATAAAAAATGCTTTGCAGAATTTTAATTGGATCCGAATTTAAAAATATCTGATCGATTGAAACGATATTTTTTTTAATTGCGTTAATTTTTTTAATATTTTGTGTGTACTTTTTTCCATTCAAAATAATATTTTTCTGTGTATTTTAATAAAAATTCCGATTCAAAATTAGCATCATTTTGGACAACTGGAAAATGAGTGTTATTTATGCTGGATTCTGTAGGAGAACCGCATAAGCAAATGATATTCCCACACGAGAATTTGTGAAAGACAAAAATAAAACAAAATATACGGTAACAAGTAAAGGACAAAACTAATAAGAACAAAAATATGTATATTTATGATAATGATGTTTCACAAATGGCCCTATTTGCCCTATTAGATATTTTTTTGCGTATGTAAATACCTGCTTCGTCTTTGTATATTTTTTTATATTTTTCAAACACGGAATAACAACTGGAAACAAAAAAATGGTGCGTGTACTTATGTATACGCGCGGCAGAAGTTATACTTCTTTGGCGTGACCGCAATAAATGATATTCGTATCTTCGTTTAAGATGTACATTGATAAAATAAAATAGGATGTCAAGGGAGATGATAAATATAGTTATAAGTTAGCTTGTTCACTTCAAGTAGTACTTCTTTACTTTGGATAATAGGTGGACACTGGACAACTCCATCAGCACATTGTAACAGAGAAATGAGACGTGTCCATCTATGAATACGAAGTAAAACTATACTGAGCTTTATCGACGATTTCAACCGTGCTGATACACGTAATACACTCACATTAAATTGCCGTTTCAAAGATTAGCCCGGACAGATAAAACAAACTGACTGAAAACTGCAAATTCGCTCTATAGGAATTTTTAAAACTGTACAATTACAGACTACGTTACGATTTTATTTATTTATTTTAATTGAACTGACTTCTGTAAAATTCATCAAAAAGGCAACTCTCGCATTAGGTGGATTTTCTAATCCATTGGCTATATATACAAAACACATCACCCATCACTTATGTAACAAAATTTGGAATTGTCGATTTTATTTATACGTATATGTATAAATAAAATCTGACGCCCTGTTACTAGTCTATACATGTATAGAGTAGTAACAGGGCGTCAGATTTCCTTCACCCGACTCTGAACATACTTCAGTAAGTAATAGCTCGTAGTTATTCTTGCTCTGTAAACTCGATGAGTACACATACTCTACTAGCTCTGAGGTGAACTCACGAACCCAGTTGACGCTACTTCGACTCCCAACTATTGTATAGAGAGGTGTTTTCTCGAGAGGAGGTATAACTGCAAACTTAAAATATTATCTCATAACTATATTCAAGTACATACTTCTCTAGGGATCAGTAAAATATTACACACTACAATGATTAATAGGCAAATGCTTCCAAAACATGTCTTTGGAAAAAGTCTGTTCGCCTGGTAGTATATTTCGTAAAAAGTTCTTCTAAACCCTAATATAATTTCGTAAAATTTTGAAAATAAAAAATCAGCTGTTATTTTCTTCTGAAGATATCGATCTGTTAAAAAGAAATGAGTTAGCTGACAAGCATGCTTTGGTTAATTTTTTACATGTGAAGCCATAAGTAACCATGGAAACAAAAAATACAAATATTTATTACTTTTAACCTCACTTTCAACTTATCTGCATATACGGTCTCGTGAATGAAACCAAAAGCTAGTAATTGTATAATTTCTGAGCCATATGTTAATCAAAATTACGTATTGATTGAAAGGTACACTTTAATGAAAAAAATTCAACCCTGATGAGACCGTAATATTCTTATAGTAATATATAATAGCTTAGAATATAATACGGCGTACCTTTGTATGGCTGACAAGGAAAGCTTAAAGCTCGAAAGTTTTTGTGACGGTAAGTTAAAGTTTAGGATGAGAGACGTATTTCAAAATTTGACTGCAGGATAATAATATCCTATAGGTATATAATCTGATTATAATGTGTTTATCCTGAATATGATGACTTATTATACAGTTGGTCCAGAAATATTTGGAATCAGACTCTCAAACTCAGGCGCACTATCCAAACTTAGTAGGAAAACATTTTTAGTAGGTATTTGAGGCACTGTGAATATTTGTACAATACCTCTTTAGTAATATCCGAATACAAAAACACAGACCTGGCTGAAGGGTAGCGGGACTTTTAACCGACCCTCAAATTTTTAATCACTTGGCAGATAGAATGTCCCACCGAAACGACCTGTTTTTTTGAATATATCTATTTTTAGTTACCAATATTGTTCCGTTAAATTCCAACGTGCCCCAATGTTTTTTAATTTTTTCCAAAAAATAATATTGCAAACACCTGACTAAGTTTTAGACCCAATTGAGAAATATTGCATTTTTTCAACTCCTTAAATACTAAATTTCAAGGCTTCTTATTGCAAAAAAAATTTTGCTAATTTAAAATTTGAGGGTCGGTTAAGCCCCGCTACCTTTCTACCAGGTCTGTGTTTTTGTATATTATATATTTATATATTACTAAAGAGGTATTGCACAAATTTTGACAGTGCCTCAAATACTTACCCAAAAATCACTAGCAGCTCTCCTACTATAATGTCGTCGTCAAATAAAATTTTAAGCCTAGGGTATAAAATAATAATATTCAAGCAGCGATGTTTTTTTTTATATAAAATAAACATGAGTAATTACTAAAGCGCTACCGTGCGGCGTACCTCTATCTGTAATATTATGTATTCGTATGCATGCATATAATAGTAGGAGAGCTGCTAGACATTTTTGGGTGGGTATTTGAGGCACTGTGAATATTTGTACAATGCCTCTTTAGTCATATCCGAATATAAAAACACAGACCTAGCTGAAGGGTTGAGAGGCTTAACTGACCCTCAAATTTTAATTTAGCAAAATTTTTTTCGAAATAAAAAGCGCTTGAGGCATTTTGAAGTTTTAATACTTTGAAATTTATTATTTAAGGAGTTATAAAATAAAAAAGCCAGGTTTCTTAATCGGCTCAAGAACATTTGAGTCACTGTGAAAACTTGTACAATATCTAACTCTTTAGTAACATACGAATACAAAAACACAGACCTGGCTGGAAGGTAGCGGAGCTTAACCAACCCTCAAATTTATAAATTAGCAAAAAAATGTTTCGTAATAAAAAGCCCTTGAGACGTTTTGAAATTTTAATACCTTAAAATTTAATATTTGTTGAAAAATAAAAAGCCAAATTTCTTAATCGGGTCTAAAAGTTGGCCATATATTTACAAAATTATATTTTTGAAAAATTTAAAAAATATATTTGAGGCACGTTGAAATTTAAACACAACAATATTGGTAATAAAAAATAGATATATTAAAAAAAAAACAGGTCGATCCGGTAGGACATATTACCCGCCGGTGATTAAAAATTTGAGGGTCGGTTAAGCCCCGCTACCCTTCCGACAGGTCTGGGTTTTTGTGTTCGGATATTATTAAAGAGGTATTGTAAAAATTTTCAGAGTGCCTCAAATACCTACCCAAAAATGTCTAACAGCTCTTGGACTATCGTATGCATGCATATAAAGACCTTTCTTTGTTGATTCAATAAACTATGTAATCAATATTTTATATCAAATTTTGTTCGTGCCATTAAGGGAACAAGCAAAAAAAATTGCTTTATCACACAAAATGTTTAAATTGAGATATAAATTATACGATAAAAATCCAATCGTTTTCTTTCCATAAAATTTCCGTTTATACGCTTTTTAATAGAGAGCTCATATTTCCATGAAACACAAATTTAATGTTTTCAAAATTGAAAATTAAATTCTCTATATTTTATTAATCTTTCGAGTGACTGTATGTTTTATACGATTAATAGTTTTAAATCAATTACTTAGGAAACACATTTATACTAATATAAAGTATATATGCTACCTCAAAACTCGAGAACCACTGAACCCGTTCAAAAAATTCGTTCACCATATTTCGTAACGACTATAGCATAGGCAATATATTTTTCTTTATACCCGGTCGAAAGTACATACTTTCGGCTTCGATTTTAAAGCATACAGTCTCACATTTATACTCTGCTGGAATTACTCACACGCCAGTATAACAGCGAGCCGAACGAAAGTAACAGCGGGACGAAAGAGTTTTTTCTTTGTACCCACAGAAAAAAATCCAATGCATTGTGAATATCCGAAATGATGAACAAAAGTCAAGCATGACCGCATAACTAGCTGTCTGCTGGAACGTGGTTGTACTTTTTGTGATAACAATTTAAAAACGGATGAACCGATTTTCATAAAAAACTATGTGGTACCAATCCGGTAGCATTCTGAACAAAATGGCGTTGAAAATTTTCAAATCGGTTCATAATTGGGGAAGTAATCGCGTAACAAACATACAACCGAATTAAGAACATCTCCTTTTTTGAAGTCGGTTATAAATAATTGAAAATCATATAATTTTCGCCTAATCACTGTCGCGTTCAGTTGAAAGAGCTTGCGGTTTTCAGTCTCTCTCGGAAAGTTTCACTGTAGATGCGTTGTGTGTGTGTGTGTTGTGTGTGCAAGGGTACAGTTTAGGTGTAGCTTTCATTTAAAGAGAAAATAGTGTGCCAAGTTAAATAATGAATGAGTCATAACCTGCCCTCTGTTCAATGTCGACTCGTCAGTACAGGGGCAACAAATATATTAAGCAGCGAATCCCAAGTGCCTAATAAACCTTCCTTAACTTGAGACGTCGTAATCACTATATTTATTTTACGCGGTATTATTATAATTCATTATTTCGCAATTCGAACTTTTAAACGTCCAACGGTTTGAACTTCGATAGAAAAATATCAACTTCGCTATTTTTTTCCAAGGTCTTATTTCATCTGTTCTAAATTTTTTTTCAACAACTTAGGTTTAAAAATGAGATTTTTGTATCATTTTTTTTGTCTTGATAATTTGATAATAAAAAACAAGCTTATTTTGATAGCAAATCAGTAAATTTATACTATTTAATCTCTTTCTGACCTGACATTTTCCTAAAATTATGATTTTAATACACTAAAAACCCAACAATTGTTGAGTCTTTTTGAGACAACATTAATACTCTGCATTGTTGACCACAACATTATTTTGTTTGAAGTTTCTATTAGCTGCGCTTAAAGAGTGGGGCAGTTAGATATCTCAAAAATCGATTTATTCTTTTTGCATTTCCTTGAATGAAGTTTCGAAAATATTCTCTGAAAATTTCAAGTCAATCCGATGAATAGTTTCCGAGATATCCTACAATTATCTGCATCTACATATAGAAAACTTTAAATGCGTTTTTTTTCGAAACTATGAAAACTTGAAAAATCAAGACGGTGACCACTATAATTCAAAAACCACTCGATGGATTTTGATGAAATTTTTACAGCTTATTAATAGCATTCAAAACTAGTCTTTGATCGAAGGGATTTCATTTTTGTTGAAAATTTCGATTTTTTTAACTATAAACTAATGCTTTTTTGGTCGCAAATCCGGAATTAAACTGTAAAAAGCCGCCACTTTGTTAATTTTCAAAAAAAAAACAAGAAATTCGATTAAAGTACTAGATTTATTATTAAATTAATGATTTTTATTGTTTTATCGATTTTCAATGATCCAGTGAGATGTTCTGATGGTCACCGCACTATTTGCGGAAGGGGGTTCAACAAAGATGGATATATCTTTATCAATAATTATTTTTATTTTTTTTAATTTTGTGGAAGTCAAGTTGAAACATGACATAAAAACTTTGTGTAATCAGTTTTATAAAATAAACTTAATTATTATGGGAAAAAAATTACTAAAAATACTTTTTTCACGCATCTGACTATATCTCACCTCTTGAAACAAACAAGTACCTACCTATAAATAAATCAATAAATTCTATTCTATTCTATTCTATAATAGAATTTTCAATCTCTTTGTGATCAGACGTATTTAGAGTTCCTCTTGATTAAATCAAATTTCTTTATTTTTTAGCTTATATTAATAAATCAAAACTATCATTATAATTGGAAAAAGACCCAACAACGCGAACAAAATCGCGGACACATTAACTTGTTAAATCTAAGTAGGTAACCTCTTAAACGCTCAACTAATAAGGAAAGTATGTGTTCGGTGGAAAAACCGCCAACGTTTCTTTCGTTATCTCAAAACATTAGCGAGAATATAAATCGTGACTCCGCGCGCCGGTGTTGAGTGTTGTAAAAAGTTTCCTCGGCGGTCGCATTAATTAACACCTTCACAGGTAGATATATTAGAGCTACAATGATTTAGGGTTTGTTAATTAACATTCGGTTTAATTGAATGAGATTAATTAAAGAGATCGTGAATTAGTCGAAATTTATGTCACTTTGATTTGGGTAAATTGATATCGAATACACGCGTAATGTTCTTATATTATTACTTACATGTGGTTTCATTATATGAAAACGAATGTACCGAGCAGGCTAGAGTAGTGGTGAGAACACGAGACTCGCATTCAAGAGATATCGGGTTTGAATCCCGACGGGGGCAGATATGGCTGGGACTTTTTAATAATGCCTCTCGCCAAGAAACCGTGCTGAGATTTTCCATAGCTTCCCTCAATTAATTTCAGATAAATATCGAGATAGTTCCTCAAACTCCAATGTTGGAAAGTTGCTTACTTTATCCTAATTTCCTAGAATTCTGTCATTCGCCCATTGCTATTACGTTGAAGTTTTAAAAATGTAGAAAATAACGGGAAGTGGTAAATGAAATATAGTAATGGTGTGAATGACGTCGAGAAACGGACGTTAAACGCATTATTATTTATTATTTTTTGAGTACTTACGCAGCTTTATATAATTATTGACCAACGACATAATTTTCAATAAACGTCAATTGTATTTTGCAAAGCCAATTATTCAGCGACAAACTATAAATTACAAATTAGTCACTCACGATTAGAAATCAGTGATGTGTCATTTTAAAACTAACATACTGTACAAATGATACTTTATCAATTTATCAATGTTTGTTCACTATGTTCACGTGCCAGTAAAATCAAAGCGTATAAATTTCATTTCAAAACAACACTGCACCGGGGAATAACAGATAAGCGTTAGTAAAATAAAGGTAATGATGCGTTTGACGCAATATTTTTGCTGCCATCAATCGACAACGCTGTTTAGACCTAGTACCAATTCGTATTTTCAATATATCGACACTATAAAATAGCTGCTTTTCATGCGTGTAAAGCGGTTGTATAATGATCCTTTTTGCACTAGTGCGTAAAGTAAAAAGTAACCTTATTTTACCGCATTCCGATCGGTTGCCATAAATCTATATAAACGACAGAGAAGACTATAGACGCTCAACAACTTCAGTCATTAGTGTCTAAATGACATTAAATAACTAAAAACCTAAACAACATCACAAAACATCCATGAGCAGAGGCAAGATTCGAACCCACGACAGTCCGGTCAAGAAGTCAACACGCTAACCACTGTACCACACTGTTCTCTATCTTCTATATGACCGAACTGTTGAATATAGAAATATATATACTTGATATTAAGTGAAAATCAGCCGTATGTGCAAAAAATACTAAATATATTTTATAAGTAGTTATTTAATGATTTGTATGGCTGTTCAAACTCGCTGGGCGCTCGTTTTACCATAATGTCACACTGCATCATAATAGTACATTACACCGCAAGGGCAGAAAGTTGAAATTCATGCGCTACGCGACACGCACGATGTCCGAGGCGAAGTCGACGGCGTCATGTGTCGCGCAGTGTAGGAATTTCAATTTTCAGACCCCGTGTAGTGTATACTATTTTTCTTTATACCCGATCGAAAGTACGTACTTTCGTATCAGTGTGCACGAGAAAACTGTTTCGATCCGCTGTTAGAGAGAAATTGTAGCTTATAAACGCTTTGCAGCTGAGATCATCAGCGTCTATCCCGCTGTTAAAGATGGTGTGCGAGTGATTCCAACAGAGCATAAATGCTAGGCTTTCTGCCTTAAAATCGAAGTCGAAAGTACGTGCTTTCGATCGGATATAAAGAAAAATAATTATTCACTCACTTGATAGATATTCTGCAATTATTTGGTTTTTTTCGACACGGCTTCACTCAGATTAAAACACTGTTCTGTCAAAATCGCAGGTAACAAATTTGTTGTGAGACGTTTATTTAAGTACATACTGTATATGTGTGGTAAGCACATCGTGTGACGTTTGACGTCGACGGATCTTAGCAGGCCTTGCCGAGCTGCCAGGCCTACGGCGCAGAGTGAATAAACAGAGGACGCGGCTCTAACGAATCAGGAGACCCTGCGGCAGTACACTTTCTATTAATTACGTACACTCCACTACAGTATAAAGCAGTACCTGCACTATTATAGTCCCAGAGCTGTTAGACATTTTTGGGTAGGTATTTGAGGCACTGTGAAAATTTGTACAATACATCTTTAGTAATATCCCAACACAAAAACACAGATCTGGCTGAAGAGTAGCGGGATTTAACCGATCCTCAAATTTTTAATCATCCGGCGGGTAGAATGTGCCACCGAAACGGCCTGTTTTTTTTAAATATATCTATTTTTAATTACCAATATTGTTGTGTTTAAATTTCAACGTGCCTCAAATATATTTTTTAAAGTTTTCATAAATATAATTTACTAATTTAAAAATTTGAGTGTCGGTTAAGTCCCCGCTACCCTTCAGCCAGGTCTGTGTTTTTGTATTCGGATATTACTAAAGAGGCATTGTACAAATATTCACAGTACCTCAAATACTCACCCAAAAATGTCTAACAGCATACGAGAACAAATCTTTAATCAACTGGCAGGTAGAATGTGTCACCGAAACGACCTGTTTTTTTTTAATATATCTATTTTTAATTACCAATATTGTTGTGTTTAAATTTCAACGTGCCTCAAATATATTTTTGAAATTTTTCAAAAATATAATTTTGTAAGCAACTGGCTAAGTTTTAGACCCGATTAAGAAATCTGAGTTTACCAAAAAATTGTATTACTCCTTTTACAAAACATTTAAAATATTCAAACGAGTATAGGTAAAATCTGCAAATTCTATGTCCCCATTTCAGTATGAATCAATATTTGAAAAAGCTTTGTTTTTCTAGATGTTTATTCATAAACATGCACAAAAAACGCTAAAACACAACGTTATCAAGACTACGTGATCCGATATTATTGTACCGGCGCCTCCACCATCATAACCAGCACCTTCACCATAATTCCTGCATCTCCACCCGTACTTCTGCCATATGTTAGCGAAATGTTACGTAAGATTTTAGATGGTCAAATTGATTCTTTTTTTCAGTTTGATTCCTTCATTCTCCATTCATTTGCAGATAAAATCTAGACATAAATTTTTCTGCCAGATACGCAATCGATTTACACAAGATTTTATCCCACAATATAAATGTGTAAAAAACCGAAATTGGTATTTTATCTTCTGCTTCCACTTAACGAAAACTTGTCACTTCCGACCGACACATTGCATTAACGATATTTAAAAATTTTGCCAAGTGTATTTTGTACTAACTGTTACCCGCGGCTTTACTCGCTTCAATGTCGGTTTTTACCTTTATATAAACAAAACGTATAAGATAGGTCACATAAAAATTCTATTTATTATTTTTGATGTTGGTTAAAAAAATGCATTTCTGTCATCTGATCGCTTTGATTCAAAATTCAAAACGGTCGGAAATTGCTAAATCGGTAGTATCTAAAAAACGAAGGATAAGTAGCCACCTAAAAACGGGTGGAAAAAAGTGGAAAAAATGTATTTCCCATAGTTTTATTTTCTGTCATCAGCATAGTCTTAAATGTCAATTCCGTTTTTAGGGTTCCGTACTTTAAAAGAAAAGAAGGAACTTTTATAGGATCACTTCGTTGTCTGTCTGTCTGTCTGTCTGTCTGTCAAGACCATTTTTCTCAGAAACGCGTGGAGGTATCAAGTACTTACAATATAGTGTATTTGCTAATACAGGCAGTGTGGCTATATTATGCGAACATACGTTGGTTTTTGGGCAAACTAAAAAATTTGGCCCCTTAATACACCCCTTAAAATAACATTTTTTTTCTTAATTGCAAAATTATTATTAATCGAACCTCTATACTAAATTATATACACACTTCAGTAAATAATATCACTGTCTGCAAACTAGTGTTTTCATAAAATTTGTAAATCCGGTCCTGTCGGGCCGATTTTACTAAAATTTTTGGGATACTTTTTAATTGCTACCAGAGGGTTAACTTTCATTTTTGAAATGATTCGGAGAATTTTTTCGGTATTTTGGGGCCCAAAAACATTTTTCAACCCCTAAAAACTACCCTTAAAATGGCCCGATTAGGCCCATTTTAAATAGGCTTCTTCCGGTGACGGATTCCAACACGTGGGCCAAATTTAGTTGAAAAAATCAATTAACTCTTTCGAAAGTTATTGCCCGCACACATATATATATATATATATATATATATATATATATATATATATATATATATAAATATATATATAAATATATATATATATATATAAACATTTTTAAAAATGGTGCCAAAGTGTTTAGGAGGTTATGAAACGTCAAGAAATTTTGGTCCGACCCTTAGGTCCCGCCATCCGACCGACGCCAATAGTGTATGTTGCCATATGGCAAATACACTAATAATAAAAATGAAACAAAGCAGTTGGTCAGTTTTTTTTTAATTAATCAGTTAAACATAACCATACCATTAACAAAATTTAAGTTTATGTGAATATTAAAATATGAGAATGCCGGGTCAGTTTTTATCGGTCAGCCTTATAGCGTCCTGAAATAGATTGTAGACTATAGACGCTCAACATCTGAGGTCGTGAGCATCTATGCGACCTGAAATATTATTTTTTGGCATGGCGTCGCGGCGTCGATAAAGCTGACTACAAAACCATGTCACGAACGCGTTGTAAATCAGTGATACCAACATAAAATAGGACAGGGGCCGCTACGCCATACAAAAGATTTTAGATTTCAATATAATATATGCCAATGCCACACGGCTTTAGAAAACTCGTAACTTTACCTAAACGTGAATTATGACCTTGCCTTCTTAACCAGTACATATTTCGTGAATCATGCAACTTATCTACAAGCGATTCGAAAGTAAATACAATCAAATTATTAAACGACCTTCATAACATAGTATCTTGTCTTGAAAGCACAATATCATATATATTAATACGCTAAGGTTAAGATGTTTGCCTCCCTTTTTCGAAAAAACCACACAATTGCTCCACATAAATTTTATATCATTTTATAGATAATTGCTTGCTCTACCGACATCAACAACTAAAAAATGTATTATTGCTTTTGTTTTTGTAAATTTATTAATTACTAAAAATTATATATATAGACATACATTAAGACACAATACAGCAATGCTGCCATCTGACGGTTCTAACTTTGAAACAACGTCAACATGATTGACGGTCGGTAAATTTTTTTTGTTTAATTTTTCACGTATAAATACTTTTCGTATGGCGGCGCTTCAGCTCAACGTTTTCGATACTTGCGCCTCTATATGACAGTTTTAGAAAAATATTTTCTTGAGCCGTCATTGAAGAAGAGAGTTATAAAGAGTGTCAGAAATTAGAAACATATTTGGGTAGGTTTTTGAGGTACTGTGAAAATTTTTATAATACCTCTTTAGCCCCGCTACTCTTCAGCCAGGTCTGTGTTTTTGTGTTCGGATATTACTAAAGACGTATTGTACAAATTTTCACAGTGCCTATCAAAAAATGTCTAACACCTCTCCTACTATTGTCTTAACGTGCGTGAAGAAGTTTCACTTCAAAAATTAGCAACAGTTCGACATAAGCGATTTTTACTCTTGGTATAATGTTTGGTCAATGTATATTTATGTCAAAATGGGGTTACAAACAATTAAGTTGCTCTTTCATTTGCGGTTATGCGTTATGAACCGGATACAAAAAACAACAGCAGCTCATATCTTTGAGCGGATGAAAGTTTGAAACATATGCAGGTTGAGTTTTTGTTCCTCTTTGAGGCGGAATTACAGTATAACAACTATAATAATACGACCAGAGCAGACCACTCAAGCGAAACAATTTTTTGTTAATGAATTATTTTATGAATCAGTTTTTTTGTGAAAGTCAACTAGAAACTGCTTTAATCTGTAAATTATTTGTTAAAAGGTACTCCGTAGATTTTTATACAGATGATTTTTAAGTTGATTCTTTTTTTTAAAGCGTGTACAAATCAAATACACGAACAAATATTTCCAGAAACTTTTTTATCAAAACTCAAAAATAAATGAGAATTAAATTTTAATAAATTTTTATGTAGATCCTGGCGTTATGTTCTGTCACTAAAATTGTTCGAAGTTGTCTCCGTTTTGTTTCAAATAGACACAAAGATATTTGATAATGACATAAGATATTTCCATAGTGACATAACATAACGCCAGGACTGACCTTAAAATTAAATAAAATTCTATTAAACTTTGACTGACTGTTTATCTCTTATTTTTGAGTTCTGATGTTAAAGTTACTTGAAATATTTGTTTGTCTATTTGATTTCTACAGGCTGTTAAAAAAGAAGTTCAACTTAAAAATCACTTTGTATGTATTTTCAGAATTGCGTCTTAATAATTTTCACTTAACTCTTTATTAGGTACGTATATGTAAAAACTTCAAAAGGGATAATTCAACATTTTTGCTGATAAATTCAAAAATACAGTTAATTACCATTTTAAAACTGGTGAAAAATACCTAGAAAAACACAACTGTAAAAACATTGCTATAAAAACAATACTGTAAAACACACCACAGTAAAAAATGTCAATGAAAAAAAAACACAACTGTAAAAAATTCCAATGTGAACCAAACACCTCTGTAAAAATATCATTTTGAAAAATTACCACTATGGATTCAGACTCCGGAAACAATTCTATTTTTAACTGACTTAAGTTGACTGATTCCTCAGATTGTAAAACATGCTCTCGCCGAGACAGAAGCGTATTTTGCAGGGTTTGAAGAATCATATTTTTTCAACGGGTTATATAAATGGTACGAACATTGGGAAAAATGAGTAGACCTGAAAGTACTACGTTGAGAAATAAAAAAATTTCGTTGAAAAATATTCCGTTATTATTACACAGGTACTTATTTAAAAAAACCCTTCTTTCATTATAACAAAGGAAAGATTTAAAATCTGAAACAGGCATTTTAAATTCGTTTCGATGAAGTATATGGCAATTATGCAAAAGTGAGAAAGGAAACCTTAATATTTTTTTTTCGTCAAAACACGATACGTTTTTTCAACGAAATGAAAACAAGCGACGATCGGGACACATCTTTATACAGTAGATGTGTTGTGAGACACTTAACTTAAAGGTCTATTTAAACGTTCGCGGGACGCCACTTAACTGGACCCTAATTAAACACTTGGTTGAAATAAAACATGTTTTTGAGGTTATAATTCTTTATGAAAAAATGATGAAACTGAGTTTTTACGAGGCTCGCGCACACTGTAACATCAAAATGTAACATCACTAAAAAAGTAAATTAAAAAAATCAAAAAACCCGACTGCGTAAACAGAGAACAAGAAAGATAGAAATAAGATCAAATGATAATATTCAATCGGATGCATCAAATATTTCTGTTCATTACTACATGTATGCCTCCGACTGCAAATTATCATTTGATCTTATTTCTATCTTTTTTGTTCTCATTTTACGCAGTCGGGTTTTTTTTATTTTTTTAATTTACTTTTTTATTGACATCTTTTTAGTATTCAATATTTTAGTTTTTGTCTATTAGCATCTCCGGAAAATAATTTGGATTTGTTAGTGGCCGTTATAAATAAATTTAAGAATATAAATAAAAAATTGTATTTAAACATCTTTTAATATTCTTCATTTTGATACCCTATTGGATTCATTTGAAGAAAAAAAAATCGAGCCGCACATTATAGCACCTAAAATCCGCCACTTTGATTTTTTTTGACGTCACCTATGTTAAGACACTTGGGTTGCCGAGACAAATCCAACGATACCTTAATTTTAGAAATCCGTCCAGCCGTTTGGATGATACGAGGTAATAAAGAATATTGCCTACATAGATACGCCCAAAGAACATAACCCTTCTTGGCAGTTAGAATTCGTCCCGTTAAAGCCAATTCAGACTAGCCGTTCTCGGTTACGATTCACCGGTCCGGTTCGGTTTTCGATTAATCTAGGCTGCTCACACTATCCCGATTCGGTTCTACGTTTATTCTCGGTGCGCATGCGCAATTTCGAAATATGATTTGACGTTTGATGTGCAGTTAAACGTCAACAAAAACAAGTGGCTAGTCACGTGACTCCAGCAAGCGTTCTCATTGGCTACGGTTGCAAACCGCAATCGGGAACGACTATGCCCTGATTGGTCGAGCTCCCAACCGGACCTGTGAATCGTAACCGAGAACGGCTAGTCTGAATTGGCTTTTAAAGTGTAAATAAACCTCGATTCAGTCGAGACCCGTACATAAATGGAACGGTTAGGTCTGTAATAAAATATTCTTGTTCACTGGTTATAAACTAAAGAAGATCGGATTCACAAAAAGAAAAGAAAAGACGAAAGAACGGATGTAGGTAAAAAGATTTTAAATGAACCCGTGAATAAATGAAAGGCTCCACGATAAGAATCTAAACGCATCAGTTCTCGCCTTTCACGTCTTTCTCTCTCTCTCTCCCTCCCTCTCCCTCTCTTTCTATCCTGTTCCTCTTCCGGCGCTTTTGAGAGAAACTGATCATTCAATTTTATATGTATTTATATCTTTTTCCTAAATAAATTTGCATCTCATATGTTTTTTTCATATTTCTTAAATTACATTATAATATTTTCGTATTTGAAAAAAAATTTATGCACATAAAACTATCTAGTACTGAAGTTAAAATATCTTTGCAATTAAAATCGAACAATATAAACTGGATGTAATCTCATCTTTTAAAACTAAATTGAATACAGTTTCAAACGTCAGAAATATGTTTCTAACGTTATATAAATGACTATAATAAAAAAAGTATCAGGGGATCATATAATAACTTATACATATTTTGTTTGGTATTTAACAATCACTGAATTTCATGATTAAACGAACAATGATTCCGAAGTTTTATTCAATACAAAATAACAAGTATCAAGAGATCATGTATCTATATTTTTTAAGTCATCAACTGCCAGGGTCATTCAGGTCCGGTACCAATTCATGTGTTCAATTTGCAATACTTTTAATAATAAATTGTAAAACGAATTCATACTTTTAACAGCGGACGGTTTAGAATCATCGTGCAAACAGAAATAATTATTCACTTTATTTAATAATTAATAGGAACTCAAAACGAAGAAGATAATTAACAAAATATTATAATTCATTGTTAATTCGAAAATGTTTAATAATGTAACATAAACGATAAGGATCAAAATTATTACGCAATATCAACGTTACAATAGTAAAACGTAATTGAGGATTTTCGAGTTGCAACTCTTCAAAAAATTCGGAGCGGTGCTCATTTTAACCTCAATAATTTATGAAAAAATTTCATTATAATGTAAAGTTACCGATTATTTTTTATTAGTGTATTTGCCATATGGCAACATACACTATTGGCGTTGGTCGGATGGCGGGACCTAGGGGTCGGACCAAAATTTCTCGACGTTTCATAACCTCCTAAACACTTTGGCACCATTTTTAAAAATGTTTATATATATATGTATATATATATATATATATATATATATATATTTATATACGTATATATATATATATATATATATATATGTGTACGCGCGATAACTTTCGAAAGAGTTAATTGATTTCAACGAAATTTGGGCCACGTGTTGAAACCCATCACCGCAAGAAGCCTATTTAAAATGGGCTTAATCGGGCTATTTTAAGGGTAGTTTTTAGGGGTTGAAAACTGTTTTTGGGCCCCAAAATACCGAAAAAATTCTTCGAATCGTTTCAAAATTGAAATTTAACCCTCTGGTAGTGATTAAAAAGTGTCCCCACAATTTTAATAAAATCGGCCCGACAGGACCGGATTTACAAATTTTATGAAAACACTAGTTTGCAGATAGTGACTTATTTATTGAAGGGTGTATTTAATTCGGTGTAGACGTTAGATTGATAATAATATTACAATTAAGAAAAAAAATGTTATTTTAAGGGGTGTATTAAGGGGTTAAATTTTTTATTTTGCCCAAAAACAAACTTAATTTCACATAATAAAAGTATAAAACAACACGGCCCTATACAAGCAAATACACTATATTGTCGGCAGGGTTTTGGCACTGCGACCCGGGTTTTTTGTAACAATTTTAATTAGTTATTCGGTTAATTAACCGACTATCTATAAAACAGCGTGGCGACGTCTGGTTCCTTTATCTCAGAACAACAAAAAACAAACCAATATTGATGTTTACAACAATAGAATCGAAAAATTTAATTATATAATTGTACTAATACAGTTTCTATGGACTAGAAATTTAGTTCTTAGGTCTTGCTGAAGATTCCACTACTGTTGTTCATTACAATCGCGAGCGAAGTCGCGGGATGCGGCTAGTGTATTTAATATTTATATTTATGTAGATTTTAATCACAAAATTAAAATTAAAATCTTGTTCGGAATTTACAGCCTTGTGTACTAATAATAAGTAACCGCGACTATTTAAAATAAATCACTGGAGTTATTTAAATCGAATATTTAATCAGTTAATTGACCGGTTATTTATTTTGTTGCATTGCTAATTGTTGAAAGGAAGTTTGGATGAGGAACAATGAAAAGAGAAAAGCTTTACTGATGTTTCGCTAGTGGCCAACGTTTCGAAATATTTTATTTCATCTTCTGGGCCAACCAATAACTTGCCTTAGGCCCAGAAGATGAAATAAAATATTTCAAAACGTTGGCCACAAGCGAAATATCGGTAAAGTTTTGCTCTTTTCATTGTTCCTCATTTAAACTTCCTTTGAATGATTACATTATTGGAACAAAACAAAAAATAATAACATCGCTAATTCTTCTTATAATTTACAGGTAGCGGTCCGGAAGGCACTAATGCGGCCCTGGCATGTATAGTGTACGTTCATGGCGAGAGCTACGAATGGAATTCGGGGAATCCCTACGACGGTACTGTTCTCGCCTCCTACGGTCATGTCATCGTAGTCACCATCAACTTTCGGCTGGGGATTTTAGGTAAGATATATGTACATACATAATCTATTACTTATTCAGTCCTTTCTCACTGACTTTTCTTTAAATCTTTTTCGACGTTTGATTCACCTTCTTTCGAATCATGAACTTGTGATTGCACTTATTTGATTTTTTATATGTCACGTTTGAAATAAGCACACATCAATCGAGGACAGTTTTTTTTTAAGTTCAAATGGGTAAAGGCAGGACCATACGAAAGAGGTCTAGACCAGCGGTCGTCAACCCAAATACATCGGTGTGTCACAAAACAGGCAATTCAACTAGGTTACTAGACACTCGACGTGCCACTGATATAAAACTAGTGAATCGATTATAAGACAATTTTATTTGACTATAACAGTTTGCCACCCTCATCCCGTTTGGGTAGTGTGTTGAAAAGACCGTCGAGCATGTGTTTGTTTTTTAACTTAAGTAATTCAGATCCTTTATGACGGTTTCCATCACCCTGTACACTCCCATAAGGATTATTTTTTCGATAAAATGTAGTCTAGACGTACGTCACTTTACAGTGTGTTAGCTTGCTTGCTGTAATTTTTCAAGTTTTTTTTTTTATGAAAATCCTGGTTAGGATAATGGGACAAAGTTATTAAATTATTCAGGGGCGTCGCCAAGGGGGGGGCAGGTAGGGGCAGCTGCCCCTCCCTAGAGGTTCGGGATTTTTTTAGTTATAAGTTTTCCTGCCTAATGCCACAGAATAAGTAAGTAATAAAATGTAGCGTTCAGCAGAATCACTTTGAAACTAAAATCAACTTTAAGGATTCAATAAATGTGTTAATATTTAATATCATAACCCTCAAAAATCTGAAATTTTTGTTTTTTTCTCATCCTTCTGCCCCCTTCTAGCTCAAAGGCTGGCGACGCCCTTGAAATTATTGTATTGTCATCGGTCCTTGATAAATGTGCAAAGTTTCAGTTTAATCTGACGTTTTGAAGTGGGTGAATTTCACATTCAAAGATTCCTTTACAAACAAACATACAGGAGAAGCTAATATAAAAGCGTGTTAAAAAACGAATTAGGTTCACTATTATCGTCTCTTCTCGAAAGTTTCACTGTAGATTATACACTGCTGGTATTTCCAAAATGACGTACCAATTACGGTAAAAGCTCGCTCAAAACATTATGAGTTAGGGAACAACGCATGGCAATGATAAGCTGATAATAGGACTTGTCCATACACTAGTTGTAAATTATTATGTGTTATATCAGTGCATCTCAAACACCGGTTCCCGAAAAGTTATTTCTAAGCCAGTTTCTGTTTTGCTTTTTCCGTTCTCGGTGATGGTAAAAAAATCATGTCACATTTTTTTTTGCGAAAAGGGTCAATAAACTATTTCGGAGTAACAGTTTATTTTTTTTATAATTTGAATAAAATCAGAGTGAATTGAAAAATATTTAAGATCGTTATTAATAAATTCGAATTAACGATATAACCAATTTACGACTAAGCATGCATTTAATGGGATTGTCATTAATAAAGCCAAAATAATAAAGCTTGTCAGCTTAATTAATAATATTCGGGCGACCCAGTTTTGCTCGGAAGAAATTTTATCATTCAAGCCTAATTTCTTATAATTCTTCCATTCGCCCATTGCTATTAATTAAGTTGAAGTTTTAAAAACGTAGAAAATAACTGGAAGTGGTAGATGAAAAAATAATAATAGTGCGAATAGTGTCTTTTATGACATAAAGTCGAGAAACAGACAATAAACGCATTGTTATTATTATTAATATTATTGTTATTATTATTACTATACTACAGAAGAACCAATTTTAAAAACTGTTTCCATGATCTCGTACTACTATCAACATTTTGACATCAGTTTCTTTCTATAATCGAATCGACAATATAAGCGCCGTTTCGTTACCACTCGTTTTTATAACGAATATAATCCCGTACTACGTTTCGACGTGTCATCAAGTGTAATATAAACTAATCTGACAAACGTCATGTTGCACATAACCAGCTAATGTCTCTTTTGTCTTCCAGCTACATAATATAACTCGTGATCGTTGCCGAAATTTGCTAGATTTTTATAAAGGCTAATATTTCGAGATTAAACTAGTTTTAGACTAATAAAAAAATGTACACGCGGCAGAAGTTATACTTCATTGTACCAGAGAAATGAGACGTGTCATCCATGAGTGCAAAGTAAAAGTATGTCAGCTTTATCGTCATAACAGAGAAAACTAACTTCATGGTGTCTAATGTTTCTTAAATGCTGCGTGCAGTTTAAAATTTAGCCATCTGATAGCAGTCTATTTATTTTAACAGTAGTGACGTAGTGGCGCTGAAGTCTCTGAATAGAATAGAATAAAATTTATTTCCACCCTATTACGTAACTGACCACTAACGGTGCGAACTCATACTATATTTCTATAATTAGCACTGATTTTTCACTCGGCACTTGAGAGAACATGATTAATAATAACAAATAAATAAAAACAGTGGAAATTTCTAAAAAAAATATTTTTAAATTATTTTTCGACGATCATTTCCATCCTCGCAGGAACATAAAACATATACATATTCCTGAGGAAACGATCGTCGAGAAATAATTTAAAAATATTTTTTGTAGAATTTTCAAGTGTTTTTAGTGTATTTGCCATATGGCAACATACACTATTGGCGTCGGTCGGATGGCGGGACCTAGGGGTCGGACCAAAATTTCTCGACGTTTCATAACCTCCTAAACACTTTGGCACCATTTTTGAAAATGTTTATATATATATATATATATGTGTACGGGCAATAACTTTCGAAAGACTTAATTGATTTTAACGAAATTTGGTCCACGTATTGAAATCCATCATCGCCAGAAGCCTATTTAAAATGGGCGTAATCGGGCCATTTTAAGGGTAGTTTTTAGGGGTTGAAAAATGTTTTTGGGCCCCAAAATACCGAAAAAATTCTCAGAATCGTTTCAAAATTGACATTTAACCCGTTAGTAGCAATTAAAAAGTGTCCCTAAAATTTTAATAAAATCGGCCCAACAGGACCGGACTTACAAATTTTTTGAAAACACTAATTTGTAGAAAGTGACTTATTTATTCAAGGGTGTATTTAATTCGGTGTAGACGTTAGATTGATAATAATATTGCAGTTAAGAAAAAAAATGTTATTTTAAGGGGTGCATTAAGTAGTCAAATTTTTTCTTTTGCCCAAAAACCAACTTAAGTTTGCATAATAAAGCCACACTGCCTGTATAAGCAAATACACTATATTGTCGGCAGGGTTTTGGCACTGCGACCCGGGTTTTTATTTATTTATAAATACTATATTTCTGTGTGCAACGTTCTGAATCAAAATTTTGTATCGTACTTGTTAAAATGCAATCGTTTATTTTAAATAGACCAGTCAGTATTTTCATTACTCTGTGAAGCCTGTTCAAATAACGTAAAAAAAACGTGTACACAAAAGCTAAACCCGATGAGGGTGAGAGAGATAGATCTATGTTTACATCGGGAAAACCATTGGTTTGCACAGCGGCTGATATACCGAATTATTTACCCACATGTTGTGTTATTTATATTTATTTAGTTAAATACCCGCTAAAATGCGATCGATTCTCGGTATTGGATATTTTACCCCGATTTTTTATGCAAATTGATTTTAAAAAATAATGGAAGATTAATGTTACACATTAAAACTTATTTTATCCCTTTTAGTACACTTGTATTTAAAATGTTTTTTTTTTCTAATATTTTATTTTCTTCTTTTTAGAGCATTTCAATAAAAACTTGTTTATAAAAATGTTTTTTTACAATTAATTTATTCGTATCCTTCTCAACAAACTCTTTCATTTGATAATCATATCATGGAAGTGCATAAAAAATAACTAGTCCGCCATCTTGGATTTAGAATGACGTCACTTATGCTTTGTTATCAGTGTACGCAAAATTTCAGCTCAACGGGTTGAGGATAACTGCTTTAAAATTCAATTGCAAGATTTGACCCGAACAAACAAACATTGCAAGTTAAATAAAAGGTTTTAAAAAACTCTCTGATTTGCAAAAACTTCAATTGTTTCAATTTTCTGAAAAATATAAAAGTATGCATGATATTACTTGACCTTATAGAAAAAATCATGCTGAATCGAATGAACGTACGCTGTAACTATTAGAGTTTAGAAATAACATAGACGACCAAAAAACATTAAGGCGAGTAAACGCTATGTAGCCCGAGAGCTGTTAGACATTTTTGGGTAGGTATTTGAGGCACTGTGAAAATTTGTACAATACCTCTTTAGTAATATGCAAATATAAAAACACAGATCTGGCTGAAGGGTAGCGCGGCTTAACCGACCCTCAAATTTTTAATCATCTGGCAGGTAAAATGTCCCGCAGAAACGACCCATTTTGTTTTTAATATATCTATTTTTAGTTACCAATATTATTCTGTTTAAATTTCAACGTGCTTCAAATATATTTTTTAAATTTTTCAAAAAAATAATTTTGCAAACACCTGGCTAAGTTTTAGACCCGATTAAGAAATCCGGATTTCTTTATTTTTCAACTCCTTAAATACTAAATGTCATGGTATTAAAATTTCAAAATGCCTCAAGTGCTTTTTATTACGAGAAAATTTTGCTAATTTAAAAATTTGAGGGTCGGTTCAGCCCCGCTACCCTTCAGCCAGGTGTGTGTTTTTGTATTCGGATATCAGTAAAGAGGTACTGTACAAATTTTCACACTGCCTCAAATACCTACCCAAAAATGTCTAACAGCTCTCCAACCAATGTAATAAATAAGTACTCCAACATTATAATAACTGTAACACGATATTGTGAAATGTCTAAGGAAATAATAAAAGCGACGAAATGGAGAAGCGTGCTTTGTTAAGCGAGGCTCAGATTTAATATTAAAACAATAACTTAGAAGCTTGAGCACTGTTCCCCATTTTTAGGAACTTCGTTTCTTACACACAAAGAAATGAGAATAATGTGCAGAAAGGATACGGAAATAATCTCAAATACTGTTCTAGAATTAACTTTTGTGTGATATTCCTTTGTTTTAAATTGTTCAAAAAAAAAGAACCCATCTCTCTCACTGCCAGATATTTGATAATTTAAATATGTACTTGTATTTATTATTACGAATTTCTGGTGAAATATTATTAGTGTATTTGCCATATGGCAACATACACTATTGGCGTCGGTCGGATGGCGGGACCTAGGGGTCGGACCAAAATTTCTCGACGTTTCATAACCTCCTAAACACTTTGGCACCATTTTAAAAAATGTTTATATATATATGTATTTATATATATATATATATATATATATATATATATATATATATATATATATATGTGTACGCGCGATAACTTTCGAAAGAGTTAATTGATTTCAACGAAATTTGGGCCACGTGTTGAAATCCACCACCGCAAGAAGTCTATTTAAAATGGGCCTAATCGGGCTATTTTAAGGGTAGTTTTTAGGGGTTGAAAACTGTTTTTGGGCCCCAAAATACCGAAAAAATTCTCCGAATCGTTTCAAAATTGAAACGTAACCCTTTGGTAGTGATTAAAAAGTGTGCCCACAATTTTAATAAAATCGGCCCGACAGGACCGGATTTACAAATTTTATGAAAACACTAGTTTGCAGATAGTGACTTATTTATTGAAGGGAGTATTTAATTCGGTGTAGACGTTAGATTGATCATAATATTACAATTAAGAAAAAAATGTTATTTTAAGGGGTGTATTAAGGGGTTAAAATTTTTATTTTGCCCAAAAACAAACTTAATTTCACATAATAAAAGTATAAAACCACACGGCCCTATACAAGCAAATACACTATATTGTCGGCAGGGTTTTGGCACTGCGACCCGGGTTTTTATATTTCAATACATTTCAGGGAAATGAAATATTTGCTAACACGCTGTCAAAATTGAAATATAAAAAATTTCAATCGATTTAATTTTGATTCTATTTTTACGTAATTTAAATTGCCTATTTTAATACTTAGTAACTGTTAACTAAATTATAGACACTCCTCATAAATCAAATTTAAAAACTGAGGTTGTATTCAAATAAAATCTAAAAAACGCCGTAATTTTATAATTTCAAATGTGATACCTAAATTAAATGTACGATACTCTCTCGACAGACTTAATTGATTTAAACTAAATTTGGTCAGCATAACTTCTTACTTGATGAACAAAAATCGATATTAGCAATAAATACGAGTAAATCTATAATTAATGTGATAAAAAAGTATTTAACAATAAGTGTTACAAAATTAAACAACTTATGTATATTATCTACGTATTAAGATGACCTCGTTTAGCGCTGTTTCGTATAGCGCAAGAACTTATTGGAATGTATCTCCCGCGTTAAGCCGGGTCTGTATATTCTATTCTATTCTACTAACGAATATTAACTGCCAATATAACGGACACTATTTTTAAAATGAAATTCTCGTTATTTTTCGTAATCATGTATTTCCAGGAACATATTTTTGATAGTCAGTGAAAAAATACGGTTTCGTGTTATTTTCAGTAAAACGTTTAAAAATAGTTTATAACACATATTTTTAATCAAAGTTGACACTTTCTAAGAATTTTTTATATTATTAGCAACTTTCCCATTCAATGTTCTTCTCGGAACACTACACCATATATACAGAATGATTTTTAAGTTGATTCTTTTTTTTAACAGCGTGTAGAAATCAAATAGACGAACACATATTTCAAGTAACTTTTTTATCAAAACTCAAAAATAAGAGAGGAACAGTAATTCAAAGTTTAATTAAATTTTATTAAATTTTGAGGTCGGTTCTGGCGTTATGTCACTATGGAAATAAGTCATTATCAAGTATCTTGCTGCCTATTTGAAACAAAACGGGGACAGCTTCAAACAGTTTCTGTGAATACTTGATAATGACATATTTCCATAGTGATATAACATAACGCCAGAATCGACCTCCAAATTTCAAAAAAAATTAATTAAAAGTTTGAATGACTATTTCTCTCTTATTTTTGAGTTTTGATAAAAAAGTTACTGGGAACATTTGTTTATCTATTTGATTTCTACAGGTTGTTAAAAAAAGAATCAACTTAAAAATCACCTGTGTATTATAAACAGGAATTCAAACAGGTGTTAAAAGAAACTCCACTTCGAATTGAAGTATTTAGCAACGCTAATCAGATAAAAAATGTTTTTGCCATGTGTTATTGAACTAATATTTCGTAATTGATCCATCAATTCATTAAATCAATTAATCTGTCATCCTGTAATAACCAAACATACTTTTACAGATACAGTAAGACCTCGCTTAATGCTGCTCCACTTAACGCTGTTTCAATATTACGCGGTTTCTAAAAAAAGAAAGTTTAGCCACTATAACGTAATTTATGGGTCAATTTATACAAAATAATTCAAGTGTTGATAGAAGTTCAAAGGCAAGACGAAGTGTCATTGATGCAATATCTTGTTATCGACAAAAAAGGCAAACGACATTAGATGACTTCTTCACAAAAAACAAAATATATGAAATGAGAAACCTTTCTCATCACACATAACTTCTTACTCGAACTTTTATTTGATTTTCATAAATATTTTATGAACAAAAACTGATTTTAGCAATTAATAAATGTATAACTAATCTGAATCAGTAGTGTTGTCCAGTAGACTTGAGTACGGTTGGCGCTTGGACTATAAGGAAAATGGTTCATTGAAAACTGCGCTCTGTGGCATAGTCGCCTAACCTGCTGGCAGTTAATCTAGGGTCATAAAGTTTCAGGGATCGAGCAGTAAACAGTATCGTCATGAGAACAAATAATGCGATAAAGCTAATGGTTGCGGCGTGTTCTTAACTATGGTGACAGATATGAGTACAGAGGTGGATAAAATAAAACAATAAGTAAATTGAAACGAACATTTGAAATAGTGTATGCAGGACCGGCCCTAGCCCTTGATCAGGATAGAGCGAGATTGTCTTTCAGCGCCCTTCTGTCGACGCTTTCAATTCACGTAAATTGTACTTCAGTTTTATGTTAAATAAATAATAAGTCCCAAATTTTCTAAAATCAACTTTTATTGCAACATCAACACTTGTTGAATTTAAATTAAGTAGCTTTGATTATTATACTTGTACTTCTTTAACATTAAGAAAGTTTTCGTATTTGGATTTTTGGCGCTCAAGCCCGGCGCTGTTTATAGACGCACGATCGTTGTGACAAATTAACTGTGCCTCGTCAACTAGTTAAAAAATCAGTTGATTTCATTAACTAGTTGGTATTAGGAATCAACTGGTTAATTCTTCAGAACGGCCTATATAGCGTTCTTTGTAATGAATGAAGATTATTTAACGAAATCAACTTATTTTTCAACTAGTTGACAGTTAACGGTTCTGTTAACGTCAACGACTCACTACAACTTCTGAGACACCGTATAAATATTAGTAGGAGAGCTGTTAGACATTTTTGAGTAGGTATTTGAGACACTGTGAAAATTTATACAATACCTCTTTGCTAATATCCGAATACAAAAACACAGACCTAGCTGAAGGGTATAGTGGGGCTTAACCGACCCTCAAATTTTTAAATTAGCAAATTTTTTTCGCGCTGAAAAGTCCTTGAGGCATTTCGAAATTTTAATACCTTGAAATTTAGTATTTAAGGTGTTGAAAAATAAAAAAACTAGATTTCTTAATCGGGTCTAAAACTTTGCCAGGTATTTTTGAAAAATTTTAAAAATATATTTGAGGCACGTTGAAATTTAAACACAATGTAACTAAAAGTAGATATATTAAAAAAAAACAGGTCGTTTCGGTGGGGCATTCTACCTGCCAGGTGATTAAAAATTTGAGAGTTCGTTAAGCTCCGCTACCTTGTAGCCAGGTCTATGTTTTTGTATTCGGATATTACTAAAGAGGTATTGTACAAATTTTTGGTGTTTCAAATACCTACCCAAAACTGTCTAATAGCTCTTGGACTATATATATCGCATGGAAGATGCTGATAACTGTTAGAACGCGGTTTGCTACGCGCGTCAACTCATCAGCGCGGATGATTACGTCAGCACGCATTCCATCTCACTCTTCTCGTCCGCAACTGTTTCACTCTTTCGCTGTATTGTAGTTCCGCAGGGTAAAGCACAAGGATGATCGTCTGTAATTGTCGGTCCTTTACTACTTCGGCATTATAAACTTTGTGAGCAACATTAATGCGATAATTGCAATAGCGCCATTGTGAAATATAAACGGAAGAACGCACTTTGATGGAAAAAATTGTTTCCGTAATTTTTGAGCAATCAATAATCAAAAAGCTGATAATAATTCAACAACTTTTTGGAAACGATATACAGTAAGACTTCGCTTAATGCTTAACGCTGTATTACGCGGTTTCTGAAAAAAAAGTTTAGCCACTATAGCGTGAATTATGGATCAGTTTATACAAAATGATTCAAATGTTGATGGAAAGGCAAGACGAAGTGTCATTGATGCAAGATCTTGCTATCGACAACAACTTGCTGAACGAAACAGAAAAAGGCAAACGACATTAGATGACTTCTTCACGAAAAATAAAATAATATGTCAAATGAGAAACCTTTCTCATCACAAACATAACTTCATCCTCGATCTTTTATTTAATTTTCATAAATGTTTCATGAACAAGAATCGATATTAACAATTAATAAATCTATAATTAATGTGTCAAAAAATTATTTCACAAAAAGGTTACAAAATTAAACAAAAAAACTAGCATTTTTCTTATTCTCGGTTCAGTTTCACGTATTAAAATGATCTCGTTTAGCGCTGGAACTAATAAAACGTATCCGTGTTAAGCGGGGCCTTACTGTATACATAAACGTCTTTTGTTAATGTAATAATTTAAATTTAATCATTTATATTAGCGGGACGGTCCGGCTTCGCCCAGACTTGTATATTGCCTACTGAAAACAGACATAATAGGCTTCAGCGAAATCAAATAAATGAAATAAGCTTCTTTTCATAGACGGTAATTACTTAAATTGTTGATCGTCTATAATCGAAAATCTCTCTCTCTCTCTCTCTCTCTCACCCGACAAATAATGCATACGAAACGACAGACAATTTTTTTTATAAATAGCAAATAATAATTAATTAGTGTCAAATAATTCAAAATTCGATATAATCAGGCTCCTATTTTATTATAGGTCGTTCTTTGCATTAAGAACAGTCACTAATGCCAACATAATGAAGATGTAGTGCCAACCGAGTGATTTAATAAGCCCTGTGTATATAACTATAAATTCTCAAGTACTTTTTAATGACTTTTCATATTAACTGTAAATTACTGGTTCGTACGTTTAATATAGTTCCAGCTTCGTAGGTGTTAAGCAAAATGATTAAATTAAACTAAATTTGTGCACGGTTAAGATCCGCCCTAACGATTTCCTTCTTTTTGTGAGCCTCTAAACAGTACCGACTGTCTTCCTGCCTTTGAAGTGGAACTTCTTTAATCGCGATAAGAATCACCGAACACTTCAAATGACATCGTCAGAAGTGGAGAAAATGCAAGATTACTCGAATACTAGAAGGTTGGGCGTAAGAGACTATTAGTCACGTCTGTGATTGAAAAGTTAAAAGATGAGAATCATTATCATAAAATTCTCAAAGTGTATTGCATTTGCGCGAATTTAATCACTTTAAATTATGAATGTTCAAAAATCGACAAAAAATCAAAATTGCCAAAAAACAACAAAAAAATATTCTGTAGATCCGATCGCTACCAAACTTCACAGGATCAGCCGCTGGTCTAATCTGAAGATTGCCTAAAAATTTCATCAAAATCGGTCCAGCCGTTTTGGAGTTCATAGAGAACATACACACATCGATTTTTATATATAGATAGATAATCCTATTATTACGCATCAGTGTAACCACTTTTTTTAAAAGAGGCTTTACTGTGGTAAAAAAATAAACAAAGGCAAACAAAAACGGACAGCTAAAAATGTACAAAAAATCCAGTAAACTCTAATTTGTATTCCAAAATATAGCAATAACGATAATAAAGCGCGGAGATGTGCCCCCGGGCTGGTAAATAAACGTTACAATCACCGATCGGCCTGTGTTGATGGCTCGTTACGGGCGCTCGCTGCGCACGAAACGCGACGCCCGACGCCGCTTATATCGACGCTGAACGTTCCGACGCTATACGAACACTGAGGCGTACAAATTGCAGATTGTACATATTCAATTATAATCTAAATTATTAAATATGAAACGTTTTTGCAGACAATTCGTGTTAGTTATATTTAAAAATATACGAACGCCACGAAACTGCTCTATCAGCTTTTTTTACCCGACTACCAAGGAGGGCTATGTTCTTTACGCTCGGATATCCTAAAGTCGTTGATATTTGTTTTCAAAGTAATTTCTAGAATTTGATTAGCGAATTTGTATGGATAATGAATAAAAATCAAAGCGCTTTTGACTATTCAGTATTCATTTGAAATCAGAAATATATGTCTTTTTACCTGTACGTCAATTTATTCACAAGATGAATAGCTAAAAGTTATAAAAGACACAGACATGCATTTTGCATAAGAATGATTTTGATTTTAAACGCGTCACCGCTTTTTATTGAAGTGCAACAATCTTTGCCTAGAATACAAAGCACTCGCGGATGAAAGGATTTTATACATGCATGAACGAAAGATGTACCAAAATGTCAAAGATTTTTTTTACATTTTAAGTCATTTACACTTAAGGCTGTCGGAACGCTCTGAATTTAAGTCAAAAATAGGCTTCGGCTGATAGCTGATTGTAGAATTATTCGTCAACATTCTGCAAACATTCTTTCTCTATAAAGAAGATAAAGAACAAATTTAGGTCTCTAATGGACTACTTTTGTAATCTATGTACGATTTACCAGAAAAAAGTTGGCGCATTAATTGTGCCAAATAACACGTTTTCAATCTCACATTACGACCTTATTTGTACTTATTTCACTTCGGAAAAGTTTTTTAAATCTTCAAATAACGACACCCTTGCAACAGCAAAAAATTAACATTAACAATTTATTATGAACGGTTCTTTTTGTAATTGGAATATTTTTTAATACAGGTCCGGCAAATTGTAAAATCTATTTTAAACGGCTTATAAATGAATTAATACATGTAATTTTTTAATTAGGATGGACGTTTTTAACACGCTTTTATTAGCTTCACTTGTTTGTTTTTTTGGTAACGGAATCTTTGAACGTGAAATTCACCCACTTCAAAACGTCAGATTAAAGTAAAACTTTGCACACTTATCAAGGACCGATGACAATACAATAATTTAATAAGTCTGCCCCATTATCCTCACCAAAGTAGGTTATACTAGCGTCATCGTACGGAACTTCTTAAAAGCTATAGTGTTGTTAACAACTTTTGACAATTAAATAATCTCAATACTAGTATTATTTTTATTTTTAAATCAATTCAACAGTATTTTATTTTATCAATGTAGGTACATCTTTAACAAAAATGTGAATATCAACTATCGCGATCACGCTAAAGAAGTATAACTTCTGACGCGGTTCCATAAGTACACGCACCATTTTTTTGCGAATTTTACGGTTCTCGCTACGTTTGTTACAATAATTTTAATAAACGCGAGCGAGGATATGATTTTGTTCCAGCCTTTCTGAATGAAATATAATGTAGGTACAGACTCCTATTAAAGTCTGATGGAGCGATGAACGGATATCATTCTAAAATATTACATACAGTGTAAGGGAAGTAGAATATTACATTTTGAACCTTTCAGACATATCCAATAAAACTAGAATAGACATACATAAAATACAGAATGTTTCCTTTCATTCTACAATCACCTTCTTAGCCACTAAGAAACCACTATTGTTATATAGAATGATTTTTATGTTGATTGTTTTTTTAACAGCGTGTAGAAATCAAATAGATGAACAGATATTTCAAGTAACTTTTTTATCAAAAATCAAAAATAAAAAAGAAACAGTCATTCAAAGTTTAATTAAATTTTATTAGATTTTGAGGTCGGTCCGAACGTTATGTTATGTCACTATGGAAATATAAGTTGTCCCCGTTTTGTTTCAAATAGACACACGGCATTTGATAACGACATAAAATATTTCAATAGTGACATAACATAACGCCAGGATCCATCTCAAAATTAAATAAAATTAATTAAACTTTGAAAGGCTGTTTTTCTCTTATTTCTGAATTTTAATAAAAAAGTTACTTGAAATATTTGTTCGTCTATTTCTACACGCTGTTAAAAAAAATCAACATAAAAATCAGTCTGTATACAAATAATTTCGCCGACCTTTGAATTGACTGTAAGCAAATGAGAAGCCTTTGTAGAAGCACTTTGATTATTTTTCAAAATTGGTTTACATATTTTTAATGTTAAGATTAAAAGTTGCCTAATGATAAACGTTCCTTAACCGCAGCTTTGAAATTTATTTTTACCTGAAAATCGCGAATGTTTTCTTCTAAACGACTTTTAAAAAATGAGCGTTGCTAAACTTTAGTGACTGTCAAACTACAGTCTTGAAGCGTTGTGTAACTAAGTTAAGTAATATGTTAGAATGTGATTCTTCTTCCCCGTTCGTAAGTTTAAAGACACGGCATATAAATGTTAAGAGCTCGTCTAGAAAACTGAGAACGATAGATGGATGCAATCAGTGTTGCCAGTTCAAAATAAAATCCCTCGATTGCGACGACTGCACATTTATGCTGGGTTGCAGAAAGCATTGTCAAAAAATTGTATTTGACAATCATCATACATTTACAGTATTTATAATGTCGTTATCAAACTTTCTGTTATTTAGAACATTAGATTCTTTTCACATAAAAACAAATACTTTATCTACATTGAAAAAGATCGCTTTTCAAGTTGACATTTGACCAAAATGCGTAGAAAAAAATTGTTCGAAGTGTAAATTATACAAACAACGATGATAAGTACATGTATACAGAGTTTAAGAGGAATATTGTTTCAATTGAACAATTATTTTTCGAGCAGGAGCGATTTAAAATTCTACAATCTAAGGTCATTGTTTTTTTTAACAACACTTTCTGCAACTAAAGGTGATATCAGACGGTTCATTTTTTGTTCATTTCTGTCTTTCATTCAAAATGAAACGTCTAAACACAAAATGAAACAATAATGAAAAATGAATTCATTAATAAACCGATCCAACAACGTTAGATATCGGCATTGGGCTTGAATCATTCGCACTCCGAATGAACAATATATGAAACGTCTGAACACAACAAAGAACATTCATTCGCGTTCGATCATTTTGTAACGGATGGACTTGGGACTACAACACCGCATAGTGAATATATTCTGTCTGTGTATGAGATAAAATGATATTCAAGTGGAACGACCAAAACACGCTGCTGTTTTTGGAAAAATTTTAAAAATTATCAATGTCTCACAAACTCGACGAATACAAAAACAGAACAATGCGGACAAATTCTATAAAATCTCTATAATTAATTATTTAAACGTTGCTTCTTTTTTGACAATTCTTCGATCAAATGATCACAAATCAAACGAATTCCAAGACGCATAACTTCATTCGACGACATCTTTGAGGAAAAAACTGTGGATGAACGTTCATTTTTATCTTTAAAGTTCAATTCCAGATATATGTTATAATAGAAAACAGTATCGTATCATAGTTTAATTATCATTTAAACATATTGAGGTTAGTCACACCATTGTTTCTTTTTAGTAAATTATTTAATCCATAATGTTTAATATTTTTATTATATGTATGTTAATTTTTGTAAAATTTTTTCAGAAGCTTGAAAAAGTCTTAATTAAATAAAGACGAAACGTTGCAATCAATGAGTGTTTAAATTGATTTATTTTTATTCCAATTACCCACGATACTGTTTTCTATTGTTCATTTTTATGTCATTCTGTCTATGCCGTGTGAACGCGGAATGAAACAAAAATGTACATTCAGTCAAATTCATTGATATCATTGGTATCACCTTAAGCATCAATGTAACTAAACTAACATCTGACAACAGTGGAAGAATGAAGGCCGAAATGGAAAAGGACGATACACAAATATGTGTACACAAAACTTCCCCAATCTTATAGGACAAATGAAAACATCATCCGAGTCATTTCTTGCAAAGTGAAGTACACGAGTCAAATGCATGTTTATCTTAACTTATATTGCAGCCATCTCTCTCAAAACAAAGCAGGCCGCGTCTAAAGTAACACTGCGCTATCACTACGTAACACCACTGTCGCTACACTCGGTTACTGTCGACGGAATGCGCCAGCTTTCACTTCAATTTATACTTTACATTGTTATAAAATCTACAGTGTGTCTTTAATAAATTTAAGAGACCAGGACCTTCAGGATAAAAAAAAACTTGAAGCAAGCTAACACGCTGTACAGTGCCGTACGTTGAGTTGCCTACCCCATAGTGAAATGTAATATCATTTTTGGTCTTATAATTAAAATTTGAGTTTAAAAAAACTAAAACAACACGCTTTTATGAACAAATACAAAATAATTTGACAGCAAAATTAGCTTTACTGTAAAAAGCGTTGGCTACTATCTACTTAAATTTTCATAATAGCTCAACGTTTACAATTAGCTAGTAAATGAAAAATGTATTACCCATATTAAGCACTCCACGCTTTTTACAGTGAAGTTAATTTTATTGTCAAATTATTTTATATTTTTTAGTTCATACAAGCGTGTTATTTTAGCTTTTTTATACTCTAATTTTAATTATAAGACTAAAAAACAATACTGGATTGACTAAAGATAGGCACAATGCCGGATTTAGAGGTCTGGAGACCTCGGGGCAACAAAGGAGTGGAGGCCCCCTGGTCCCAAATTATTTTCCAAATAAAATGGACAATTTTTTCAGTCGAGTTTTCTAATAAATAATTTATTGTGAAACCAACTATAGATTCTTTTATTATTTAACAAACATATAAATATGATCGGAAACAAGAATTATCTGAAATTAAATTTTAGCATTAACGAACGGAACCTTCCGAAATCCAGTTCCCGAAGTAAATCACTTTTAATGCTCAGGAGAGACAGCTTTGATAGTCTCTATTGTAGAGGCCCCTCTTTTGTGGAGGCCCTGGGGCTGTAGCCCCGGTTGCCCTCCCCTAAATCCGGCCCTGGAGCAACGTACGTAAGTTACAGCGTGTTAGTTTGCTTGCTGCAATTTTTCAAGTTTTTTTTTATTCTGAAGGTCCTGGTCAGGATAATGGGACAAACTTATAAAATTCTTGTATTGTCATCGGTTCTTGATAAGTGTGCAAAGCTTCAGTTTAATCTGACGTTTTTGAAGTGGGTGAATTTCACGTTTAAAGATTTCTTTACAAACAAACAGTTGAAGCTAATAAAAGCGTGTAAAAAATTAAAATGTCCGGTTAAAAACTGACATTCTGTATCCAAAAACACATTCACTCAAAAGCCAGTTGACTTCTGAGTTTTGTTTATGGCCTAAAATAAACAACACGACATTTATAGAATGGTCCATAAAATAGGTTCACTTACTATTTACATTACTAAAACTGCGTCACTACTTTCCTTCTGCAAGCAAGCAATATTATAATCAAGGTTACTTGGATACAGAGGTCTCATCGTTCCGTTGGGGAGCTATGAGGGCATGGCGTCATCCAGTGGCCTGCCAATAATAATTGATGTTGCGCGATTGATAAAAATATTGAACGCTCTTCGAGCTAACGTCATTCATTAGAGAGGTAACCTGTGTATCTAACGACCTTGACTTAAGAAAATGGGTCGCAGTGCCAGAACCTGCCGACAATATAGTGTATTTGCTAATACAGGCAGTCTGGTTTTATTATGCTAACTTAAGTGTGTTGTTAAGCAAAATAAAAAATTTAACCCCTTAATACACCCCTCAAATTTTTTTTTTCTTAGTGGCAATATTATTATCAATCTAACGTCTACACCGAATTAAATACACTCTTCAGTAAATAAGTCACTGTCTTCAAATTAGTATTTTCAAAAAAAATTGTAAGTCCGATCCTTTTATTAAAATGTTAGGGGTAATCTCGAATCCCAAAACCCCTAACTGGGTCAACTCTAAGAAATATCGAACCGTTAAAATGTATATTTCAACAAACAAGTTTCATAAACACAGAGGACTTGTTGACCCGAGCTCATAACAGCAGTCAATTTAAACCAAAAAGATAAAAACACTCACCGACTGATGACTTGCAAATATGTCAGAACCTGGAAAAAAAGAAAAAGAGGTTAATATTTGCATAGACAAAAAATATGTTTTTAAATTTCTAATCAATTTATAAGAAATGTTAGCGCGGGATATTTTTTTTATTAAACTATATGCCAATTAATTGCTCCTTAAATGCTCTTTTTGCAATATATTTATTATAATTAACTTAAAAAAAGTATTTATTATTTATTATTAATATGCTGACCAGAAAAATGTATATTGGAGAATATTAACTATTTTATTAAAGTTTAAACACATTAATTTAAAACTCAGTAATAAATTATTCACAAACACTATGAATTTAATGTTTCGATAAGATGAAACTTGTCATTTATTTAACCGGACACTATCAGGTAGAAAGATGTAATGAAATAGCATCGTTGTGCCTAAAAACTGTAACCTTGAATCTTTTGTGTAGATGGCTTACACAATAACAGTATCTAATATTTTTAATAAACTGTACGAAATGTTTAATGAATATACATTTATTACAGAAAATTCAATGAGTAAATAATTTCATTACAGTTAAATGACGAAATGTTTATTAGAATAAAAAACTAGAGTTTAAAAAAATTAAAACAACACGCTTTTATGAACTAAAAAATGCAAAATAATTTGACAAAAAAAAAATAACTTTATTGTATAAAGCGTGGAGTGCTTAATATCGGTAATAAATTTTTCATATACTGACTAATTGTAAACGTAGAGTCATTATGAAAATTTAAGTAGATAGCACCCTATGTTTTTTACAGTACTTATAGCTAATTTTGTTGTCAAATGCAAAAAACAATTTCCAGCACAAAATAAAATTTTAATGGAACAAGTGTTGATATTTGCAATAAAAGTTGATTTTTGAAAATTTGGGACTTTGACATAAAACCGAAGTACCTACAATTTACGTGAAGTGAAAGCGTCGACCAAAAGACGCTGAAAGACAATCTCGCTCTACCCTGATCAAGTGTTAGGACCGGCGCTATCTATGTTTTCAGAGGTCAGAGGTCAAAGTATCTCTAAGACAGTCTAGCAATGAATTGAAAATCTCGAAGCGTATTTCGCAAAATTAGCAATATGAAGAAGCAATCAATATATCTATTCATGACTCTAGCGTGCCTCGAATTTTATATTTATTTTGTTGATATTTAGAAGAAAAATATAAATTATTTTATGCAGCGCTGTTGAATCTTTTATCTAAAAAAAAACACAAGACGTTTGTAAACATGCATTTACTTTTATAAAAGTTCAACCGTAAATGTTTGCTCTATGAAACTATTTAAGTTTTACAATAGTTTTCTTCTATGAAAAAACTTGTGGTTCTTTTAAAAGTGAGTCAGTAATATTTAGAAGTGGGGTCGTTGTGTAAGTTAAGTGATAATGAGCATTGAAAAGAAGTTCTTTGACGTCCTCAGACCTCATTTCATCGGCTTGCGTAAAAACCGTAAAGTATTTCACTTATCTCAAAAAAGATGTCTACTATTTGTTTCACTAAGCTTTACAGCTTACAAAGCTTACACTATGTGAGATTATAGATTTCGTCACTGTTTTTCACTAACATTGATAAAAACCTCCTAAAGCAAAACTTCAAAGTTTTTGCAAGAAAGAACTGCAATCAAGAACTGCCTTTTTAAGTACCAGCCACCAATCTTAACTCAATTTTTCAATTTGTTAGTGCCATTTTGGAGATTTTTTTTATCTCTAATGACGAAAAATAAGTTAATATCTTAAAATTAATGTTTTCATTAAAAAATTACAGTTTAAAATGTAGCCATCTGGTGTCAATCTGTTTATTTTAACAGTTGTCGGTAATATTAAGTGACGGAGTGGCGCTGAAATCTCTGAATAGAAAATAGAGTAAAAAAATTATTTCCACCCTATTTTATTACGGAACTGACCACTAACGTTGCGAAGTATATTAACCCGTTTTTTCCAGAGTTTTGCATAAATAGTACACATATTTTGTATACATAGTATTTCATACCAGCAATTTTTTTAAATAAGTGTGATTTTCCTGTTTAAAATAATGCAGGTTGGCAAACTTTATGAACATTTCTATCAAAATAATTACAATTTTTTTTAAACACTTGTTCCAATTTTTGCACCTGGGTCAAACGTACATCGAGTTCCAATTTTGGCACTGGGAAAAAATGGGTTAAAATTGAATATTCGGAGCTTTTATACATCTGAGACATTTCGTAAGTGCGTCCCTGTACCGTATTTTTACATGTGTAATATATCCAGCAACAATTTACATATACCTACACAGAATATTTGTTTACATTCTAATGTTCCGTGTTTTATAAAAGATCCAGTTTATGTTTGCTTGTGTTAATAAACGGGCCACATATGTGCTTTGCTCCGACTACACAATATCCTTCATTGCAGAGGGTCTTCAGAGCACTTCTTGAATTATTTAACAATCTATTAAACTCGTCTTCTTCTCTCGGCAAAGTTGCAATTCCAGTCCTCACAATACTCGGCTAAAGTGTTTGACTTTTATGCAAGTTGTTTACACTTCAAGTATGCTACTTTACTTGCCCATGCATACCGGAGTAAGTAACCTCCATTGTGTACATTCTTGAGTCAACCGTTCGGACTAGTGATGTAAAATTACCGGTTAATAATACACTATTGGCGTCGGTCGAATGACGGAACCTAGAGGTCGGATCAAAATTTCTCAACGTTTCATAGCCTCCTGAACAGTTTGGCACCATTTTTTGAAATGTTTATATAGGTACAGAAGGATTTAATTGAAAACGTTTCAAATTTTAATTTTTTAGGCCTATGGGTTAACGAAAACATATAGTCTGGGATGTTCATATGGACAGTATTTGCAATAAAATATCGAAATCAATGCTTATCGCTTATCGCAAGAGGTTGATTTGCTAACATTAAAAACCCTATATTATGCTTTCGTTTACCCTCACTTGAGGTATGGTTTACTTGTTTGGAGCAGCTGTACTGGCATGAATCGTCCATTTATTCTTCAGAAAAAAGTTATTCGTATTATATTTAAATTAAATTATAATCAGTCATGTCGTGACACCTTCAAAAAGCACAGAATTTTAACTCTGCCATCGATTTATATTTACACTATAGCAATTTTTGTTAGAACTCATTCTAATATCTTTGGAACTATGGAACATCACTATTCCTCACGGAATAAAAATAATTTATTGTTGCCGAAAGCATCTCTGGAGTTATATAAGCGTAGCCCTGCTAGTATGGCTGCCAAAATTTATAATGCTATACCATGCTTCATTAAAAATATTGCATCTCTTAATAATTTTAAAACTGCATTGAAAAATTACCTTATTGAAAGATGTTTTTATAATTTACAGGAATTTTTTAATGTTTAATTTTTATCTTTGTACCTGACTATGTTTCATACTCTCCTGAGTTTTCTGAAACTTAATAAATTATTATTATTTTATCGAAATCTGGTCCTCATGTTGGAATTTGTCACCGTATGAACCCAAACAAGCCATTTTAAGAGTGGTTATGACGGGTTGTAGAAAGTTTTTGGGACCAAAAATCCCAAAAAAAATTGATTTCAAAATTGAAATTTGACTCTTTAGTATCAATTAAAAGATGCTACTAAAATTTTATTAAAATCCGCCTGACAGGAACGGACTTACAAATTCTATGACAACACTAGTTTGTATTTAAATTATTGTAGATTTTGGATTGATAATAATATTTCAATTGAGAAAAAATTATTATTTTAAGGGGTGTACTAAGGGTTAAATTTGCTTATTTTGTTCAAAAACACACTTAAGTTTACGTAATAAAGCCACAAATACACTATATTGTCGGCAGGGTTTTGGCACTGCGATTCGAGTTTTTATGATAGTAATCATTTTCGTCGGTCAATTCAGCGGTTAATTAATCGAATATCTATAAAACAAAATGGCGACTTCTGTTTTTTTGTCTCAGAGCAACAAAAACAAGACAGTAGAGCAATTTTTAACAGCAGAAACGAAATAATTTAATAATGTATATTTATATTGATTACAAAATTAAAATGTCGTCCGGAAATTACAAACATGCGTACAACTTTCTGCGCAGCCTTGTGTAATAATAATAACAAATAGCCGGGGTAATTTTTTCAAAGTCACCAACTGCTAGAATAAAATTCTGGAGTCTAGAAATGATCCATCTTAATTCAGTTCTAGAGTCTAGAAATGATCCATCTTAATCCCGTCGTTCTATAAAATTTATTACATAGTGTGTTTAGGTGATCTATCAAGACAATTTAAAACCATTTAGAAAAACAAAATAAATTTTTATTATTCAAACAAACGTTTATAGCTAAAATATGTATAAATTGGTTAAATACGCGAGTCATAAAAAGAAAATTAAACACTATAATGTTTACAACTCCAGTCTAATATTACATGGCTGTCAGTTGTAATATGCTCGCGTTTTATGAACGTTCATTTTATTAATTATTAATTTACTAATTAACACGTTACATATATTTATATAACTTAAAAAAATATTCATCGATAGATTATAAAATTATATAAATGTTTACATTTACTTTTTTTTATTTTTTTATATGCCTATCTTCTTGAAGAAGGTTTAGTTATTATACTATAGTACCGCGAGAGCTGTTAGACATTTTTGGGTAGGTATTTGAGGCACTGTAAAAATTTGCACAATAACTCTTTAGTAATATACGAATACAAAAAAACCAACCCTGAAATTTTTAATCACCTGGCACGTAGAATGTCCCACCGAAACGACCTGTCTTTTTTTAATAAATCTATTTTTAGTTACCATAATATTGGTACAGCATTTGAGTTTTGAAAATGGAAGAAAATCTGCCGAATTTTTAGCCTTAAATAAAGTATTTGTTTTTTATCGTTAAAATAAAACAGCCTGCATGTTTCGCAAAACAATTGCCATGCGCTATCCATTATATTTAGATCAATGACGTAAACTGTAAATCATTCCAGATATATTTTGTATAAAACAAAATTGGCAATACATGTTTTGGCTATTACCAGCAAAGTTTGGTAAATATTTATCTGTAACATTAAATATAAAATTAAATGAAACAGAAAGTTTACAAAGATTCCATCTGAAAGTTGGAGTAAACAAAACTTATTAAATAACTCATGAGTCAGAAAATTATGTGATACTCCCGTATTTTGTTTCTAGTGTCTCACGGGATATTCTTTATCTGCATCAATAAATATTATTCGTATTATAATTATTGTCGCTTTTAATGTATGAGAAGAACATGACTTTACGTTTAGCTTAATTACAACAGCTGTTCCTTTTTTAACAAGCTTTTATTAGCTTCACCTGTATGTTTGTAATGGAATCTTTGAACATGAAATTCACCCATTTCAAAACTTTAGATTAAACGCAAACTTTACACACTTATTAAGGACCGATGACAATACAATAATTTAATAAGTTTGTCCATTATCCTGACCAGGACCTTCAGAATAAAAAAACTTGAAAAGTTACAGCAAGCAATCTAATACGCTGTACAGTGACATAACGTTGCGTTGCGTCATTTGAAATGTTTTGTTTTTTAGTGTATTTGCCATATGGCAACATACACTATTGGCGTTGGTCGGATGGCGGGACCTAGGGGTCGGACCAAAATTTCTCGACGTTTCATAACCTCCTAAACACTTTGGCACCATTTTTAAAAATGTTTATATATATATGTATATATATATATATTTATATATATATATATTTATATATATATATATATATATATATATATATACGTATATATATATATATATATACGTATATATATATATATATATATATATATATATATATATATATATATATGTGTGCGGGCAATAACTTTCGAAGGAGTTAATTCATTTTAACGAAATTTGGCACACATGTTGGAATCCATCACCGCACGAAGCCTATTTAAAATGGGCCCAATCGGGTCATTTTAAGGGTAGTTTTTAGGGGTTGAAAAAAGTTTTTGGGCCCAAAAATACCGAAAAAATTCTCAGAATCGTTTCAAAATTGAAATTTAACCCTTTAGTAGCAATTAAAAACTGCTCCTAAAATTATAAGCAAATCGGCCCGACAGGACCGGACTTACAAATTTTATGAAAACACTAGTTTGCATATACGAATTTACTTACTGAAGGTCGTATTTAATTTGGTGTAGATGTTGGATTGATAACAATATTTCAACTAATAAAATTATTATTGTAAGGGGTGTATTAAGGGGTTCAATTTTTTTTTATTTTGTCCAAAAACAAACTTAATTTCATTTAATAAAGCCACAATACCTGTATTAGCAAATACACTATATTGTCGACAGGGTTTTGGCACTTCGACCCGGGTTTTTTAGTCTTATAAATAAAATTAGAGTTTAAAAAAACTAAAACAACACGCCTTTATGAACTAAAAAATGCAAAATAATTTGACAACAAAATTAGCTTTAGTATAAAAAGCGAGGGGTGCTATCTACTTAAATTTTCATAATAGCTCTACGTTTACAATTAGCTAGTAAATGAAAAATGTATTATCAATATTAAGCACTCCACGCTTTTAACAGCTAATCTAATTTTGCTGTCAAATTATTCTGCATTTTTAGGTGATAAAAGCGTGTTGTTTTAGTTTTTTTTTAACTCTAATTTTATTAACCAGTTTTCTTTACACTATGTATAGATTTAATTTATACAAGATTTCTTAACACTGCCTTCTTTTTGCTATGTGAACACATTTTTTTTCTATGTTTAGCCCATTCCAGTTTGTTAGGCATTCATAATTTAAATTATCCCCTAAAACAACTGATAACATTTTAAATAACAGAAATGCTTTTAATCTCCCAGTTCTTCGTACAAAATATGTTTTTATCAGAGAAGGCGAATGCCGACAAACTTATATATTATATAATGTAATTCAAGCTCCACGAGATAACTTGATTAAAGTTGAGCTTTTGCATACACAGATGGAGATGCGAACTTTGGTTGCGGGCGGAGACACTAAAACACGCCTTCCATGTATTCTAAACGCTCCATTTAGTCCCCACACACATTAGATGAAGAGCCCACCGTCTGATAGTTCATAGCAGCTTGTGCAAAATAAGTTTTCTTTATACCCGGTCGAAAGGACGTAGCTACTTTCGGTTTCGATTTTAAAGCAGAATGCCTAACATTTATGCACTGCTGGAATTACTTAAAAAGATTTTGCCAGCGAAGCAGAAATTACTGATAGAAAAACTAATTACAGTCAAACCTGAGTGAGTGAGAACTGGGTAAACGAGAAAACTGTCTAAGTGAGAGTGTTTGCCAGGTACCGTTTTTGTAAGCCTCTAAAACTTTTATAAGTGAGAAACAGAAACCTCTATAAGCGAAAGACGTTTTTCACTCATGGACCTCTATAACTGACACTACGACTTGCCTGTACCTCTATAAGCAATAGTCGAACGTATTAAAACAATATTTGATAAAATTTATGAACTAAAAAAATATACATAAAATGTAAAAGCAGAAACGCAGAAGCAATTAACGGATTTTTTAAGTAAATATTAGTGCAAGATTTTTGGTTTAATTTTTTAGCATCTATGTCGAATAATACAACTATCACTAGATATTTACCGTATTTTTATAAGTGAGAAAGGCCACTCCTGTACCTCTATAAGCTAGAAACTCGGGTTAGTGAAAAACCTCCATAAGCGAAAAACAAATCTATCTATTTAAATAATGGTTATAGTATTAAAACACTGCAGATTTACTTTGAATTATTCCTTGTTTAAATCGCGCCACTTAGAAAGGAACACATAGATTTGGTTTTTAGTGTACTCCTTAGTGAAAACCAATCATAACTTAAGTCGTAATATACCTGCTGCCATCTACGTTACGCTTGTCATGTGCCTCACTATTTTTCTACCCCTATGCCAACTCAAACCGACTCTATCTGTGTATTCAATGAATACGAAATCCAACGGTCGGCTCTGGGACTAGCACGACCTTGTTGTTAACCTTCAAAATATTATCAAAACGATGTCGACTAGCCTTGGCACAACTTAACTTTTTTTTAATATATCGATTTCGTTTTTAATGTATTAAGAAAAGAACTGTTTACAGGGATGTGCAAAAAATTTGTCGGTTCTAATATTACGACGAAAAGACTGAAAAGGATTTTAATCTATATAAAACAAGTGAACTATTGCACCGATTTGAAAAATTATTTCACTCTTTGAAAACGTAATTCAAGGCGAGTAACAAAAACTATATCTTATTACACTACTACAAAATAAAGATGAGCTGTGAAGGTAATCCAGCTAGTATTTTTATAACTCAAGTATTCACACATCATTTCAAACAGATATTTCAATTCACAAAACTTATCAAAAATTTCTATCAATATTATCTGTAACGAGTGGACCGATCTGGCTTCGCACCGGTAGCACTAATTATCTATAGCCATAAAAGATGAGAATCATTATCATAAAATTCTCAACGTGTATTGAATTTGCGCAAATTCAATCGCTTTTAATTGTGAATATTCAAAAAATCGAAGAAAAATCTAAATTTCCAAAAACCAAAAAAAAAATATGTTGATCCGATAGCTACCAAACTTCACAGGATCACCCGCTGGGTTAATCTGACGATTACCTGAAAATTTCATCAAAATCGCTCCAGCCGTTTTGGAGTCCGTAGGGAACACACATACACACATCAATTTGTAGGTATATCTATTCTGTAATTAATTGAGGAAAATCACGGAAAAACTCAATAAGACGGCTGGGTACAGGAATTACCGTTTCTCGACGAGCGGTAGTAGGAAAAGCTCTACTCACCACATTTACCCCCGCCGGGATTTGAACTCAGTATCCCCCGAAATCGAGTCGAGTACTCTCACCACTACTCTACACCGCTCTGTTACGACGCTGTATGTATATTATAATATATAACGTTAAAATTAATGAAAAGGATAATAAAACTCAGGACAGATGTTTATTAAAAATTCCTAAGAAAGTTTTCCACGTCACGTCTATCTTTTTTTAATAAAACAGCTGCGTGCATTCTCTTCCCCTTTTTTCTGACTGAGCTTAACTAATATAATTTAAAGTCAACGATTAAAACAGGACTGTATTAATTTTTGAGACCTAAGACCGGTTTTTCAAATAGTCAAAGTCGTTATTTCCAACGGAAAATTCAACCATTTAAACGCAATGACAGGCTTCTAATCATTTGTATCTCTCAGATTGGAACCTGGTTTCAGGTAGCAAACATGGGAAGAAAATGATTGTAAATCCTTCCTCGAAACTAACTGAGGACTTAATTAGACTCAACAGGCCGACACTCAGAAAGGTGATTGCAGTCAACGATTAAAACAGGACTGTATTAAATTTAAGGACTAAGATCGATTTTAAAATAGTCAAAATCGTTATTTTCAATGGAAAATTCAACTATTTAAACGCAATGACAAGCGAAGCATATTCTGACCCGGCATCTAATCATTTGTATCTCTCAGATTGGAACCTGGTTTCAGGTACCAAACATGGGAAGAAAATTATTGTAGATCCTTCCTCAGAGCTAAGTTAGGACTTAATTAGACTCAGCAGGACGACACTCAGAAAGGTGGTTGAACTTTTAACCGGTCATGCTTTCCTGTGGAAACACCTACATGTGGTGGGGATACAGCAGGAATCAACACTATGGAGGATGAAACAGTCACCCATATCGTGTTCGAATTTGAGGCTCTAACCTACAGGAGGACAACCATTTTTGGCTACATTGACGAGGATGGAATAGTCGCCGGTCGAAACATAGCCATTAAAAGTGCCATTTCTGTTTGATAGAGGGTGTTTTTTTATTTAAAAAATGTCAGTAGGTACTTTGTGCTCGTTAAAATGGTGACAGAGAGATTGTCTATTGGCAATCCTGTACTACCCTTATCCTTACTTCAGATTTTAACCGTATGAATTGTAATGGCGCTATTACTGTCTTGCTGCGTTAGAAAATTAAAACAAATTATTATTCTTTTGAAAACAGCGTTTCTATGTGTACTTTGAAAAAGTAGAAAACCATTTCTCGATTTCACAATGTCCGTGGTTTCCAGTATTTTTCTCTAAGGTATCTGGCAACCCTAAGTTTAGGTTGTGTCGGACGGTTTATTTTTAATTTTTTGTAATTTAAATTGGCAATTAAAATTAGTTCAAAGATCTTTAGAATTCTAAATCACCTGTATAAAAAGTCAATTAAAAAAGAATGTTGACTAGAGGAAGATGGTTTATATACAGTTTTATGCTTTAAGAATTTCCGGTCTGCTATAATATATATATTTTCAAATTCAAAAGATGCAATTATCAACATACATGGAAAAGTGTTTAGACAGGTTCTATTCCACATGTGTCAATATATTTTCAGCTTTGTGAATGTTTATACTTAACAGGAGTCTAGGAGTAATATTGCAGTACCGTTATGAAATATCCAGGTGTACAGAGGTGTATTTATGAAATTTACATCACATTATATACTACGCTAATCAAAATTTTGATATTCGATGATAATTATTTATACAAAAATTCTAGAAACGATTCGGTTTAGGCAAGATTATTAAATACAGAGGTGACCTTGTTCCGATGTATAGTAGTGGGAGGATGACGCCATTCAGTGAATTGTCAATTGATATGGGAGCGTCCTGAGCTCCATCAAGAGGGAGGGGGAATCAGCTCGAAAGCTGCGCTGAGCTACGTTAGGGGAGGGGGGAGTTGGAGTCAGCTACATAATTTTCTTTAGGTATTTTATTTGACACAATAAAAATAATTTGCAGAATAAGTAGAATATGTGTTTTCAACCATTGGTTACTCTTATATCATAATATCTACATATAACAAATATTTTTACCTCTTGTAATTTTCTGCGCAAGGTCGTTGTTTAGGCGTAAAAATTTAAGAGAGTTTAGGGATACCGATTTTTGACATGCATTTTAGGGGTTGAGGAAGATATCGGATAAAAAATGTTTCATACAAATGATGAATATTTTTTATCGAAAAATCATAATTTGTGATAAAAAATAGATGTTCCTATTAAAAATGTCAAAGTCAACCTCATCCCTGCGCAAGTGTTGGGGGTGGGGGTTAATATTTGTATCCAAATGATGTCCCCCTTCAAACTGAACAACTTTGGTCTGAAAATGTTTTCCCGAAATTGTTGCCCTGTCTCAAGAATTTCCCATATAAATTAAAATGAATAATTCTGTATATATAGATAAAACTTTATGCAAACTTTGTTTGCATTTTTTTGACCAATTTCAAAATTTCTAGAGTATTTGTGGTACACTGCAGTTTCAGTTAGTCCAAGAAACATTTGCAAAATAGTCAAAAAAAGTTTCCAATGCCTGCCGCATAGCCTTTTGAGTCATATTCGACTCTGAATACAACCCTGTAGATCGTTATTAGCAAGTAGTAAGTTGTATGTCATGGCAGGCAACGTAGGGTTGACATTATGATAAATAACATTCCGTCAAGCGTTTTGTATAACTCCAGATTGCTTTTTACACAAAATTGCACTCCGCATTCCTTAAGAAAAAACGAATTCCTACATAAAATTATTATGAGGGATGACACTATACACTTTTTGTCATGGTCGAAAAGATTAACTAGTTTTTCCCCATTTTTTTCTATACGGTATCACCATCATATAAAAACAGTTTGGATATCATTTTGATCTTTTGGATTTATAATTTATATACATTTTACCTTTGTTCCATTTTCAAACGTAATTTTTTACTGCCTGCATTTTAACTATTAAAAGATCTTCTACTCAGACTTGTGATGTATTTGAGTAAAAGTATTTCAAAATACAAATACTTTTCTAGTATTTGTATTTTAAATACTTTTCAATAAAAGTATTTGTATTTGTATTTCAAATACAAATTTTTTGGTATTTTATTTGATTTTTCAAATACTTTTTCAAATACTTAGCATAATTTTTTAGTAGCCATGAATGATTAATGAATAATGAATAATTCACGTCAACAGTATTTATAATTGCATATAAATTATTCAAACAATTCTTATTATTAAAATAATAATGTCATTTCCAAATAAGAAATTACCAGTTAAGTATTTGTATTTATATTTAAATACTTAAAATCAAGTATTTTTTACAAGTATATACTTGCCTAAGAATACTTTTTTAATTAGTTGAGCTTTCGCACTCGCTTATATGATAAATAATAATTAATTATTGCTCAAAAATATTTTCAGAGACATGACTCAAAAGTATTTGTATACTCCGAAGTATTTATATTTGTATTTAAATACTCAATGAAGTCGGAGCATTTGTATTTGTATTTAAATACAAATCTGCTTCTACTGTTGAATCCATGATTTACAAAAAATACAAGTATGGAGGCTATTTGACTGTCAAAAGTTGTTAACAACACTATAGCTTTTAAAAAGTTCCGGCCAATGTCGCTAGTATTTCATAAAATATCTATTTTGACGTTATCAGAAACAACTTCCGCAACATAACTTCCATAGCATTTTCGTTGCATGCTGAGTCCGGAACTTCCGTTACAAAGAAATTTTAGCCTCAGTGCGCCAAAAGAAGTATAACTTCAAAAATTAAGATCTGATGATTTTTTATAGATTCCGAGAATATCCGAGAATGCATTCGGCCGTAGTCGCTTAAAAAACAAAACAGACAAAGCGACAAACACCGATCTCTCAAAATAAATCTGGACATCGCTCGCTTCCAGCCAAAACTATATAATATTCGGTTATGTTTGTTGCAGGTTTCTTAAAGACTGGAGCAAAAGGCAGTGCCCAGGGCAACTTTGGACTCATGGACTTGGTGGCAGGGCTTCACTGGCTCAGGGAAAACCTTCCGGCGTTCGGCGGAGACCCCGAGAGGATCACCTTAATGGGCCACGGCACGGGAGCTGCTCTAGCTAACTTCATTGCTGTGTCACCGGTCGCCAAAGGTGAATTCTCTTTACATATCATGAAACGCCACTTTATCATGTCATGTTGCCATAAAACATAAAACTGTAGTTTATGAAAAATGCCCTACATATATGGCCCAAATTTCGTTGAAATCAATTAACTCTTTCGAAAGTTATCGCGCGTACACATATATATATATATATATATATATAAATATATATATAAATATATATATAAATATATATATATATACATATATATATAAACATTTTTAAAAATGGTGCCAACGTGTTTAGGAGGTTATGAAACGTCGAGAAATTTTGGTCCGACCCCTAGGTCCCGCCATCCGACCGACGCCAATAGTGTATGTTGCCTTATGGCAAATACACTAATAATCTAATTGACGTAAAAAGATACGAAACCACTGCAAACTTGGATGTTTGTTTTAAATTAATACAATTTAATTACTTCAGCTACGTTTCGATCTTAAATTAGATCTTCTTCAAGCATCTAAATTTTTTTTCAGAAAACACATATTGGTGAGAATTACAAAAAAAAATATGGAATGTTTCCATGAAATAAAATAAAATATTTTATTTTATTTCATGAAAGAACTTTTTATCTCGCTTTTTTAAAATTTTGGATTGTATATTTAGTTACACCTTGTATACACAAACATTGGCAACTTTGAAATCCAAAAGGTAACAAATATCCATCAGCCGGGGGCTGTATCAAACTCAAGCATAAGCCGTGGAAACAAAATATCCATCTATTAAATGAGAAAAAAAGGAAAAAATCAGTTGTTTTTTAGAAACGGTAACAAATAATACGTCGGTATGCATAAATCCAATGCGGTGACATTAACTGTCAAAGTAAGACAAAGGGAAACCTTTTTGCCAAGCTTTAGAGTTTTGTTGAGGCAGATTAAAGAGACGATGTTCGAACAAAACATTAATATATTGTGTTACGTTTCGCATTACGTTGCTGCGACTCGGCTACTCTTGTATACAAGTTGTCCACAAATATGAAACAACGTAACCATCAGTAGCCTAATTTATATCGTTTGAGGCCCGTGGCAAATTTATCAAATAAGGCCCTCTCTCAATGTAAAGAAGCTCAACCAACGTTATATCTTTTTCTTACAAATGCGTTCAAATCTTGATACATTTTCTTGTTTGATTTGTGAATGTACTTTTATAGATAACTTAAATTAATTGAATACAAAACTAATAAATTCTACTAAATGTTGTAATAATAAATGCTAGGATCATCCTGTGCTCACGATCCTCTCAGGCCTGCCACCCTATCGTTACGCCCCTGGAAACAGTCGACCTCCAAATTTATACGCTAGAAGTACCAATCAAATAATTACTGTAGCAAAATTTTCATGACAGATGCACATTTATCATAAACTCGCGGCCCGGTCCGGCTTCACACGGGAAGTACTAATTATCTACAGCCATAAAAGATGAGCATCGTTATCATAAAAAAAAACCCGGGTCGCAGTGCCAAAACCCTGCCGACAATATAGTGTATTTGCTTATACAGGCACTGTGGCTTTATTTTGCGAGCTTAAATTGGTTTTTGGGCAAAATAAAAAATTTTACTCCTTAATACACCCCTTAAAATAACATTTTTTTTCTTAATTGTAATATTATTATCAATCTAACGTCTACACCGAATTAAATACATCCTTCAATAAATAAGTCACTGTCTGCAAACTAGTGTTTTCATAAAATTTGTAAGTCCGGTCCTGTCGGGCCGATTTTATAAAAATTTTAGGGACACTTTTTAATTACTACCGGAGGGTTAAATTTCAATTTTGAAACGATTCGGAGAATTTTTTCGGTATTTTGGGGCCCAAAAACATTTTTCAACCCCTAAAAACTACCCTTAAAATGGCCCGATTGGGCCCATTTTAAATAGGCTTCGTGCGGTGATGGATTCCAACATGTGTGCCAAATTTCGTTAAAATAAATTAACTTCTTCGAAAGTTATAGCCCGCACACATATATACCTATATATATATATATATATATATATATATATATAAATATATATATATATATATACATATATATATAAACATTTTTAAAAATGGTGCCAAAGTGTTTAGGAGGTTATGAAACGTCGAGAAATTTTGGTCCGACCCCTAGGTCCCGCCATCCGACCAACGCCAATAGTGTATGTTGCCTTATGGCAAATACACTAATTATCAACATATATTGAATTTGCGCGAATTCAATCGCTTTTAATTCTGAATGTTCAAAAATCGAAGAAAAATAAAAAACGCCAAAAAACCAACATAAAAAAAATTCTATTGATCCAATCGCTACCAAAGCTCACAAGATCACCCGCTAGGCTAATCTGAAGATTGCCTGAAAATTTCATCAAAATCGGTTCAGCCGTTTTGGTGTGAACGAGCTCTAAGAATACCAACTGCAGATGAATAAATATTATGATATAGTCAATTTCACATGATTTATACCCACACTGTATAAAATATAATCCTGTCAGTATATCATATTATAAAAGCTCATATTCCATATGGCAGCAGAAAAGTGCGACTTACGAAAAATGAATATTGGGATTACAGTAAGACCTCGCTTAATGCTGTTTCAGTATTACGTGGTTTCTATAAAAAAGTTAAGCCACTATAAAGTAAATTATGGATCAATTTATATTAAATGATTCAAATGTTGATAGAAATTCAAAGGCAAGACCAAGTGTCATTGATGCAATATCTTGCCATCGACAACAACTTGCTGAACGAAACAGAAAAAGGTAAACGACATTAGATGACTTCTTCACGAAAAATAAAATATGTCAAATGAGGAACCTTTCTCATCACAAACATAACATTCTTACTCGAGCTATTCTTTGTTTTTCATAAATGTTTTATGAACGAAAATCGATATTAGCAATAAATAAATCTATAATTAATGTGATAAAAAGTTTTTAACAATAAATGTTACAAAATTAAACAAAAAAAAACTATCAAATTTTCTTGTTATCGGTTCTGTTTCACTTATGCCTATTATCTACGTATTAAGATAGCCTCGCTTAGCACTGTTTCATATAGTCCTGGAACTTATTGGTACGTATCTTTCGCGTTAAGCGGGATCTTACTGTATTTTTAATTTTTATGCTATAAAATAAGCATATCAAGCGGTACAAACGTACTCGAGAGACTTGGGTGATCCCACGTCTAGACACAAATTATAGAACATAAAATTTATTTTGAATAGCCACTGTTGCCAACTTGATCCTCAACAGACAATGAGTTTTTCAAAATTTACAGAAAAAACCTCAGATTGTGAAATATGCTCTAAGGACAACTGTGGTCGCAAAATTTATTTTATTACTGTTTTTATAAGTTATGGTTAAACATTAAGCATCGCAAAATTTGGTTTGCTGCTTAAAAATTTCAAAAAACAAGTAGTTTTGACCTAAAAATTGAATACAAAAACGTAATATTGGTTAATATTTATTTAGTCTTTACGGCACGTCACGAGATTTCGAATTACGGGAAGGCAAATTAACATTTTGATGTTTTATCTTTGCGAACATTTATTAATAAATAATGTTTTCGAATCGCTGCAGTCTAGTACTTCCGACAAAACAAGACCTGCATTCGATGCATAATTAAATCATAAATAAACGAAAGATTTAAATCCGTTTTTGTTGCAGAACTTCTTCATCGTGTGATTTTACTAAGCGGCTCAGGGCTCAGCCCTTGGGCTCTGCAGAGAGATCCCCTGAGTGTAAAACGACGTGTCGCCGAAGTTACGAAATGCCATGGCAACCTAGCAGAGGACGACATGGCCCCGTGTCTTCGCTCGAAGCCGCTATCCGAACTGCTCTCCGTTCAATATAATCCGCCGCGGTTTCTGCCGGGCTTCGCCCCATTCATCGACGGCACCGTGTTACTAACTCCATCGGCAACGACCACCCTACCACCACAAACCGGGTCCAGCACGGTAGCAACATCGGCGGGATTCGAACTCGCCGATTTTCCCGACAGGGATTTATTATTCGGATTAACGAACATTGAATCATATTTAGATTTAAGTGCGCAAGACTTAGAATTCGGTTTCAATGAAACTCGTAGAGATAGGATATTACGGACGTATGTGCGAAACTCTTTTTATTATCATTTAAATGAAATCTTTTCTACGCTAAAAAACGAATACACGGATTGGGAAAGACCGACTCAAAATCCTTTAAGTGTAAGAGATGCTACTTTGGAAGTGCTCAGTGATGGACATACGGCCGCTCCACTCATCCGAGTTGGCTATCTTCATGCATTGCGCGGTGGGAAGACGTTTTTTCTTCATTTTACACATCAGTCGGGTGAAAGAGATTTTCCACAGGTAAATATACTAATATATTAAAATTAAAAAAGCGTAGAAACCGAAAAATATAGCATATCTACAGAGTGATTTTTAAGTTGATACTTCTTTTTTAACAGCGTGTACAAATCAAATAGACGAAAAAATATTTCAAGTAATTTTTTTCTCAAAACTCAAATAAAAAGAGAAACAGTCAAAGTTTAAAGTTTAATTAAATTTTATTAATTTTTGAGGTCGGTCCTGGCGTTATGTTATGTCACTATGGAAATATGTTGTCATTATCAAATATTTACAGATTTTGTTCGAAGCTGTCCCAGTTTTGTTTCAAATAGAGAGCAAGATACTTGATAATGACACATATCCATAGTGACTAAACATAACGCCATGACCGACCTCAAAATTTAATAAAATTTAATTAAACTTTGAATGCCTGTTTCTCTCTTATTTTTGAGTTTTGATAAAAAAGTTACTTGAAGTATTTGTTCGTCCATTTGATTTCTACACGCTGTTAAAAATAATAATAATAATTACTCGCACGTCTTCTGTAACAGCGGGTCGACACAGTTTTCTCGTGCACACTATTACGAAAGTACTTACTTTCGACTGAGTATAAAGAAAAAAAGAATACACCACACGAACAGAAAGTTGAAAGCCCCAAACTGCACAGTGCAGTGCAGGATTTTCAACTTTCTGCCCTTGTGATGTAATATACTACGTATACAAGAGCAATTATTTATGTTTATTTATTTGCATTCGTATGAAGGCTATTCTGAAGCCCGTTCCTGTTTACAATTTATACTCAGTTTTAATTAGGAAATCGCCGGATAAGTGATTTTTGTCTTTGACTTGATCACAGTAGTACCTACTTACAAACAGCGTAGCGGCATCATGTATTGTCCGACCAACCAAAGAAAATCTACCAAAAGAATGTGCACATGATGCCTTACTTAGGGAAAGCGACATGAAAATAAACAAATATGTTTTATGCCTCAGCCACACACTCGACGAGTGGCATGGGAAGTAGAGAGGAAAAGAGGCAGAGACGTTGTGTGGCCGCGTTACTCGTCATGCCGCACGTCATGCTCCTCGTCATGCCCAGTGCTCCCTCGATTGTCGTTTTTTTGTGCGCGAGTCAAAGGACCGGCAATGAGAGCACGAGTAAGCCGGCCACATACTCCCGCGCCACTCAGTACGCATCAAGCGGTCTAAGTGTAAGGCATAGTGCGCACGCTGCCACAGTATCGACCTCCATTGCCGAAAGGCGAAAGCCGAGTGCGGAGCGTCGCGAGTACAGCAGTGTCTGGCCGCTTAGGGCAACATCGCGACAGCGCGATGAGCAGAGCGAGGAGCAGTGCGAGGAGCATAGTCTGGCAGTAGGGTTAGGGTTTCGTACATCCAATGAATAAAGGAAATTCTTATAGGATCACTCTATCTGTCGGTCCGTCTGTCACAACTTATTTTCTCTGAATCTACTGAACGAAAAAAGTTGAAATTTGATACTTATATAGAGTTAGATAACTCAATCACAGACGTATAAATTAAATAAATGAATTGCGATTAAGACGTTATTTTTTGGTGCCAAATTAGAAAACTAAAAAAAACTATTTTTCTGATGTTATACTTCTTTTGGCGCACTGAGGGTAAAATTTTCTCTGTTGCGAAAGTTGCGCATGCAGCATGCAACGAAAATGAGACACCATGTTAGTTGTTAAAGTGAACAGGCTAACTTTTAACTATATCTATCATCTCCCTAAACATCCTATTTTATTCATCTTTAAAGTTCAATTCCAAAATATGTAATAATAGAAATTAGTTTCACGGGTAATTGGAATAAAAAATCAATTTAAACACTTATTGATTTTCAATTTTATTGATCTTTGTAATGCAAAATTGACTTTTATATCATAGTTTTATTATAATTTAAACATGCTGAGAGCTTGAAAAAGTCTTGATTTAATAAAGACGAAATGTTGCAATCAATAAGTGTTTAAATTGATTTTTTACTCTAATTACCCGTGAAACTAATTTCTATTATCCTATTTTATTTTATCGATGTACCTACATCTTTAACGAAAATGTGAATATCAATTATCGCGATCACGTCAAAGAAGTATAACTTCTGCCGCGCGTACATAAGTAATAATAATAATAAGTTTATTTAAAATGACACATTAATAACATAAAATAATATTCTCGCTTAAGTTGATATATCAACAACACGCACAATTTTTTTTTTAATATTTCAATTTCCTATACGGCCTGAATTATTTTTAAATTTATATTTCATTAATATCTATAAAATATTATTTACAACTTGTCGATAATCAAATCATCTACTATGCAGGAACATCCTATGGTTTCGCAGAATTCTAGTCCAAACGTATTTTCGCCGGTCAGACTATACTTACGAACAACGTAGCGGGATCATGCACATAAGCTGATGGAAATAGTAGAAGATTATTAAGTCGTTAAACTAGTAATAAATCATAATAGTCATAATTCGCTCTAACAAACGCATAGTGGAACTATATTTCCATTTGAAATACGTCAAAATTTTGACGCCCGAGTGGAAATGAATGTAAATAACGTCTTTAATAGATTTGGATGTCGTGAAATGTAAACAATAGCGATATCAGAAGTGATTCCGTGATTAATTTCTGAAAGAAAGTTTCTGTATTTTGACCTAAGAGTCAAAATACATTGTTAAATCAGAGTTTCTATCAATGCTTTCTGCAACCCAACATAATTTTGTCAATAAAAAAACCTTTTTTAAAATAAAAATATTAAGTCACCAAAAAGACGAAACTAATGAAATTTTGAGGTCGGTTCCAATTTAATAGGAGGATATGCCTATGAAATTAAAAGTTTTAGTAATGAAATTGGCACCGACCTTAAAATTTCATTATTTTCGTCATTTTAGAGACTTTTTTGAAGGAGGTTAATATATTTGTTATAGAAAAGTTTTTCTAATTTTTTACTTTTTAGTAGATTTAATTTCGCACATTTTTAAAAATTACTGAAGCGATTTAAGTGAAATTTATGTGAGATCACCCTAAACGTGTTCACTATTAAATAAGAAAATAATCATCAAAATCGGTTTACAAATGCTGGAGATATGAGATAGCATACATTAAGAAATAAGTTTTTTTGATGCCATTTCAAAACGAATGAACTGATTTTAATAAAAACTATATGGTACCAATCCGGTAGCAGTCTGAACAAAATAGCGTTGACATTTTTCAAATTGGTTTAAAATTGACGAAAAAATGGGGTAATAAACATACAAAAAACATACAGATGGGTATAGAACCTCTTCCTTTTTTGAAGTCTGTTAAAAACAAGCATTCATTAATCTACACTATTTCAGGACAGATTATAGTATTGATAATATAGAAATAACTAACCGAAATATCTTTCATTAATTTGTTGAAGATACGCCAGGGTTATTTGAACCGAGAGCCGTTAGACATTTTTGTGTAGGTATTTGAGGCACTATGAAAATGTGTGCAATACCTCTTTAATAATATCGTCTTTAATATTTTTTGTTCCAATATATATTTTTATCCGAATATAAAAACACAGACCTGGCTGAAGGTTGGCGGGGTTTAACCGACCCGCAAATTTTTAATCACCCGGCAGGTATAATGTCTCACTGAAACGACTTGTTTTTTTTTTTAATATATCTATTTTTACTTACCAATATTATTCTGTTTAAATAGCAACTTGCCTCAAATATATTTTTAAAGTTTTTCAAAAATATAATTTTGCAAACACCTGACTAAGTTTCAGACTCGATTAAGAAATTTGGCTTTTTTATTTTCAACTCCTTAAATACTAAATTTCAAGGTATTAAAATTTCAAAATGCTTCAAGGGCTTTTTATTGCAACAACATTTTTGCTAATTTAAAAATTTGAGGGTTGGTTAAGCCCCGCTATCCTTCGACCAGGTTTGTGTTTACTGTATTCGGATATTACTCAAATACCTACCCAAAAATGTCTAACAGCTCTTTTACCATATCTTTTACAGAGAACTATATAAATGTTATCAAAAGTCATTATCTTTACATAAGAGTCATTGACTGAATGTGTTTCAGACCAGAAATATAAAACACAACGGATTTTTATAGTTTCTGTCTAGATTAAGGCCTTTTTTCTGTTCTTAAATGTTTTATGAGAAATTCTGCAATTATTGCTTGTTCTACCGTGGAGGATGTGTCCTTTTTTGGATATTCCCAAGTGGTTTGTTGTGTGGCTGTTTTATTCATATAGAAAAAAAATGACACAAATTTATCACTCGGACAAAAATACAATCTCTTCACTTACAGTGTATAACAGAAAGTTTCCGGTAATGTTTCAAGGATTCAACGTTTATACTTACAAAACTTTTTTTTTTAATATTAACCTCCTTCAAAAAGTCACTAAAAAGATGAAAATAATGAAATTTGAGGTCGGCGTCAAATTAATAAAAGCAGATATGTAATTAAATGTTTTAGTAATGAAATTCGCTCCGACATCAAAATTATTTTCATCTTTTTTTTGATTTTTTTGAAGGATGTTAATATTATTTTTAAGTTTTTTTCTTTTTAGTGGATTTGATTTCGCACATTTTTATTATCATATTAAAAAAAACTTCTGAACCGATTTAAATAAAATTTATATGGGAACACCATGAAGGTACGCTCTATTAAGTAAGAAAAAAGTCATCATCAAAATCGGTTCTCAAATGCTTGCGATAGAGGTAGCATTCATATAAAAAATATGTTTTTTTGATGTTATTTAAAAACGGATAAAACCGATTTTAATAAAAACTATATGGTACTAGTCCGGTAGCATTCTGACTAAAATGGCGTTGAAATTTTTCAAATCGGTTCATAATTGGCGGAGTAATCTCGTAACAAACATATAAAAAAAACGCAACCGAATTGAGAACCTCACCTTCTTTTTTTTAAGTCGGTTAAAAAATAAAAAAAATAGCAGACTATAAATTGGATAAATGTTCTCGTAAATTAACTAAAGTCAATATTTACAGGTGGAACGTGCCACAGGTTTTTTTTAAATTGGATAAAAAGCAGGTCATCCATTTTATTCTTGGGGAACTATTAAATAAAACTTTCGTATTAGAATGTTGAGTTATTAGTAAATACAAATGGTATATTACATCGCAAGGGCAGAAAGTTGAAATTTCACTGATATCCGAGGCGGATATCATGTGTCGCGCAGTGCATCGGTGACGTAAGCAATTGACTCAACCAAACATGTTTATATTCTCTTACGCCCAACCTTCTAGTATTCCAGTAACCTTGATATGTTTTCGTGGATCTTTTAAAAAACTCTGCGCAGAGGGATTTTTTAAAAATGACAAATTTTTCATATATTTAAATTAATGTCTCGTCTTTCTGCAGCGACAGGGTAGCGTGAGAGGTGAGGACGTGCCCTACGTGTTGGGGTTGCCACTCGTTGGGGGTCAACCGTTTTTCCCCCACAACTACAGCCACGCCGATGGTCAACTTTCCAGACTCCTGGTGCAGTATCTAGCCAATTTTGCTCGAAAAGGGTAAGTCTTTAGTTGAAAACAACATTAATTTATTGATTCAAATTTTATGACGTCATTCGAAATTAATTTTGATTCGAAATGTAATCATACGCACAAATAAATATGTTCCCATATTCAGGGCCGGATTTAAACTTAGCGCCGCCCTGGGCACTGAAATTTTGCATAAAATGGATAAACTTTCGTTATACAATTTTTAAATAAATAAAATAAATCATTTATAGCAGAAAATTTATTATAAATAAAAGGAACATAGACTCATTTGCGAATCGAACTGCAGGTGGCAGCATGCAGGGCTGCAAGTTATTTGATTTTTCGCAACCCTGACATGTTGTATGAGAGAATATGGGAAATAGTGATCTGTAAATTTTCTAAAATTCGAAACACTGAAACTTTTTTCACAATTTTGTTGTTGAAACTACGTTGTTTATAATTTTGAACATAGATACATAGATATTTCTTTATTTTGACAGACTAAAGTCTGCATTATAGCGTCAACAGTACAAAAGAATCACAGTTTTGGCCCCATAGGGATTACAACAGCGTTACATATACATATAATAGAGTGATAAAATTAAAACTTGGAGGTTAAAATATTCTGCGTTTAATAATGAACAAAGTAATTTTATTTATTATAATTTCAAGATGTTTTCAACATGGTCACATTTGTGTTAATTATAAACTTAAACTGTTAAAAATTATATTTTCTTTTTTAGTACAATTCGAAAAAAGCTTGTCTTAAAAAAGTTTTTTAGTAATATTTTATTCTCGATAACTTTTTGTGTCTCAGGGGAACCCGGTATTTGGTGCCAAAAACAAAACGACCAATTGAAGTTTAGAAACTGCAAACATAACGTTTAATGACTGAGAAGCACTGACTTAGAGAGAGACTACTGTAATCGTATTGATTAAAACGACGTATTGTAAAGCAACCGTAGCTGATATACAGAAAATGCATGACTTTTTCCACTCGCAAAGTCACCTCTAAATATGTTTGAAAATTTTACTGTTTCTGATAGTTCCGATAGATATTCGTAAAAAATACAAAAAAAAACTGTATACTTGACTTCGGTTACATAACGTACACTCAACCAAAGACAAGTAATAAAAAATGTGATTTATAACCGGAGATGCGGATAGCAAGGCGCGCAAGTCGCTTAGAAAAACATGCGGCGCGTTTGTGTTTTCCCGAGTGCCACGAGTAGGTGAGTGAGTCACCTCCTGGTGCTACTCAGTTATTCACCCCGCTAAGCATCCACCCTCTTGTATCGATAGTATCATATCTTTATTCTTTACAGATAAAAGTACTCTTCGAATTCGCTTCACACGCTATACAAGCCATAGCGTAAAAAAATAGACTTTAAAAAAACTAAAACATGCTTTCATAATGCAAAATAATTTGTCAACAAAATTAGCTTTACTGTAAAAAGCGTGGAGTGCCATCTACTTAAATTTTTATAATAGCTTTACGTTTATAATTAGCTAGTAAATGAAAAATTTATTACCGATATTAAGCACTCCACGCCTTTTACAGGAATGCTAATTTTGTTGTCAAATTAGTTTGCATTTTTTTGTTCATAAAAGCGTGTTGTTTTAGTTTTTTTTTAACTTATAATTATAAGACCTAAAACGATATTGCATTTGAGTATGGGGTAGGCAACGCAACGTACGTCACTATACAGCGAGTTAGCTTGCTTGCTGTATTTTTTCAATTTTTTTTATCCTGAAGGTCTTGGTCAATGGGGCAAACTTATTAAATTATTGTATTGTCATCGGTCCTTGATAAGTGTGCAAAGTTTCAGTTTAATCTGACGTTTTGAAGCGGGTGAATTTCACGTTCAAAGATTCTTTTACAAACATGCCGGTGAAGCTAAGAAAAGCGTATTAAAAACCACACCACATTTATTTACTTTTTCGATTTTAAATTTTGTAAAACAGATCATTTTATTTTATTTATACTTAAGATTAACTTTAACGTTTCACTCAAAAAAGAAAAAACTCGGGTCGCAGTGCCAAAACCCTACCGACAATATTTTGCTAATACAGACATTGTGACTTTATTTTATGTTAACATATTTTTTTAAGACAGAATTAAAAACTTAACTCCTTAATACACCTCTTAAAATATATTTTTTTTCTTGATTGCAATATTATACACCCTTCAGTAAGTAAATCCGTATCGAAAAACTAATGTTTACATAAAATTTATCAGTCCGATCCTGTCGGGCCGATTTTATTAAAATTAGTAGTAATATTTTAATCTTTACTGAAGGGCAAAATTTTAATTTTGAAACGATTCTCAGAATTTTTCCGTTATTTTTGGGTTAAAAAACATTTTTTAACCTCTAAAAGCCATCTTTAAAATGGTTCGATGGGTCCAAATTTCATTTAAATCGATTGTCTTTCAAGAGTTATCATACCCTCATATACACGCACCCCAACACATACACATACACACATATACAGGGTGTTCAAAAAGTTCAGAAACGCTGAAATATCTCAAAAAAGAGTGACAAAAATTTCACCCCGCGGGGTGCTGATGTCAACTCTAAAATTTCAAAAAGCAACCCCTGTTTTTCTCTATTAGACCGTATTTTCCAGGCAAAAATAAACATATTTTGTTCGAGAAAATTTCGCTCGTTGCTTAAGACTCGATAAAGTCGGTTCTGCCTCGAGTTACAGACTATGAGATACCTTAATTAAATACGTCTCAGATCTAAACGACCTGTGCTTTAAAAACGTGAGACCCTTGTCACGTTTATATATATATCATATATATAAATATACCTACATGCATACATAATGCCTTTAACACCTATTCGGATTGCCATAAACATGATTTTTCAATTTCACTGAACACGACGCAACGGGCACAATAATAATAAAACGAGCTTTGGAGATGTAGTATCGGATTCCAATCTTACAGCCTACACGTTGTAAATATCACGTGCCTCTGGTTATAGTACGAGAGCTGTTAGACATTTGTGGGTAGGTATTTGAGACATTCTTAAAAAATTTGTACAATACCTCTTTAGTAATATCCGAATACAAAAACACGGACCTGGCTAAAAGATAGCTGAGCTTAACTGATCCTCAAATGTTTAATCACCTGGCAGGTAGAATATTCCACCGAAACGATCTGTTTTTTTTTTAATATATCTATTTTTAGTTACCAATATTATTCCGTTTAAATTTCAACGTGCCTCAAATATATTTTTTAAAATTTTCAAAAATATAATTTTGCAAACACCTGGCCAAGCTTTAGACCCGATTAAGGAATCTGGCTTTTTTATTTTTCTACTCCTTAAATACTAAATTACAAGATATTAAAATTTCAAAATGCCTCACGGACTTTTTATTGCGAAAAAACCTGCTAATTTAAAAATCTGAGGATCGGTTAAGTCCCGCTACGCTTCAGCCACGTCTGTGTTTTTGTATTCGTATATTACTAGAGTTTATTGTACAAATTTTTACAGTGCCTCAACTACCTACCCAAAAATGACTATCAGCTCTCCTACTATTACACCGCGTAAGAATAAAAAAATGCTGAAATAGTACAGTTGTCGAGGAAGCAGCCGTTTCGGTTTTGCCAATGCGCGACCAGTCGACAAAACAATATACATTTATCTTAACCGTTTCTCACTTAACCTTGAATGCTTTCTCTAGAGTTAGACGAAGCACTGATACGAGAACGTGAATGACTTAAACAAGTGAACGACTAGCGTCGGGGAAGAATTAATTAATTAATAAATATGAATATAAATATGATTTCCCTCTTCTGTAATTATAAAATTTAAACTTGAATTGAACTTTATCATTGCATTTTTATTAAGCAAAATAAAAATATACGTCAATTTGAACACCGAAATCTGAGAAACATTGTACGAATCGTTGAAATGTAAATTTTCAATTAAATAATGTGGTCACAAAAGTATTTTACAGCAATTTCAAATTTTTCATATTTTTGTAAATATTTCGCCTTAACCCTACCGACAATAGACAATATTTGCTAATACAAGCAGTGTGGCTATTATGTGGATTATGTTTGTTTTTGGACAAAATAAAAAAATAACCTCTTAAAATAATATTTTTGCTTAATTTCAATATTTCGTCTCTCTTTTATCAATTCATCATCTGCACAAAATTATATACCTTACAGTCTTCAGTAAGTATAATTCACTATCCGCAAACGTTCTCATAAAATGTATAAATCCGGTTCTGTCAGGTCGATTTTATTAAAATTTTAGGGGCACCTTTTAATTGATACTAAAAGGTTACATTTTGAATCAATTCCGAGAATATTTTCGGTGTTTTTGGGCCCTAAAACAATATTCAACCCCTAAATACCCTCCTTAAAAATGGTCCGATTAGGCCCACTTTAAATAGGCTTCGTGCAGGGACGGATTCCAATGTGTGGGCGAAATTTCGTTTAAATCAATTAATCTGTCGAGAGTAATCATACTAACACATATGTATTATATATTATAATATATGTATAAATATATACATTATACATACGTACATATATATAAACATTTTCAAAAATGGTGCCAAACTGTTCAGGAGGCTACGAAACGTCGAGAAATTTTTGTCCGACCCCTAGGTCCCGCCATCCGACCGTCGCCAATAGTGTATGTGCCATATATAATTAAATAGACTAACAAACATCAAATTTAGCTGTTTTTGAGTGTCGCCTGGTTTTGTTCCAGTGATCCAAATGGCAGTGGGGTATCGCCATCGCCAGATCAACCACTCAACACTCTTCATAGCATGTCTTCGAGTACATCCAGCGAAGAAGCGCAGCCAACGGCACCATTCTGGGATACTTACGATACCATCAATCAACTTTATATGGCATTTGGTAAGATAGTTGTTTTTAACAGAATGGCCTTTACTCTGACAAGTAATTAGCCAGGGCTAGTTTCTAAATGAATTTGAAATAAAATTTAACTGATCTTGAATGCGTACGATGTAATATGAAGCAATATTTATGACAGAGACACAAGAGGGATAGTACATATTCCCGGATGTTAGGATAGGGGTCATGGATTTGAAGATATAATTACAATTTAGTAATAAAACGATATATCGATTTGTGGAAAAAGTATACCCAAATATAGTTGCGTACAATATTTCGTTAAAGTTACTGACTACCAACTGTTCAATATGCTCCCTTTTTCACTCTATCATACGACCAGTTCGATTGTAAAATTCACGTTTCGGAAATCTCTAATTTCTATGAAAAATCTTCTTCAATCTTTGATGTTAATGCTTACAAAATAAACTAGATATATATATCATATGACTTTTAACCAAGTTTTTACAGTTTATTTGATCTAAATAAACGATTTAAAAAAGCATAATTTCTACACAATTTTTTGTACAGAAAAAATTAAATATGAAAAAAAATATTGAGCAAGCTGAATTTGTCAGTAGTTTTAACATTAGTTTGTAAAGAAAAAACTTCAAAATATTAATTTGTCTTCCCGTAATTCGAAATATTGTGACTTCCTGTAAAAAAATATTGACGAATATCACGTTTTTTTATTCAATTTTTAGGGCAAAAATATATGTTTTTTGAAATTTTTAAGCAGCAAACCAAATTTTCTGAAGCTTAATCCGTAATCGCAGCTAATAAAAACAGTAAAATTAATTTTGGGACCACAGTTCGAAATTTCATATTTTACAATCTGAAGGATCAGTCAGCTTAAAGTTTCTCTAATCGTAATCGGATCGGACCCACAAACATGATGGTCAAGGTCAACACAATACGTCAACAAAAACATTCGAGATATCCAATCACTAGATATGAGTTACGTCGTTAATAAAGCATAGACATAATACATATAATGTGTTTAATTGCAAATTTTCTTTACCAAGACATTATTTTAATTAACGTTCAAAACTCGCGTCCGTAACAATAACGAGGATGCCAACGACAGCGTCGTTAGCAGGGCCGGATTAATACAAATTTTTCTTTTAATATTTAATTAGAGTTCTCCCCCTATTTATATATGCGCGTTAGAAGCGTGACTAAAAACTAATTTTTAATATGGATGCAAATAATTTATTGAATTAAAATAATCATAAATAATAGTTTGAAAAAACTCGCTTTAATAGTAAATCGAACTAAAAAAGTAAAAAATATTTTTTTATTGTAAAAAAGCGTGGAGTGTTTGATATCATCTGGTATAAATATTTCATTGGTAGCTTTTTGTAAAAGTAGAGTTAGTATAAAATTGTAATAAGCACCACAAAAAAAAAATATTTTTTTACTTTTTGCTAATATTTTATTTTTTACTCTTATCGTTTTATCCTAATGATCCTGGTCATGATAATGGGACAAACTTATAAAATTATTAAACAAAATGAAATTACTTGCAATTACTGTTCAAATTAATTTTTTATTTATAAGACGTTTCGACCAACCATTTTGGTCCTTTTAAATTTTTTTTTTTTTTATTAATTTGAACAGTAATTGCAAGTAATTTCATTTTGTTGAATATTCTATTACTGTTGGTAGAGTCAATATTATTAATTATAAAATTATTGTATTGTCATCGGTCCTTGATAAGTGTGTAAAGTTTTCGTTTAATCTGACGTTTTGAAGTGGGTGAATTTCACGTTCAAAGATGTCTACCTTCAATTCTAATTCTAATTTGTCTTAAAATTTGTCTTGATAATGACGCTGTATTGTAAATTCCACCTTAATACGACCCTGGTCGACTTTGGCACTGCACTGAACGGCGCCATACTGTTTCAATCATAAATCATTGTAATTAAAACCAATATTGTAACAAAATATCGTTAGCTGACAGCAAACTCTATAATGAATTTGTTTAAATATTTCATAGTCAAGTTACCTCCATGGATAAAATTATTGCATTTATGCAGATTGTACCATAAATCTACATTACGTAATGAGACCGTTAAAAAAATTAATATATTACCGTTTCCTATTAGAAATTATTACCACAATGGCGCTTATTTCATTTCAGTACATTAGGTATACGCAAGTCTAAAAATTACATACGCTTGCATGAACTAAAAAATGTAAAATAATTTGACAACAAAATTAGCATTACTGTAAAAAGCGTGGGGTGCTTAATGTCGGTAATAAATTTTTCATTTACTAGCTAATTGTAAACGTAGAACTACTATGAAAATTTAAGTAGGTAGCACTCCACGCTTTTTACAGTAAAGCTAATTTTGTTGTCGAATTATTTTTCATTCTTTAGTTCATAAAAACGTGTCGTTTTAGATTTTTTAAACTCTAATTTTAATTATAAGACTAAAAAACAAGTCGCATTTGACTATGAGGTAGACAACCACTGTACAGCGTGTATGCTTGCTTGCTGTAACTTTTCAAGTTTTTTTTTATCCTGTAGGTCCTGGTCATGATAATGAGACAAACTTATTAAATTATTGTATTGTCATAGATCCATGATAAGTATGCAAAGTTTCAGTTTAATCTGATGTTTTTTGAAGTGGGTGAATTTCACGTTCAAAGATTCCTTTACAAACAAACAAACAAATAGATGAAGCTAATAAAAGCGTGTTAAAAATTCATTTTCTAATTGCAGGTAATAAACCCGAGATGCGGAACCACTACCGAGGTCACAAGATGTCGCTGTGGTTGAATCTCATACCTCAATTACACCGACCTGGCGATAGTGAGGATCTGTCTATGCGACATCATCATTTTCTTGAGGAAGGAGCTCAGTTTTATGACGGTACAAATTTTAACTATTATTTTTACTCTTTAAATTGCTTTAATAATCAGCGTACAATAATTCCCTCTAGTAATTTTATCAGTTATACGTTGGTAAGTTCAGTTGTTGATTTATGCGAAATACAAACGAGTTTTTAATACAACCTAATTTGTTCGTCAGGTACGGTTCGTCCTCAATCAATGCACCGCCCCAACAACGTGGCTCATGTGGTGGCTCCATCGGCACCGACCACAAAACAACCACCTTCGACAACCACCACAACCCAACTGCCTCCAAAATCAGATACAGCACTACAAGCAACAACAACCGAATGTCCTCCGAACACGACCGTCACTTTGCCACCGCATAAAATGACAAATAGCAACATTGCGCTTCGCAAACTGGCAAGCAGCCATTACCAGAGTTATACGACCGCTCTAACAATCACAATAGCCGTCGGTTGTTTTCTCTTACTGCTCAACATCCTCATCTTCGCCGGTATTTACCATCAGCGAGACCGGAGTCGAAACAATTTCAAAACCAAGAAGAAAGAAGAACTTGCCGAAGCTGGAAGTTGCAGCAGTTCTTCAGGCGAAGCCTACGAAAGCAAAGTGATGCATTTCGATAGTCGAGCAATGAACTACGATTCGTGTAAAAGCTCTAACTTCGAACTTGCTACTCGCGTAAGTGCTAGTTACGATTGCAAATCGACCCCGGATTTTTTAGGTGAATATAGTAGTGCCGGTAGTTATGAATCCAAAAACGTTGCGTACGAAAAACGCGTGATAATGGACAATTCCAGTTGCATTTTGGAATTGCAAGAGTTTAATTCGTCTCCCCCGCCTGGATGCAAGAGAATCGAGCCGTGCTCTCAACTCATGCATCCGCCATCTTATAACTCGTCGCCGAATGGCGGATCTAGTGTCGACACGAACAATAAAACGACTACCGAGGAAGCGTCGACAAGTCCTTGCATACCGGAACCACCGCCCCCTCCCAAGGTCGTCACGCAGATGAACCAGAGTGGGGGCGGGATTCTCAGACCCCAAGGAGGACCAACTACGCCGGCGACTATGAAAAAAAGAGTTCAAATACAGGAAATATCTGTCTGAGGTTATTTGTTCGTTTGTGAATGTCGATTAATTTGTGCTGGAATTTTATACAAATTTATAATAAAGTGATACAATGGTTAAAAGGGCGTAAGAGATCAAAATGACGACGCTAAGTTGAATGGTTTCTAAAATCACTACAGTTCAGAATATAAACTATTTTGGGTTGCACGAAGCGTTGTCAAAAAATTTGAATTAGCAATTAACTTAGATTACAAATACAGTTTTTATGTATGCAGGAGCAATCTAATGTCGTTGTAGAACATTCTAAATTATGATCAATATGCATAGAAAAATGTGGTTTTGAAGTTAAAATTTCACAAGAAACTATGTCAAAAAACAACAGAAAAGATACGGGGGAATTCCCCACAAGTTTCGAACAGAAGTTCGAAATTTGTTAGGAATTCCCCTGCAAATAAGTTGCCATGATTAAAGTCGTATTGCAGCCTATTTTATTTACATTCCGAAGGTGGGAGAATTTATTGGTAGTTTGCTGGTCAGGGTCCGAGGGCTCCCTGAACTTGAGAGCCCCGGTGCAAGGCTCCGTCTAGCCCTCCGATACACACTTTAAAAAAAATATCGCTTCAATAGATCAATTATATTTTTCAAGCAGGATCGATTTAAAAATTCTATAAAGCTTTTCTTACGGAGAAATGTTATTATTGTCAAATCAGATTTTTTGACAACGCTATCTGCAACCCAGAATTAATCTTTTTCATATTTCAAGCTATCGGGAACTATGTGTACTAACTGAAAGATACATTCCTCAAAAAATGATCATTTTCGGTTTAGATTCAAACTTTAAAATCTTAAATTTTTAGACATCACTAAAACCGTTCAGCTTGTGTTCGTCGTTTTTGACTCACTCGGTATAAATCAATTTAGGTTCATATTTTTAGTAAATTATACACACTTAAAATAAAAAGAAAAACAAAATGACTGTTCTATTGAACTTATTAAAGGAATTTATAAATAAATTTATTAGGTTTTATATTTCGCGGTGCCATACTACTGACTGCCTATAAAATCCATATCTAAAATGGCGAATCAACTTTTTTTTCTGTAAAGCATATTTACATTTTATGCCAGCGTCGAGGTGTACCAAAAAAAAAAAAAACCTGACCTTGAAATAAACCAATTTTTGGAGGTTATTTTGAATAAAAGAGATTTTACGAAATACTAAAAGTTTATTATTCGTAACGTAATGTACAAAATTTTGTCCTGAATTGGAGATCCACCCAAAATTAATTTCTTAAAACTTGCACTTCTAAAATAAAAATTGACGTTTTCTATGTCTAAGACATAAAGAGTAATATGTCTATGTAAAAATATCTATATCCTCATGATTCAAATTTAAAGAATCAATGACCGTGATTCAACTACAGTTATCTGCGTGGCGGGATTATCCTAGGTTATTGAAAAAAAAATTTTTGGGAATTTTTTTCTTGTGGAAAACGCTTTTGAAAAATGCTCAAAAAATTGTTTTATTACCTGTTTGTAACGTAGAGTCCAACCCTTAAAACATGTGAGATGAATCCAATAATAGCCCACGTAATAAAATTAAGATTTCTAAACCACGCCTGACAAGAAATGACTTCAAATTATTATGAGGTTTTCGTGTGGTAAATGGAAAAAGAAGAAGCAGATTTTGGTTAAGCCAAATGTGATTAAAAAAATTTATTTGACCCTCACTAACGATTTCAGTTATACAGCGTCTACAATCTCTCTCAAAATCAGGTCCTGGATGAGTGTTACAGTAAATTACCGAACGACACGTTATATTAAATGTTTATACAAGGTATTATCAGAACTGTCGGAAGGTGTGGAGTATAATAATCCTTAGACCTGTCAGTTGTCGAGCATCTATAATCTACAATCACTCCCTCGGTCCAAATACGTTAGCTTGTTTATAGTACGGATTCTTATTGTAAGACAGGATTAAGAGACCTTCATAATTGAAATTTTTGTAACAGTTAATTGTGGAATACCTGTGACCTGTAACGTCACATATGTCGTTCCAGAAAAACTTTTTTGATACAACATGGCAGGTATTGTGGTCAAATATCTAGGGTACCAGAAAACGATAATAAAATTTAATCTCAGAGGACAACTCAATAATATAAAGTAACTTCCTAAAAATTCTGTGACCTCATCGTTAAACGTATGTTATTTTGTATTTTTTAAATTGACTATTTGGCAGCCTTGAATCTACGATTTTTCAAACCGGGGCAGAAACTTGATAGTGGCGCCCCCTCTCTCCAGCATTTGAGATAAATTGTTTAAAAACAGCTCAAAAATATATAATAGGTGGCATTTTTTGTTACCGGGAGGACAGAAATGAACCCTTTAACATTTTTGTTTAAATAATTTGCTATCAATTTTCAAACATTATATTATGTTTTGGCGTCAACTGAAACTGCCGCCCGGGGCAGGTGTCCCGGTTTGCCGCCCCTTCGATCCAGGGCTGCTGTTTGGTAATTTTCACACCTCGTCGCTTTATTGTATAATGCAGATTTTCCTGACACGCTGATCGAGTAACAACTGTCAGCCCAGATTCGAACTAAAATGCTTGGCCACATGTTGCCGTATATAACTTTAAAACAAAAGACGACAACAAAACAAAACACTAACACGTTCCTCTGATTCTTGTTGAGGACTCAATGTATTTTTGCGTGTTACAGCAATGTTCACGCTGACGATGACGTCCGGCTCAGCGTTATAACGCCACATAATCACCGATCAGCGCCGACGATCAGCCTGACTGGAAAATCAGCCTGAATGTTTTTATGTAAGATCAACATCTTTCTATCTGAACTATTCGTAAATTCCACAAACAGACTGATCTGTTGCATTGTACGAGGGCTCACCAATAAGTATTTTATGACAGGTGGCGTTGACGAGTGAAATTGACTTTACCATCGTGTACTGCGACCTCGTGCTGAGTTGTAGATAAATTCATAAGTTAGGTTATTTTTGACAGCCATTTGTATCATTCGTGTTTTGTAATTTTCGATAAAATGGAAAAGAGCGATATCGATCCATAATTCGTTTTTTATACGAATATTTCACCGTGGTCATAGATGATGAATGGTCCCCATAGACAGCATCCAACTTCAGTTATATTTCTTCGCATGTTTTTTTAAAAAACTAATTACGGATCGATATTAATCTTTTTCCATTTTGTCGAAACATATAAAACACGAATGACACAACTGGCTGTCAAAAATAATCCAACCTATGAATTTATCTACAAGTCAGCACGAGGTTGCAGTACACGATGGTAAAGTCAATTTCACTCGTAAACGCCATGTCATCAAACACGGATACTTATTGATCATCCCTTGTATTAGTTATTACTACAGATATATTGATGTTGATACATCCAACTTTTTATATTTCTGTAGAACATATTGTAAAAAGAAAAACGAAAATATAAAATACATAGTTATTTCAATATTGTTTATAACATTGTTATTGTTAATTTGCCTTTTTTTTATTTAGTAATCACAGCCCTGTTCTAAATAACTGTTACGAAATAACAAACTGTTCTTCTCTTTAAATTTCCGCTTACCCAAATGAGTTTACTAATCTTGAAATCTCAAATCGCGACCACTTTTTTGTGAGAAGATAATTAATTAATTATCAGTGATTCATGGTTGATCAAAACTGTTTAAAATATATCCATTTTTATCGCCTCTAGTTCTGAAACGGTTATAGATTTCAGACTTCCGGGTGTGCACATTGAATTTAAAATGTCATCCAAATTTGAAAAAATCCGATACGTAATCCTGACCTTCCAGAAAAATGGGCCTATCTCCGAAACGGTAAGTAATGCAACGCAACGGATGAGTTCCTTGAGTTCAGCGTGTCATTTTTTATACGCATATTGCATTTGAAAAGAATCTGAGAAATTTTCAAATTTTGTCCAAAATACAATTCAGTTTTCAAACCTGCCCCTCATTGACTATTTTCAAACTTGCCTCTCTTATGCTAGAAAAATCTTATTTTTTATATCCGGTCGAAAGTACGTACTTTCGGCTTCGATTTTAAGGTAGAAATTCTAATATTTCTGCACTGCTGTAATTACTCGCATGCAATCTGTAACAGCAGGCCGAAACAGTTTTCTCGTGCACACTGATACGAAAGTACGTACTTTCGACCGAATAAAAAGAAAAATAGTTTACATCACACAGTCAGAAAATTGAAATTCCTGTTCTTGCGGTGTAATATTCTATATCATGAACGTTAAACACTACGTTGGTCAAATAAGAATGACTTGATTATAAAAACGCGACTTTCAATTTAACGGAACAGTTTAAACTTACCGATGTAGAAAACGAATCATTCTGTAGATGCACTTAATAGGTGCGAATTAAATTCGTTTTACTTTGCAGCGCGACTGTATAGAAGGGTGAAACCATCAGAGAGTCGTGGACACTGAGTGGTTATTGCTCCTAATTACCTAATTACAGAATTTAATGTGATGGCGGGTCAACACAGTCGACTGACTGACCACTGGAAGGTCAAGTCGTGTGTTATAGTCCGAGAGCTATTAGACATATTTGGATGGGTATTTGAGGCACTGTGAAAATTTGTACAATATCTCTTTAGTAATATCCGAATACAAAAACACAACCAACTCTGACAACTCTCAAATTTTTAATCACCTGACAGGTAGAATGCCCCTCCGAAATGACCTGTCTTTTGAAAATATCTATTTTTAACCCCCGGCGCAAAAACAGGGGTGTTATAAGTTTGACTGCTAAGTGTGTGTGTCTGTCTGTGGCACTGTAGCTCTTAAACGGATGAACCGATTTGGATGCGATTTTTTTTATATGAAAGCAGGTTTTCTAGCGGTGGTTCTTAGACATGTTTTATCAAAATCGGTTCAGCCGTTTCAAGGTCATCAGCTCTTTTTTTAGTCGCCGTAGGGATCTTAGACGCATAACGGGTATTTTGTTTGTAACTAAGTTTAAAATAAAAATTAAATTCAAAAAACCCCCGACGCAAAAAAAAACCTATAAAAAGTTAAAAAATAAAATTTCTGGGCCTGGTCCTTTAACTTCAATATCTAAATACTTAATTAGTAATATTTTGTGATTCAAACGTCGTCGCGACGGGGGACCGCTAAATAAATAAAATAAAAGCTATAATACAAATAAAAAGAAGCTTAATATAATTACTCTATCTAGGTCCCCCGACGCGATCACGTTTGAATCACAAAATATTACTTATTAAGTATTTAAATATTGAAGTTAAAGAAACAGACCCAGAAATGTTATTTTTTATTTTTTTGTGTACGGGGTTTTTTAAATTTTTAATTTAATTTTTTTAGTTACCGATATTGTTGTGTTTAAATTTCAACGTGGCTCAAATATATTTTTTATATTTTTCACAAACATAATATTGCAAACACTTGCTAAGTTTTAAACCCGTTTAAGAAAGCTGGCTTTTTTATTTTTCAGCTACTTAAATACTAAAATTCAAGATATTCAAGGACTTTTTATTGCGAAAAAATTTTTCCAAATTTAAAAATTTGGGGGTCGTTTAAACCCTGTTGCCTTTCAGCCAAGTCTGTGTTTTTGTATTCGGATATTACTAAAGAGGTATTGTACAAATTTTTACAGTGCATCAAATACCTACCCAAAAATGTCTAACAGCTCTCTTACTATTTATTCAGTCTTAAACAACGGGGGGACAATCATTCCTTCTATTTTATCTTGTCTGTCTGTCGGTTAGTTTCAGTAGTCTTCATTAAGTGCAAGGAAGTGATCGCGAAAGATATCGGTTGTCAGAACCGTACTCGAGAACAAAAAAATTGTCGGCCTGCCGGTCAAAATATGTGTTACACGTGACGTAATGTTCGTGAAACGTCGGAAATTTACAGGCACAAAAATTGTGACGATGTTTTGATGATGAAATGCCGGTTACAAACAATATTTGATGTGATAAAACGAATTATAAATGGCTAAATACAAGGTAAATAATTTTGACGAACCGAAATCAAACACGGAATTTGCATGATTTTTTTAAAGTAATAATTAAGTGTAGTAAGACCTTGCCTAACGCTGTTTCAGTATTACGCGGTTTCTAAAAAAAAGATTAGACACTATAACGTAAATTATGGATCAGTTTATACAAAATGATTGAAATGTTGATAGAAGTTCAAAGGCAAGACGAAGTGTCATTGATGCAATATCTTGCTATCGACAGCAGCTTGCTGAACGAAACACAAAAAGGCAAACGCCATTAGATGACACAAAAAACAAAATATGTCAAATAAGGAACCTTCCTCATCACAAACATAACTTCTTAATCGAGCTTTTAATGTTTTATGAAAAAAATCGATGTTAGCAATAAATAAATCTATATTTATTGGATCAGGTCACTAAGTCTCAATTGTGGTTTTCATGTTATAAAAAAATAAATCTTAAACCCCATTTTAAAAATTCTTAATTTCACAAAAAAACTGGGTCCTATTGGACTTCAATAAACCCTAGGCCCTAAAAAACTAGAAGTTCCCGCTGAATGTATTGCCAAAAATAGCGGTCGTTTGCGAAACACCATATATTAGAAACATAAAAAAAACGTCCATCCTAATTCAAAAATTATAAATATTAATTCATTTATAAGCCATTAAAAAAAGGTATTATAATTTGCCGGACCTGTATTGAAAAATATTCCAATTACAAAAATGAACCGTTCATAATTGTTAATGTTTATTTTGAGAAATTAGTGCTATTCTAATGAAAAAATTCGATTTTGAATGACGACGGAATTATTATACTCTAATTAATTTAACTTTGAAACGAGTATACATTCATTTTAACAATGTATCTAAATGCTAAGTCAATATTAATTTATTGTTTACTCCAGTCGCTATTGAACAAAAAAAAACACAATTTTTCTTTGAACGAATAAATAACCAATTATGATAATTGTTGTTTTTTCTTAATTAATTTTATATTAGCTTCTACCCGTGGTTTCGTTAAAAATACACTAAAGCTGTCTAAATTTTAAGGTTGAGAGTCAAACGAATCAACAGTTTCGGTTTGAGTCGACGATTCATCTGGTTCATACGGCCAGAAAGTTGAAATTCCTGCACTTACGGTGTAATATACTGTTTTGTCACGGTTTGAGTTTTCAAATATGTATATTCCAACTGTTTGGAAAAAGACCCCACAAGTCTACTTCCCCCGCCCTCTCCCGCGTCTCGCCTTGTCACACCTTCAACAATGCTAACGCCCAACCTTAGTTTCTAGTAACCTTGGAAATTACGTTACATTACATTACTGATTTACTACAATATGAAAGAGATTATATGTTGTAATTGCGTTTGATACGAGATATTGACGCAAGATTTTAATGATGATTTCTCATGATTTGTAACATGTGTCAATAGACAGTCATACGGCGCGGCCGTGTGACCTTCTCAGGTAATGTTTGTAAACGCTAAAAACCATAGACCTATACTCCTGGACGTGCCCTAGCGGTGTAAAAAGTGTCCTCCCCGAAAGATAAAATTAGACTTTAAAAAAATTAAAACAACACGCTTTTATGAACTAAAAAATGCAACATTATTTCACAACAAAATTAACTTTACTTTAAAAAGCATGGAGTGCTAAATATCGGTAATAAAGTTTTCATTTACTAGCTAACTGTAAACGTAGAGCTGAAAAAATAAGTAGATAGCGTTCCACGCTTTTTACAGTAAAGCTAATTTTGATGTCAAATTATTGTGCATTTTTTAGTTCATAAAAGCGTGTTGTTGTAGTTTTTTCTAAACTCAACAAATTGCATTTAACTATGAGATAGACAACTCAGCGTAAGTCACTGTACAGCGTGTTACCTTGCTTGCTGTAATTTTTCAAGTTTTTTTGTCTTGAAGGTCCTGGTCAAGATAATGGGACAAACTTATTAAATTCTTGTCTTGTCGTCGGTCCTTGATAAATGTGCAAAGTTTCAATTTAATCTGACGTTTTGAAGTAGGTGAAATTCACGTTGAAAGATTCCATTACAAACAAACACACCAGGTGAAGCTAATAAAAGCGTATTAAAAAAAGATGGACCGATGGTTTCGCCAATCTCTATCTCTCTCAAAATAGTACCTTAGAGATGGTTACACGCTACTCTATCCTTCAAACTCAGTTGACCGGAAAAACAGCTGTAACGACATACAAAGGACAGTGTGGCCCAATGGTTAGCGTGCTGACTTCTTGACCGGACTGTCTGCCTCTGTCATGTCGTTCAGTTTTAAGTGACTAAATTATTTGTTGGAAAGACGCTAATGACCTAAGTTATCGAGCGTCTTTAATCTATAATAAAAAAAAAAGTAGCAGGTGTGCGTTGGTCCATAATTGGCATATCATTGCTTCGCCGCTGGTTGAGTACTTTATTGTAGACTATAGACGCTCGACAGCTGAGGTCATCAGCGAAGTAATTTATTAATCAACAGTTCTGTCTCATATGATATTTAAATTGTATGAAAGACCATAACCTAGTAGTTAAGATTCGCTACATGCTATTTTAATGATTATTTTTACTCATTAATCTTCAATATTATTATTGGCACATGTCGCAACATATAAACAAATGCCGCGCAGTTAAACAAACAATTGCCTGCACAAAATGTTGCAATATTGCTCTTAAGTTTCAATTTAAAAAAAACTGAGTTACAATGAAGATGGGAACTGCCAAACTTTACCGCTAGGGGCGCCAGCTGAGTAACGACTTCAGTCTGTGAATAGTTCATATAGTAGGAGAGCTGTTAGACATTTTTGGGGAGGTATTTGAGGAACTATGAAAATTTGTACAATACCTCTTTAGTAATATCCGAATACAAAAACACAGACTTGGCTGAAAGGTAGCGGGGTTTGTGAAGCCCACTTTACTAAAGAAGATTTTGTCACAGAAGGAGAAATTATAGATAGAAAAACTTATTATATCTATTTAAAGGATGGTTGTAATATTAAAACACCACAGATTTACTTTGAATTATTCCTTATTTAAATCGCGCCACTTAGAAAGGAACACGTAGATTTGGTTTTTACTATAAGTACTACATAATGAAAACCATAACTTAGGTCGTTTTGACCTACTGCCATCTTTGTTATACTTGTAATGAGCCCATGTCTATTAAGATCTTCCTTACAATTAGATTACATAAAATTTTAGGGATTTTTTTCTCGTAAGCTCGTTGTTCACCGCAAACTTTAAAATCACCTGTATATTCTACATAGACACAAAGAAAGTAGGTAATATACCATACAGGAAGAAATAATTTCTTTTTCATTTTTCGTAACGCACAAGTAACATTTATGGTTAGCCATTTACATAATACAGAGTGTTCCTAAACTACGACTTTTGCTTTCACTTTTTCTTTATGAATCAAATGTTACTAATACAATAATCGTTGAAGGAAGTTTGGATGAGGAACAATCAACAGAGAAAAGATTTACCGATATTTCGCTTGTAACCAACGTTTCGAAATATTTTAACGTTGGCCACAAACGAAACATCGGTAAAGCTTTTCTCTTTTGATTGTTCCTCATCCAAACTTCCTTCAACGATTACATTATTGGAACAAAACAAATAATAATTAATAGTTACTAATATAGTTATAATAAAACTAAACAAATCTGATTGCGTAAAAAAGAAAAAAAAACCCGGGTCACAATGCCAAAACCCTGTCGACAATATAGTGTATTTGCTAATACAGGTATTGTGGCTTTATTAAATGAAATTAAGTTTGTTTTTGGACAAAATAAAAAAAAATTGAACCCCTTAATACACCCCTTACAATAATAATTTTATTAGTTGAAATATTGTTATCAATCCAACATCTACACCAAATTAAATACGACCTTCAGTAAGTAAATTCGTATACTCAAACTAGTGTTTTCATAAAATTTGTAAGTCCGGTCCTGTCGGGCCGATTTGCTTATAATTTTAGGAGCAGTTTTTAATTGCTACTAAAGGGATAAATTTCAATTTTGAAACGATTCTGAGAATTTTTTCGGTATTTTTGGGCCCAAAAACTTTTTTCAACCCCTAAAAACTACCCTTAAAATGACCCGATTGGGCCCATTTTAAATAGGCTTTGTGCGGTGATGGATTCCAACATGTGTGCCAAATTTCGTTAAAATGAATTAACTCCTTCGAAAGTTATTGCCCGCACACATATATATATATATATATATATATATATATATAAACATTTTTAAAAATGGTGCCAAAGTGTTTAGGAGGTTATGAAACGTCGAGAAATTTTGGTCCGACCCCTAGGTCCCGCCATCCGACCAACGCCAATAGTGTATGTTGCCATATGGCAAATACACTAACAAGTCGGAAAATCTTCCCTGCTGATTTTTGGTTTTTAAATTCTAGCGTCGGCCATACTGAATTTTATTTAACGCCATATGTCCAGTCCATTCGTGAGATTATAATGAATCTATTAAAGTCTACGTGGGAAAAAAGAATAACACCTGATAAACATAACTCTCTTTTTCTCAGTTAGTAAAAATCGAACAGGAATCGTTGGTAACTTCTTTGGTTGCGCGTTTTTTTTTTTAGTTTCTGAACGTGTTTCCAAAATGTCTGTATGTTTATTTATACTTTTTTAGACACATGTGTACCGTATCTTTGCCAGTTATGTGTTGTAATTTATAAAAATGAAATATTTACAACGGACGCACAAAAACAATGGCCGCCCATAATAGGTTATCTAGTCAATTCTCATCAGTATTCCAAGCAGAAAGTGCCTTTAAACGTAGAACCGTTCGTTACGCCGAATCGACAAGAAAATATTATCGCCGTGTATTGAACTCATAAAAGTTAAATTAAAAAATGTTCATAAAAAATTGAACCTGCTTCAAAAAAAGTCGCTGATAATTTGGCCGGCGTCATTTCATTCACTAAAACTTTCTACAAAAACTTTTACTAATTTAAAACAGCCTCAAAACTTCATTATTGTAGCTATACTTCTTTTCACGCATTCAGGGTTAAGTTTTCTCTGTTACGGAAGTTGCGCACGCAGCATGCATCAAAAATGAGACACCATGAAGTTAGTTGTTAAAGTGAACAGGCTAACTTTTAACTAAATCAATCAGCTCCCTAGACATTCTATTTTATTTTATCAATGTACATCTTTAACGACAATGTGAATATCAGTTATCGCGATCACGCAAAAGAAGTATAACTTCTGCCGCACCCTTTTTAAATAATTTGATTTATTTGAAGTTTTATAAGATTCTTTTCCTTTGTTTATACTACCCAGTAGTTTGAGACTTGACACTTTCGAGGTAAAAGTATCATAGAATGGTTCAATTAATAGTTCCATTTTGCAATTTGTCTTTCCACATTTAAACATATAAATTGTATATATTTTTGTAATCACCTTCTGAAAAATATATCCACAACGATTTTAAAAATTATTTCCAGGTGAGGTAACGACTCTGAAAAATATTTCCAGGTGAAAATATACACATCGAATTGATAACCTCCTTTTACAGTTTATAGTTTCATTATTATAGTATTTATTTATTGGTATTGATTTATCGTCAAAGATCAACTAGGTAGGTATCGAGCTGCGTGGGGTACATGATCTCTATATCTGCTAATTACGTGCATTGCTTCTGTCCAATTAACACTCTGACATTGTCAGTGTACATATTTAATCATGGATGCAAACACGCTACTGATTTAAAGAAACATAACCTCGCAATATATTTAATAATTATACGAATGAGCATACTTAATTGTTTCTGTGTTTTGTCTATGCAGCAAATGTAATTGTTGTGCGTTTGTTTAGATTTGAAAAGATAAAAAACTGGCCAAATGCGAGTCAAACTCCCAAACGAAGGATTCCGTACCACCGTACAATATTTATTAACATTATTTTATTTTTATTATTTGTTATTACAGCGACCATATACACACTAAGGCACAGAAATGCCTGAACTAATAGCTTTTAAGAGATTCCATCCGATGTCGTTAGTATGTACTATTTTGACATAGAAAAACATTATTTTTTTGTAATGTAACTACAAATTTACGGTTTTCGGATTTTTCCCTCTTTACTTGTGCTATACAGCGTCGGACTGGCCATATAGTCAAGGTGGCGATTGGCAGCCGGGCCCCAACCTGCGCGGGCCTCCCACGGAGCACTACGTTCCGTAGTGCGAGTGCGTAACTATGTCTATGACAACACCAACCAATTTCTGTCTTAAAGAAGCCCTAAGATGTGTTTAAGAGGAGAATTGATTTGTCCAGATTTAATTTTTTATACCCTAAGCACAAAGTTAAGTAGTTTCGGGATTTGCTTTGTACGTAACGTATTTTCAAAGTCCACTTGGTTTTCGGCACGGGTTAAACTGTATAAATTGAGCTGAAATTTTAAGCTTATCATTTTTTCAATATAGAGAACTATTTCAGGGGGTAGCAACTCAAAAAATTTGAAAAAAAAAATGACTTATACAAATAATGGCCAGTCTAATAGATTGGCCCTTATTTTGACAAGTTGGAAATTGTCACATGCTAACCTTTAGATTAAAAAAATGATTCTCTAAAAATTTCAGCTCGAATGATTAAAATTAACCCGTGCCGAAAACGCTGTAACAGTGCAGTGATAGGTTTGCGAGACTTGCCACAAGCCAGGCAGTAGGTAGGATAGGGGGCCCACGCAAGCTAGGTCCCAGGTCTTGCGACGTAAATGTAAACTAGATTAAATAGTTCGTTCATACATTAGAGAGAAATGAAATAGAAAAATATCCCATCTACCATTCTCCAGTCTCGGGCTCCGGGCTTGTGGGGAGCCACCCGGGCCCTTCCGACCCTGGTGCTATAAGACGTAGCTTCTTGCCAAATTTCATGATTCTAGGTCAACGGGAAGTACCCTATAGGTTTTGATTCCCTTGCAAGTGGCAAAACATGCGGCATAAACGACCATATCTTTTGATTGCTTTGACTTAGAAGTTTGATTTTCTCACAGCTCCAAGGGAGTGCAGACCCGAGTACTTGATATTAATTTCAACTTGATAGCTCCACGCGTTCCTAAGAAAAAGGGTCTTGACAGACAGACGGACGGACAACATTTCTTTTTCTCTGACCTAAATTGTTTTTTTTTCTTTTGGTTTTTAGTAATACTATTCTGTGAGGTGAGTACTGTCGATTTTTCGTGTGACAGAAATTTAACAGCGCTATAAAATTTAACATTGACCATAAATGTAGTCAATCTTTAGAAGCGTGAACTGTATACGTTATTCAGGTATTCACGTCACGAAAGATGCATTTATTGTGATTTTGAGTAATTGTGATAATAACTTAGGTACTCCTACAAAAAGTTGTTACGACGTCTACTTAATTCATTTCAAGTGCATATTAATACCAATTCCACACAAGTCACAAATACTAGTCTCAGTTTAAAAATCGAGAATAATTGTTGGCTCTTATATATAAATTTAAGTAAATAAATGAAAAACTAAATTTAAACATATAAGTTGTATATTTTAGTAATTACCTTTTAATATTCTTCATTTTGATGTACTATTGGATTCATTTCGAGAAAAAAACATATTATGGCACCTAAAATCCGCCATTTTGATTTTTTTTTTGACGTCACCTATCCTATGACAAATCCAACGATACCTTAATTTTAGAAATCCGTCGATGATACGAGGTAATAAAGAATATTACATACATAGATACGCGCATAAAACATAACCCTTCTTGGCAGTCGGGTAAAAATAGTAATGACATATTATTTGTGGACGTAAAAAAGAAAATGTTTTAAATATATATGCATTTTTAACTACGCAAATAATTATCGAACTAAAACAATTAGCATCGCTGTACAAATTTAAATAAGGTCTGCTAACACCTCAAGAGCAAATGTCGGTTAATAATGATTTTTCTAAGTAAGCACGCGGCTATACTTGGTGTAATCGATTTGTGACGATTGAGTTTTATACAAAATTTGTATTTATTATTATGCAAATTCGTACATGTCAGGTTTTAATATGGAAATTTGTATGGAAATTTTCTTTTCAAGTATTTTTGCATTCATTTTAAAGTCAAGTTTAACATCAATGATTTTTCTTAAGCTTTATTATTTAGATAGATGCACAAGATTAAGTGCTGTCTCAAAATATAGTAGGTAAGAATTTTTGGGTAGGTATTTGAGACACTGTGAAAATTTGTACAATAACTCTTTAGTAATATCCGAATACAAAAACACAGTTCTAGCTCAAAGGTAGCGGGGCTTAATCAATTTTTAGATTTTTGTGCGAAAAAAATCCTTGAAATTTTAATACCTTGACATTTAGTTTTTAAGGAGTTGAAAAATAAAAAAGCTAGATTTTTTAATCGAGTATAAAAACTTAGCCAGGTGTTAGCAAAATTATATTTTTTAAGAATATATTTAAGGCACGTTAAAATTTAAACAGAATAATATTGGTAACTAAAAATAGATATATCAAAAAAAAGAAGTCGTTCGGTGGGATATTTTACCTGCCAGGCGATCAATATGTTTGATAAATCAGTTAAGTCGGTTAAGCCCCGATACCCTTCAGCCAGGTCAGTGTTTTTGTATTTGGATATTACTAAAGAGGTATTGTACAAATTTTCACAGTGCCTCAAATACCTACCCAAAAATGCTTAATAGTTCTTGTGCTATAAGAAAAATTTTCTTGAAAGTGGTGTCAAAAACAACAGTATCAGATAAAAATTAAAAAGTTATTAACCACGATATCACAGAATGATCAGATAAATTCGTAGTAAATAGAACAATGTCACAGACTGATAAATAAACATTGTAAAAAAATATTCTATTATCAAAATTTATCGTCAAATAATAAAAACGCAAAAAAAGTAACCTACATACAACAAATAAATTGCAAAGTAGGGTAAACTATTCAACATTTTATATTGATCACTGATTAAATACCCTTTCAAAAATTAACTAAGAAATGTTCTGTTCTTTGAATTGACATTTCTGTACGCTAATATATAAGTTTCACTATTCTATACTTCTCTTTTTCTTGTTTTTTCGAATCTGTTCACGGAAAATGGATGAACTAATTGAACGCTCTTTATAATGAACTAAAATAGAGTCTAGTTATGTGAATTAGACAAGGGCAGAAATTTCAACTTCCTGGCCGTATGGTGTATTCTATTTGTATTAATATCCGGTCGAAAGTACGTACTTCCGTATTAGTGTGCACGAGAAAACTGTTTTGGCCCACTGTTACAGATGGCGTGCGAGAAATTCCAGCAATGTTAAGCTTTCTGTCTTACAATCGAACCCGTAAGTACATACTTTCGACAGAGTGTAAACAACAATGACATGAGCACACTATGTATTTAATCTAACTATTGCACCGATGTATATGCGAGTGTTAATACAGTGAAGGAACGTAGGCTGGTCAAATGAAAACCTATATCATTGTCTGAATAAGAGCGCGCGGAGCGCTTTTGTAAAAATCGATTTGTATAGGTAAATTGTTAATGATTAATATGTATTATATTCAAAGTTGTTACAGTCCGTGATTTAACACTTCAATTATTAAAAATACTAAGTATACATACTAAGATGTTCAACTTATATAAATTGTTAAAAACTAGACAGTAATTGTATTTTTGAAATATTGAATAATTTAGTCTTATAAAATAAAATATGAGCGTTTTGAATATGTTAATGAATTCTTGAAAATTGTCGAGCCAGTGATGGACTAAAAAATGTTGATGATTCAAACCAATAATAAAATGTTTCTTTGTCCAGAATTAACTTTCAATTCTTATCTTTTTAATAATAGGATTAATTTTTATTTTACTGAGATTCACCTTACAGCAATTTGAACTGAACTGATTGACAGGAAATCATACTTATTAGATTATATTAAGTTACTATCTGTTGATACAGTTACTTATACAGGGACGAACTAATTCAATTAGGTAGGTATTTGAGGCACTGTGAAAATTTGTACAATACCGCTTTAGTATATCCAAATACACAAATACAGACCTGGTTGAAGGGTAGCAAGGCTTAACTGACCCTCAAATTTATAAATTAGCAAAAAAATTTTCGCAATAAAAAGCACTTGTGGCATTTTAAAATTTTAGTACCTTGAAATATAGTATTTAAAGAGCCAGATTTCTTAATCGGGTTTAAAAGTTAGTCAGGTGTTTGCAAAATTATATTTTTGAAAAATTTTAAAAATATATTTGAGACATGTTGAAATTTAAACAGAATAATATTGGTAACTAAAGATTAAAAAAAAACTGGTCGTTTCGGTGGGACATTCTACCTGCCAGGTAATTAAAAATTTGAGGATCGCTTAAGCGCCGCTAGCCTTCAGCCAGGTCTGTGTTTTTGTATTCGGATACTACTAAAGAGGTATTGTACAAATTTTCACAGTGCCACAAATACCTACCCAAAAATGTCTAACAGCTCTCGTTATTCAGCTGGCGCTCCTAGCGGTAAAGTTTGGCAGTTCCCATCTTCATCGTATCTCAGTTTTTTTTTTAAATTGAAACTCAACAGCAATATTGCAACATTTTCTGCAGGCAATTGATTGCTTATGATTCGATTATTATCGAAGCCCGAACGGTCAACGAATTATTAAGCCACCTCTGTGTATTGTTTACTGTGACCATTGTAGGATCACCGTATTGTAACAATTCATTATTGAATTGGTGACGTATCTACCTACCTGTTAACACACGGACATATATAAGGTTCTAATAGATTCACATGTGGTCAGTATTTCTTTGTTATCAGTGTTCGTTTGTTACAATGTTTTAGTGCTCTAGTGCTATATTATAGTGCTCTAATGCTACTCAGTGCTATAGTGTCGTTGCCTCAAAACAACATAGTATCTTCAATAAAGCAACTCGCGCCAGTAACTCCGAAGTGAACATAAAAAATTATTGGTAATTTTACTAATAAGTAAACCATTTTTCTTTATACTCAGTCGAAAGTACGTACTTTCGGCTTCGATTTTAAGGCAGAAAGCCTAACATTTATGCACTGCTGGAATTACTCACACGCTATTTGTAACAGCCGGACGTAACAGTTCTCTCGTGCACACTGATACGAAAGTACGCATTTTCGACCCAGTATAAAGAAAAGTAGTATGCTTCGCAAGGGCAGAAAGTTGAAATTCTTGCCCTACTATTTCGATAAATACGTATAAAAATGTTTCCGATATTAATTTTTGTTAGTTGGTATTAATAATTTGCTACGTAGACGCCCAAATACAAGTAGTTTTTACAAACTTTCGCTTTACGAGTTTCAAAATGGCGTTAACAAAAATGAAAATGTGAGGAATATTTACAAATTCTTACTTTACGAGTTTTCGCTGGACGATTTTCCACAATTTAAATTTGGAAGCATGAAACTTAAATGCACTCATATTTATAAATTCGCGCTTTAGGAATTTTCACTTTACGAGCCCGCATAATTACATTTATAACCGGGAACTATCCGCAAGAAAAGGAAATTGTAAATAAACGGTGACGTAGATAGGGGCTGGCCGTGGAGGCGGCTGATTGGGGCCCACTTTAAAGTTATTGTATTGTTTTTCAGCCTACGAAATAAGTTTTGGAGGGCTGCAAAATTCAAATCTTGCCCTAGGAGCTCATGCATTGAACGTTCTATTAAAATTATATTTCTTAATATTGGTTTTGAGTCTAATATATATAGGTCTGATGTCGGGATAAAAATTTATAAATAAGGTACGAATAGAAGAATGTTTGGGGTATAAATGAAGAAGAATGAAAATTTCTTAACAAAAGTTTAGAATAAAGTTGTGGCTAATTGCATTAACAAGCGCAGAAGCCAAAATCACCGATATTAAAAAAATTGGTTTTGTAATATAAAAATTTCAATAATAACTGTAGTCAGTAGGTATTTAATATTTTGCTGGTCAATAATTTCAAAACTTGATAAAATAAGTATATATATTGTTTGATTATAAGTTATCTACTAACAGGAATGTTCAGTATTTCTCATATTTTTTACCTCAAGGCTACCAACTGCTGATAGATTTTTTCTTAAATTAAATAGGTGACCACGAGCGTCTCAAGAATTAATTTTTCCCTTTACCAATATATCCCGAACTGAGCTTTTTGTACTGTAGAAGTTAGCTGCTGGGTTAAAAAGTACGTTTTCCATTTCATCTTAACTCTACCTCGAAAGCCGTTAACAATTCTCCAACATTCTTAAGTATCTTTGACATTCGATACTTTGACTAACATAAGACAGTTCTTTAAAAAAAACTGGATTTAGATTTTGATAGCAAGGATCTGTATTTCTTTATTGTTTTTAGAAAGTTTTCCCGATAATTTATATCAGAATCGTTAGCTCTGTAGCTCCTTAAACATTCTTTGACACGTTTTTTCGTATTCCTCGCCTAATATACCGGTTTATGATAAGTACAGTAAAACCTTGCTTAACACTGTTTCAGTATTACGCGGTTTAAAAAAAAAAAAGTTTAGCCACTACAACGTAAATTATGGATCAATTTATACAAAGTGATTCAAATGTTGATAGAAGTTCAAAGGCAAAACGAAGTGTCATTGATGCAATATCTTGCTATCGACAACAGCTTGATGAACGAAACAGAAAAAAGCAAACAACATTAGCTGACTTCTTCGCAAGAAACAAAATATGTCAAATGAGGAACCTTCCTCATCACAAACGTGACTTCTTACTCGAACATTTATTTGATTTTAATAAATGTTTTATGAAAGAACATCGATATTAGCAATAAATAAATCTATAATTAGTGTGATAAAAAAGTATTTAACAATAAATGTTACAAAATTAAACAAAAAAAACTAACAAATTTATCTCCCGGGTTAAGCGAGGTTTTACTGTACACGCGTCTGCGGCCGGCTTTAGAATTTTGACACGCGAATCATGAAAACAATGGCCACTTTATCAGATTTTATTGACAGCAATCACTTAACTGATTTCTTATAATGACAGTATAATCTTTTAATTGTTCAATTACTAGATAGAAAAGAAGTTTTGGCTATCACTGACATGTTTTATGCGTGGTTGTTAATACGCTCGAATATTTTTGAAGTTAAGTAAACACAAGACGTAAAGAAATTTTCTTGAAAAATAAACCGGCGTCGTTTTAAAAATGTCATGTGCAATTTTTGAACATAATTTTAAGAAAATAACGTTTGAAAAAAAAACTAGAATCTGAATTTATCTTACACTGCGACTTCCACAATAATATACAGAGTGTTTACCAAAAACTGTTCGGGATCGTTCAATTTCTTAGACATATTTCCATAGTGACATAACATAACGCCAAAACCGACCTCAAAATTTAATCAAACTTTGAATGACTGTTTCTCTCTTATTTTTGAGTTTTGATAAAAAAGTTACTTGAAACATTTGATCGTCTATTTTGATTTCTACACGCTGTTAAAAAAGAAGTATCACCTTAAAAATCATACTGTATAGTATGAATTATAGTATTTTCAATCTGAGCTGAACTAAGAGCCGAAAATAACCGAAGTAAATCGGTTCGGTAAAATAACCAAAATTCATGCAATTATCCGAGCATTATAGTTTTTTTATTAGTGTATTTGCCATAAGGCAACATACACTATTGGCGTTGGTCGGATGGCGGGACCTAGAGGTCGGACCAAAATTTCTCGACGTTTCATAACCTCCTAAACACTTTGGCACCATTTTTAAAAATGTTTATATATATATGTATATATATATATATATATATATATATATATATATATTTATATACGTATATATATATATATATATATATATATATATATATATATATATATATATATATATATATATATATATATTTATATGTGCGGGCAATAACTTTCGAAGGAGTCAATTCATTTTAACGAAATTTGGCATACATGTTGGAATCCATCACCGCACGAAGCCTATTTAAAATGGGCCCAATCGGGTCATTTTAAGGGTAGTTTTTAGGGGTTGAAAAAAGTTTTTGGGCCCAAAAATACCGAAAAAATTCTCAGAATCGTTTCAAAATTGAAATTTAACCCTTTAGTAGTAATTAAAAAGTGCTCCTAAAATTATAAGCAAATCGGCCCGACAGGACCGGACTTACAAATTTTATGAAAACACTAGTTTGCGTATACGAATTTACTTACTGAAGGTCGTATTTAATTTGGTGCAGATGTTGGATTGATAACAATATTTCAACTAATAAAATTATTATTGTAAGGGGTGTATTAAGGGGTTCAATTTTTTTTTATTTTGTCCAAAAACAAACTTAATTTCATTTAATAAAGCCACAATACCTGTATTAGCAAATTCACTATATTGTCGGCAGGGTTTTGGCACTGCGACCCGGGTTTTTTTTTTCAGTTATAAACTATAAAAGAAAATATTTATCAAATAAAATATTCATATTTTTTTACATTTGAATTATGCTTACTTATATCCACTTGAGGTTTAAAAAATTAACTATCATTGATTTATCAGTCCCACTCAATAATAACAATACACAATCGATAATAACAAATAAAAAACAAGATTTAAAATCACGGGAACCGATGTCACCAAAGTAGATCACAGAACGTTTGCTATTAATTATTGAACCCTAAAGCACATGTTCATTGTTTAGAAGTAAAAAAAATCAGCGTCTTCCAAACTGTTCTATGCAAAACATATCGTAATTATTGCAATTTAATCTATCATCTAAACTTATAAAACCGTTTGTCCTGACTAACTGACTGATCTATCAACGCACAGCCAAAACTACTAAGGCGATGGTTAGTTGCGATATATATCATTCGATTTTAACATCGAAATTTGTTTTTCCTTTCGATGTTCATCTCCAGCGCCAACCCTGGAATAGAGTGAGAGGAGCGGTCGCTCTAGGCGCCAGGAGCGCCAAAAAACCAAATGTGAAAAACAATTTCCAGCGCAAAATTAAATTAACGTAACATAAAACCGAAGTACAATTTACGTGAAGTGAAAGCGTCGATCAAAGGGTGCTGAAAGACAATCTCGCTCTATTCTAATTATACTTATACTTTTTTATTAACCACTCTTTATATTACTAATGTACCAAAGTAGTTTCGATGAATAAAGTATAGTCAAAAATGTTTAGTTTCTTGATAGATCCCACATGTCCTTTGGTGAGTCATGGCTTAAATATTATTTTTCCAGTATAAACAAAGTAGAGACATTTAATAATCTTTTTTAACGATTTCGTGAACACGCAGTATTTGGCGATCCCGCGCTATTTTAATGTTCTTACGCCAATCAACATAACAGAACAGAAATACGTCACTTCGTGACGGTTCAGTTATACCTTTATTAGTAACTATAATAACAACGCCGATATTACCTGACAATTCAAACGACATTTTTTTTTAAAACACGTTTTTTTGACATCGTAGACAGCGCCGACCCTGGGGTAGAGCGAGTGGAGCGATCACTCTAGGCGCCAGGGCAAGGGGCACCAAAAAAACCAATTTTATTATTTAGTGACTGATTGAAATTAACACCAAATACTAATTTAATTATATAGTCATAGGAACTTTCTCAATGTTAAAGAAGCAGAAGTATAATAATTAAAGCTATTTAATTTCATTTAAATTCAACAAGCGGTGATGTTTGCAATAAAAGTTTTTTTTTGAAAATTTGTGACTTATTGTTTATTAGTGTATTTGCCATTTGGCAACATACACTATTGGCGGATGATCCTTTTGATTTTTCTTTGATTTTTGAACATTCATAATTAAAAGCGATTGAATTTGCGCAAATTCAATACACGTTGAGAATTTTATGATAATGATCCTACATATTACATTTACACCCGGGCGAAACCGGATTGAGCCGCTAGTTATGCATATTTAACCCATTTTTTCCCGAGTTTTGTATAAATAGATTATGTTATATTTTGTATAAATAGTAATTCATAACAGCAGTTTTTTATTAGGTGTGATTTTTCTGTTTAAAATAATGTAGGTTGGCAAATTTTATGAACATTTCTTATCAACATAATTACAATTTTTTTAAACACTTGTTCGAATTTTGGAACATTGGGACAAACGTACAGAGTTAATCAATTATCAAAATATGTACGTAAAACTAAAGTCTCAAAATCAAACTTACCCCAAACTGTCAAACACTGTCGAATTCTTAAGAAAATAATAAACACTCGTTTTTTACATTTACTGAGAAGGAACTTATGATTCTACAATTTAATGCATCAATTTTACATTTTACCAAACGTCACAATATTAATCAATGTGCTCAGAAAACAAAGAACGGCGCGTGTCTATATTTCGTGCAAAAAGGAAGGAACTTATAGAAGGATCTGATAGTTGCTAACTTATGCATTGTGCATCAGATTTTATTAAAGAATTTAACTATAATTTGATAATATCTTTCAAAAACTATGTGGCACTGTTATGAACTGCGTTTTATTGATTTGCAATTAAAAAATTCAACAGAATTTTTTTTTAGTTTTTTGGTAGTTTTGATTTTTCTTCGATTTTTGAACATTCACAATTAAAAACGATTGAATTCGAGCAAATTTAATACACGTTGATAATTTTTTGATAACGATTCTCATCTTTTATGGCCATAGATAATTAAATGATGAATGTTACCCATGCGAAGCCGGAACGGACTGCTATTACCAATAAATTTTAAGGACGTTCTGAATATATTCAATATACTGTTATAATTAGTTATATTAGATAAAGTTCAGAGCAGACTCAAAGTTTATTGGTTATTAAATATTGGCCTGAGTTTGAGAATGATTTAAAAAAATACAATATAGTACCACTGGAATTATTTTTGTACACTATTTCCGGGTAGACACTTTTTTTTCAAACATATATTCATGATTTAAAACAATTAAATATATTCTATACGTAGTGTCGTAACTCAATTTACATAATAATTGTTGAGACGAATATGGGCCAAAACTAATTTTTCAAAATTCAAAAAGTTTTATAACCGAATCCAATGAAACTAAACAATTACCACTAACGACTTTGTTTTGTTGAACTCAACAAGAACATTAACATAATATAGTATTATTATGTTGGTCGAGGACAACTATTTTATATCTTCAGTATTTTGCGTCGCCTATTTTCCATAATTAGTTTAACATTTACACCTGTCTGTTTCAATTGTTTATATTTATGCGTATAGACTTTTGCTCATAAAATTATAAAATACAGTGGTACTTCGACGTTCGAGTTTTATTCGTTCCGTAACCTTGCTCGTATGTCAATTTGCTCGTATCCCAAAGCAAGTTTCCCCATTTAAATTAATTGAAATGCCATTAATCCGTTTCATCCCCCAAAATGGTACCCCAGTTGTTTTTGTTACGTGTTTTTGAATAAGAAATTATAAATGACTTGAGCTTACGGAAGATGCTGGCGGAGGTGTTACTTTCGCTTAATTTTCGTCACTTTCATTGGTCTTTGTCTTTTTCGCCACGCCTTTCTCACTTTCACCTGCAGGCCGTTTAAAAAAAACCTGTTCAAGAAGGTTTGTTGCTTCCTCCCTTTCTGAATGTTGCGGAAATGAGTTAGGCAAGTGTCATTAAGTAGCTCCGATGCACGACCAGTTGCTCCTTTTTCGGGGTGTTTCTGTTCGACGAACTGCGAAACTCTCTCCCACATTCCCAAGATCTCCTTTATCTCACTTTTGACTCGTCCTCGAAACCAATTTCTTGCAAAACCTCCATATGCTGCTGCGACTGTAACTCGGTCGTCAGTTCCTGAAAATGCTCTTCGACGAGAGAGAGAGAGAGAGAGAGAGAGAAATTGTAGATTATAGACGCTCAACAGCTAAGGTCATCAGCGTCTATTCGTATATTAGGGCACTCGTATGTCAAGGTACCACTGTAATATTACTTTTATTCTTAATAAAATTCACTCCGCTTTCAGATAAACAAAATGTCGTCAAACGACAAAAACCTGTCCTCGGAGCCGTCAATCCAAGTCCAACCTCCGACCCCGATACAGACGTACGAAAGTAGACGCCGGGTGAGCATCGCAAACGACAATCAACACTTGGGGGGCGGCGGGGGTGGTTACGAAAATCGCGGGTATGAATCACCGAGACGACGGATCAGCGGAAACTTAGAACATACTGAAATTGGACCTGTCCGAAAAAAAAGCATTTTGCATAACAGTTCGGAAAATGTCAGCCAGCACAGCAACCATTATAGCAGTCATGGCGGAGGTAATCTAAAAAGGCGACCTTAAGGCTGTCGGAACGCTCTGAATTTAAGCCAAAAATAGAGCTTTGGCTGTCAACTGATTGTAGACTTATTCGTCAACATTCTGCAAAAATTCTTTCTCTATAAGGAAGATAAAGGACAAATCTAGGTCTCTAATGGACTACTTTTGTAATTTATGTACGATTTACTAGAAAAAAATTGGCATTAATTGTGCTAAAAAAACACACGTTTTTAATGACACACTATGACCGTATTCGTACTTATTTCACAAAACTGTTCCATTACAAACCTAAAGTGACTTTTCCTTTTTCGGAAAAGTGTTTTAAATCTTCAAAATATTTCCAAAAATTAGAGTAATCAATTAACAGCGGCACCCTTGCAAAAATTGTTTTGTTTTTTTAGCCTCGTAGTTGGCACCAGCCAAAAATTGAAACGTGCGGATGATTTGAGCGAGACAGAGCTAAAAAAGGTCACACCCACAATATGTCTTTTGCCTACCTCGCCCCTACCGCTGGGTCTCAGCACAAACAAAATTCAGAGTGTTCTGACAGCCTTAAGGATAGATTTTATATGAAACGGAACGAATCAGTTCAGCACTCGATCAAAGTATTCAAATTGTAAGCTTATGGCTTAATAGATATTTATATGTAGATGCTGAACGGATACGTATCTGAGCGTATGTATAACCGAGCCTTTACTGTAGACATATCCATTCATCACGGAAAAATATTTTTAATATAATTGTGCAGACAGATTTTACAGTAGTAGTCCGAGAGCTGCTAAAGATTTTTGGCTAGGTATTTGAAGCACAGTGAAAATTTGTACAATACCTCTTTAGTTATATCCGAATACAAAAACACAGACCTGGCTGAAGGGTGGCTGGGTTTAACCAACTTAACCGATTTTTAAATTTTGTGCAATAAAAAATCATTGAGGCATTTTGAAATTTTAATACCTTGAAATTTAGTATTTAAGGAGTTGAAAAATAAAAGGCCATATTTCTTAATCGGGTCTAAGACTTAGCCAGGCGTTTGTAAAGTTATAATTTTGAGAAATTTTAAAAATATATTTGAGGCACATTGAAATTTAAACTGAATATTATTTTGTTTAAATTTCAACGTGCCTCAAATATATTTTTAACCGATTACTTATCAAACTCCTAGTTCAAAAATTGTCTACCTTATACTAATTTCCTATAATTCCATCATTCGCCCATTTCTATTAATTAAGATGAAATTTTAAAATGCAGAAAATAACGGGAAGTGGTAAATGAAAAAATAATAATTGTGCGAATGGCGTCTGTTATGACTTAAAGTCGAGAAACGGACGTTAAATGCATAATTATTATTATATATACTTTACAAAAAACATAGGCAAACTTTTTTAAGAAAATTAAAGAAATACTACCCTAATTTTTTATTTTCTTTTTGAACAAACATTTGCAATAATTTTAAATAATACTTGTAAACAGTAATCAGAATTTAATTAGGAGCTAATCAACTAAAAATATTTGATTTTTTCAATTATCACATAATTTTTGTATAAGTACATATCTGCATAACTGTATCGAATTATAGTTAATTATAACATAACAGTGCATAAAGTGAACCTGAATATAAAAAAAAATTCCAAATTAATTTATTACCTACTCCACTTTAATGATTAACCGCAACAAATCAAAATAATAATAATAATAATAATGCGTTTAACGTCCATTTCTCGACTTTATGTCACTACAGACGCCATTCGCATCATTACTATTTTCCATTTACCACTTCCCGTTATTGTCTATATTCAATTCAGTAATAGCAATGGGCAAATGAAAGGATTATAGGAAATTAGAATAAGGTAGGTAATTGTTGAACTAGAAGTTTGATAGGTAATCGTTTATGGCCTCGAATAAGGAACCGTCTCGATATTTATCTGGAATTAATTGAGATAAGCCATGTTAAACCTCAACAAGATGGCCGGTACAGGAATTACCGTTTCTCGGCGAGAAGCAGTAGGAAAAAGTCCCAGCCACATCTGCCTTCGCCGGGATTCGAACCCGGTATCTCCCGAATGCGAGTTTTGTGCACTAACCACTACTCTACATCGGTTTGAAATTCAAATTGCAAAATAGATGCCCCGTGGGCGGAGGGCGCTAGTTGCACGACGACTTTATAATCGTCCGTAGTTGTGCCTTTTTCTTTCGACATGTGTTCCGTTTCAGCTGACATATAAGTGGTCTTTAGTCCAGATCAAATCAAACTCATGGTTGTATAATTTCGCTTTCACCACTACTCTACCCCACTCGGTACAACAAATCAAAATGTTTAAAAATGTAACTTTTTTTATTAGATAGTAAAATCAACGGAGAAGCAAGGTCTCACAAAACATCCGTAACAGATTCAGTTTATTCGAGAAATTCCCGTACAAGGTTTTCAGAAGTCGATGAGGATAAGTAAGTGTTTAACACATGATTTAGAGTATGCTAACAAAATAAATAAACATAATTAATAAAATAACATTCGAGCATCATTGTAAGCAAACACCTAATTTTTTAATAAAATCAACAAGTAATGTGACCCAAATGTAAATTTACTTTTTTCAAATTTTCCGCTAATTTTCTACATCTGCCGATAGATTTTTTTAATTCCACTTTGTATTAATTTATCTCCATATAGATTAAAACTGCGTTTCAAAAGTAGTGAATAAATGTAGTTCGATTTGTTCGACTCTTAATTTTAAATTGAATTTTCAGATCATGGTGGTACACATTTTGTTTAAATTGTCGTCAAAAAGAAACGACGCCGTCATGGCAACCTCCTGGCTGGTCAAAAGTGTGTCCACATCCATTCTGTCCAACATTTCGACAATTTTCACGAGTTTTGGCACTCTTCCTGATCGGTTTTCTGGCCTGGGGAGTTGTTTATTCGATTGTTGGAGACATGGCAGCACCCGGAGGACCGTTATTTGGTCTTGCAATTTTAGCAATAGCGGCACATTTCGGCGGCTGGTTAATAACTTTAACTACCTTACCAGCTCTTATTGGAATGCTATTTATCGGAATACTTTTTCAAAATGTCGGATGGGTTAATTTTGATCAAGATGAAAGTTTTAAAGAAGTTATTTCAGAACTAAGGTGAGTTTATATTTTGAAAGTGTTTTTTTAGGTCTACAAATGACGATTTTTCAAAAAGAAAAATAAAATAAGACCCCGATTAACGCGGGATATACGTTCCAATAAGTCCCTGTGATATACGAGGTTGCCTTAACACGTAGATAATAGACAATAAGTGAAACAGAACCGAGCATAAAAAAATTTGTTAGGTTTTTTTTTAACACTTATTGTTAAATACTTTTTGTCACATTAATTATAGATTTATTAATTGCTAATTTTTGTTCATAAAAGATTTATGGAAATCAAATAAAAGTTTGAGTAAGAAGTTATATTTGTGATGAGAAAGGTTCTCAATTGACATATTTTGTTTTTTGTAAAGAATTCATCTAATGTCGTTTACCTTTTTCTGTTTCGTTCAGCAAGCTGTTGTCGACAGCAAGATATTGTATCAATGACACTTCGTCTTGCTTTTGAACTTCTATCAACTTCTGAATCATTTTGTAGAAATTGATCCATAATTTACGTTATAGTGGCAAAATTTCTTTTAGAAACCGCGTTATACTGAAACAGCGTTAAGCGAGGTCTTACTGTATATCCCGTTTTTATATAATTAAATCTTTCACAGAAATTTAAAAAAAAATGTTCGTCGCTTAATGTAGGTGTTAATATCTACAAAATAACTTAGAAAGCCACGTTTAATTATAATATATTCCCAAATATCTTAAATTATGATATTCTTTTTTAGAAAAATCGCTTTGGTAATCATCTTGACCAGAGCCGGTTTGGATCTTGATCCTGCAGCGTTAAAACGACTCAAATTCACCGTATTAAAACTAGGATTAATACCTTGGATTGTAGAAGCTGTCATTATAACAGTAATGACGCATTACCTTCTGGGTCTTCCATGGCAATGGGGGTTCGTACTGGGTTCAATCGTTGCAGCGGTATCACCTGCCGTTGTGGTACCTTGCTTATTTAGATTACGCGGAAAAGGTTACGGGGTTGCTAAAGGCATACCAACTTTAATAATCGCTGTATCCGGAATTGACGACGCAACCTCAGTCGCCATATTCGGAATAGTTCACAGCATAATGTTTTCAGAAGATTCTTTAACCTACCAAATACTCCAAGGCCCAATATCCATAGTCGGAGGATTAGCTTTTGGGGCAATATGGGGATGGTTGTCACAATTTGTGCCTGAAAAAGACGATCCATTTGTGGTACCTTTGAGGATATTAATGCTTCTTTTTGGAGGAATGATCGCTGTGTTTGGAAGCGAGTTGATAGGATTAGGTGGGGCTGGTCCACTGGGTTGTGTGGCGGCTGCATTCGTATCTTCAGTGTTTTGGTCAAAACAGGGGTGGGACATTGAAGATAATCCTGTCGCAACAGCGTTCGAAATTTTCTGGATGATATTCGAACCTATTTTATTTGGAATTACCGGTGCACAGATTAATATCAGCGAACTGGATAAACATATTGTGACCGTCGGAATTGGATGTCTACTTGTTGGAATTATTATTAGGATTATGGTTACAATTTTGGTTGGAATTGGTTGCAAATTGAATTTAAGAGAAAAAATATTCGTCGCTATTTCGTGGATGGCCAAAGCTACAGTACAAGTTAGTAGATAAAAATAATTTTCTTTATACCCGGTCGAAAGTACGTACTTTCAGCTTCGAGTTTAAGGCAGGAAACCAAACATTTATGCTTTGATGGAATTACTCGCTTGCCATCTATAGCAGTGGGCCGAAAGAGTTTTCTCATGCACACTGATAAAGTATAAAAAAATAAAGTTAGAGTTTAAAAAAACTAAAACACGCTTTTATGAACTAGTAAATGCAAAATAATTTGATAACAAAATTAGCTTTACTGTAAAAAGCGTGGAGTGCTATTTACTTAAATTTTCATAATAGCTCTACGTTTACAATTAGCTAGTAAATGAAAAATGTATTACCGATATTAAGCACTCCGCGCTTTTTAGAGTAAAGCTAATTTTGTTGTCAAATTATTTTGCATCTTTTAGTTCATAAAAGCGTGTTATTTTAGTTTTTTTAACTCTAATTTTAATTATAAGACTAAAAAACAATTCGCATTTGACTATGACGTAAGCAACTCAACATACTTCACTGTACAGCGTATTAGCTTGCTTGCTGTAATTTTTCGATTTTTTTTATTCTGAAAGTCCTGGTCAAGATAATGGAAAAAACTTATTAAATTATTGTATTGTCATCGGTCCTTGATAAGTGTGCAAAGTTTCAGTTTAATCTGACTTTTGAATTGGGTGAATTTCACGTTCAAAGATTCCTTTACAAACAAACATACAGGTGAAGCTAATAAAAGCATGTTAAAAATGAATCACTTATGCAACTTTATGATTACAGGCTGCGTTGGGACCAGTATCAGCTGATTCAGCATCTGAGGACGAAAAAGGCTACGCAAATATTGTCTTAATGGTCTGCGTTCTGTCAATTATCTTAACAGCTCCGACTGGAGCTCTGATTATATCTCTGTCTGGTCCAAGGTTACTTACGAAAACGAAAGCTCCACAAATTGTTGAGGGCTGGAGAAGAAGTCACAGACCGTCGATGAGGGACATTACAATAATCAATGAAGATGAAGAAAAAGATGATCCGGAAAAAATTATTAATCATATACCTCTGTAGCAAAAGAGAACGACTACAAATTTTGACAAGTTTAGCATTGGTATTTATTGCGTTTTCATAAAAACTAATGCTACGTTGTTAATTATACAATTTTCAATTTTTTATTGGAAATGTAAATTGTAATTCAAGGCGTGTGCATGATGAATAGTTGTTAAAAAATTGGTAATGTTTTACGGGATAAAAGTTTCCAAATTTGATTTACCGTTTTAGTTAGGCATAACAATATATTTATGACTGTTTACTAGTTTAGTTAGATTTTTAAATTATTATGGTACAAATAATAAATTATGTTGAAAAACTAAACAAATTTAGAAATTAATTTGTTATAATTTTTAACACTATACGTATACGGATATTAAAATAATGAATAAATTTAATATCAACTCAAAAACATATATTATTTCTAAGTTACATACCGAAAAACTGTCAGAATGGAGGCACATGAACACTTCTGTATATAGCACAAAAACTAAATTATTCCACACTTGACACTAGGTAGAACATAATTAATTGATAACACTAGTTGTCCAAAGAATTATCACTTGTCAATAAATTAAGGTTAGTTTTGGATTGACCTAACTCTTGTCTGGCCGGTAGCCGACTGATCAGGCAAGGTCAACTCTAGTGTAGAAATGATTGGTTTGTTCAAGTCGAAAAGGAATTGCATAATCCGTACACTGATATTTTGAAGAACTTTTCAAAAAGTCTAATGATATTACCCTACTGCCAGACTATGCTCCTCGCACTGCTCCTCGCACTGCTCCTCGCTCTGCTCATCGCGCTGTCGCGATGTTGCCCTAAGCGGCCAGACACTGCTGTACTCGCGACGCTTCGCACTCGGCTTTCGCCTTTCGGCAATGGAGGTCGATACTGTGGCAGCGCGCGCACTATGCCTTTCTTAGACCGCTTGATGCGTACTGAGTGGCGCGGGAGTATGTGGCCGGCTTACTCGTGCTTTTATTGCCGGTCCTTTGACTCGCGCACAAAAAACCGACAATCGAGGGAGCACTGGGCATGGCGAGGAGCATGACGTGCGGCATGACGAGTAACGCGGCCACACAACGTCTCTGCCTCCTTTCCTCGCTACTTCCCATGCCACTCGTCGAGTGTGTGGCTGAGGCATTATATTAAATACTTCGACAATATTTTCAATTTCTAAACGGAATCACAAAATATACATGAACAGAGATGAAATTGGAACCCAGGACAAACTGATCCAAAGACCAACACAACGTCCTCTTGACGTTATAATACCGAAAATATTCTCGGAATTGATTCAAAATTGAAATTTAACCTTTCAGTATAAATTGAAAGGCGCTCATAACATTTTAATAAAATGGGCTTTACAGGACCGGACTTATACATTTTATGAAACCATTTGCGGATAGAGAGCTATACTTACTGAAAGCTGTATATAATTTTTGGCAGATGATGACTTGATAAAACAAAGACAAAATATTGAAACTAAGAAAAAATGTTATTTTAAGTGGTGTATTAAATTTTTTTATTTTGTCTAAAAAAACTTAAATTCGTATAATAAAGCCACCCTGCCTGTAATTAGCAAATACACTATATTGTCGGCACGATTTTGGCACTGCGGCCCGAGTTTTTAAAATTGTTGTGCTTCTTACGCAACCCTTAACGATATGACATTCTGTTTCGCGGTGGACCAAATTCCAACTAATTTTATACATATAATAAACTCAAATAAGAATATTATGCATTTTATTTAATAAAGGTTATAAATAATTCAATACACATTTTAACAACAAATTATATCACTAAAATCACATCTTAATTTAAGCTTTTTTGGTTTGTAATAATTGGTGACGTAAAGGTACTACTGGTCATACTAAATTTTTTGTTTTTTGGGATACTAGAACTTGGTGTACTAGAACTCGTTCTAGTGCCCATCTTTTTTTTTATTCCCGCTCGTTGTAATAAAAGTTGCCACACTTTTGGTTTCAAAACGAAAATACAAAAAATAGGAATACCAAGTAGCATATTAAAAAAGTCACCAGGATACCAGAGCCACGCCGGTTCGGGGAACAAAATCGAAAAGACTTCATGAATCCAGCTTATTCCCATCACGAGAAACAGTTTCATGTTCATCATGAACCTGAAAAGAAAAAACAAAAGGTTACCTTCTGAAATCAAGGTCTTATAGCAGTAGGCCGAGAGCTGTTAGACATTTTTGGGTAGGTATTTGAGGTACTGTGAAAATTTGTACAATACCTCCGAATGCAAAAATACACACCTGGCTGAAGGATAGTGGCCAGTTTTTTTTAAATTAATTACCCTTGAATTCAAAAATATGAACTAAGTTTAAGTTGGAACGAAAAAACTAGATCAAATGATAAAAAATTATAAAAATGTTTCGTACTCAAAAATTTCTAAGAAAAATATACACGACGGGCGTCATATATTAAAAGAAAATATTCGTTTTTCAGAACTACATCAGCGTTGATTATTTATATTTTTTTTAAACATTTCTTGTATGAGAGTTATTTTTAAATACCCAATCCTATAAAAAGACGGAACTTAAATTTTGTATAAACAAAAAACCGTCTACGAGAACATCTTTGTTTTACATGTTAAACAAAAAAAAAACTTAAATCGATATCTGAAATATCTGTCCTGGATTCACACAAATGTACAGGCTGTCCCAAAAATAATACCGACAGTTTTAAGAGCATATTTCCTCCGAAATTTCAAATTCCAAATTATGGAGTCGCAAGGGTAGTCGTTGACGCGACATTTTTACTCAAAACAAAATATAAATGTCATATTTGGCGTTTTGATGTATATTTTAAAAGTTTCTCTAAGTCCTACATCAAGCAGAAGTCAAATAAATACATTTACTAAGTTTGAAAAGAAGACAGAATGTCCTGATATATTTGTCTAAGACCCTCTCTAAATGTAATACAGTAAGATCCCTCTTAACACGGAAGATACGTTCCGATAAGTTATACGCAACAGCGCTAAACGAGGTCATCTTAATACGTATATAATAGACAAGAATAAAACAGACCCGAGAATAAGAAAATCTGTTTCATTCAGCAAGCTGTTGTTGATAGCAAGATATTGCATCCATGACTCTTCGTCTTGCCTTTGAACTTCTAACAACGGTTGAATCATTTTGCATAAACTGATTCATAAATTTACGACCGGGTTATAAGTTTAACCGCTATGTTTGTGTCTCTTTATGTGGTACCGTAACTCTTAATATGTTATTTGATGTAAAAACGCTAATGATCTAACTTGTCAAGTGTCTATAATAAATAAAAATGTATGCTCCAAATACAAATAATACGTCCTTACGGCTTGAAGTCAAAAAACAAATGTCATGTAGTGTACTGCGATCTTACTATTTATAATTTTTACAGGCATTAATATGGCTACTGTCACGACTGTGATTGGTCGGTCTGTTCGGAACTTCGGGTTTATCCGTTGTATATAAGCACTGAAACGACTAGTGTTAGACGATTCGATTTTTAACTCCCGACGCAAAGACAGCGGTGTTAATTAGGTTATAATAAGTAAACTTTTTTTCTTTTAGAAACCGCACAATACTGAAACAGCGTTAATCGAGGTCTTACTGTACTTCATAATAAATAAAAAAGGTATATACTTACTTAGCTTTATCAGCCAAAAATCTCGATTTTCTTCGTTCACCTTGTGACCCCATTTGTAATCGATGAATTTCGGCTTTAACTCGCGAACAGTGGTAGGCAGTCATCACAAAAAGGACCAAATTGCAGACACTTTGGACGATTATCGGACCCAAGAAGAAAATTAATCCTCCGTAAAAGTCTTTTTCTATAAAAAAAAATATTATTAGCTGCTTATTAATTGTATCTATCACCGTAGGAAAGCTGCTGTTTTGCTACCATTGTTAAAAAACATCCAGTCACAATACAGTATTAGAAAAATGATTTTCCAAACATTGTTACTATTGCGGCGAAATGAATTAACATTTACGTCACAGTGACATATCTAAATCGATGTGTGTATTTTCCCCTATGGACTCCAAAGCGGTTGGACCAATTTTGTTTAAATTTCAACGTGCCTCAAATATATTTTTTTAAATATTTCAAAAATATAATTTTGCAAACACCTGGCTAAGTTATAGACCCGATTAAGAAAGCTGGCATTGTTATTTTTCAACTACTTAAATACTAAATTTCAAAGTATTAAAATTTCAAAATGCCTCAAGGGCTTTTAATTTTGCTAATTTAAAAATTGGAGGGTCGGTTGAGCCCCGCTACCCTTCGGTCAGGTCTGTGTTTTTGTATTCGTATATTACTAAAGAAGTATTGTACAAATGTTTACAGTGCCTCTAATAACTTCCCAAGAATGTTCAACAGCTCTCCTACTACAAACTCCAGGGATCAATGGACGCTGCATTTTCAAGTACAGAGATAACAAATATTTATAAGCGTACTTACTCGCATATAAACAGCGGTATTTTCCGACAAAAGGCTTCAAAATGTCTGGCAAAATGTTTGTGTTATCTATTAAAATCATGTTTAACGTCAGGAGACAAGGAACACCCCAGCCATATAAACCGTACAATAGAAAACGCTTGAGGTCCTTCTTTTCCATATGAAGTCCCTTTACATTTTGCGTGCCACTGAAACAACGAAGACAATATTATTTTAAAACTTAATATTATAATTATAATCTGGGTTCCTGATCGCTCGTTTCTAAAATTGTCATTTCTAATTTTGTATTTGATTCTGGATATCGATGTGTATCACAGTGTATAAGAGGCATTATCCGCTCTCAGTGAGTTAAGAAACTTATTTTTAAGCAATCGTTACGAATTTTCAGAAATATCAATAAATTATATATATTACTAGCCGCTATCCGCGACTCTGCACGCAATTGACAGCTACAACAACCGTATTTAATGAGTTACATCAAGTGGAAAGCATAAAAGCCTTTTCCATGAAAAAATGTTTATCTAATGTATATATATTTTTTCACGGAAAAGGTTTGTGTGTGTATATATATTGCATATTTTTTCCAATAAAAGTCATTCACCCAGGGAGCGTCATTAAACCACATAGCTCAATCAAGGGGGAGGAGGGATCAGTTCGAAAACAATGCTGTGCTACGCGAGGAGAGGGGAGAGTTGGAGTCAAGCTACGTATTTTTTTATATATTTTATTTGTCACAATGAAAATAATTTGCAGAAAAAGATAATAGTTTAATAACAGACAACACAAAACGTCTTCAGGACTTGATAAAAAAAAAACTATGTTCAATCATAAGAAAGGCAAATATCTCGAAAACTGTTAATTTAATTTAAAGAAATTAAAAAATAAAGACTCCTAAAGAGGAGGAAATATCCGAAAAAAATGTCAACTCTCGGAACTTCATCTCTATATTATTAATACTTTTCATTTAGTGTTGAAAATAAGGATTCGCGTGGCCGGCGCGGTGTCAATAAATCTTAACAAATTTAGATAAGGCCCCAATTTCATTTTTGCACCGGGGTCCTTGTTTACGTAGCTACGCCACTGGCCTTAACAAGCTATTCTGAACGTCAGCTCAGCATGACTTACAGCGGTAATGATCCGCCCACTTTTTCAGTGACATGAAAAGTGACGCAGGCATAAATTGCATTGTTTATGTTTTTTTTATTTCGACAACAAAAATTAATGTACCTTTTTACCTAGGTATTATTATGATTGTTAATTTAATACCTAAGTACTAATCACCATCAATATTAATTTCCCTGCGGACGGGTGGTTTATGACTCACTTTGTCTAATAGATAATATTTTTTCGGAGTTAGTGGAAAGATATTTATCTTTTAATATCTCTTAATTAATAGAAACATTAAAACAACCCCAATTTGATAATTTCTCTTTTCAGGATGTCAGTGGCGTACCTATACACAGGTTCAAATTAGAGATATACAGTAGAGAATTTAGATAATTAGATGACTAGAAAATGTAACAAAAATCTTTCCCTTATACCCGGTCGAAAGCAGCGCCGGTCCTGGGATAGAGCGAGAGGAGCAGTCGCTTTAGGTGGCAAGGGGCACCAAAAAGCCAAATGCGAAAAACAATTTTGGTGACTGATTGAAATTAACACCAAATACTAATTTAATTACATAGCGGTAGGAACTTTCTTAATGTTAAAGAAGCAGAAGTATAATAATAATTAAAGCTACTTAATTTCATTTAAATTCAACAAGTTTTGATGTCTGCAATAAAAGTTGATTTTTGAAAATTTGGAACTTTTATTTATTTAACGTAAAATCGAAGTACAATTAACCTGAAATGAAAGCGTCGACCAAAGGGCGTTGAAGGACAATCTCGCTCTACCCTGATCAAAGGCTAGGGCCGACTCTGGTCGAAAGTACGTACTTTTGGCTTCGATTGTAAGGCTCTGTTGGAATTACTCGGATTCCATCTATAACAGCGGGCCGACAGAAAGTAACAGTGGGACGAAAGAGTTTTTTTTTGTATACCCGGTAAGTAAACTAAAGCAAGACAGAAAAAAATCCTTTGCAATGTGATTATCCGAAAAAAGCGCTGAAATAAGGAACAAAAATTAAGCATGACCGCATAATAAGCTGCCTGCTGGAACGTGATTGTATTTTTTATGACAATAATTAAAAATGTTGATAATAAACGCACTTTCGACCCGATATAAAGAAAAATAGTATACACCACCAGGGCAGAAAGTTGAAATTCCTGTTATGCGCGATATGTCGCACAGTGCAGGTATTTCAACTTTCTGCCCTTGTGGTGTAAGACATTGTCGTTATGTATAGAAACAAAGACAATCCATAGATAGGACAAAATGTCAATTTGACTAGCGCCAATCACACAAAGTCAATATTAGCGATAACACTTTCATGTTTGTACAGCGCTTGTGTTCGGACAAACTTATATTTACGTAATGCACGTGCAAATAAAAAATAAAAATACAACGCATGTGAACATAGCTGATACGAAAAACAATTCAGAAATCAGTAATCGACCTAAATCTTCGACCCTGCAACCCTTTTTTCTCAAGCAAGGAAAAAAATTTTTCTAATACATAATCCCATCATTTTTTAATTGTGTGAATGAGGTTTGCAATTTTTTTTTATTTGTTATGGCCACGTGTACAAATCCGAATATAAAGTAGTCTATTCTTTGACTTGAAGAATCCTTAAGACCTACATACGTGTACTAAATTTGACTGAAATTGGATTAGGAGTTTAAGAGTTATGGTGGAACACACGGTTTAGACACAGACAGATAAAAAGAATCTAAAAATAATTAATCAGTAATGATTTTGTGTCATCCATGGTCAAAAAAGATTAATTTCTTTTAAAAAAAAACTCTGAGGAATATATATCTTTATCAGAAGCGTAGCGTGATTTGGCGGGGCCCCGTATAAAAATTTGTTTGGGGGCCCTTCCCCCGTTAAAGTAAATGACTAAAATGGGGAAATCCCGCAACCCACGATAACCGATGTAGGGTGTTGCCAACTTTTGAACGCACGCTTTACGCGGGAAAAAAAGAAATTGCTTTTTTTGACTTTTGTCATTTCTGAAATAAAAAAAAAATTGGGAAGTTTTTATTAATTTTTGCTTACGCACGTTGGGGCCCCCCGTGACCCGGGGGCCCCGTATAATTGATATGGCAGATACGGCGGTAGCTACACCCCTGATCTTTATGAATGTCTGTGTGCTAGAAATAAAAGATAAAATTCTGAAAAAAATAAAATGCATATAACTTACCCAAATGTACACCAAATATCGAAACACATGATATTTAGCCAGCAGAAAGCCGCAAAGAACGTAAAAATTATCAAAAAACCTGCGACAAAAAGAAACTACTAATAATATTTTACATTTATTATTTTATATACTTAAATTGAGAAATCTAGTTGATACTTTCACTAATTTTTAGCTTGGAAAATGAAGATTTGTACTCAAACCCAAATATATATTATATTAGCTACAACTTTATACAGATAAACGTCGTTTTGCGCCGGTTCGATTTACGCCGATTCACAATTACGCCGATTGGTGCGCCGGCGGGTATTCCCCGGTTAGGCCGACAGTAGGCGCCGCGATTCTAATAGCAGACACACTTTTATACGTTATTCGAAGACGTAACAACTGAAGATGTGACCGAACTGTTAGACATGCATGACCAACCACTCTCAAATCTAGAATTAAATCGCCCTCAATCAGAAAGAAAATGATGGAAAATCTCTAAAAACGGCAGATCTAACTCGTATCCTTTCTTCTATAGAAAGGTTAACAGATGAGCTCTGTGAGATAGATAGGGACATCAATCGAAGTGCAAATGTTAAAAGAAGCATCACAGCTGCCGTTCGACCTTATGCTATGATTTTGCAAGAAATGAAGCAACAATCAAAGCAAACGAAATTGGATGCTTTTTTCAAAAAATTGTGAGAATTTAATTTATTACCGACGATTTGATGAGTTAGTTTTATTTAAAGAAAATATTTATATCAAGAGATTATTATTTATTTTGTAAACGAATTTTAACTGTATGCATTCAACATTTATTTTCCATATATGTATAGGATATGTATTAAATAAACATGTTAGATTGTTCTTAGAATTTTGACAAGGAACCTAACCTTATATCGTCCATTATATTCGCGTCCATTTTACGCCAATTTTTTTTACGCCGGTTTTTCTTGGAACGGAACCCCGGCGTAAAAAGACGTTTACCTGTACTTAGAAACATTAAAAAAATATGTGCCAAATATCCATTACTAGTTTTTGGAGGTTTCAGCTCTAGATTTTCAAGGATGTGCCAAATTGGATAAATTTTTTTAGATGTAACTTCTGTAGTCGTGTTTTTACACCAGACCGCTATGAGTCATCTAACCGGGTTACATATTATACAAGTGATTTTTAAGTTGATTCTTTTTTTAACAGCGTGTAGAAACCAAATAGATAAACAAAATATATGTCATGTAACTTTTTTATCAAAAACCAAAAATAAGAGAGAAACAGTCATTCAAAGTTTAATTAAGTTTTATTAAATTTTGAGGTTGGTCTTGGCGTTATGTTATGTCACTATGGAAATATGTTATGCTATTATCAAATATCTTGCTGTCTATTTGAAATAAACAATTTCTGTGAATACTTGATAAATGACATCACATATTTCCATAGTGACATAACATAACGCCAGAGCCGACCTCAAATTTTAGTAAAATTTAATTAAACTTTGAAAGTCTGTTTCTCTTTTATTTTTGAGTTTTGATGTCAAAGTTAGTTGAAATATTTGTTCGTCTACTTGATTTCTACACGCTGTTAAAAAAGAGAATCTACTTAAAAATCATTCTGTATATAATATGCTTCAACTTAAAAATTACGACCCACTAAAAGTAGCATATATATTTTTCTGAATAATGTCTGTAAGTTATAAAATAAATATAAAAATAACACCACCCCCTAGAGAGAAATACAATAGGTACCTATAAACAGTATTTATTAATTAATTTACTAAACTAGAACACTTAACGCAATTATCATAAAAAGGTAATTAAAGATGAAAAATATTTTACAGCCTAGTTGAATTAATGTAGTCTTACAAGGCTTCTAAGAGATCCCGCTATCTGCGAACTAAGTTCAATTTCAATGAAAGATTATCTTAATTCCTGGATCATTCCAGGATTTGTCAGGTTATATATAGCATAATGGGTCCTTGTAGGTCTGAATGTAGCGAGAATATTTTCCTATTTATCTACCCGGTAAAAAAATATAGCACATTTGCTAGTCTAGCTAGGGGTTGAAAATTGCTTTGAGGCCCAAAAATACCAAAAATATTTTCGGAATTGATTCAAAATCGAAATTTAACCTTTTATTGTCAATTAAAAGGTGCTCCTAAAATTTTAATAAAATCGGGTATGAAAACGCTAATTTGGTGCATATAAGATTTACTTACTGAAAGGTGTATTTTATTTGATTCAGATGTTGAACTGATTACAGTCAATTAACTGAGTAAAAATTATTTTAAGGGGTTATTTTTTATTTTGTCCAAAACAAACTTAAGTTCACGTAATAAAGTTTTGGTACTGCGACCCGAATTTTCTGTTTATGAATTTAGTCTTACGAAACTATACGGTATTAAACATTTACTTAAATTATAAATTTCACTCACCTATGATCTTGCACCAAATAAATTCGAAATCAACGAACTGCGCAGTTGTTACGCAGATATAAGCGAACAACAGCGACAAAACGTAACACATCAACGTCTTCCCGTAAAGGTTCTGCAAATCGGGCAAACAACAGTACACCGAGAATGTAAGCACAAAAAACAAGCATGATATCAAGTAGGCCACGCGATACCATTTAAATTTCTCTTCGATAGACTTCGCTGGGAAACAAACGAAAGTGTTTTGGCCAGTTTCGTTTTTAATATTTTCCACATTTTCAATACAAAAAACACTCTGAAGTTCCTGCTCTCTTGAATCGTCGACGAGGAAATGTAAGTCGCCGTTTGAAGATAGATAGTGGGCGTCAGTTTCTGGATACCTCTCCACGTCGAGACGATAGCGCCCTCCTGGACATGAAAAGTTGCTGATAATAGCTGCGTTTCCTGGAAAAGAAAAAAACTGTGAGTCATCGTGCGACGCCTGGCAGATGAGAAACTTTATACAGATATCCAAGAGTGTAGGTTATCACGGCCGGTATTGTTGTAAAACGTCTTGGCTTCCGGGGTTGTACGCCGTAATCCATTGGTATTTCTACCTGAAGTTCCGTCTACAACTGCGGTAGACATAATCAGGCCCGGAAACCAAGAAGTTTTACAGCCGTCAAAGTCTACACACTTGAATAAATATACACATTCTTTATATTAATTACAAACACTCTGAAAAAATATTCGTTGCATGACAAATTCTATTAACCTCAACGACTATTATGTTAACATTTTCTCTTATCATTTTTTTTTCTTTCACTAAAAATTGTCTCAAAACTATCGACGTGATACAGATTTGAATATTTTACTGTAAACAAGAACTGCTTCTTTTTGCAAGGTCAAACAACCGGTTACCCATTAAGCATAATAACATAATTTTTTACAGTCAAATATGATTTAGGTAATTACAGGGTTTCAAATTATTTTATTTTTTTGAGAACCCTTCAATTAAAGATAAGTTGTTCAAATTTACGCATAATATTTTATTTTCAAAACTAATAATAGTGCGTTTAACGTCTGATACTTCTCGATTTTATGTCATAACAGACGCCATTCGCGCCATTACTATTTTCCATCCACCACACTTCCCGTTATTTTCCACATTTTTAAAACTTCAACTTAAGTAATATCAATGGGCGAATGAATGAATTATAGGACGGCTTAACCGATTTCGATGAAATTTTCAGGCAAACTTTAGATTAGCTCAGCGGGTGATCATGTGAAATTTGGTAGCGATTGGATCAACAGAATTTTTTTTGTGTTTTTGGCAATTTAAATTTTTCTTCGATTTTTGAGCATTCACAATTAAAAACGATTAAAAGGAAATTCAATACACGTTAAGAATTTTATGAAAATGATTCTCATCTTTTATATCCTATATATTATATTTACATTCGGATATAAATTTAAAGAGACTTATCTAATAAGTTGAGCAGAAACTATACAAATACTACCCAATTTACAACATTTACGCTCTGCAATGCATTTACTGCCACTAACAGCAGCATATATCTACAAGAACCTACTCAATGGTTCCTCCTTTTTAATAAATCAAAATATATTATCTCCATTGTTTATTTATTAATTCACAAAAAATGGTAATACAAATATTTACTAATCCATTTATAACAATGCAGTACTGTGTAGTTATTAAACGAACACAAAATCATCGATTTGTAAAAAAGTCCCTTTTAGAGAAGCACTATATTGGATAATTCATGCCATTGGTCGATCGTAACTATATAAAAGAAATTAAGGGGAACCTGTAACGTGGATTAAGAGTCTGATGAAATCTAGAAAATAGACGAAACGTAGAGTATTAAAACATTAACTGAGTTTTATTTAACAACGGTCTAAGTTCCCGCCAATCTCTTTTATACCATATTGAATAATCTTTCTGTATTATTTTCATTCGTCACAACAAACATAAAAAAATTAGAGTTTAGAAAAAACTAAAACAGCACGCTTTTATGAATTGTCATCGGTCCTTGATAAGTGTGCAAAGTTTCAGTTTAATCTGACGTTTCCAAGTGGGTGAATTTCACATTCAAAGATTCCTTTACAAACAAACATACAGATGAAGCTAATAAAAGCGTGTTAAAAATACCTGTATATGCAACATCTTCTAAGACTCCAGTGTCCTCAGCGAGGTGTTGTAAATGCGGAACAAACCCCAAGTCTGAAGGCCGACACCGCGACTTATTTTTGACTCTCTGATACGTATGACCTTCAGGGCAACACTTCCTGATACACACATTATTTTCACATAATTCTTCTACATCATTCTTACAGACCCTTGCAATAACATCATCATCTACTCCAAAATCAACGCAAAACAATCCTTCTGGAAAATCACCATAACTTATTCTTAAAACTCCATTGAGATCAATACTATAACTAGAATCCTTTAAAATATAACTCATTACAGCTTTATCGCTTACGCAAGCCTTTAAGCCGTACTTAAAATTAACATAAGAATTATTTAAATTCTTACGAAACTGTTGTACTATATCATATTTGTGATACTCCCGGCACATATGTTCAGTTCTGTTATACGCGAACCCAAGCGGACAACATTTTCGAAAATTTATAACATTTATATTTTGACGATCACTCCCGGTTTGCAAACACGATACCGTCACGACATTAAAATCGATAGTTTTATCAACACAAATGTTACCGTAATCATAACTCTTCGATGAAGAAACGGGAACGATGTTATAGTCTTCGCAAGTTTCCGGGAAGCCTATTGGAATCGAACTACTTCGATGAAGAATTTCGAGCGGCGATTCTTCAGTGTCACTTAAAACAACACAAGATGAACTTGTAACGTTCAAGAATTGATTTTTTGGGCAGCATTTTCGCGGAAGTAATGGAACTTCGAGTTGAGATGAGACCAGCGTAATTTGTAAGAACGCAGCTGCCGTCAGCAGTGTTAAACCAGCTCGACCTGACCATGCCATCGAAGGCCGGAGACGATGGACCGGTTCGCGATCCACTCACTGTCGCTGGCCGAGTGAACCAAGACTGAATAAAATACGTGAACTCGCTGTCTGATAGAGTGTGCCTCAATGAACCCATAGAGATTAGCTACTGGTGGGAGACGTGCTGCTTTTTTGAAATGAAACTTCTTTTACCGGAACGACTTTCAATCGGGTGCCGTTATGGCTTATGAATTTATAAATACGATTAACATTCGTCTTCGGCACATAACTTAGCTGGGTAGAGTAGTGGTGACAGTACTAGACCCGCATTCGGGAGGTACGGGTTCGAATCCCGGCAGGGGCAGATGTGACTGGGACATTTTTCCTACTGCCACTCGCCGAGAAACAATAATTCCTGTACCGGCCATCTTGACTGAGACTTTCCATAGTTTCCCTTAATTAATTCCAGATAAATATCGAGATGGTTCTTTTTTCAAGGCCATGGTCGATTACTTAAGCTCAAAAATTACCTATCCTATCCTAATTTCCTGTAGTTCCTTCATTCGCCCATTGTTATTAGTTAAGTTGAAGTTTTAAAAACGTAAACAATAACGGGAAGTAGTAAAAATGGAAAATAGTAATGATGCGATTGGCGTCTGTTAGACATAAAATCGACAAACGGACGTTAAACGCATTATTATTATTATTATTTTTATTATTATTACATTCATCTTCGGCGCATTTAAACGAGTGGTTTGTCACCATCTGCTGTCCTAGTCCGAGAGTTGTTAGACATTTTTAGGTAGATATTTGAGGCACTGTGAAAGTTGTACAATATCATTTAGTAATATCTGAATATAAAAACACAGACCTGGCTGAAGGGTAGCGGGGCTTAACCGACCCATCAAATTTTTAAAGTAGCAGTTTTTTTTTCGCAATAAAAGCCTTTAAGGCATTTTGAAATTTTAATACCTTGAAATTTAGCGACATGGGCTGCTGTTCTCTACTCGGTCGTAGTTCATTCTTCTCTGATTGGTCGTTGGGTTCATTAGTATATTAAACTAATGAGCCCAAAGACCAATCAGAGAAGAACGAACTACGACCGAGTAGAGAACACTAACCCACGTTGCATAAAAGAAGGAGCAGCAGTCGTCGACGCACTTACCTGTGAGCAGCCTAAAAGAGCGGTTCGCCTGCTACCACATCACCTCTGATAATGTCTACCGCAGTTGTAGACGAAACGTGATGTAGAAATACCAATGGACCACGGCGTACAAGCCCGGAAACCAAGAAGTTATTATTATTTCTCAAAGGTGTTTTTGTCGGTATGAAAAATCTCTCTTAATACTATACCAAAGTTAATGTTTGATACGCCATTTTGGAGATTATTTTCAGCTCTAATGACGAAAACTAAGTTAATATGTGATAGACATTATCAATCTACCACAGTTGTAGACAAAACGTGAGATAGAAATACCAATGAACCACGGCGCATAAGCCCGGAAGTCAAGAAGTTTTACTACAACGTCCATTGTTTCTCCTAACCGTGTAGAAGCTCCATTGTTCTGTTAATTCAAGTGACCGAGGGAATTCTTGATTACGTTAGACACACGCCGTGTTTACATATTACTGGCAAAACACAGCTATCTCTGCGCTAACCCTTAATTAGTCGCGCGGGTGTCATTAATCCCACCCACGTGATTTCAAAGCGGTTTCCCATATTGCTTATCTTTATTATCGTCACACAGAGTAAATATTAAAACTCTAAAATATTTACAGTGGATTTTTACGCAGTTTTATAATCGGTTATGATAGCTTAGCTGTTAACCTTCTGTTGTTGGCTTACAGATTTACATGGAATCAAGTGTTACATAAATAAAATTCTCATTTGTTTTTAATTAGAATTTTTAGCACTAGTCTGAGAGGGCCGGTTCTATTTTTCTAAAAGCTCAAGCAAACATTCCTTAGTTTTAACATGCTTTTATTAGCTTCACCTGCAAAGGAATCTTTGAACGTGAAATTCACCCACTTCAAAACGTCAAATTAAGCTGAAACTTTGCACACTTACTAAGGACCGATGACAATACAATAATTTAATATTTTTTTCCATTAAGTTTAAATGATTGTTTCTCTCTTATTTTTGAGTTTTGATAAAAAAATTACTCGAAATATTTGTTCGTCTATTTGATTTCTACGCTGTTAAAAAAGAATAATCAACTTAAATCACCTATATTATTTGTTACACCATTTAAAGAGCGTTAAACATTCAACGTAAGCGTTAAAAGCTCTTAACTCACATTCAGTAATACATCCGTATCAATGATTATTTTAGGCGCGACTGTTATAAGGTTGAGCTATTACTAATATTTGAAATGGTTAAGTGGAAGCTGATCTTTGCATCAATTTACACATAATTTGATTGGTTCGCCAACACATAATTATGCTCACAGCAACTTTTAACATAAACAATACGCCATTCACTTTCGTGGATTGTTACACCACATGTATAAGCTTTCTCCATACCATCGACGTACACTCCTGGACATGCTTTCGTCATATATCGTTGTAGTTTCTGTTCACTGAGTGAGGAGGATAGAGTCGTGTTGTAGCCATTTCTGTCCTTTTCTCTCTACATGCACGATTGAGATTAAGGTACTGTTGCGAGAAAGAGATAGAAATGGCTACAACTTAGGTCTATCTTTTTCTGTTGATGTACCATACTCTCTTGATTTGGCTTTTATCATGTACTTTACAAACAGTGCCGGCCCTGCGGTAGAGTGAGAGGAGCGGTCGCTCTAGGCGCCAGGTGGCAAGGGGCGCCAAAAAGTCAAATGCGAAAAACAAGATTTTATTATTTAGTGACTGATTAAAATTAACACCAAATAATAATTTAATTATATAGCGGTATGAACTTTCTTAATGTTAAATAAGCAGAAGTAGGTATAATAATTAAAGTCACTTAATTTAATTTAAATTCAACAAGTGTTGATGTTTGTAATAAAAGTTGATTTTTGAAAATATGGGACTTATTTATTTAACATGAAACCGAAGTGTAATTTACGTGAATGAAAGCGTCGGACCAAAGGGCGCTGAAAGACAATCACGCTCTACCCTGATCAAGGGCTAGGGCCGGCGTTGTTTACAAATACCCAAAAACGCTAATAACATCACTTGCTGAGCTTCTATAATCTGCAACTGCGGTTAATAGCGTCTGTGAATATGGACAGTAACGGCGACATTTTTTTAATACGTAATTTACGATCATGACTTTTTCTAATCAAATTTTATCTGTCACAAGAAATAAACAAATATTCTGTTTATCTACCTTGACCCTCACGGATAAGTTATGACCTTGTTTCTTAAAAAATCTCCACTTTAGAACCGGTATAGAAATTTCTTAAAACTGCTACCTCACTAGGGACATACAGAAAGAAGCTCTGTGGGAAAAACCTACGAAGCATTATTAGGATATGGAAATATTTTCTAAATATTTGATATCTAAATTATTTGAAAATAACAACAAAACGTGCATAATTAAGTTGTTTAATTCAAAAGAACTCGTCCTTCACTAAAACGTTATTCTGAATTGTATAAAATTCTTGTAGAAATTATATTTCAATTACGTCACATTGTTTATATTAGCATAAAACTTAAAAACATTATAAAATTTATTATAGTTTATCGTGCAATTTTATTATTAGCATGAACGAGTTTATAATTACACGGTGTGTATATTATTTTAACCCATGTAGAATGTTTTATGTAAACTGGGAAATTTAAGCAGTGGTCGATATAATAAAATGGTTGATCGCCAAACTGACGCCTTAAATAATAAACGATCTAAATATCCGTTTCCACGGAAACGATTCATAGGTCTTAGAGTTTTTTTAACCTCCCAGTGGCTTCAGGGAGCTAATCCCATGTACCGGACACAATGTGATTAGGATTAAACAAACAAGGATTAAAGGAGACAACACATTTTCTCGCCACAGGCCCACGCAGCACTAGGATCAAAAACAAACACTCAGGTCTCAGAGTTAATTTAACGAATAATAAGAAATTTAATTTGTTTTGTCTGTCTGTCTGTTATAAATGCTGCAAATCGATTTTGACGCACACTCGATTATTCAATTAGGTTGAAATTTTACGTATAGTTCCAAAGACTATACATTTTTACGATTTTATGAGAATTAAATAATCAATAAGCTGGAACTTAAGTTCATTAATTACTACTATGAAACTTTAAAAAACTGACCACTGACTCGCGTGAAGAGAATTTTTTTTTCCTAAATCGCTCATTTTTTAGAATATATTTACAGAATCGAGTGTCTATAATCTATAATAAATAAAAATGCATGCTCCTAATACACATAATACGTCCATACGGCTTGAAGTTAAAAAACAAATGTTATGTAGTCCGCACTGCGCACTTACTATTTATAGTTTTTACAGGCACTAGTACGGCAACTGTCACGACTGTGATTGGTTGGTCTGTTCCGGACTTCGGGTTTATCCGTTGTATATAAACGCTGAAATGGCTAGTGTTAGATCATTTGATTTTTAACTCCCGACGCAAAAACGTCGATGTTAATTTACTTACGAATGGTTCGGTTTGAAATGTACATGTCTGAAAAATAAGTTAAATAGGATATGTAAAATATATTTATATTATCGTAAATAATAAATTATGTAATACATGATCAAAAATATATTTGACAATATTATAGATTCATAATAAAATAACAAGTATTATATATATAGTATAACATATTTCAGAAATTAACAACTTTCATATAACATAAATATTAAAAACAAAGCAAATATAAAAACTATCATAATATTTCAACAAATTAAAGTTTGCTATAAAAACCACGCACTTCTTTGGTGGTACAGTCTCAGCAATTGACTAATACTATGACCTTGGACAGGGGCGGATTGGACAGTCTGGAGCTAGGGCTGGTCAGGCCAGGTAGCACATTATTTGGACAGACCTGGTTTTGTAGTATGTATTATTTTCGACCAAAATTTATTTAAATTTTAAACAGTGCAACAAAAAATCTTTCTTTTATTTATGAGTTTCGAGTATATTTGTTCTTCAGCTCCATCAATTTTCCAGGGCTGGTTTTAACTTGCCAGTCCGCCCCTGACTTTGAAGATTCAACTAACATTTCTGAAAATAAAATTGTTGAATCAATAAATCTTGTTGTTGCGACCGTTTTCTGATTCAGAAGACGTGCTCACCTCCAGGACGTTCGGAGTTTGAACTGTGCCATGTTCTTCCATGGGATTCGTAAACTCGTGAAGCTCCGGTGCTCCCGGTTGAAGTTCCCTTTCCAAATCCTGTACTAGACCGCCCCTGTTTGTGAAAATTCGGGCGATCGGTTGTTGATCAAGAATGTTGAATGTCGGATTTTGGAAATGACACGATAAGTTTGTACTAAAATGATATTAATATGAAATATATAAAAATGCAAGACAGTAGATTTTTTTTGCCTATAATTTTTATCTATCAATGCAAATAAATAAAATCATTACTTTGTCTATACTTGTAAGCATTTAACAATTACAGAATTTTTGTCTGTCTGTCAGTCTCAAACACCAGTGAATCAATTTTGATCTCTCACTATTGTTATACATATATACTAAACCGCATAGAATATGTTTAATACTAGAACTTTGAGTTTCTTCCGTATTCTGAGAAATTTAGATAAATGTATTGGGAGTCAGTAGAGACGTTTACAAAAAGGAAAAAAACAATTACCTTTTTTCGTAAATTGCATGCTTCAGTTGTTTTCGGTAGCGATAGTAAACAATGCCTATTAAGCCAATAATAACCAATGTTAGAGAAACGATTAATGCAGTTGGATGCTTCCTTTCATGGTCTTCTTGATGATGTTGTTTTTGGGATTCTGAACCATTTTGGAAGATCGGTGCATTACCAGGCGAAATGCCCTGAAATTCACAACAATTATTTCAAAACTTTCATATCCTTACTTCCAAAGTTCTAATCTGAAATATCGTTTCTTCATTTATTATAGTAGGAGAGCTGTTAGATATTTTTGGGTAGGTATTTGAGGCACTGTGAAAATTTATAAAATAGCTGTTTAGTAAATTCCGAAGGGTAGCGGGGCTTAACCGACCCTCAAATTTTTAAATTAGCAACATTTTTTCGCAATAAAAAGCTCTTGAGACATTTTGAAATTTTAATACCTTGAAATTTAGTATTTAAGGATTTAAAAAATAAAAAAGCCAGATTTCTTAATCGAGTCTGAAACTTAGTCAGGTGTTTGCAAAATTATATTTTTGAAAAACTTTAAAAATATATTTGAGGCAAGTTGATATTTAAACAGAATAATATTGGTAACTAAAAATAGATATATTAAAAAAAAACAAGTCGTTTCAGTGGGACATTGCCGGATGATTAAAAATTTTAGGATCGGTGAAGCCCCGCTAGTCTGTGTTTCTGTATTCCGATATTATTAAAGAGGTATTGTACAAATTTTTACAGTGCCTCAAATATCTACCCAAAAATGTCTAACAGCTCTCGCGCTATTACGAGGTCATAATTTCCCGGGAACTGCGTGACGCCACTATTAAAAACGGTAGGTATTTTAACTCACGAGAATATCGTTGCACTCTTCTTCCTCCAAGACAGTGCCCCCATGTTGACAAACGCACCGAACCCCAACCTCACTTTGAATACAAAGCCCAGAACAATTGTGGAATGCGCAGACATTATTAAGAACAGGTTGTCTGCTCTCCTGGTTAACAATTAAATGCCCAATATTCGTTCCTAGCTTCATACGTATGCAGTCTCCAAGGCCATACAATCTGAAATTCGGAAACTCGGAATAATAATGACTTCCGAAAAGCGCCGGCCCTAGCTCTTGAGAGTAGAGCGAGATTGTCTTCCAGTATCCTTTGGTCGACGCTTTCACTTCACGGAAATTGTACTTCAATTTTATGTAAAATAAATAAGTCCCAAATTTTCAAAAAATAACTCTTATTGTAAACATCAGCACTTGTTGAATTTAAATTAAATTAAGTAGCTTTAATTATTATACTTCTGATTCGTTAACATTAAGAAAGTTCCCATCACTATATAATTAAATTAGTATTTGGAGTTAATTTCAATCAATATTTTATTTTGCGCTGGAAATTATTTTTCGCATTTGACTTTTTGACGCCTAAAGCGCTCGCTCCTCCCGCTCTACCACAGTGTATTAGGACTGGTGGAAGTATCAATTTCAATTTTGCCCTGCCCCCTAGATCCGTGACTGCAAATAGTAGCTATAAGCACTTGTTAATAAAAATGTCTTAGAGTTTTACCTGCATTTGATTACGTATCCATTTCGTGTCATGAAATATAAACTACTTTCGAACCAGTTGAGGGAGTAAGGATGAACGTCGTGTCCAATGTTAGACCAAACTGTCGTCCTGGATTCGCCATAATAACTTATGCCCTCAACTCTCGACAAATGACTGTCGGCGAAATATATCTGAAAACATAACCGTAAAAAATTATTAATACACCTCTGCATGTATGGAAAGATATACATTGTTTTAAATATAATTTCGCTTCACATCCATTTAACAATACGAAAAACAAAAACAATATTAGTTCGGCTATTTATGGCTCATTCTTAAATTGCGTGGAACTATTAATACGTTCGACAATCGCTTATAGTCGTAGTGTCAGTTAAAGAGGTTCATGAATAAAAAACGTCTTTCGCTTATAGAGGTTTCTGTTTCTCACTTATAGAGGTTTACAAAGACGGTACCTGGCAATTACTCTCACTTAAAGAGTTTTCTCGCTTACCCAGCTCTCACTCACTCAGGTTTAACTGTATTTGAATAAAAGAAATCACAGACCAAAATTTTACGACATACCATTTTACTGTATGGATCATACGTCACGCTTTCTATGTAACCTTGCCATGGCGTTATTAATTGAGTGAGCTTGGTTCCATCTAGATTCGCCCGATAAAGAGAACAGGTTTGCGGCTCACTGCTGAACCAAAGCGTCGCGACGCCATAAAATAAATACTTATTGACAGCGTCGATGGATATCGCCGATATTTGCATGAACTCCGAAAATCCGATCTTATCTTCATCCGGGACACACAGGATCTTGGCACACAATTTATCGGCCATATGACACGCCTTTATGCACGAATGTAAATCTAAATAGAAAACAGAATCAAATAAAATGTTATTTCGAGTCAAAACTATAAGAATTAAGATCAAAATTTAACTCTAAAATAGGCAAATTAACCAATAATGTGTATTATAATTTATATTATACATCATAACGTCAAAATTGAGATTATTTTCAATAAACAAATATCGGTAACAAATAAATAAAAAAACTTGAAAATTCTACAAACATTTTTTTTAAGATTTCTCGACGACCGTTTCAGACAACAAGTCTATCCTCAGGAATATAAAACATTTATGTCAGTGCAAACAAATATTGTACTAGCATGAAGATTTCTTGCTTCAAAAGCGGGAACTTAAAATATACTATCAAAACTAAGAACACTGCTTAAAATTTTTAAATGTATATTTTAAACTGTTTGATACAATTTGAAGATAACACCGGCCCCAAATTTAGACACGCTAAATAAGTTTAACAATTCACAAAAAATAACGACAAAAGATTACTAGGTAAAATTTTTCGGAACATACATTTTTATAAGATCTGACGTAATTTTTAAACCAGTAGCTAAAGCTTAGAGCTTCGCCAAATCAGAATTAGATACTGGTAAAAACTAACCTGTAGTGACGAAATACACATTGCGGGTGACCCAGTCCAAGGTCAGTTTTCGCGGAGTCGCCATGTTGGTGACCCTTTCGCTATGACGCAGGTCAACATTCCCCTTTCCAAGTGGGATTCTGTGCAGAGCATCCGGATCTTCGGTCGATAAGTAAAGAACTGATTCATGTACCAAAACGTCGAGTCCAGTAATTTGAGGCATCTGAGAATCTCGTGCCAGGATCTCCAGGTGATTTCGAGATGGGAAGAATTGACGTAATTCGTTACCGTTGACTGTGTAGATCAAAGACATCTGACCTCCGGGAGATTTGCATGAATGACGATCCATTCTGTCAGATTAATTTATAGAGTGTAACTAAGATAAGTGGATAATATTCGGGAGAAATCCTTCAACACCGAAGCATGAAAAAACTACATGTGCATTTTTCTATATAACTAGAATTATTTCACTTATTGGTGTTTTTATTTAAAGGTTTTGAGTAAAAGATAAAAAAATATTGAACAATAGAAATTCAACATATCTCCAAAAACTTTTACCTTAATTCGAAATCTTTATAGCAGGAACAATCATAGCCGCCATTGCGATTTTTGCATTGTTGGCTGCACGGGGGTGGGTGTTGTTCACATTCGTTGATATCTTCGCAGCTCCAACCATTCGCTAACAGTTTGAAGCCGGGTCGGCACGTACATTTGGGACCTGAAGGGGTTTTAATGCAGCTATGAGAGCACGGGTCGTTGTTCCTTTCGCAAGACACACCTGTAACGACAAACTTTCTAAAAACGGTTTTGGTTAGCTTTATAATCTGAAGTGCAATCATTGAATCTCTCACTTGAACAAAACGAATACCAAAAAATTAAACTTAAAGATTCGGAAAGTCTTAATCATCTCTTAATGATAAGTGGTGCGGTTGTGGTGTATTTAAAACTAAATTAATGGCAGGGCGGGCGGAATGCCACGGACCCTCGCCGGAGGAAGCCCCCAACCCGAGAGGGTCGTGAGTACAGGATGATTCTGACATTTATTATTACAACATTTAGTAAAATTTATTAGTTTTACTCGGTCCGGATCGGTGAACTAGCCATTTTTTTAAAAAACTATGATATAACCGAAGATCTGCTTCCAAAACCTTAGTTTTATTTTTGTGTTTTGTGGCATTTCAGACCGAACCGAGTCGATTCAGTACACTTTTTAACTGTTACCGACCGCAAGCTCCGCCTTCATCGGTTCCATCGACACAGTTCATTCTGCCATCGCATAAATATTCGTGTTCGATACACTGTCCGTTTTTGCATCGGTAACCGTCGTGACAAGGAACACTCATAAACATAGCCGAAAGACTTTCTTCATGTCGATCCGTGCCGTTCCGGTGCGGATCGCATAATTCCGGCGCCTCGTCCGATTTGTCTCGACAATCATCGACCTTATCGCATGTCCACTTCCGACTAATACAGACGCCATTTTTGCACTCAAAACTGTCCGAATCGCATTTGGAGCAATCGATTTCGTCCTCGCCATGGCTACACTCAGCTGTTCCGTTACATCTGGAAATTATTTCAATACTTATTTCTTGAGGAAGGTGTAGGTTTATACCAAGATTACTAGAGACTAAGGTTGGGCGTATACGGTTTGACCAGGCGAGACGCGGGAGAGGACGGGGGAAGTAGGCTTGTGGAGTCTTTTTCCAAAAAGTTGCGATAAACATAATTAAATAACCAAGAAATGGTCATCGGTGACGCAAGCAATCGGCTTAAACAATCACAGACGTGACCATGTTTATAGCCTCTTACGCCCAACCTTCTAGTATTCTAGTAATCTTGAGTTGCAAATCGGATTTATTTTAAGTTGAATTCAAACCAAGTTTGTGTCAAAGCGATATGAAATATAATATGATATCCAATAATAATAAATCGCGAACAAACTATGCCAATATTTTAAATTTGCATCCAGTCGAAGCCGGACGGGGCCAGATTTGGTCTATATAGTATGCAGGTTTTTGAAGTGAAACTTCTTTAGTGACGTAAATTTTCAGTAACGCTAAAAGGGAAAGAATTCAACAGCAAGGAACATTAAGAAAATAAATACCTCGCTTCAATCGGAACGCATTTTCTGTCCTCGATGCAGAAAAATTCATCGTCGAGACAAATCCATTCAGCCTGCAGGGTATCAGTTGCGTTGCATTCCGCTTCATCGCTGTGATCGCCGCAATCATCGTTGTCATCGCAAACTAGTCGCATATCAATGCAGCGCTCGTTGTGGCAAGTAAACATACTACGTTCTTCACAGTTCTTACGACCAGCTAAAAACAGTCGTTCAAAACATATTAAATTCAACATTAACAATTTTTCATACTTTTTCATTAACAATTATTAGCATTTATCGTAAACAATTTTTTTGGTAAATTTTAGCAAATTGTTGGGTGAAATTTGACAAATTTTTGAGTATTTTTTTCTGGTGTATTTTGAGAACTTTTTAAGTGAATTTATGGTATTATTTGTTTGGTTAGGCCATCAAATTTCAACTCTGATTTTGGTGCTATTAAAAATTAATTTTAAACCTCGATTCTTAATAAGGTCTCGTTAGACATCAATAAGCCCTAGTCCCCAAAAAAACTAGATCGGTCCCTGATAAGGATATATTCTCGACTACAAAATAAACAACACAACTCATATTAAAACAAATTATTGATGATTCGAATCCACGACAGCTTGATCGAAAGGCTAACAAGCTAACTGTTACATCAAGCTAAATCAACGTTTCCCAAAGGGGGAAAAATTGTGTATGAAATAAGCAAACAAATAGCTTGATTTCTATTAAAAAATAAAATTTGTTTTGTAAATAAATATTTTGTTTTTCATAAGGTAAGTCGTGAAAAATTTTAAAACCTCGTTTCGGCCCACAGTTAAAAAAGTTTGGGAAACGCTGACTGATTACAACGAAACGTATTAGATAGATATATGCTTCGTGAATTAATAGATACTCACAGCACTGGGTGCCTTCATCTGACAAATCGGGGCAATCAGGATTGCCGTCGCATTCCCAATTTTTCGGGATACATTTCCCAGACGCGCAACTGAATTGATTTTCTGCGCAAGTAACGCGGAGACAACCTTTCTCGTCGCTGCCGTCGGCACAATCAGGACGAGTATCGCATCTGAAGGCAGCGTTGATGCATTCGCCTGTTTCGACGCAACGAAACTCGTTCTCGTCGCATCGCGTCTTACCACGTCCGCCAGCTGCAATCGACGACTTGTCGCAATCAGTCTCGTCCGACTTATCTGCGCAGTCGTAATGCAAATTGCACCACAAATCTCGTTTGATGCATTCGCCACTCGCACACTGTAAAAAAATGGTGGGATTTATTTATTTTTATTGACTTTTTAGCAAGTCTAGAAAATGAGAAATGGTTTTACGTACATTTCTCGAGCGAATTCGTAAAAAAGTAACTATTGTCAAATGAATTTAAAAGAGAAATGCTGTATAACGCCGGCCCTGGGGTAGAACGAGAGGAGTGGTCGCTCTAGGCGCCAAAAAGCGAAATATGTAAAACAATATTCAGCGCAAAATAAAACTTTGATTGAAATTAACACCAAATACTAATTTAATTATATATAGCGGTAGGAATTTTATGAATGTTAAAGAAGCAGTAGTATAATAATTAAAGCTACTTAATTTAGATTCAACAAAATACAAATGTTGATGTTTGCAATAAAAGTTGATTTTTGAAAATTTGGGACTTATTTATTTAACATAAAACCGAAGTACAATTCACGTGAAATGAAAACGTTGACCAAAGGGCGCTGAAAAATGAGCTTAGATTGTGACGACACATATTTCTTCATAAAAAAAACATTATAGCATTTTAAATTATAGCATCGGAAATTTGTGATCATTTGACAAAAAAGAAGCAAAGTCTAAGCTTAAATCATTAATTAGAGATTTTATAGAATTTGTCCGTATTATTCTGTCTTTGTATTCGTTTCGCCGAGTTTGTGATTCCAAAGACATTAGTAATTTTTGAAATACTCCAAAAACAGCAGCGCGTTTCAGTCATTCCACTTGAATACCATTTTGTCTCATACATAGACAAAATATATTCGCTATGCGATGTCGTAGTACCAAGTCCGTTCACTACAAGACGCGACACAAAATGACCAAACCCCAGTGAATGTTCTTTCCAAGTTCAGACGTTTCAGTTTTCGTTCATTCGGAGTGAGAATGCCTGATGCCGAATGCCGATATCTAACATTGTTGGATCGGGTCACTAATGAATTCATTCGTCACTATTGTTTCACTTTGTGTTCAGACAGAAATGAACAAAAAGTGAAGCGTCTACCAGCTTAAGTCTTACCTTAAGTTCTTCATTGCTGCATTTTCTTTCGCATTCGCGTTCGTCTTGTCCATCGAAACAGTCAAATTTACCATCGCAACGATATTTTCGATCGATACACGTGTTGGTAACATCGCACCGGAATTGTGTCGGAGAGCAGTGTTCCGGTTTGACGCAACTTCTTCCGTCGGCAGCCAACTCAAGTCCGATAGGACACTGACAGAGCCGGATTTTCGCCAATCCGGCCGCTCTTTGAACGAGACAAATATGCGAACAATTGCCGTTATTCGTGAGACAAGGATGGGACGTGTCTGTGCTGATTCCAGTCAAAGACTTCAAATGAATTGTATCCATGTCAAAAGGGATGTCTGTAAAAATACAATGAGCTTTAAACGACAACTGAACAAGGAGCCGTGGAGGGAAATTCCGGGCTTAAACAATTTTCTCAATCGGGTTAAGTTTTACAAAATTAAAAAGAAAATTAAATTGATTAAATAATCCGAGTTCTTGAAAAGTCCAGGTCTGAGAGAAAATACCCCATCACTGCCAGTTCAGTTGCACGGTAAAAGTGTAGATAGTTCTAGTCTATATACACAAATACAGTAAGACATCGCTTAACGCTGTTTCAGAATAACGCTGTTTATAAAAAAAAGTTTAGTCACTATAACGTAAATTATGGATCAGCTTAAACAAAATGATTCAAATGTTGATAGAAGTTCAAAGACAAGACGAAGTGTCATTGATGCAATATCTTGCTGTCGACATCAGCTTGCTGAACGAAACAGAAAAAGACAAACGACATTAGATGACTTCTTCACAAAAAACAAAATATGTCAAATGAGGAACCTTATTTGTCACAAACATAACTTCTTACTCGAACTTTTATTTGGTTTTCATAAATGTTTTATGAACAAAAATCGATATTAGCAATAAATAAATGTATAATTAATGTGATAAAAAAGTGTTTAACAATAAATGTTACAAAATTAAACAAAAAATAACTAACAAGGTAATAAGGACACAGCAGAAAATATATGTCGATAATCTGAAAGGTATATTTCTAAACCTAACAAGCTGAGAAGCGCTTCATGACTGCGCCAAAGAATATAAGTATACATACTACTTTTATTGATGGTTGAAATTTCAATCTACTTTGGTTTGCTAATAAAATGTAACCAGAAAATACTACTAGCAACCATTTGACAGATCCACCGAATGACGCCACCCCCCACTACTATTCAACGGAAGTTCGGAACGAGTCAACTTTAACAACAAATAAATGTATTTAATGAATAAACGGCGACCTTTACCTAACGTCATCTGCTTTTGATTCGGAACACTGAGCGCATTGTATTTGTCAGCCCAATACAATTTCCTGGACTTCCGATTCGTCCAGAACACGTAATTTCCTAGGATGGCAAGTCCTACAGGAGCGGGCAGCATAGATTTGTAGCCATGTCTGTCGTTGCCATCAACCGACGTGCTCTCAATATTCCCGGTACCGCTGTCCGCCCAAAAAACGCGCTGCAAATGACCATCGTACGATAAACGAACGCTGGGACCGAGCAAACCTTGCTCGATCACGTGAGTATGACCTCCCGATGTACCGTCCATGTTCAGGCGATCGATGTGAACCGTGTCGTCCGGTTTTCGAAACGCGACAAACATTATGCTGTAACATAAAACAGGTCAAGGTCACAGGTTACTTCGTTAATGAATGATGTCAGCTGTGAGACCGTTTAATATTTTTATCAAGCATGCAACATCAATTGACAGTCCACTGAATGACGCCGTCTTCCCACTACTCTCCAATGGAACGAGGTCACACAATGTTTAGTCATAAAATGTATCTTCTTGTAATTTATATAAAAAATTCCAGTCAATTGGGCGACAGGACCATTCCAACTTTCATAAATATTGACATCTGAAATATTATAATAAATAAAATAAAATTTCTGTTAAAGCGTGCGTGACACGGGTAACATTTCCATGGTTACATAATAGGGTTTTACATGTAAAAATTAACCAAAGCATGCTTATCAGCTACCTAACTAAGTTATTTTTGACAGATCTTCCAAACAAAAAAATATCTGCTTTTTTTATTTTCAAAATATTTCCGACACTATGAAACTTAGAAAAAAATTTTCAGAGTTTTTCCAACAATATGTTTTTTGGATTCGGGGGACCTCAAAACGAGAAAAATATTGTAAAATTTTGAAAGTGAATTTTGACCTGTACCATTTTCCACTAGTGGGCTGGAATGGTAAAATATCTGCAGAGATGAATTGTAAAAAGTTAAATAATGCAATAAAAGTAACTTCGATATTTCAAAAAACAGTTTATGAAATGTAAATAATAATTTACCCATCTTCCGGAATTAGGGCAAGGTCAACAGGTACTTCGTCTTCGAAATCCCGCAGAAGTATCTTTCGATTTCGTGTCGTCAGTGAAAATATTTCAACCGTTTCGCGTTCCATATCGCACCAATACAAATTATTGCCATAATAATCTACAAAAAAATAGTAACTTCTTATTATTGTGTTCTATTAACTGTTGTATTTCAATTACATTTTAATTTATGTGGTGGGAGTAAAGGTATTATGTGGTAGAGGTGCCGGTATTAACTGTTTTTTTTCTGCTAATTGAAATGATTCGACATTTTTATTTTGATTTAAATAAAATACAGTAAAACCTCCTTAACGCTGTTTCAGTATTACACGATTTCTGAAAAAAAATTTTAGTTACTATAACGCAAATTATGGGTCAGTTTATACAAAATGATTCAAATGTTGACAGAAGTTCAAAGGCAAGACGAAGTGTCATTGATGCAACATCTTGCTATCGACAAAAGCTTGCTGAACGAAACAGAAAAAGGCAAACGACTTTAGATGACTTCTTCACAAAACACAAAATATGTCAAATGAGGAACTTTTCTCATCACAAACATAACTTCTTAGTCGAACTTTTGTTTAATTTTCATAAATGTTTTATGAACAAAAATCGATATCGCCAATAAATAAATCTATAATTAGTGTGATAAAAAAATTATTTAACAATAAATGTTACAAATTTAAACAAAAAAACAAATTTTCTTATTCTCGGTTCTGTTTCACTTATTATCGATATATTAAGATGGCCTCGTTTAGCGCTGTTTCGTATAGCGCAGGTACGTATCTCCCGCATTAAGCGGGGTCTTACTCTATATTCAATGTTTCTAGAGTTTTTATATTTTGTTTGCGTTGTTAAAAAAGAAGTATGAACTTAAAAATCATTATGTATATATATATATACAAAAAAAGACTAACCAAAATCCATTCCGGTAACCAAATCCACGTCGACGCTGATTAAGACTCGCTGAGTATCCAAAGATAAATCCACGGCGTAGATGCGTCCGACTATGTTGTCGGCAACGTAAATTTGTCCATGCAAACGGTCGTAAGCCAGGGCATCAATCGATTCAAAAATTGGAGACAAAGTGTCCATGTTGTGCCGGCCGAGCTGTTGGTGTTGTAGCAAGCGTAATTGATGACCCGATCCGATAACCAAATATTGCTTTTTTTCTGTCTCTGAACAATGGAACATTAGATTGTAACATTACACATCGAAATTCAACAGATAAAAATTAGCAAATAATAGTAGATGAGCTGTTAGATATTTTTGTTTTTAGGTAGGTATTTGAGACACTGTGAAAATTTGTACAATAACTCTAGTAATATCCGAATACAAAAACACAGACTTAGTTGAATGGAAGCGGGGTTTAACCGACCTTCAAATTTTTAAATTTGCCAAATTTGTTCACAATAAAAAGCGTTTGAGGCATTTTGAAATTTTATTACCTTGAGATTTAGTATTTAAGGAGTTAAAAAATAAAAATGCTAGATTTCTTAATCGGGTCTAAAACTTAGCTAACTGTTTGCAAAATTATATTTTTGTAAAATTTTAAAAATATATTTGAAGCACGTTGAAATTAAGACACAATAATATTGGTAACTAAAAATAGGTTACCTGTGCAGGTATGCTTGTCTGCGTTTAGTTGGGAGTCTTTAGGACATGCACAGCTATAATCCGAAGATCCAGCTAAAAGACAGATATGTGCGCAGCGTGAATTCGAACAAGGATTCGCCGTATCCGGTCGGAGTGTACTATGGTAAACGTGAACTCCAAAAATCGTATCTCGTTTCTCTCTAATCACTGTCTGTCTTTTCTTCCCGGTGAACTTATCACAGCTATTAATTGTTCCTGTACTCCAATCTGACCAATACAGACGGTCCTCAAACACAGCTATACTAAACGGATGTTTCACTACGCCATGTAACACTCGCTGCAAGAGTTAAATTAAGTTGAAAATTCTACAAAAATTAATATTAAATTATTTCTCGACGACCGTTTCAGACAATAAGTCGATCCTCAGGAATATACACTTGGATCGAATATAATTTTAACTAATTTTTATCATGTAAGTTAAATTGTACTTTAGCCAAATCAAATGGTTGGGTTATATCCAGTGGCGTAGCTACATAACCAAGGTTCCCAGTGCAAAAATAGAATTGGGGCATTTTCTAAATTGATTAAGATTTATCGACACAGCGCCTATCAAGCGGAGCCTTATTTTCAACACTAAATAAAAAGTATTAATAAAAGTTCCGCAATTAATTAGGAATCTTTTTTTTTTAATTTCATTGGTATTAATAGTTTTCGAGATATTTGCAAAACAATAAACTCCCTTGTTTGGGATTCTTAAATTGTTGCAACTGTTGATTGCGGATTTGAAACTTTTGCACATTTTTCAAGCGGTGATTACGAATCCAATGAGCCATGACACTTATTTTAACTCGCTGTAGCAAAAATTAATACGTTTTTCAACTTGTGAACTAGACTACAAAGGCCAAAGAGTCAAAAGTCAAACATTCTTTATTCGGTCAGGATATTTACATAACATTGCTCTGGAGGCCGAAGGATCCCCTGAGCTCTCCGATACCTATGTCACTGGTTGTATTAGAAACGCCAATTTTAATTTAGAGGAACAACAATATATTGCATCCCAAATATATTTATGTCGCTTACCCGTCTATCTCCACCATCAAGTCGAATCGACTCAATCGTTAGCAGTTTAGCGTCCACCCAATAAAGTCTTTCGTTCGGATAGTCGATGGTCAATCCGTTAGGCCATCGAATCTCGTTCGAAACGAAGGACACGTCCTCGGAACCATCCATTCGAGCGCGTGCTATCTCCGGATATTTGCCCCAATCGGTCCAGTACATGAGTCCAGCCATAGGATGTAGGACTATGCCCCGTGGTTTGTCCACGTCTTTGTTTACGATAACCGTGCATCGACTGCCATCATGGCTGCACACCGCCAAATGTTGACTGTCAGAATCGGTGAAGTATATATTACCTGTAAAGAGAAGAAGTAAATGAATCGAGATAGCTCAAAAACATTTGAAGATCAGTCAATCTAGAATGCGAAATAAAATGTGGACTATTTAAGATTAGATCTCAAGCACAACTTTATGTGAATATCAAAAAGAAAATTAAGCTAAAAATAAGACCGGCAGCATAAGGGTAAAACATTTCTTATGGTGAGTCCCTGAGATTGTAAGATACTCTCTCAGGAAATTTTGAACTGTGGTCGCAAAATTAATTTTATTACTGTTTTTATTAGCTGCGATTAAGCATTAAGCTTCATAAAATTTGACTTGCTGCTTAAAAATTTCAAAAAACATATTTTTGTCCTACAAATTGAATAAACAAATGTGATATTCGTTAATATTTCTTTAGACACGTCATGAGATTTTGAATTAAGGGAACACAAATTAACATTTTGAAGTTTTTTTTCTTTACAAACATATTAAAAATGCTGACAAATTTGAGTTTCTTAAAAATTTTTTTTCAAATTTAATTTTTTCTATCTAAAACTTTGTATAAAACTTATGCTAATTTGCTCGTTTTTATCTGAGTTTAAATCGATTATTTAGGTTAAATAAACTATAAAAACTTGTCTAAACGTCATATGGGAAGAATAGTACATATTTCTAGTTTATTTTATAGACGTTGCCATCAAAAATTGTCTAAGATTTTTCATAGAAATTAGAGATTTCACACCCACACATTCAACTTGTCGTAAGATAGAGCTATGAAGGTGAAAAAGGGAGCATATTGAACAGCTGGTAACTTAAAAATTATCTTATCTACCTGTCACCCAATCAACGGCCAAATCTTCAGGAGCATTCAAACCGGACGTAACAATTGATACACGATTCCCACCATCTATATCCGCCCGTACAATACTTTCATTTTCGTACGATATCTCCGTCCAATAAACATGATCTCCATCATAGGCCACGCCCACCACATGGTTCTGTTCACCGGCGATACGAAAATACAGCTTGCTCTCTAGATATATAGCCCGAATTTGGTTCTTGGTGCTGAAGACCAGAAGACCTTCACCGTTGATGACCTTGCACGTCCGTTTGTCGCGTAACAACTCGTAGCCTTCGGCGCATGTGCAGAAATAAGAACCCGGAGCGTTGTTACATTTCTGATCGCAAATTCCGTAATGCTCGTTGCATTCATCGACGTCACGACATACGCCTGTTGGGGATGATGGCACTCGACGATAACCGCTGGGACACAAACATATTGGACCTGTCGGTGTTTGTACGCAGTTGTTCGTACAGTTTGATGGCTTGCAATTTTGCGTTTCTGAAAAAGACAATTTTATTTTATTTATAGACTCATGCGCTCATGCTTTCCTGAGAAAACACCTACATGTAATTGCGATGAAGCAGGATTAAACACTATATAGATTTTGCAAAATGGAGGATGAAACAGCCACCCATATCGTGTTCGAATGTGAGGCTCTAACCTACAGGAGGACAACCATCTTTGGATATATTGACGAGGATGGAACAGTTTCACAGAACAATCTAGTAGTCAATCTTCTGGAGCACATAAGAAGATTCAAATTATTTGCTGACTAATCCAGTAAAAAGGGGAAGCACAAAAATTCTTTTAGAATATGGTGCATTTGAGCCAAGAGACCACCCCATTCCATTTTAATCTTTTTATATTCAAGCAAAGTATGTGTTTACTAAATTTTTACGTACCATCTTTACACAGACCACCCTCGTCGCTGTTATCTAAACAATCTGGAACTCCATCACACACATGCAGAGTATTCAAACATTTTTTTCCATCACGGCACAGGAACATGTCCATATCCAAAACACAGTGGTCATTAGATATTGTTTGTTCTGCAAAAAAATCAAATAATTCAACACCCAAGAATTGCAGATTAATGTAATTGACATGGGGTTTTCTTTGTTGTCTTTTTCTGACAGCTACGCTTTTTTCATTGTTCTCTTTTTAGCGTATTGCCATATACATACATACATAAAATCTTTATTTAAAAAACAGTACAGAGCTGTATAAAATGCGTCCTTAAAACAATAAAAAATTCGTTAAAATATTCTTGTAGATTGTAATGGCAATCGTTTATTAGATATTTCTTTAATATTGTTTTAAATTCCTTTAAGGGCAGGTTAATAGGATGGGAGTTTGTTAAATATTCTTATCTTAGAGTATTGGCATCGGTTGGATGGCGGGACCTATGGGTCGGCCCAAAATTTTGCGATGTTTCATATCATTCTAAGCAACTTGCACCGTTTTTGAAAATGTTTATATAATATGTGTTTTAGCACGATAACTCTCCCCAGACTTAATTGATTTAAACTAAATTTGGTACACATACTGGGACCTGCTATCGCACGAAGTTTACTTAAAATGGGCCCAATCTGGCCGTTTTAAGGGTGGTTTTTAGGGGTTGGAAAAAGTTTTTGAGCCAAAAATACCGAAAAAAATCTTAGAATCATTTGAAAATTGAAATTTAGCTCTTTAGTAGTAATAAAAAATGCTCCTAAAATTTTGATAAAATCGGCCCGACAGGACCGAATCTACAAGTTTTATGGAAACATTAGTTTGCATTGAAAAGTGTATTTAATTTGGTGTAGATGTTCGATTGATAATAATATTGCAATTACGAAAATTTGTCATTTTAAGGGGTGTATTAAGGAGTTATATTTTTTATTTTGCCCAAAAACCAACTTAAGTTCGCATAATAAAGCCACACTACCTGTATTAGATAATACACTATATTGTCGGCAGAGTTTTGGCACTGCGACCCGGATTTTTTTCTTTATTGTCATCTTTTAATAATAGTTATAAAATTACATTGTTCATCAAGATGAAATAAAGAAAGAAAGTATTGACTCTTCTTAACAAAACCGTTTCCCTCTAAAAGTCAAAAGCAATATAAAAAATCAACTGACCGCAATTGAGTTCATCTGATCCATCCGGACAATCTTTGGATCCGTCGCAACGCCATTCAGAAACGACGCAATGGCCGTCGTCGCAACGAAAACCGCCGACACATGACGTCATATTCTTGGTACAACCGACCGTCTCGTCGCTGTGATCCGGGCAATCGACCACATCGTCGCAAACGTCTTCCAGAGGAATGCAAATAGAATGATCAACGCAGGCCCATTCGGTACTCAAACAAGATTGGATATCCATTTCGTGATTGGTCTACAACAAGAATAAGTATCCTTTTGTTTTAATAGTGCAGATGACGAAAAAGCCTAATCTAAAGAATACTTGCTTCATAATTAAATACGCTTATTCCCAACGCAGGACCGGCCTTGCCGAGTCTGCTGCCATGAACAAAATTTCTCCATAGAAAAAATATTTTTTCAATATGCCCTTAATGGCTCAGCTGGCCAGATCTTTTTACAAAAGCGTTTCGCGCTTCGATATTGAAAAATAACAAAACAAATTAGAGTTAACAAGTCTACTGAGCTATATAATTATAATAAAAAAAACAAGCATAATCGCTTGACTTTTAAATATAGGAAGATCAAACCTGATTATTTGTGCAATTGAACTCATCGCTGCGATCCGGACAATCGGCATCTCCATCGCATAGAAAATCTGAAGTGACACACAAGCCAGTGTTGCATTTGAACCATTTGGGGGGTCGGCACAAATATTCATCTTAAAAATGAGAGAAAAAGAGATTATAGATTAAAGACGCTTGTCTCAGGGATTCTTGGATGCAGGAATACAAAAATAATAACCCGAGAGCTGTGAGACATTTCTGGGTATGTATTTGAGGCACTGTGAAAATTTCTACAGTATACCTCTCTAGTAATATCCGAATACAAAAACACAAATCTAGCAAAAGGATAATCACCTGGTAGGTAGAATATCCCACCGAAACGACCTGTTTTTTTTATTACATCTATTTTTAGTTATCAATATTATTCTGTTTAAATTTCAACGTGCCTCAAATTTATTTTTAAAATTTTAAAAAATTATGATTTTGTAAACGCCTGCTTAACTTTTAGACCCAATTAAGAAATCTGGCTTTTTTATTTTTTCAACTCCTTAAGTACTAAATTTCAAGGTACTAAAAATTCAAAATGCGTCAAGGGCTTTTTATTGCGAACATTTTTTTGCCAATTTAAAAATCTGAGGGTCGGTTAAGTCCCGCGACTCTTCGACCAGGTCTGTGTTTTTGTATTCGAATATTACTAAAGAGGTATTGTACTTTCCACAGTGCCTCAAATACCTATCCAAAAATGTCTAACAGCTCTCCTACTATAATATCAAATACTAACCGCAGTTCAATTCGTCGGAAGCGTCGGGACAATCGGCTTTGCCGTCGCAACGTTCATTTTTGTGTATGCATTCTCGGTCGAAGCACTTCCATTGAGTGTGAGGATCGGGGCAGGCGTTCTTGTACCAGCCGGAGGTGATGCCTTCCGTCTGGACAACCACCAGAAGGATCGCGGCAAAGATAACCAGAATCTTCATTCTCTGCTGTGGTTCTAACGGGACCCAAAAAGAGAACCAAATTTTCAATATTTGAATTAAAATTTTAATTTATTATTATTTGTTTTGTTCCAATAATGTAATCGTTGAAGAAGTTTGAATCCTCATTCAAACTTCCTTCAACGATTCAATCAAAAGAAAAAAGCTTTACCGATGTTAAATTGTTAATAATATAATATATTATACATGTTCATAGGCCCTGAAGATGAAATAAAATATTTCGAAACGTTGGCCACAAGCGAAACACCAGTAAAGCTTTTCTCTTTTGATTGTTCCTCATCCAAACTTCCTTTCAACGATTAAAATGCGTTTGGGTCACAAAAATTCATATGTCTACCAAATTTTAACTCAATCGGTGATTTTTATTAAATGTGGTAATATTTAACATGTTTAACATTTTCCCGACAAAATGGTACAAATTATTATTTTTTTAAAACCACTAGTTATCAGAGCTATCTGAGAATATTACCGAATCATATTTTGAATTTATTTTATCTTTTATAATAAAATGAAATCTACTATTGACCCTTAACTCCGGAGAGGTCATATAAAGAATCGAATCTCTTGGATCTCGACTACTTTCAAGCCCATTTTTATTCAGTATGACAAAAAGAACACATCTCTTAATTTTTTAACTAATTGCTGTATTTTTTATAGATATAATATTTAACTTATTAGAGAAGTATAGAAATTATACACCTCTATTAAAATCATAATTTTTATCAAACAGAATGGCACCAACAATCTCTGAAACTTCTTTTTTTTTAAACTATGTTAAAAATCAATTTTAAACCAATACTATGAAATAGATTGTGTTTCGTATTTCCTATAAATTTTCGACGTCTATTTTGTCGAAATGTAAAATGGCCGCGTGATGTCAAATAAAAATCTTTTTAAGCCCGACATTTAAAATATTAGCAATTCTGACATTATTATAAATAAATGCACGGTCTAGATTAACAAAATTTTAGAATATAATAACTAAGTTTTTAATATTATTATTTAAATAATTCCACTTACCTTGTTTTATTAAAATTCAATTTGTGCAGCGTTTGCGACACACAGACTAACTGACTAACTCTTGATTTATTTTGAAAAGTTCGTATTGATACTTGTTCTGACCAAAAATTGCAAAAATATTGATTATTTCTTTTAACTATTTGAATCTAAAAATAGGTGATTTTTAACCATAGACTAACTTGTAGATAAAATACTGCATTTAAAATATTTGATTACAGCAAATAAAAATGTTATACAATTCCTTAACATTACATCATTCTATTCTACTTTTGAATTTGATTACATTTAAGAAAATATCTTTTAAAAATTACTTTCAATTTTTTAATACGTATACTAACTATATTATGCTTTCCAGAGACGGATTTATATTTGCAAGGCCCTTAGCCTCAGAAATAATTCCACCTGAAATCCTAAAATCGGAAAATTAAATAAGTTTAGATAAATTATTTTTCGAAGTATTTATTTCTTATAGAAAAATAACAAAAGTTTTTTTTTCTAAACTAAAATGCTAGGTCAAATTCGCAATAAATCGGATGTCCCCACTAAGCGGGGGCAATAAGCAACTGCTTATTTTGCTTTCTTTCAATTTGTTTTTTTAACAAAATTTTATATGTAATTTCTAAATTATTGTATTAATTCGTTGGCATTATGACTAAACGTTCAATTAAAATTTATTATATTGTTGCATCCAAATGATAAAAAAATTAATATTAATATTGACTCGACTATAAATACTTTAGAAATTACAGAAATATTTCAAAAAATTGTCACATTTTTTTTCAAATTGATTTGTTAACTAATTATCATTACATCTTTTATCAATAAATGTAACGAAGATTCAAATTCGTGTTTGAATATGCCGCAAATTTTTCAACCAATCAGCGCGCATCTAAGCGGTTTTGAAACAAAACACTTTCATACTAACGTCAAATAATTTAATATTTTGTTTTGTGATGTGCTCTCCAGACAATTAAAGTTTTTCAAGTTTTAAAGTTTGTGTTCAAATCAAAGTTGTGTATAATATTAAAGTGGAAGTAATTGTGGTCCATTTGACATAATATGTATGTTGGATACGTTGGAAACATTAGTGTTTTATCTGAAATAGAATATTTTCGTGTCTGCTTATGGGTAAGTCCACTTACATAAACTAGCATTATAAAGGGTGTCAGAATATTTTTCACGTTGAAAATCTGTGAAAATTGAGTTTTGTTTATTGTTTTTTAACATTATAATTTAAATTTTAATCGGTTTTTGAAAACTTTAGGTATGTGTAGAATATTACGAACGCATTGTGCATAGGCCAACGAATATTCTACCTAGGTCCTAGGTCTATAGATGTGAATTTAATAGATCAACGGACTATTTGAAAACCGCTTTAAACTGACTTTGATTGCTTTTATTCCTCATTTTGACATTGTATATTAAAATATTAATAATAAATAGCCGCGGTAATTTAAAATAAATTTCCGAGGTTACTTAACCGCATATTTCATCGGTTAATTAACCGGTAATTTATTTTTTTACTTCACTAGTACCACCATATTCCGCAAATAGTTGCAAATCACGATAAGTCCCAGATTTTTGCAGGCAATATTTATTTAAACGTATTTTTTTTATTTATACGCATAAAAGGCAATGTATCTATGGACTCCAAAACGGCTGGACCGATTTTGATGAAATTGTCCAGAAATCTTTAGATTAGCCCAGAGGGTGATATTGTAAAGTTTAGTAGCGATCGATTTTTTTTTTGGCAATTTTGATTTTTCTTCGATTCACAATTAAAAGCGATTAAATTCGCGCAAATTAAATACAAGTTGAGAATTTTATGATAATGATTCTCATCTTTTATGGCTATAGATAATGCTATCCGTGCGAAGCCGGACCGGGTCGCTAGTACTCTATAATCTACAATATTTCAATATTCCAATATCCACCGTATAACAAATAATCATATACAATATACATAGATTATTGTAAATTGTGTAAACTGTATACATTCAACAAATGCCTTAATGTCGGCAACCATAATTACGGAATTGTACGTTAGATCTACCAGGCATTAGCATGTTGTAATCAAACTCGTTTTTTTTATACACAGTAATACCCCTACTTACACTGCCCGTCTTACGCGGGTTCAGACATTGAGGAACCTAATACTTTAGACCCAGTTCAATTAAAAGAACAAATTACGGTTGGTAACCTGACAAAAGCTCTCAATTCAATTGAAAAAGTGTTACAAATTTTGGAAAACATAAACGATAAATTATTAACGTGCTACGAGGAATTTTGCGTGAGAAAAAAAATAGACTATCCGTCAAACGACTTTGTTAAATTTTATAAAGCCCTCTACCCTAAATAACTTCGTTTTACGTTTTTGCAATTCGTAATAATTTGTTGTATTAATTAAGATTTTGATGCACATTTTTCTTCTAAATTATTGTTTTCTTTAATATCTAATCTAATTTGTATGTATTTATATGCAAAATTGTACCCCGACTACGGGAATTCGACTTAAACGCTTACCTCTCAGTCCCACCTATTACGTAAGTTTAGGATATCTAGGGGCACGGTAATGCCACCGCCAAATCGAGCCAAAAGAAACGGGACACTACCTACCTTTTCTGGAAGCGTTTCGTCGTATTTTCGAACTGTAAAAAAGTTATGAGATCTCTAGTAGAGCCTGTCCAAAGTTCAAAGTATATCCTTTAAACTTTGAACTGTTCCCGTAGACTAAGGGCTTGGCTCTACTAGAAATCTCATAGCTTTTTAATAGTGAAAGCATTATGAACTTGTAAATCTTGGCAACCAACTTCACATGAAATGTTTTTTGATGGGATTACTGTAAATTGAAAAAGTATGAAATAAAACACACATTTTTTTATATATTTATTAGTGATAAAGCGGTTTACCTAGTAATTATTTTATAACTTTGAATTAATATATTAAATACTCGTCATCTAATTATCTAAATTTCGAGATCAAAATGGCACATCTGAAAAATTCAAAAACTGAACTTCATTGTCGAAAGGTTGACAGCTGCAACCACGGGTATCCCCCGACTAATTTATTTTTCAATATTTATTTATTACAATTTGCATAAGTTTTAAGTTAACATGGCACGTTGGCTCTTATTTAAGGTAAACAATATATGCAATATAAGCAGCTAAATCGTAATTACATTTAATAGTGCAAGTAAATTAAACCTGTATTAGAAATAAGGACTTCAAAAAGACTCTAGTAAACAATCAACAAATATAATAAGTTCAGCGTCCCCAAAAAGCAGCGGTATTCAACAGTCGGTTCCTTTGACGCAGGTTATAAATGGAGGTGTAATACAGCTGCATTTAGTACATCTGTCCTCTTTTTGGGAAAGCACATCTCCAATTTTTAACTCCAAATTTCCGAATTTGCATTTCTTTTCTGCAACAGAAATATAAATTTTATTATTAAACGAAAGTAAATTAAAAAACATGGTCAAGTGCGACATTCTTCTGTAAACTACGAGTAAGGTCACATATTCCCTATTTTTTCAAAATTTTACGCTCAGCTTAGGAGAAAAGGGGAGGGGTGCTCGATATTTGCATGTTTTCTTTATTATATTTTAAACGATGTATTTGAAAACTATAAAAAATACATTGAGAATAATAGCTTTTGTCTGCTATAATTGTTAAAAAACATTCATTGTTGTAGCACTACATTAGAAAAATTATTATTCCAACACGTCACCGTCGGGATAAAAAATACAGTTATATTTCTCATAAACTCTTTCATTTGATGTCACATGACGTACTTATAAAAGTTATTATTTTTTATTTTCTAATGTGTCTCCTAAAATCGGAATTCGATTATTTACACCATACGTCCGTGGTTGGGTCATCTAATTCTATACATGCAGATTTCAACTTTTTTGTCCGATAGATAAATAAATAAATAAATAAATGTCCGATAGGTTCGAAGACAATAAGCTGTGACAGACAGACAGACACGCAAAAAGACACGAAAGTGATTCTATAAAGATATCATTTTTCATCGGATGTACGGAACCCTAAAAACATGAGATAACTATTTTTATACCCCCTAAAACTTGCTGTCAACAATTTTAATATTAATATGAACATAGTTGGATGCCGTGACGTCATAAGGGTCAAAAGAGTTTCGTCGCCTGCTAGACACTATTACTAGTTCAGACGATTACGGCACAGCTTAATGAATTATACCAACTGAACCACTCGATATGCAAAACCTATTTAGCGCATGCATGTAACGAAAGCGGTCGCCATTTTCTCAGCAGGCACATCTACCAGTTCTGACTCACTATTCGACTGTCATGTAGTAAAATTAGTGTCGGAGCTAACGCATTTAATACACAAGGTCTTAGAAATTGGCTGGCGAACATCAAAGTGCCATTAATCTTCTGCGGTGGTACATGCCGTGCTTACGGTGAATTTATTCATATTTACCAGGAGCTGTATCAGCTGTGTCTTCATTGTTCTTTATCACGGTGTCAGTATCTGCAGCTGTAAAAAAAGTATTGCAATTAATCATAAGTCAGTATATATTTCTGAACTAACCTAGAGATCCGCGGAACACATTTTTGGAAACACTGAACTAGAAAACTTCTTTTTAAGTGAGTGAACTGCCGTTGCAAAATTCATTTTATTGATTTTTTTATTAGCTATGATTAAACATTAAGCTTCGCAAAATTGGCTTGCAGCAGCTCAAAAGTTTCAAAATTAAACAATTTTGCCCTAAAAATTAAATAAAAAAATGTGATATTCGTCAATATTTCTATAGAGCGCGAAACGAGATTCGAATTACGCGAAGGCAAATTAATATTTTGAAGTTTTTTTTTTACAAACTTATGTCAAAAATACTGACAAATTTGACTTTCAAATTCAATTTATCTTTGTACAAAGATTGATGTAAGACTTATGGTAGTTTTTCCGTTTTTATCTGATTTTAAATCGTTTATTTAGATCAAATAAACTGTAAAAACTTGGCTAAAAGTTATATGGGAAAAATGGTACGTATTTCTAGTTTCTTTTGAAGCATTCACATTAAAGATTAAATACGATTTTTCATAGAATCGTGAGTAAGTGCATTTTACATGCACACACACACACATTCAAATGCTACGTTGGTAAAAAAGGGTGCATATTGAACAGCTGGTAAACAGTGACCTTAATTTTACTTACGATAAATGAAGCCAATGGGACAACACCGATCGTAGTCTAGATACTGGGGTACAGCACCGGTTATCACTATATCAGCGAAATGATTAAGATCTATTCCACATCGGTAAGTGCTGCACTCTACGTTACCGCCGGTACAAACACAACTGTTGAAAACAAATAAAAAATCGTTCATTAACGAGCGTGAAAATTTAACAGTACAGTAATACCCCGACTTACGCGAATTCGGAGATACGCGGTTTTTTTGATCAAGACATTGAACAAACTGGTTCGTTAGACCCAGTTGAATCGGAAAATCAAATTAAGATTTCAAACATAACTGAAGACCTCAGTACAATTGAAAAGGGGTTACAAATTTTAGAAAAAATAGATTCCAATGAAGAGCGCGTGTCTACTACAAAACGGGAAATAAAAAAGTTACTGGCATGCTACGAGGAAATTTTACATGAAAAGAAGAAAAACTTAACTCGTCAGGCGACATTGTTAGTATATATGAAGCCTTCGACACCAAAATAAATTTACGTTGTTACTAATGTAAATTGTTTTAATTATCTAACATTTTATTAAACATGTTTCTTCTAAATTATTGTTTTCTTTAGACTCTGGTCCCGATTACACAAACTTTATACGTATTTATATGCAAGGTTGAACCCCGACTTACGCGAATTCGACTTACATGGCTATCTCTTGGTCCCACCTATCGCGTAAGTCCGGGGTATTACTGTATAACAAATCTATACAGTAAAACCTCGTTTATACGGCCTTCGAACTCCGCGTCATCCGAGACAACATACTGATCCGAGCACTGCGCATTAATTGAGGTATATGCTCGGATAATACGGAAAAAACTCGGATAAAACGAATGAAGGCGTTATAGATTTATTTATTGCTAATATCGATTTTTGTTCATAAAACATTTATGAAAATCAACTAAAAAGTCGAGTATAGGAAGTTACGTTTGTGATGAGGAAGGTTCCTCATTTGACATATTTTGTTTTTTGTAAAGAAGTCATCTAATGTTGTTTGCCTTTTTCTGTTTCATTCAGCAAGCTGTTGTCGATAGCAAGATATTGCATCAATGACACTTCGTCTTGCCTTTGAACTTTTATGCAACACTCGAATCATTTTGTATAAACTGATCCATAATTATTATTTTACGTTATAGTGGCTAAACTTTTTTTTAGAAACCATGTAAAACTGAAACAGCGTTAAGCGAGGATTTACTGTATTGTATTTATTCAATCACATAAAACATTGCTGTTATGTAATATCCTTAAACAATTATTATTTAGCAAGGTTATTTTCTTTAACACTTGAATACAACAATAATATTTATTAATAATTATATTATCGTCGAGATCACAGTACATTAATTGCATTTTGAATTTAACACACATAAAAAAAGATATCGACCCATTTAAAATATAAAATCGACAATTTTAAACGTATTTTATTAAACATTTTTGGATAGGTATTTGAGGCACTGTGAAAATTTGTACAATACCTCTTTAGTAATATCCGAATACAAAAACATTGACCTGGCTGAAGGGTAGCGGGGCTTAACCGATTTATCAAAGATATTGATCGCCTGGCAGGTAAAATGTCCCACCGAAACGACCTGTTTCTTTGAACATATCTATTTTTAGTTACCAATATGTTTCTGTTTAAATTTCAACGTGCCTCAAATTTATTTTTTATATTTTACAAAAATATAATTTTGCAAACACCTGGCTAAATTTAAGACCCGACTAAGAAATCTGGCTTTTTTATTTTTCAACTCCTTAAAAATTAAATTTCAAGGTATTATAAAGGCCATTTTATTGCGAAAAAAACTTAGCTACTTTAAAAATTTTATTGTCGTTTAAGCCTCGCTACTCTTCAGTCGGGTATGTGCCTTTGTATTCGGATATTACAAAAAAGGTATTGTACAAATTTTCACAGCGCCTCAAATACCTACCCAAAAATGTCTAGCAGCACTCCTACTATTACTTCGCGACGGTAGCGGCTCTGTTACGAAAGCTTCATGATTTAGAATCGATGTCTGATGAAGGCCTTAGCAATAATATGCTTGAAATTTTGAACCGCATGTATAGTGAATGTTAATCACTAATGATTCATACTGATTAGTAGTGTACGTGTGATGTTTATTAATAATGATTTATCCTTCAGATGTGTTTTTGTTTACATAATGACATTTAATCATCGTCTTTGCCGGCACCTGGTCAAGGTCGTCTCTCAAAATACGTATTTTATTCCTATACTAGCTGTGAACACGGCTTCGCTCGGGTCAAGTTCTGTACGGATACAATCTTTAAATCTCAGAGTGTTGTATTAATCTATACATGTAAATAAAATTAAAAGTTCTGTATATGTAAAAAAAACATTTTTTTTTCATTTTTGTCTATCAGTTATATTTTTATGCTAAATAATTTTTGATAGACTTAAAATGCTAAAAGACTGCTGTTACTTAGGTATGCAATAAAATAAGTTCATTTAAAATTAATGGAATAAAATATTCCAAATGTTTTGGTTTCCGAGTTTGTAGGCTGTTATCCACTGGTATTTCTACCTGACGTTTCATCTACAGCTGCGGTAGACATAATCAAAGGTGGTGCAGCAGCGGGCGAAGTGCTCACAAGCAAGTGTATCGTTTAAAAAGAAGAGAGAACACCAGTCACCGACATACCTGTAAGCTGTTTCACCGCCTTTGATTATATCTACCGCAACTGTAGATGACGGTAGAAATGTCAATGGGCCACGGCCTACAAACTCGGAAACCAAGAAGATTTTTTAATCATTAAAAATATATTAATTTGAACACTAACCTCTTACACTTGTTAGTGAGGACGTTACTACTTGGGTAAATTTTTTCTCCGTCTCGGAATGTCTTCCCTTCAAAGGTGCAACTCGGAAGTGCTGCCGCTTCATTTGCATCTTTGGAACTGGGCGCTTAATAAAAAAATGTACTTTCAAAACAAAAGAAGAAAGATTATAAACATTGGTTGTAAAATAATTAACTTTGAGCATAACTTTTTGGTCTTTTCTTAACTTCTCGTATTTTGATATTGATTGGTACTTTTACCTCGAAAGTGTCAAGACTCAAACTATTGGGCATATATACAAAAGAAAATAATCTTTTAAAACTTCAAATAAATCAAATTATTTAAACAATAAAAACCCGACTGCAATAACATGTCTGCAAAAAAATAAACAAGACTAAAAAAATTTAAAAAACCCGACTGCGTTAAAAGCGAACTAAAAAGATGGAAACAAGATTAAATGATAACATGCAGTCGGAGGCATACATGTAGTAACTGTAATAAATAGAACAGAAATACCGGATGCATCCGACTGCATGTTATCATTTAATAATAAATAATGATAATAATAAATTTTATTTGTGTTGACCATACAGGTATACAAAATTGTCAAAGGAAAAAAAAAAAAAGAAAAAAAAAATCAGATTAAATCTGAGAAACTATAGGGGACAATACATAACAAATAATTTTTTACTTCTTTTTTAAACTTTGCTTCATTTTTTATGCTTTTCCATCTTTTTAGTTCGCTCTTGACGCCGTCGAGTTTTTTTGATTTTTTTAATTTACTTTTATTTAAACGTTACTTACGACAATATTCGGTCGGACAGCATTTGTCCAACTTGTATCTATTATAGCATGGTTCCACAGGGTGAACTCCGAATAAAGAAGGACATTCTATCTGAGCGCACGAAAAATGCGCACTAAAATTAGAAACCATTTTTGTTAAGAATACATCTTATTAAAAAAATATAATAGAAAAAATAATTATTAGATATTTTACATACGTTTGTAGCTACGTACCAGCTGAATTAATTTAGTATAATAGCTTTTGTCTGCTATAATTGTTAAGAAACATTCATTGTTGTAGCACTATATTAGAAAAGTTTATTATTCCAACACGTCACCGGAATAATAAATTTTTCTAATATAGTGCTACAACAATGAATGTTTCTTAACAATTATAGCAGACAAAAGCTATTATACTAAAGAAAAAATAATAATAACAAGTAATTTACTTGTTATTATTAATCATGTTCTACCACGTGCCGAGTGAAAAATCAACTATATCTAACTAAGTAACTATCTAAAAAAAGGAAAACTAGTCGAAAATGCTTCTCTAAATATGTATTATCTACATATTATGTTTCAAATTCAAGACGCACGAGGCGCGAGCCTGAGTCTTTAGTTTATTTATCGATTGAATTTATTGTCTTTTAGTTTCGAAGATTTGATTGTGAACTTCGATACACATGAACCAGAATTCAGCGGGACATTTCTCAGATTTTAGAGTTTTGTATCATTAAATCTATTTGCTCTTTCAAAAAAAAGTTTAGCTGACTTACGGGTTGCCTGCCGGATATCCTTCTTGGCATACGCAACTGGTCCAACATTTTTCTTTATTATCAATATCTTCTATTCTCTCATGCAGATCGTAGGTTCGACCTCCGTAATGACACTTACTAGTAGCTTCCGGTTTGAAATTTTCAAGTTCAGAACAATCATATCTGCAAAGAATATAATATGTACATGTCCATGTTTTACTGCCATCTGCTAGCCAGTTAGCTAAACTCCTCTGAACTAGTACCGCGGTCATATTCCTTTCTCCTTCCGTCACTCAGTTTCCTTACACCGCATCGATCGAAATCACTTCTAAAGAAGCTCCACTTACCTCTCAGGACAGCAGTCTCCGGCTTTTGCAAATACCGGCTTGCAACCTATTTCGCGGTAATGAGTTTCAACCGCGTAATTCGGACAAACTTCAGGTTTGAAATCTTCAGGTTGATGACACAGAAATGGTGGACTTGTTCCTGCCAAAAATATTAAAACAATAAAATGAAGGAACAGTTTGATAGAGTCGTCCCATTTGTCAAAATATGATAATGTTGAGCAATTTTTCATATGTAAATAATGTAAACCAAATTTTAATGTTGAGCATAAATCGCCATATAATGACAGAGAAGAGAGTCACACTTCTTTATCTATATAAAGAGATGTATATCGCTTCCTTTAGGCATACAGTTGAATGCCGGCGCTTAACTAGCGGACTAGTCGTCCAATTAACTGACTACTTTAGCTATCGGCCTGCGACATATATAAATTATCTTTCTCATGATTCACTTTCAATTTGGTTGATCAGTAGGCTGAATGTTGACTATATTATTTTGTTCGCGACACAATGTTTTGTGTAAAATTCCAGTGAAAAATTCAGATTTTTAAGAATTTTTTTCTAGGAAAAACGTTCGAAATATTTTCGAAAAAATTGTTTCATAATCCACTTGTAAGGTGAATAAAAACAAAAAAATTTACAGTTTCAAAAAAATCTAAAAAACATATCAATCAACGCACTAAAAAGTAGAAAATAAATTATTTATTTTCAGAATTTTTGTCTATCTGTGTGTTTGTTCCGGATTAACTCAAAAACTACTGAACCGATTTTAATCGAATTTTCACTATGTATTTGTTATACATCAGCGAATTGGACAGGCTGCTTCACTTACATTCTCGATAAATTGTAGATTATAGAATATAGACGTTCGATAGTTTAACTCATTAGCGTCTATTATTACATTATCGTGCCTCTATGAAGAGGTCGTGATCTATGCTGGCGTGTTGACTAATTCTGGTTTATCGCAAACAAAATACTTTGTATCGATGATAATAATATTAAATTACTGTTCTTAATTTTGGAAGATCATCAGTTTAATTTTAAAGATAACTTTTATTTGATGTAAACATTTTTTTTTTCAAATTATCATTTTTTCGTGCAAACATCAATAATATTACTTGGTATTTTTATCTGTCTGTCTGTTTGTCACTTTGTTTGTTTAGGTTAATTCAAAAACTATTTTGAACTCAGTGTTAATTGGTATTTTCACTAAAGAAGGCTGAATTATTAATATTAACACCTTTAAAAATAAAGTAAAATCGCTACTGACAGCTTCAAAAATCTATTCTGTGGATGAATATTTTAACATAACATTTTAATCTTTTTTTTGCCATGTTGATTGTAAATTTTGTAAATTTTGTATTTTGACAAACTCCCATCTATCGATGTTTCACGGAGTAAATAAATATTATTATTATTATTAACAGTAACAAAGAAAGCCGCCATCAACGCGAGCAGATAAACGTTAGTTAATAATAATATATTGTAAGACCCCGCTTAACGCAGGAGATATGTTCCAATAAGTCCAGCATTCTACGAAACAGCATTAAACGAGGACATCTTAATACGTAGATAATAGACATAAGTGAAACAGAACCGAAAATAAGAAAATTTGTTAAAATCAAATAAAATTTCGAGTGAGAAGTTATGTTTGTGATGAGGAAGGTTCCTCATTTGACATATTTTGTTTATGTGAAGAAGTCATCTAATGTCGTTTGCCTTTTTCTGTTGTCGATAGCAAGATAATATTGCATGAATGACACTGCGTCTTGCCTTTGAACTTCTGTCCAACATTTATATCATTTTGTATAAACTGATCTATGATTTGCGTCATAATGGCTAAACTTTCTTTTTTAGAAACCGCCTAACACTGAAACAGCGTTAAGCGAGATCCTACTGTATTTGTTAATGTATGGCTTTGTTTTTTTAATCTTTGACGGCCTTGTAATTTTGATAAATATAGCTAATACGTGTCTTATCAATCTAGGGGCACCCGTAGTTCGTGCGCTCAAGTCGAGGTTAAAAATCAATTTTCCTATTGAAAAAAGAACCGATAAATATTATATGAACAAGACAAAAGATTTTATAAGCAAACTAGCATTTACCAATGTTTTCGCTCACGTTAATCTCGGTTTCGGTATAGAAAGGGGCTTAATCCTATCGTAACTTAATAAAAATACATCCTAAGAAGTTATCTCTTATCGTTTGCTTTTTTCTGTTTCGTTCAGCAAGCTGTCGTCGATAGCAAGATATTGCATCAATTACTTGCCTTTGAACTTCTATCAGCATTTGAATCATTTTGTATAAACTGATTCATAATTTACGTTATAGTGGCTAAACTTTTTTTTAGAAACCGCGTAATACTGAAACAGCGCTAAGCGGAGCAGCGTTAAACGAGGTTTTTCTGTATATTAATTAATTTTAATCCGTGTTCTCCGTGACAGATTATTACTAGGCAACGAAATAATCAAGAGAATCAAATTTATCATAATATAACATTTTGCCATATCTCTTTATGTACTTTAAGACGCTGATGACCTCAGATGTTGAGCGTCTATAATCTACAATCTATCTATCTTATGTACTTTAGAAGGTAATAATTCCATTTATATGATTGAAATAATATTTTGACTTACCTTTGACAACCGCGACGAAGAACGCAAGTTTAATAAACGAGGAGAAATTAATCCAAGCCATAACGATTGTTATTGTGGCACCTTTTTTAACACTTGACTATTGATTGTTATTTGAAAATTGATTCCAGCATCGACGACGCATCGCGCTTTTATACAAACAGTCATTAAATATACGTAATAGTCCGAGAGCTGTTGGACATTTTTGGGAGGTATTTGAGACACTAAAAATTTGTACAATACCTCTTTAGAAATATCCGAATACAAAAACACAGATTTGGCTGAAGGGTAGCAGGACTTAACCGACCCTCAAATTGTTAATCACCTGGCAGGTAGAATGTCTCACTGAATCGACCTGTTTTTTTGAATATATCTATTTTTAGTTACCAATATTATTCTGTTTAAATTTCAACGTGCCTCAAATATATTTTTTCAATTTTTCTAAAATATAATTTTGCAAACATATGGTCAAGTTTTAGATCCGATTAAGAAAACTGGCTTTCTTATTTTTCAACTTCCTAAATACTAAATTTCAAGGTATTAACATTTCAAAATACCTCAAGGGCTTTTTATTGAGAAAAAAAATGTTTGTTAATTTAAAAATTTGAGGGTCGGTTAAGCCCCACTACTCTTCAGCCAGATCGGTGTTTTTGTATTCGGATATTGTATACATTTTCACAGTGCCTCAAATACCTACCCAAAAATATCTAACAGCTCTTGTACTATAATGTTCTGTAAAGAATATTAAAAGCACTATAGCTAGAAACTTTAGAAAAGGCAGACAAGGGCGAATACAATTTGCGCCCTTAGGATTCCGTACATTTATAACACGTAATAATTCCACACAAAATTTTCGGATTTTTTCCTTTACTCGTGCCAAAAAAGTATTTAACAATAAATGTTACAAAATTGAACAAAAAATCTATTATCTACATATTAAGATGACCTCGTGTAGCGCTGTTTCGTATAGCGCAGGAACTTATTGGAACTTATCTCCCGCCTTACGCCGAACTAAGAGCAGCAAATGACCGAAGTAAATCTTGTCGGAATCTCAATTATGGATACTCTTTGCAGCTAACATGTTTTTTTGCTTCAACCGCATGTAAAGGTTATCCGCACACTTTTTCCACATTATTTTGTTTGAAACAAAGACACAAAAACGCAACCAACTTCTAAACATTTTTATTAGCCCAACTCTCCACATTTACTAACATGAAACATAAATTATAACATCAACTAAAATAATCATTTACTTTTGACTCTAATAGCAGCGTATTTCCAAACAACACAGCTAAAAAATTCAAGGATTGGATTGATCAAAAAACCGGGTAGCATATCGACAGCTGGTATAGCCCACCAAAAATATCTTGGTACGGTGAACCACGGTAGCTCTAATTTGATACCCTCAATTATGGCTTCTGCGCATTGTAATGGAGAACTTAAATGCAGACGGTTTATACTGTAAATAATAAATAATATATACATATGGTATATTACATCCCAAGGGCAGAAAGTTGAAATTTCTGCACTGGACGACACATGATGTCTGAGGCGAAGCCAAGCGCATCATGTGTCGCGCAGTGCAGGAATTTCAACTTTCTGGTCGTGTGTTGGGATAGAAAATTTAAATCGTTCATATGTTTTTTAAATTGAGAACGCTTATCGAAAAAAAATAGAGATTAAAAAAACTAACACAACACGGTTTTATGAACTAAAAAATGTAAAATCGTTGACAACAAAATTAAAAACGTGGAATACTAACTACTTAAATTTTCATAATAGCTCTACGTTTACAATTAGCTAGCGAATGACAAATTTATTACCGATATTAAGCACTCCACTCTTTTTACAGTAAAGCTAATTTTGTTGTCAAACTATTTAGCATTGTTTAGTTCATAAAAGTGTGTAATTTTAGTTTTTTTAAACTCTAATTTAAAAAAGAAAAACAAGTCACATTAGACTATGATATAGGCAACCCACGTCACTGTACAGCATGTTAGCTTGCGTGCTGTAATTTTTCAAGTTTGTTTTATCCAGAAAGTTGTGGTCAAGATAATGGGACAAAGTTATTAAATTATTGTATTGTCATCGCTCCTTGATAAGTGTGCAAAGTTTCAATTTTATCTGACGTGGGTGAATTTCACGTTCAAATATTCCATTACAAACATACAGATGAAGCTAATAAAAGCGTGTAAAAAACGCGCAGATTCCAATAAGTGCAAGCAAATGTCTGTATTTTTTTGGTTTAGATGAACATTCAAAGGTTCGCTGTAGTTTTTTGAACACTTTAAAGCCGATATACTATATTTACCGCATGTTTTTAAATTCATCTGATACCAATCTCGTACTGACAGCAAACGGACATACGGTTGTTAGCTTAATGTTTTTTGTTCCATGAACAGCGGAGAGTTCATGTTTAAGAGACGCCATTAATCCTGAAAAATTAATTAAAATTAGTCAGGTTTTGACTACCGCTCAGTTCTCTACAATTCCGAACCGGACCAATTTAAGTAGGCTTTGTGCGGTGATGCATTCCAACATATGAACCAAATTTCGTTTAAATCAATTAAGTCTATATAAACATTTCCAAAAATTGTGCCAAGTTGCTTAGAATGATGTGAAACCCCTTTTAGGATCACTCACGCGTCTGTCTGTCCGTTCGTCTGTCACAACTCCGAATCTACTGGACCGATTAAGTTGAAATTTGGTACACATATGAATTTCTGTGACTCAAACACAGACGCATAACGTAAATAAATGAATTTTGAACATGGGGTAATTTTTGGGGGATAAATTAGGAGATTAAAAAAAAGTTTTGTAAACTGTACCGTGTGACATATCAAATGAAAGGCTTGTAGTAGAGGTCTCAAATTATTTTTTTTATCATTTTAAAATAAATAGTTTTAATGTTATTTAAGAAAATAGATGACAATTTACCATTCCCCGTATCTCCGAGAATACTGTGCCTAAAATTTTGAAAAAAATAGGGGCTATAGAGCGTCACCCATAGTTTACAGGAAAACCTAAACGACAATCCTAAGTCTTGAAGTTCGACTCGCATTTGCCGTCAGAGAATATGAAATTATTACCGAAGACAGCACACTTGGAAGCGGTGTAGGGTGCAAACGCCCCAACTGGTATTTTGCTGCTAATGGATGCTGTAGCAACAATATGCCCCGTGTCTCGTTTTAACATATCCGGCAAAAAGGATTTAACCATCTGAAACAATTTAACAACAGTTTATTACACCACAAGGGCAGAAATTTCAATTTTCTGGCCGGGTGGGGTATACTATTTTTCTTTATATCCGGTCGAAAGTACGTACTTTCGTATTAGTGTGCACGAGAAAACTGTTTCGGCCCGCTTTTACAGATGGCGTGCGAGTAATTCCAGCAGTGCATAAATGTTAGGCTTTCTGCCTTAAAATCGAAGCCGAAAGTACGTACTTTCGACCGGGTATAAAAAAACAATATTTTCTTTTATACAGTTTCGAGTAATGAGTAAATGATTAAAATAAATCATCAACTCTATACAGAATAAATTCGGCTGCATTAAAATCTATTTTGACAAAAAACTTATTTTCAAAATAATGAATATGAATATTTATTTGTAAAAGAGACTTACAGAGAGTCTATTACATTGTCAAGTAAAATAGTTACAAGTCATTCAGACTATAGCAGTTTTTTCCTAATAAAAATTTTTTTAATGCGCAAGCGAATTTGTTGTGATCTTTTATATTCATTAAATCATTCGGGATCATATTGTGCACTCGTATTATGGCGTTAGTGATACCACGATTTATAACAGTTAATGAGCTGTTATTTATTTTCAATTTTTCCTTTGCAGCGAAAACCGCGCAAAGTGTAACGAATGCTGACACATTAAGCACTTATAATAAGTACTGTCACCTTATTTTTGGGTAGATATTTGTGACATTGTGAAAATTTGTACAATATTTCTTTAGTAATATCCGAACACAAAAACACAGACCTGGCTGAAGAGTAGCGAAGCTTAACCAACCCTCAAATTTTTAAATAAACAACATTTTTTTCGCAATAAAAAGCCCTTGAGGTTAATCGGGTCTAAAACTTGGCCATATGTTTGCAAAATTATATTTTTGAAAAATTTAAAAAATATATTTGAGGCACGTTAAAATTTAAACAGAATAATATTGGTAGCTAAAAATAGATATATTAAAAAAAAGCAGGCCGTTTCGGTGGGACATTCTACCTGTAAGGTGATTAAAAATTTGAGGATCGGTTAAATCCCGCTACCCTTCAGCCAGATCTGTGTTTTCGTATTCGGATATTACTAAAGTGGTATTGTACAAATTTTCACAGTGCCTCAAATACCTACCCAAAAATGTCTAACAGCTCTGGGCTATAATAAAAGCGTGTTAAAAAATCAAGCACCGAGAGGCTACACAAAACTATAACAAAAGTATTGCTGAGTTTCAATTGCGAATGAAAATTTGGGGAAAAACAGTTTCCTTCATACCCAGAAATGGGACATAATATTAATATCGAACTCATGCTGAATTTCTTCATCGGAATGATCGATCAGGGGTCCAGACATTACGTGCCCAGCATTGTTGATAAGAATATCAATTTGTCCAAATACGCCGTACACCTGCCGTGCCATCTCTTGTACTTGTTCTTTCGATGTGAGATCGCAGGTGAACGCCTCTATTTTTACTGCATCATCTGAATGCGGTTCACCTTGGACGTTCTTTATCGCGTCTGATTTCGTATTTTCATTCGACTTGCTGTCGATGTCCACGCAAGCGACGAGACATCCTTCCTTTGCTAAACTTATACACAGTTCTCTACCGATGCCATGTGCGGATCCGGTTACCTGTAAATAGAATAGAATATATTTATTATCCGATACAACAGTTAAGTAGTCAACAGAAGCAGCATTAATAATTATAATTAATCGAATAAAATTCATTAACTGAATATAAACAAGATTTAATTAACAGAGTCTTCAGCTCTCTTATAAATTTAGAAAAGGGCAGTGACTTCAGCTCAGCAGGAAGGTTGTTGTCAAATTTTAAATCTAAATATTGTGGGCTACAAGGGCCGGATATAGGGGAGGGTAACCGGGGCTACAGCCCCGAGGTCTCCACAAAAGAGGGGAATTAAAATTCAGACTAGTAAACACTAGTAAACAACTTTTTCTTTGATATTTTTTTTCGCGTTTTACCTTTGTACTTTGTACAAACATGATTATATTAAATATTAACAGAAATCATCGATCTATATTTGTTCACTCCAACGCTAAAATTTAATTTCAAATATTTTTTTTTTCCGATTATATTTATATGCTTGTTAAATAAATGAATCTATACTTGGTTTCACAATAATTTTTTTATTGGAAAACTCGACTGAAAAAATTGTCCATTTTATTTGGAAAATAATTTGGGGTCAGGGGGCTTCCACTTCTTTGTTGCCCCGAGGCCTCCAGACCTTTAAATCCGACATTGTGGGCCACTGCAATACAAACTTCGGTTCGGTTTAGGGAGTAAGAGCAAGTTTTTTCTAAAGTGTTTGATATAACTATGCAGTATACTGTGAGTCGAATACTTCCCAAAATATTTCTGAATGAAAGAAAATTGTTGAACGCTTTTTGTTTACCAGTTTGAAAATCTTAACAAAACGATACGAATATATAAACATTGTTCACGTGGAAATATGCACTATGTATTTATATACAGTCAAACCTGAATAAACAAGAGTTCAAGGACCTCGATCTCTTTTTAGCTTAGGGAGATTTTTCACTAATTCGAGTTTCTAGCAGCGGTCTTTCTTACTTATAGAGGTCTATAAAAATAGAGCAAATATGTAGCGATAAATATTAAGTTAGACAACACTAATTTTTCCTTTTAACATTATGCTTACGTGCCAAACCTTTCTCCGCAATTGATACTTATCAACGGTCTGGTACCATTTTTGAAAATATTTATATATATATATATATATATATATATATATATATATATATATGTGTGTGTGTTAGTACGATAACTCTCGACCGACTTAATTGATTTAAACGAAATTTCGTTCCCATGTTGGAATCCAGCACTGCACGACGAAGACTACTTAAAATGAACCCAATTAACCCAATTTAAGGTTGAAAACCGGTTTGGGTCCACAAACATAAAAAAAAATTCGGGATTGATTCAAAATTGAAATGTAACCCTTTAGTACCTATTAAAAGATGTCCCTGAAATTTTAATAATAGATTAACAGGACCGGACTTACAAATTTTATGAAAACAATAGTTTGCGCATACAAATTTTCTCACTGAAGGGTGTATTTAATTTAGCGCAGATGTTGAATTGATAACAATATTTCAAATGAGAAAAAAATTATTATTTTAAGGGGTGTATTTAAGGGGTACATTTTTTTGTTTTGTCCAAAATCACACTTGCCACAATACCTGTACCTATCAACAAACACACTATATTGCCGGCGTCTTGGCACTGCGGCCGGAGTTTTTTAAAATCATTAACAAAAATATTTTTAAAAATTTACCTGTATAACTAAACTGACACCAAGTTTTTATGCACAGAATTTACGTTTATACGAAGAATTTCAAAACGAAACCTATACAGAATTAAATTAAAATTTTCTTTTGAAAAATGTTTATATGTATTATAGATATTTTCAAAATATATTCTTACCAGTGCAACTTTATTTTTTAAAGATTTCGCAGTAAAATGAGACAATAAAACCAGTCTGTAGAATGTATAAGCGCAGATAAATATTATTGCAGTTGTAATCATTTTATTAATTTACGATCGATCGATCGATGGCAACTAAAGACACATTAGAACCAGAATAATGACAGTACCTATAATCTCATCCACCCAGCTAAGACTGACGTATTGTTTCGTTCGATATAACAGTCAACACAACGTGGTGGATCTATTAAAATACTAGTCAATGAATAATACCCTTAAAAGAAAACACGCATGTTCCGTTTACAAATCGTGTTGTCTTCGTTTTACAATTACCTATATTCAATTAGAAGTAAAATTATTTCTCTGATGTAATCGTAATTGATATAACGGATTATTTACTCCGACTTGGGAGTAGAGAATAATGTTTATCCTTTTTTGAAGACGCTTTAATTTTTCGTAAAATTGTAATGTGGCCTCCATTTTTCGCTTACTTCTTGCCCCCCTTTAGTCAAAGCGTAATAATATATAACCTAGGTTTTCGAGGAGAAGACTTTTACGAATTGGTCCAGTAGTTTCTGATGTAATTTATATATATAAAAGACGATGTATGTTCCCTATGGACTTCAAAACGGCAGGATCGATTTTGATGAAATTTTCAGGCAATCTTCAGATTAGCCCAGCGGATGATCCTGTGAAGTTTGGTAGCGATCGGATCAACAGAATTTTTGTTTTTTGGCAGTTTTGATTGTTCTTCGATTTTTGAACATTCACAATTAAAAGCGATTGAATTCGCGCATATTCAATACACGTTGAGAATTTTTTGATAATGATTCTGATCTTTTATGGCTATAGATAATTAGTGCTACCCGTTAATTAGAACACGGTTGTATCTTTATCTTTTTAAGCTTAACAGATAAAATAAAAACACTTGAGAATTTATTATTAAATTATTTCTCGACGATCGTTTCAGACAATAAGTCCATCCTCAGGAATATAAATCATATATACTTTTCAAGTGTTTTTAATTTATCTGTTATTATTAATCATGTTCAACCAAGTGCCGAGTGAAAAACCAGTGCAAATTATATTTTTAAATTTAATTTTTTTTTAATCAGTTTTCATATCTGTTTTTTTAACAGAGTTTAATATGAAATCAAGGTTCGCCTTGAATATAAATGAGACAATATGAACCAATATTTATTGTATAAAAGGGAGAGTCGGCATGCAGAGAAATGGTCATAGCTGCTTAATTTTCCGTAAAACTGAACATGTATGGTTTCTTAAATGAGTTGTGTTAAATAAATAGTAGGAGAGCTTTTAGACATTTTTGGGTAGGTATTTGAGTCACTGTAAAAACTGGTACAATATCTTTAGTAACATACGAATACAAAAACACAGACCTGGCTGGAAGGTAGCGGGGCTTAACCAACCCTCAAATTTATAAATTAGCAAAAAATTTTTCGTAATAAAAAGCCATTGAGGCTTTTTGAAATTTTAATACCTATAATTTAATATTTGTTGAAAAATAAAAAAGCCAAATTTCTTAATCGGGTCTAAAAGTTGGCCATATATTTGCAAAATTATATTTTTGAAAAATTTTAAAATTATATTTAAGGCACGTTGAAATTTAAACAGAATAATATTAGTAACTAAAAATAGATATGTTCAAAAAACAGGTCATTTCGGTGGGACATTCCATCTGCCAGGTGGTTAAAATTTGAGGGCCGGTTAAACCTCGCTTCCCTTCAGCGTGGTCTGTGTTTTTGTATTCGGATATTACTAAAGAGGTGTTGTACAGATTTTCATAGTTTCTCAAATGCCTACCCAAAAATGTCCAACAGCTCTCGGCCTATAATATCGTTCAGATAAGTATAGTCTTTGTCGAATGCCTTGAACAATTAATCTATTTACTTATTTAGAAAAATACAAGTTACTAAGTAGAATCTGCGAAACTGCTATAGATTTTTAAGATGCAATGATGTCAAAGTTTTTCATTAAAATAACTACTTTTACTTTTTTTGTCTTATTAGTGCATTAAACGATTTTGTTACGCAATACAATGCAAAAAAATATAAACCGACTAAATAGTACAACAAGGCCTCGCTTAATGCTGCTGTTTCAGTATTACGCAGTTTCTAAATAAAAAGTTTAGCCACTATAACGTTAAAAACCCGGGTCGCAGTGCCAAAACCCTGCCGACAATATAGTGTATTTGCTTGTATAGGGCCGTGTGGTTTTATACTGTTATTATGTGAAATTAAGTTTGTTTTTGGACATAATAAAAAATTTAACCCCTTAATACACCACTTAAAATAAAATTTTTTTCTTAATTGTAATATTATTATCAATCTAACGTCTACACCGAATTAAATACGCCCTTCAATAAAATAAATGTCACTATCTGCAAATTAGTGTTTTTAAAAAATTTGTAAGTCCGGTCCTGTTGGGACGATTTTATTAAAATTTTAGGAGCACTTTTTAATTGCTATTAAAGGGTTAAATTTCAATTTTGAAACGATTCTGAGATTTTTTTCGGTATTTTGGGGCCCAAAAACTTTTTTCAACCCCTAAAATTCACCCTTAATGTGATCCGATTGGGCCCATTTTAAATAGGCTTCGTGCGATAATGGATTCCAACATGTGTGCCAAATTTCGTCAAAATTAATTATGTCCTTCGAAAGTTATAGCCCGCACACATATATATATACCTATATATATATATAAATATATATATATATATATATATATATATATATATATATATACATATATATATAAACATTTTTAAAAATGGTGCCAAAGTGTTTAGGAGGTTATGAAACGTCGAGAAATTTTGGTCCGACCCCTAGGTCCCGCCATCCGACCGACGCCAATAGTGTATGTTGCCATATGGCAAATACACTAATTATGAATCAGTTTATACAAAATGATTCAAATGTTGATAGAAGTTCAAAGGCAAGACGAAGTGTCATTGATGCAATATCCTGCTATCGACAACAGCTTGCAGAACGAAACAGAAAAAGGCTAATGACATTAGATGACTTCTTCACAAAAAAGAAAGTATGTCAAATGAGGAACCTTCCTCGTCACAAATATAACTTCTTACTCGAACTTTTGATTTTCATATATGTTTTAGGAACAAAAATCGACATTATCAATAAATAAATCTATAATCAATGTGATAAAGAAGTATTTAACAATAAATGTTACAAAATTAAACAAAAAAAAAAAAAAAACTAACAAATTTTCTTATTCTTAGTCCTGTTTCACTTATTATGCCTGTTATCTACGTATTAGGATGACCTTATTCAGCGCTGTTTCGTATATCGCTGGAACTTATTAGAACGTATCTCCCGCGTTAAGTAGGGTTTTATTGTATATGTGAATTAGATGTTCATTATTTTTTCATTTTTTGAAAAATTCTTGTCCTGAAACGATCAAACTGTCGGTTTTAAATATTACTAGCTTATAATAATAAAAAAATACTTTTAATTTTTAAACTTTCATTTTTTATTGAAAAATAACACGTTATAAAAATAAACAGATCAATCAAACATAACTTTTTAGTTTCATTAGAATTACATTTTAATTTACTTGAAAAAATTACACCTCTTGGTGTACTATCAAATAATTAACAGCCTCATGAAAATAATATCCAATCAACAAAATTAAGGAATGTCACGTAAATTAAAATCAGGGCCGGATTTAGGGGAGGGCAACCGGGGCTACAGCCCCGGGGCTTCCACAAAAGAGGGGCCCCCACAATAAACTTCGAAAAAAAAAAATCAAATTCAGACTAGTAAACAACTTTTCCTTTGATTTGTTTTCGCGTTTTACCTTTACCTACAGTACTTTGTAAAAACAATATTTAATATAATCATGTTTTTACAAAGTACTGTAGTACAAAGTACTGTAGATTTTGATATTTTACTGATTGCCTGATTGGAGTGAACAAATATAGGTCGATGATTTCTGTTAATATTTAATATAATCATAACAGAAATCATCGACCTATATTTGTTCACTCCAATCAGGCAATCAGTAAAATATCAAAATCTCAAATGGCTCTGATAAGCACTTGCAATCCCAATGGCTCAGTGGGGTGGTACTCGTCCGCAGCCTCAGAGGTTGGGTATTCAATTCCGTGTCTCGACTCTTTATTTTTGTTCTTTCAATTATATATATGTAATTTACGTTAGCTTAAAATGGATTTCCGCAAAGTAACGCCTGATTCAATTAATTACCAAACATATTTGATCAACAAATAAAAAATAATTGTTTTTTTCACAACATTCGTTTCATTACCAAAATCATCATAAGTAGGAAGGTTCATTAACGCTAAAATTTAATTTCAGATAATTCTTGTTTCCGATTATATTTATACGTCTGTTAAATAATAAAAGAATTTATACTTGGTTTCACAATAAATTATTTATTGGAAAACTCGACTGAAAAAAATTGTCCATTTTACTTGGAAAATAATTTGGGGCTAGGGGGCCTCCACTCCTTTGTTGGCCCGAAGTCTCCAGACCTCTAAATTCGGCAGTGATTAAAATTATGAACAAAAAAAAAACAATTCAAATACCGGTTTATGTTGTCTCAGAACACTAAATTTTTACTTATGGCGAGACATTTTATAAAATAGTACTGAAGCTTTATCAAAATAACAATTTTTTAAATTTTATTAGAAAAATACAAACTTTTTATATCTATAGGTGGGACTTCAGTCTCGCCTAATCAACATGGTTTATACAGTATGACTTTTAAGTTGATAATTCTTTTTTAACAGCGTGTAGAAATCAAATAACGAACAAATATTTCAGGTAACTTTTTTATCAAAACTCAAAAATAAGATAGAAACAGCCATTCAAAGTTTAATTAAATTTTGAAGACGATCCTGGCGTTATGTTACTTTGGAAATATGTCATATCTTGCTGCCTATTTGAAACAAAACGGGGACAACTTCGAACAATTTCTGTAAATACTGTAAATACTTGATAATGACCTCAAAATTTAATTAAACTTTGAATACTGTTTCTCTCTGATTTTTGAGTTACTTGAAACATTTGTTCGCCTATTTGATTTCTACACGCTGTTTAAAAAAAGAAGTGTCAACTTAAAAATAAGTCTGTATAATATGGCACTCAGTAAAGCAATTGAGATGCACCACAATTTATTATATTTAAATTTACTTTTTGGAAATACAAAAGCTACTGCCTTCACATCCCTTATCAATCATTTTAAAAGACAACCCTTGTCTTTCTGCTTCTACTTTGAAAGATTCAATTTCAGAATCAGTCAAGCCAGCTGGTAAACACCATTCTTTCCAATCGGGATCATGTAAAAATTTCTTGACTTCTTGATTGATTCTTTCATCGATTTCTACAATTTTAGCCTTACTTTTTGGTTTTTGGAAACAGAGATTAGCAAATAATTTCTCTTTTTCCAACGACTCCTTCAATTTCTTGTCAACGATCGACATTTCGTTTGCAATATCTTGATTGTTTGGTTCTAATCTCTGAGCTTGCCTCAATTTATTCATTGATTCCTTAAACTCGCCCAATTTCAACAGCGCGCGGCCGTGGTGAAACAAAATCTTTGGAGTTACGTTCATCGATCCATTGCCACATAACAATCCGGCTCGGTTACACATAACACAAGCCCTCTTCGGCATATCGATCTTATTGAAACAATACGCCAAATTCGAGTAAAGCTTCATCAACAATTTCTGTTGTTTCTCTTGATCTTCGATATTAGCCAAACGCGCGTTTTCTAGATAATTAACAGCCGAATTATAATTTTTAATGGCCGCCTTCGGATTTTTCTTATGTAAATCGTTACCTTTTTGATGATACGCTTTAGCGACCGGATACACTTTTTCAAAATTAGTTTTGTCCTCGATAGAAAGCCCTTGCGACGTACCGATCGCTCCCGAATCCACAAACTTAATCATTTCTACGACAAACAGTATTTTTGAATTGCTTGGTATACGAGGAGGAAACCCGAATTTTCCGTATGCATAATCTGGATCGATTAAAAACTGAGAGATTTCGCCGCGTTTCATAGACGAAACTGCTATTTCCAGCCCCAGAATAACTTCTTTGTCACTGTCTGAATTGCGTAAATGGAACGTTCTGGGTCGTTTATTTAAATACGTCGAATCAAACGGTTCATCTTGGTACTCTGCATACGCGTCGTAATGAACGGTGACCAGGGCATTCGGAGGAACCACCTCTCCTTCACCCTCTTGCATTATCCTCTTTCTTACTTTACCAGTTTTATCGAGATCGATCATTTTCAAGGCTAATTTTTGAAATGAAGTTTTATCGCTTTTGTCCTCAGATTCGTCACAATCATCTAAATTCAAGGCATTCAAATTGTGTTGTAATAATAGGTCAGCATCATCGTACATATTGTCTTCATGTTCACCAGAATCGTTGTAAAGAATTTCCGGATCCAGTTCAAACGTTGACCCATCCTTCACCAATTCTCTGAAAATACGTTGAGATAGAAAACTGCTATGAGTTTAAACCAAAACTTTAAACACACATAAAGAATAATATATTCCAATTTTCTGGCCGCTTGGTGTATACTATTTTTCTTTATATCCGATCGAAAGTACGTACTTTCGTGTGCACGAGAAAACTGTTTCGGCCCACTGTTAGAGATGGTGTCCGAGTAATTAGTACATAAATGTTAGGCTCTCTGCCTTAAAATCGAAGCCAAAAGTACGTACTTTCAACCGGATATAAAGAAAACTAAATATTACAATTTGAAAAATGTTAAAAAAAAATCTTACTTTAAATCAATTCCATTGCCCACTACTCTATTTGTTGGAGGCGGCTCCTCTTCATTTTCAAGAGTGCTACAAATATCAACTTCACTCATTTTTCAAAAAAAAAACACGTCTTGTCTATAAATTACGCTAAATGCAAACTTATGAAAAGTTGAGGTTAGGTGACACAAGAAATTTCATATCCGTAAATGACGTTATATTTCTCTTTTTGAACCGAATAATTGAAAAATTAGCTTTAGCATAAAAAACCGCTACAAAAAATGTCTCCTTGTACACTCTTGGTAACGCAAAATGGTTAATAAACAAATAACACAAATTGCCAACGACTAAAGAAGTTCAACTTCCTCGTGAGCTCATGTGAGACGCTACAAAAAATAACTTTTTATTCTGTTGCGCGCTCGGACAAACGATGTTTCGAAAAACAATTTCCAGCGCAAAAAAAAATTTTGATTGAAATTAACACCGAATACTATTTTAATTATATAGCGATAGAAACTTTCTTAATGTTAAAGAAGCAAAGATATAATAAAGCTACTCAATTTAATTTAAATTCAGCAAGTGTTGATGTTTGCAATAAAAGTTGATTTTTGAAAATTTGTGATTTATTTAACATAAAACCGAAGCACAATAATTTTACGTGAAGTAAAGCCGTCGACCAAAGGGCGCTAAAAGATAATCTCGCTCTACCCTGATCGAGGGCTAGGGCCGACCCTGGATTTATATATTTATGGGAAAAGGGATTCGCATACCAAAATGCAAAAACGGCTTTGTTTACTTTTACAAGTTATTTATTTCAACTGAAAAAATTATAAGCTAATCGCAGAATCAAATCGTCAAAAATGCAACTTCTCAAATTTTTTTATTCAAGGTGTACAACGATTTTGGGTGCAAATAATTTGAGTTTTTAAACATAAATTGTAAGTATTTATTTAAAAAAAACTTCTAATATTCTGTATCAGCTATCATAACAAAATTTCAAGGGTATATTATGTATCAAACTTATTATTTAAAAGGAATATACGCAACATACGTAACGAAAAATTACAAATTGACACCATTTATAAAAAAAATTATTGCGCAGGCAGATTCAATAACAGATTTTGACCACTCGGTAAATACGCCACTTGCCGCGACCTTGAAAGTTGATATGCTATATCTTCGGCCGCTTCGATCCTTCTCAATTCGACTAAACCTTCTCCGGCTTCTCCGAACGATTTAGCCAATAATATTGCAGCTTGGGCATCACCTTCCGCCGAAAGTACTGTCGCTTTTTTAGTTTGTTCGGCTTTCTCGACTAAAAATCTCGCTTTTTCAGCTTCCTGTTGTGCTACTTGTTTTAGTTCAACAGCTTGCGTAAATTCTTTACCGAACGTTAAATGCGTAATCGAAATGTCATCCAAAATGACGCCGAACTTCAAGGCACGTTCTGTTAAGTCTTCGCTGACTTTTTGCGATACTAAGTCTCGTTGTGTGATCAATTCGCCGGCATCGAATTGTGCTACGACTGCTTTTAAGACTTCCGTCGTGATCGATGGCAACACACGTTCTTCATAATCTACGCCCAACACCGTATAAATCTTTGGAAGCTGATCTGGTTGTGGTCTAAATAATATACGGAGAGTGATGTTTACGTTTTGTAAATCTGTTAACAAAAACAATACAAAATCATCAACGTTTTCAAGGAAACCCTGTTTCAATCCAGTTACAAAAAAACAAAAGAAAATGACAACTTCCACATCATTTTTTTTTCTTTTGTTTTATGCACGTGGATTTGTAACAAAAGTTTGTTCATTTTCTGAAAAATAAATTACTTTTCCTATATTTTTCTATTTTAAAATTTGTATAATTATTTTTTTAGAACCAAATTCGGACTGAAACCTCGTTCATAAATACATTTTTTCCATTGTCTGTTTATGTTCGTTTAATTTTATTTACTCTAAATAAATATAGACGTTAACAAAGTAATATAAAAAAGTATCAAGTACGAAGCCACGTTATATAATATATACATTGAGTACAGGAAAACCTAACATATAAATTCGATTTTACTATTTTTTTTTATCTTTTATAGACAAAAATGGTCTACAAACTATACACAAAACATGTTAAATCGGAATTTACATAATATCAAATACAGTAAAACCCCGCTTTACGCTGTTTCAGTATTACGCGTTTCAAAAATAAAGAGTTTATGGATTGGTTTATACAAAATGATTCCAATGTTGATAGAAGTTCAAAGACCAAGTGTCATTGATATAATACCTTGCTATCGACAACAGCTTGGTGAACGAAACAGAAAAAGGCAAATGACATTAGAAGACTTCTTCACAAAAAACATAATATGTCAAATGAGGAACCTTCTTTATCACAAACATAACTTCTTACTCGAACTTTTAATTGATTTTCATAAATATTTTATAAACAAAAACCGATATTAACAATAAATCTATAATTAATTATTATATTCCAACAATAAATGTTACAAAAAAAAGCTAACAAATTTTCTTCTCGGTTCTGTTTCGTATAGCGCAGAAACTTATTGGAACGCGTTTCCCGCGTTAAGTGGAGTCTTACTGTACACTATTATACAAAATTACGTTATGAACATCTTTCTAAAAGAACTCAACCACCGTGTTTGCAACACAAACAGACAGATATATTTAACTGAAATGGTAAGCTTAATAATTTGAAATTAGAACTAAGAAACAAAAGCAATATAAGAAACTGTTAGATACAAACACAAAGGCCAGAATCGTCAAAAAAAAAAGAACGATTTACCTTTGCTTAGTAGTTTACCTTTACTTCCCGTTACAACTGGAACATTTCTTGGCCTTGAACGAATGTCATATATGATTGGTCGCTGGACCCAAGGAACAAAGAAATGTGTTCCTTCGCCTACAACTTGGTTTTTTATACCGGCAAACCTATCGAATATAACCGCTCTGTGTCCACCGTCGACTGAAAAGAAAAACGATTTTTTAAGCTCGGTTGCTGGAGAGTAAACCGAGAAAGACTTTGTATATAGCTCTATATTAATCGTTCGACAGTTTATGAAATTACTTTTTAAATACTTAATAAAAGTTTGGGATTACCATTATATAGTGCAGAATTAACAACACCTCCAGCTAAAGCCACTCCGAGACCCAATTGGCCAATTCGATTAAAAATTTGTGCTGCCATCGGTAGCTATGATACGAAACTGTAAAGTAAAAATATAGAAAATAAACTTCAGATTAATCAATTGGGAGTTATTTTACGGTTAATTCAGCTTCAGAGTAAAATTTCCACAAAGTTAGTTAATACTATGAAGAAGTTCGACTATCAGAAACAAGTTCTCTAGTACTTCATAAAGTTAATTTTGTTTAGAAAAGAGTTATCTAACTGTTAATTACATAATCTCAAGGTACTTTCATAGGATTGTACTCTGAATGACAGGAAAGGAAATTGCATGATTTTAACAGGTTATAACTATGTTATCTGAAAAATTTATTTTTCCACATTTAATTCTAATTTTCTAGAGCAATTACTTACTTTAACGTGTTCAATAAAATTTACTATAATGCAAATAATATTCTATTTTAACAGCCGGCTTTCAATCTTGCAAAATTCTAAACGTGATGCAAGATCTCGTAAAAAATTATTTGGTTTACTACGCTCCTGACATCTACTTTTACCATCGAGATTTTTACATGAAAACATGGTATTCTATGACGTTTTTTATTTATGATCACCAAAGCGCAAAAAAAAAATAATTTTAAACTTACGAAAATTTGGGCAATTATAACCATCTCGTGGTTGAAATATATTGATTTAATAGTTAAAAAATAAACATCGTTTATTGTAAAAAAAGTTAAGAAGCTCCTGGTATACAACCCTAGGAGGATAGAAAATGTTTCTGTCAGACACATTAACGATTTAGAACTTCCTTGTAGCAAATTAAATTTTAAAAATGCGACATATTAAAAAAAATACTTTTATTACACATAAACAATCATAATACATACAAAACATTAAATAATTCATTCACTGTCAGAACCGCCTCCGGACGAGGAACTACTATGCGATTCGGATCCTGATTTAGATCCCGACGGCGACCTTGATCTTGAACGTGACGGTGATCTTGATCCAGAAGGCGCACGAGATCTTGATTTGGACCTCGACTGGGATCTCGCTTGAGACGGAGATCGCGACTGAGATCTAGATTTCGATCTCGACGGAGATTTCGATCGCGACTTCGATTTTGATCTAGATTTAGATCTTGACGGAGACCTTGAAGGTGACTTTGACTGAGATCTCGATTTATTTCCTCCACTCGCAGCACTGGCAGACCTCGACCCCGAACCCGATCTCGATCCAGACCGAGACCTCGATCCAGAACGAGATCTTGATCCCGACCGCGACCTCGATCCAGAACGCGACCTCGATCCAGAATGAGACCTCGATCTAGATCTAGAGCCAGAACGAGACCCGGACCTAGCTTTTGACACCGACCTCGATTTCGATCGTGACCGATGCGACTTATCCGAAGCCCTAGAACCAGATCTTGAATCGCGCTCTTGATCTGAATCATCTTTTTCACCGTTTTCATCTTTTTCATGCCCGTTCTGCATTTCGTTTGTATTGTCGTTTTGCTCTTCTTCGAAATCCATCGGTTCCTCTTCGTCGTCTTCGTCACCAGGCGGCTCGAGTTGTTTCTCGCGAAATCTTTGCATCTTATGTTCGTTCGCATTGAGCGGTCGATGTTTGACAACGAGACGGGTGTTGTTCACAGCCTGCGTCTGACCCACCTTTTGTCTTCTCTTGTTCAGACGTACTCGAGTCTCTAATTCGTTGTAATAGACTCCATCTTCACGTATGACCAAGAAATAATTCTCTTCGTAGCCTTTGCTAGCTTTACTTTTAACATTCCAGTTATATTCCCGCGCCATCTTGTATTCATATTCATCGTCGTCTTGATACGACACGCCGGCAATGAAATCGCGCTTGCGTTTCTCGAGAGTATCTTCACACGGCAAGAAATAGGCGACAAATTGTTCTCCACTTTCGTCCATAACACCGCGAATCATAGCTTGAGACATTTCTTCTATCTGAGCCGGGACTTGTTTTCCAACAGGCGCTGGATCAGAATCGAATATGACTTGAGCACACGGATATTTCCACAACTTAAAGTCTGGATAAATCGGTAATATTTCGACAGGAACCACGCCGGGTTTACTGTAATGTTTGTCAATCTCGACTTTAGAATCATCAAATGTTTTTTCGATTGCTTTGATCTGGCTGTCACGATCCATATACAAAGTTTCTTCCTTACGTGTTTTCTTGATACTGTACCCGACTTTAGCTTCAACTTTATCCATAGTCTGCGGTTGGAACCGAGTTTGTTCAGTCGAAATATACTCCGTTCGACGTAACCATGATACGTTACGGGCATGATGTCTGGAGCGTTTGGAGTCTTGAGGTGTGAGGACATCTTCTTCGAGCAACTTTTCGTCAGCCGGATCTAGTTGAGCCCCGATTTCACATGCGTATGCATCTTTGTCGATTAAATCGATAGTCACACCGATATCGTGTTCTGTTAATACTTCGTATCGATAATTTCTTTCCAGTGATGTAGGGTTGTATTGAATGAATCTCGTCGACTCAAAGGGGTAGTTAATGAACTTTAAGTCAAAAGGAATATCGGGAAGTGTATTGGAATATTTCACTTTACAAATTAAATCGGACTTTCGGTCCGCCGGTCGTTGAGGCCGATTTTCAGGAGGAGCCGTTCCAGCTTGTATTGTAGGAGGCATGTTTAAAACACAAACACGCTGTCTTAGCCACTTTAATGGAAAATTATTCTTTAAACTCGATTATGCCAAAACTAAACTAATAACTAACCAAACTTTAGTTGACAGACCAAGGCTAATGGATATAATGCATTGACGTTTGACAACCATTGATTACGGTCTAGGAGGCTAAGAAAATTTAATTGTGAGAAGGTTCGTTCCATACCACAATTGGCAACGGTAACCTAAGGTCCAAAACAAAACAAATTATTGTCAAAATTGACAAAAGTATTTTCTCTACTTTATAAACTGACAGTATATGTATGGCGTCTTCAAAAATTTATGTTAGAATTTCTATTAAATTTTTCGTGCGGCAAGCTCATGTACATTGCAGTCGAATTTAAATGCGGCCATTTTTAGTAAAAGTTGCAAGTGACAGAACAAGACGATCGATTATTCGGCCATTAGTCGAAAAGGTGAGAGGGGTGTCATTAAGTTAAAGTGAAGTGATTTCTGCGGTTTTTAACATTTATCGCGTAAAATAATTTAGATGCATTAATACTTGCCATTAAAATAAACTATCAGAATGGCAGATAACGAGCAAAAAGCGTTAAATTTAGTGGCAGAAGCTGAAAAGAAATTAACATCGTCTAAAGGATTTTTTGGGTCATTGTTTAGCGGTGGCACCAGAGTAGAAGATGCAATCGATTGTTATCAGCGCGCTGCCAATTTATTTAAAATGTCTAAAAAGTGGAGTCAGGCCGGAAACGCGTTTTGTGAGGCAGCTAATTTGCACGCAAAGGCTGGTTCTCGACACGACGCTGGCACTAATTACGTCGACGCAGCCAACTGTTTCAAGAAGACGGACGTCAACGAAGCCGTCAGTTGTTTGCTGAAGGCCATAGAAATTTACACGGACGCCGGTCGCTTCAACATAGCCGCGAAACATCACCAGAGTATCGCAGAAATGTACGAACAAGACTCGTTAGACTTAGAAAGAGCCGTGCAACACTACGAACAGGCCGCAGACTACTTCCGCGGCGAGGAAAGTAATTCTTCGGCGAATAAATGTTTTTTAAAAGTGGCGCAATACGCTGCACAGCTTGAAAATTACCAGAAAGCTATACAAATTTACGAACAAGTTGCCGAGTCATCGCTAGAGAGTTCACTTTTGAAATACAGCGCTAAAGATTATTTCTTCAGGGCGGCTCTGTGCCATCTGTGCATCGATGTCCTAAACGCCCAGCACGCCATCGAACGATACACCGAAATGTATCCGGCGTTTATGGACGCTCGAGAATACAAATTAATCAAAACGCTGATCGAACACGTCGAAGAACCGAATGTCGAAGCGTTCACCGAAGCGGTCAAAGACTACGATTCCATATCGAGGCTGGATCAGTGGTATACGATGATACTTCTTCGAATCAAAAAACAAGTCAATGAAAATCCGGATCTCCGTTGAATTGTTCGTCGCTCGATTAGTGTCTTCACGGATTATTATTTAATTCTCAGATATATTGTGTAACATCAGTCATCTCACTAATAAAATACACATTATAATCGCAATTATATAACTAATCTACTATTCTAGTAATATATTCATAAGTATTATTATAAACAGTTCTCTATATAATGCATTCAAATGACAATTTCATTTTTATCACTGACTTTTTGCTGAGGAGTTCGGTTCCGTTATACTTGACTCTTCAGTTGTCAAATGAACAGACCCGGATCTAGGATTTTTTCGAACAGGAGCAGAAACTTGATAGTGGCGCCTTCTCTCTCCAGCGTTAAATTGTTTAAACAAACTCAAAAATATGTAATGGGTGGCATTTTTTGTGAGCGGAGGGGAGAATAAGAACACTTAAATAAATTTGCACTCTTATTATATTATGATTTTGGCGCCCCCTGAAACTGCCGCTCGAAGTAGGTGCCCCGGTTGCCCCCCCCCCCCCCTCCCATCCATGATCTGGGGCTGCAAATGAACACTAAGTATTATAGATTGAACTGGAAAATTGTATAGTTTTATCATTACATTGGGATTATTTTATTATTTTCTTTTTTTTTAGTACAGTTGTAACATAAATTGTAAGCATCATCTACACATTAAAAAGATTACTGAAAATACAAATAGTATTTAAATGTTATTTTAAAAAAAAACTTTCATACTTCTAAATTTATACAAGTTACACAAATCGATATTATATCTCAAAGGATTTAATCAGAAGTTTTTTTTTTTTTTACAACTGCAAAAGTAAAATATTCTTGTAGATGATGAAAAATATTTCTATCAGATGTTAGGAAATTGATTGTTAAACATTTTGTTTTTGTATATTAATTGTTGATTGGTATATTTAAAATACTTTATATATTTTAAAAAAATATTAGTACCTAATTACATTAAATATTAAGTTCATATTTTGAGAACTACACTACTGTTTAGATAGGTCTAATGCTAACTTTAAAGGCGTTACAAATTTCTGTTGAGATGGAATTTTATAATTTAATCTCATTTTGTCATACGAAAATATGTTAAATTACTGCTAATATTTGGTATTTCAAAGTCCGTTTCTATTAAATTGCTCCATAAAATAAGACGTCACAAAAAAAGTGACCATTCTATTGTTTATAACATTCTTTTGTTATAAACATGCTACTGTTTGTAACATTATTTTGTTATTTTAGTGCTGTTCGTTGTAGCATTGATATAAAGTCAATGTGTTGTAGCAACATTTGTAGAAATGGCGGATAGTATTTCTTTGATAATAAAGCTTAGACTTGAACTAAAAATATTGTTTCAATTATTATTAATCATCTCAAGGACAATGAATCAGCGTCAAAAATGAATCATGCACTTGACAATATTGATTCTTGTAAATGCATTTATCACCGTCGAATAACCTAATATGCACTACAAAATACAGCAAAATATTTTGCTGTAATTTTTACGTAAAGACAAGCTAGCAAACGTCAGACTTTGAGAGACAAAACCAATGTTGGCCATTACAAAAATCTATGAAATACAACAATTATCTGTTTGAATAATTAAAAATTAATTCTTTAAAATAGTCCATGTAAAATTAGAATAAAAGGGCATAACTTAAAAATTCCATCACAATTTACAAATTTTATGTAATAATGCAATTTTGGGCTTTATTAATAAGAACAAGTACTACTTATTGGAATAGTTTATTATTGCATTGCATGTAGAGTTAAGGATTTTCTTCTACTTTGTGTGATTACTGTAAAATGAAAAACCAACCAACGCATAGAATATTCTAGTTTTGTTTTTTTTTTTTTTGATATTTCAGTGACGTATTACTACATATTTTTTGTAAATGTTGATATTTTAAATAATGAATAAGCTTTATTCATCAGTAACAAACATCTAAAATTACAGTTGCCTAATAAACAATTATGATTTATGTGTTACCATTTATTTTAATAATTTTAAACATGATTCGTATATCAAGATTAAAGACAGTGCAATTCTGTGTTGTGATAATTTTTTTCTAATTATGTATCTTGCTTTTGTTTAATTTAAGAGTTTTTCTAGAATGATAAAATTCGGGTAGGTAGAAAGAGTTTACCGAAATCCATTATACACAAATTTATCTCGGGATTTTTTTGACTTTTATTTTTAATAAGTACTACTATTCTTATATTTTAAGAGATAGATTGTAGATTATAGACGCTCAAGAGCGTCTACATCTGCATTTCAAATAGTAGCAAAGTGTTAAAAACTAAAACATTGCTTTGACTAGAAATTTTCATTTGTATTAAATCAGTAATCACTGTATAAAAATATAATTGCACTAAAAAGTTAGTATCTGTGTCGCTGTCACGTATATATGATTGATAAAGAAGTAATACTAGAGCTCTGAAACGCAACAAAACAATAAATAAACAATTGATTTTCATTTGTTTAAAAAACAAAACGCGAACGCGTAATTTTAAACATAGTAAGGAGGTTCGGTAACAAGGAAGTTAGATTAATATAGTACACTTGCTTTAGCTATTATAAAAAATAAATTCTGCGTCAGATGGAACCTATTTCGGGTAAGAAAATCTCACGTAGTATGGAATGCTACAAAATGCTCGGGAAATGAGGTATAAAACCATGCAATTATTAAGTTCAAAGGTGAATTTCGTTTCAGAACTCTCAGTAATAGCGCTATTTACAATATTATGTGTTAATACAAAGGGCAATTTAATTGTTCTAAAATTTTACATAGATTTGTAAGTTCTTGTATCAATCGTTATAAAAAAAATGAATAGTGGGTTTTACAAAAATAAAACAACTTAAAGAATATATGTATCAAATAATTTATTTAGCGTTCGTTTAGTTTACATAATTATTATTTTTTTAAACGGTAGGCTTTCACTAAAGTCATTGTGCTTTAAATCATCACAATTAATAATCATTTTATTTAAAAATGGAGAAATGTACACACCGCACGGGCAAAAAGTTGAAATTCTTGCACTGCGCGACACACGATGTCTGAGTCGTGCAGTACAGCAATTTCAATTTTCTGGCCGTGTTGTGTATACTATTTTTCTTTATACCCATATCAAAAGTACGTACTTTCGTATCAGTGTGCACGAGAAAATTGTTTCGGCCCGCTGTTACAGATGGCGTGCGAGTAATTCCAGCAGTGCACAAATGTTAAGCTTTCTGCCTTAAAATGGAAGCCGAAAGTACATACTTTCGACTGGGTATAAAGAAAATTTTTAATGAAACATTGCCTAATTTAAATGCTATTCACGGAAGAACGAGTACGTTTCTCCTTTCGACAGACGCGTTTACGGAATGTTTCCACTTATTTACTCCACTTTGCGTTTCTCAGGAACGATCACGTTCCAGTAATATATCATTTGGAACGCAAGCACTAGATTAGCAGCCGTCGATGCACAAAAAGTAATGATCATCATCGGGTCTCCGGTTTCTTGGATAGACGTAAAAATTCTCGCTATCGAACCAGCCGTTAGCATAAAAACAGTTGCAGCAGATAACTGTCCAGTGCTGCCATTACTATAATTTGTCCAAGCTTGTAACAGTTTACCACTCATTAAAATAGGTACATTACATGCTTGTAAGCCCCACAAAAACTTCAGAGGGATAAAGAAAAACGCCACGATACAAATAATCAGATAAACGACAGTAAATAAAATTGCTTTCTGTTTTTGGCCGGCGTAATAATAAACTAAATACGCTATTATGGCTGTCTGTACTCCAAGTAGAGCGCCGTCGCCCCATGCCGAGAACGGGAAGCCACTAACGAAATTGTATGACGCGTGAATCGTGATAGCTGTTAAATCTAAAATGATACTCTGGAAACTGAGGCCCTCTGCGCTCTTATTCTCTATTAACTTTAATATCTGTGGTAATTTTACTAGCAGGGAACCGGCTATTAAACCCAGTCCGAGACATTTGCTTAATGTTGACTTGAAGCAGTCGGCTGAAACGGAAAAAGCAGCATTAATGAAGCGTATTATCTATGTGCCAATCACGCTACACTTGACTTAGCATTTTCTTTGATTGCATGTCGTTTACAAGATCTAGTAGGTTGATAATTCAATAATGGGACACGTCACTATTTTTTAGTTTTTTTATAGATTGACTGTAATGCATTGTTATTGAAATTCGGATACAAAAGACAATATACAAAAATATGATTTAAGATAAATACTGCACAAACGAAACAAACATAATGTAAATCAACTTTTCTCACCGTCCAAAAAATTAAACTCCACAAAATATTCATCAAAACACTGTTCTGTCAGTACAAACAGTAATACCGGTTTAAAAAGATTTATTATTTGAGACATGACTGGTTTAAATACGTCTTGACACTTTCACGAACAAATCATTTGTGTGATTGTTGCACAGAACACTGTTTTGTGGATTGTTGCTCGTGAGTCGTGACAAGCAAGTGACAGGCAAAACAACCAAAAAATGACTAAATAAGTTCTGTGCAAAGTTTAATTACAGATGTGTGAATTATGACTACTTTAAATTAAATGTATCTTATGTGATACCTTATCAGTTAATATGAGTTAATATGCTGTTAATTAAAATCTTTTTATTAGTTTCATAAATCATTCTTATCTATCATAGATAAAAAATATGTCAAATCTAAAATTAGGTCTTGTTCAATTTCGGCAATAATCGATTTGACAGCTCTTCATCTATGAATATAACCTCCTTGATTAATCATCTGAGGTTGTGGGAGATGTTCACATCATTCACAATTATTTTTACTAATCCTGACGAAAATAACGTGACTTAGTTAGTGAAATTTAAAAATAATGTTTGAGTTTGAGTGAAATAACTTGGAGAGTATTAATTTATTAACCATATTTTGAGAACGTTTTTAAATATTTTTCTTTTTTGATCAGGATTAGTGAACCGTGCTTTGAGTGCTACAATATTTTTTATTGACAATCATTTCGTTTGCAACTCGTAGCTGCCGAAGATTTTTAGATAATCGGATTGACAAATTAGAGAAAAATGTCAGTTACATAAAAAAAGTAAAGCTGTACAAATAGAGCAGTTTACTTTCAATTATAAAAACAGATGTGTGAAAGAAGAAGACGGAGATATTGAAAACATGCAGTGCAAATGTAGACTAGAAATATTTTACATAGGCGTAGACAATATTATAAAAAGTGGGTGTGATTGTGTTAAAAATGATATTTTGTAGCATAAAAATATAACCAATGGTGATTATAATTAATTCTTAACTATATAAATAAAAAAAAAACCTAATTTCCAATATTAATGTGTAACTTTTAAATCATCAAAATGGGCAACAAAAACAGTTGCTGCACGCATAGCAGTCCGCAAACGAGTCACAAAGTGATCGTGCCTTTCGAAGAGCACTCGCCCGAAGGCGAAGTTAGTGTCAATAATATCCAACACATAAGTGAAAGAGAGACAGACGATGCGGATTCAGATCCGTCCCAGCATCCGATGGCCAAAACGATTTTTATGGAACGTTCGAGAGCTTCGATAGAAAATGGTTTGTCGAGAAGAAAAAGCCAACATCAGATAGCCGATTTTAGACCTTTAAAGAAAAGTAGTTCCTGTTCTACAATATATCTTGACGATAGCACGGTTTCTCAGCCGAATCTGAAAAATACGGTTAAGTGTGTAGCGTTAGCCATCTACTATCATATCAAGAATAGAACCTCTCATCGACAGCTGGATATCTTCGATGAAAAGTTGCATCCGCTCACCAGAGATGGCGTGACAGACGATTACGATAGACACAATCCGGAACACAGACAGATCTATAAGTTTGTAAGGACATTGTTCAATGCTGCACAACTCACGGCTGAATGCGCAATCATCACATTAGTGTATTTAGAAAGATTGTTGACTTACGCGGAACTTGATATTCAACCGTCAAACTGGAAATGTATCGTGCTGGGTGCGATCCTTCTTGCCAGTAAAGTTTGGGACGACCAGGCCGTCTGGAATGTCGACTACTGCCAAATTCTTAAAGATATAACAGTAAGTTTTTTTTAACACGCTTTTATTAGCTTCACCTGTTTGTTTGTAAAAGAATCTTTGAACGTGAAATTCAGCCACTTCAAAACGCCAGATTAAACTGAAACTCTGCACAGTTATCAAAGACCGATGTCAATACAATAAAAACCCGGGTCGCAGTGCCAAAACCCTGCCGACAATATAGTGTATTTGCTTATACAGGCAGTGTGGCTTTATTTTGCGAGCTTAAGTTGGTTCTTGGGCAAAATAAAAAATTTTACTCCTTAATACACCCCTTAAAATAACATTTTTTTTCTTAATTGCAATATTATTATAAATCGAACCTCTATACCAAATTATATACAACTTTCAGTAAATAATTCACTATTTGTAAACTAGTGTTTTCATAAAATTTATAAGTCCGGTCCTGTCGGGCCGATTTTATTTAAATTTTAGGAACACCTTTTAATTACAACTAAAGGGTTAAATGTCAATTTTGAAACGATTCTGAGAATTTTTTCGGTATTTTGGGGCCCAAAAACATTTTTCAACCCCTAAAAACTACCCTTAAAATGCCCCGATTACGCCCATTTTAAATAGGCTTCTTGCGGTGATGGATTTCAACACGTGGACCAAATTTCGTTAAAATCATTTAACTCTTTCGAAAGTTATTGCCCGCACACATATATATATATATATATATATATATATATATATATATATATATATATATATATATATATATATATATATACGTATATAAATATATATATATATATATACATATATATATAAACATTTTCAAAAATGGTGCCAAAGTGTTTAGGAGGTTATGAAACGTCGAGAAATTTTGGTCCGACCCCTAGGTCCCGCCATCCGACCAACGCCAATAGTGTATGTTGCCTTATGGCAAATACACTAATTAATAAGTTTGTCCCATTATCCTGACCTTCAGGATAAAAAAACTTGAAAAATTACAGCAAACAAGCTAACGCGCTGTACAGTGACGTACGTTGAGTTGCCTACCTCATAGTCGAATGCAATTTGTTTTTTAGTTTTATAATTAAAATTAGAGTTTAAAAAAATTAAAACAACACGCTTTTATGAACCAAAAAAGCAAAATAATTTGACAACAAAATTAGCTTTATAATCTGCATGTTCTTATGAGCTCCAGAAGATTGGCTAACTAGATTGTCCTGTGGAACTATTCCATCCTCAACAATGTAGCCACATATGGTTGTCCTCCTTGTAGGTTAAAGCCTCACATTCGAACACGATATGGGGGGCTGTTTCATCCTCCATTTCGCAGAATCTAGATAGTGTTGATGCCTGCTGTATCCCCATCACATGTAGGTGTTTTCTCAGGAAAGCATGACCGTTAATAAGCCCAACCACCTTTCTGTCGGTCTGTTGAGTCTAATTAAGTCCTCAGTTAGCTTTGAGGAAGGAATCATTTTCTTCCCATGTTTGTTACCTGAAACCAGATCCCGATCTGAGAGATGCTGTTCGCAGGTCCATCTCCTGACAGTTTGCTGGACATTTCTGTAGGAAATTCCACAGACTGGTTCATATCCAAACAATTGGACGCAAGAATGTGTTTTGTTTTACGACCATTTTGTTACAGGTAGAGGACATGAATGAGTTAGAAAGACAGTTTCTTGAATTACTACAATTTAATATTAACGTGCCGTCTAGTGTTTACGCAAAGTACTATTTCGATCTGCGTACATTAGCGGAAGCAAACGACCTTTCATTCCCGAGCGAGCCTTTGAGCAAAGATCGAGCCCAGAAACTAGAAGCAATGTCGCGCGTAATGGAAGATAAAATGACAGCTGAAGCTCTCAAGAAAGGAATCAAAAAATGGTCGAGTCTTGATAATGTCAATGCGGCCATGACGGCACCAAGGAGAAGTATTGCGATATTGTCGTGAGGTGAGATATGACAAAAAGTGACTGGCAAAGGTGTCTAAAGCTCTAAGAAATTAACTTTTCGTCAATAATGGTTTGCTTTTCAGTGACTCGTAATGAATTGACAATGAGTTATAATACTGTTTTTTTATTTCATCGTATAACGTATTTAAGAAACACATCGGGCAATATTTATTTTATTTTTTCATTATGAGAATTTGATTTTATTTTGAGTATATTAAATTTGATCTGTGATGTCATGCTATCACGAAATTTTAACCAACTTCACAAACTTATGAATAAGTACAGTTGCTTCTATAAAGTAATCAATTCTGTGGGGGAAAACATTGATCGACTGTCAGTATACTGATTATAGCAGGTGTTGAACGTCTATAATCTACAATCTCTCTCCTCTATAGCAGAAGGAACAGTCTTTATTATTAGTATATTATTAGATATTAAAAGTTCTAGCGAACTGGATATGTCAACAATTTTTTTATATATATATATTATTATATATACACAATATTCGTCCATATAATCGATATATTGTAATTATTATTATTTAAAAAATAAGTCACTGATGTTTTTTGGACATTCCTCTTGTTCCATGAAAAATAACATTCCTAGAATTATAAAATAAGTGTATCAATGCTTTATGAAAACAATGGAACAAACCTTTCAGTGCATGACATCAATAATTGAATAATCGTATACGCATATTAATAATGACTCCATCACTCATATTTTAAAGCACATTTTAGGCCCGTTACATAAACATTATATTGATTTCGACATTTCTGTTTTATTTATTCAATGTCATAAGTTTAGAAATCTGTTTATTGACGAATATCATGTCTTAACTTTCTGAAAACGCGATGTATATTGAACTATTTTTTCCGATTTCGGCATCTTGACTTGCTGAATTTTTTTCTGTGCCCTTCAAAGAATCGAAGATCAGCATCCAAAACAATAGAGCGCTGTTATTCAACAAGATTGCTGGAAATTAAGGTTGGGCGTTAGATTGTTGAAGCTATGACTTGGCGAGACGCGCTAGAGGGCGTGAGAAGTCAGCTTGTCGAGTCTTTTTCCAAACAGTTGGGATAAACATACTTGAATAACCAAACCATGGGCATCGGTGACGTAAGCAATTGACTCAACCAATCACAGACGTGACCATGTTTGTAAACTCTTACGCCCAACCTTCTAGTATTTTAGTAATCTTGATTATTCATTACAGCTCATAAGAAAAATAACTTACAGTTGTCAGGGTTTTTTTGTATTATATCCCTGCGCCAAATATTTTTAAATTTTTGTTTTCTGGTGCAAGTAGAGTATTGAATGAATCAGCGCCGGCCCTTAGCCCTTGATCAGGGTAGAGCGAGATTGTCTTTCAGCGCGTTTTTGTCGACGCTTTCACTTCACGTAAGTTGCACTTCAGTTTTATGTTAAATAATTAGTCCCAAATTTTCAGAAATCAACTTTTACTGCAAACATCAACACTTGTTGAATAAAAATTAAATTAGGTAGCTTTAATTATTATACTTCTGCTTCTTTAGCATTCAGAAAATTCCGACCGCTACATAATTAAATTAATATTGGGTGTTAATTTCAGTCAAAATTTTATTTTGCGCTGGAAATTATTTTTCGCGTTTCACTTTTTGGTGCCCCTTGCCAACTAGCGCCTAGAGCGATCGCTCCTCTCGTTCTACTCCAAGGCCGGCGCTGGAATGAATTCTCCACTCGCCGTACTTTAATGAACCGAGTGTATTTTCATCATTTGCTGTAATCGCAACGAATAAAGAAGTTGTTCAGTGCACGAAATTGCAATGAGAAGAAAGCGCCGTCAGATAGTCAAGGTCAGCCGAAAGTGCTGTATGGTAATCGAAAAACTAACTCCACAGCTGGTTTTATTTATAATTATGCACCACAGCTTATAATTGCACACACTACCAGCAGTATGAACTCTATTTAGACATCCTTAAAACCGTTTCACTTTAGCTTTTTTAGTTTTCGAAAGAGGGTGAACAATTGTTCGTGCCAAATTTAAATATTTGCACGTTTAAGCAAAAGAAACGTATTCTATTTTTTTAAGAGATTTAAGACGAGTATGGATATATTTTCCAAATTAATATGTCGTCCCAAACTAGACATGTGAATGTTTGTACAAACAATATCGCGCAAACTTGATAACGAAATGTTTGGTGTTTGACGTTTGCGCAAACTTTTAGTCAGACCACGAACTAAGTTCTTAATTAGTGTCAGGCTAATACAAGGTTATTAGATACAGAGGTTGGGCGTTAGCATTGTTGAAGATATGTCTTGGCGAGACGTCACATGAAGTCTTTTTCCAAATAGCTGGGAAAAGTTTCACGTGAAAAAGCCATGGTCATCTGACATCCAGTGACGTAAGCAATCGACTCAACCAATCACATAAGTGACCATGTTTATAGCCTCTTACGCCCAATCTTCTAGTAATCTAGACTATCTAAATCAGTGGTTCCCAACCTGCAGAAGTTTGCGGACCACTCAGCTTAAAATTAAATCAGCTGTAATCAAATTCAAAGGTGAAGTGTAAAACAGTTTTGTAAAACACATTTTTTGTTATGATAGTCATCAGTACAAATATATTTACCCCATCTTGTTCACCGCATATCGCCTTTAAAATTCCCATTTAATGGCGACTTTTGTATGTCCGCGAACCATTGGTTGAGAACCACTGATGTAAATAAACAATTGCGACAGTTGTGAAATATTCTTAATTGGGTATCAGTTTAATTTAAATAAAGAAATGACGAGCAATTTGTATAATGAAAAATTGCTCGATGAGAAGATAATAATTATGCATAATCGTGAAATTCAACAATGGAACGACCTTCAAAATTGCTGTATTGGTAACGCTTTAAAAGAAACCGGGCCCAGATAAAGCTGGTTGCTAACCAGATGAATTCTGAGAATTAGAAGGAATGTGTAGAGATTTGCTGGTTACTGGTTACAAGTCAAGGTTAAATGGACTTTAAAGATTTATTTAGAGTAAAATTGTATAAACAGTTATGAAAAAATTTGATTGAAAAGTGAAATCAGTCCAGTAACAAAATGGTAACTAGTCCGGCCTGGAAATAAACTAGTCTTAAGTTGCCGTTTTGAAACATTAAGAGTTTATTCGGCAGAATTTTGGTGATAAGTTTCTTCTTTTTTTTCGATAAGTATTCTGTTTATTTGTGTCACTTTTGTAGACCATAATCGTCTCTCTCATGAAATATATTTGCCGCTCACATTTATGTCAATTCATTGTTGACTCGATGGACGGTTTTTGATATTTCTGAGGCATTTCGATACTCCTCGATTTATAAAACAGAAAATTTAAACGCTACTTTTTTATTTTGAATATAAACAAGGAAAGTGACTGTAGTTTTTATAGTGTTTAAGAACTTTTTTATACATTTTGAACTTATTCATTTTAACAGTGAATAAAGAAAAATGAAAAAAAAACAAAACTGTTTTTATATAACTGTTGACGGAGTCCCTACAATCATATACCTGTAGCTATAAAAGCAATTTTATTAGACATGTAAAGAAAACTAAAAATTGTTCTAACAAAGTCATAAGTTACATCGTAGTCTGTTAGTTTAATCGTTAATTTTATTTATTTATTTTATTGCTAAGTTCAATTTTGCATTTGTGTATCTATCCTAGTTTTTGACTTTTAGTTTTGTTTTTTTGAAATTTACGGTTTCGGTTAGCTAAAATAAATAATTGCGATGCGATCGGGCCCTAAAATACATAAATTTTGATATTTCATAGCAATATTTCGTAAACGTTATTCGAGAATAAAGTCGAAATAAGTATGTCTCGTACTAAAAGCATAGATCAAATATTACATACTCAATGCTAAAAGTGTGAGTCTTTAATAAACTATATTAGTGACATCGAACGGAAATTTGTTAAAATTCGTAGTTCAGATAGTTTAGCGCTGCGTGTAACTTATTTTGATGTCAAGAAAGTGACATTTTTGCTTTCGATTCTCGCCTGGTAAAAGCTGACAAAATGGTGGTTCCTTCGATCTGTCATACCAAAAATTGTTTCAAAATTAATTTCGTGTCAGCTTTGAAATATGTTATCTAAAATAATTATTAAAACTTCATATTCGTACTGTTTAATATATTGTCGTGGTTAACGTAACTTTAATATTGTGTCAACAAAGGTTGTGGTTTTTATGTGGTGATATTCGCCTGGTTAGTAAATTGTATAATTGATATTAAATATGATTATTATTGTTAACAAAATTATTAAAACATTCGTGTTGCCATTAATATTACGTCAGTTTTTGTAACAGTCGCTAAGTCTGTTACTCAAAAGAAACAATTGACTGTCATTTTATTTGAGTCTTAAAATTTGCAAATTACCGTAAAAAAAATTCATAACAATAACATTGAATTATTAAATTGCATTTTTATTTTGTCAAATAGTACCAATTTTAGTTCAATTAAAAACAGATTTGATAAGTTTTTGTTAAATAAACATTTTATTGAAATGACTTTTAACCTCCAGTTATCACAGTAAATGAAATTGTGTCAGTTTGAAAACATATTTTACACAGAGAGGATTAATTCAGTTTTACACTGTTTTTACAGATTTTAGTTTTTCAAAAATTGCTCAAAACTTTTCGATTTTGTACATAAGAAAGCATATGAAATGGAATAAACAAAATAAATACGAAATCAGTCTTCGTTATCGCAAAAAGAGACGAATTCAAAACTTTTTAATGGTCTGTTTGTGAATCATATTATTATTAGCATGATTTTCTGCAGACTATAATAGTTTAATTGTTTGTAGTTCAAATGTTTTGTTTAACCGCTGCATTTTGTTTTTACTACGTTCGTTATTATGCATGGTTGACATTGTTTTCAGAAGTGTTTTTTTGTTTTTTTTTAATCATTTTTAGGGTTCCGTACCTCAAAAGGAACCCTTATAGGATCATTTTGTTGTCCGTCCGTCTGTCAAGAACCCTTCATATGCGAGTCCGACTTGCACTTGACCAGTTTTTTTTTTATATAACAAGGTTATACTTTATACAATATGATAGATTGTAGATTATAGACGCTCAACATCTAAGATTATGCAAAATGTTGATGGGTAGTAATGATCAAGCGTAAATTGGAATGTGTTTTGTACAAAAATTCATCTAGCGGTGTGCATGGCTTCGAAATGATTTTCGAAGAGCGATTTTCAGTAACGGGAAGTATTTTCAGGTGTGATGCTGCACGAATTGTTGCGCATGTCCGGCTTGACTGGAGACACGGGAAACGGCTGCACCAACGACTGTTACGGTCGTGGCGAGTGCCATAACGGAACTTGCGTCTGCGAGATACGTTATGCGGGAGACGCTTGCGATGGACCGAACGTGCCGTACCATGCAGGTAAAACAATAACAACCGAACCTCAGTCTGTAATTTTCTTGCGACGTTTTCGAAAATATTTTGTACCGCACGCGATAGAAACGTAACTCGGCAACAACAACGGTAGTGAAGCCTTCGGTTTCACCCTATTACTGACTTAATTCGTAGGGTTGTACCTCACTCGGCATCAACAACAGTAGTGGAGCCTTAGGCTCCACAGTGTTTAATTCGGCAGCGACAACAATAGTGGAGCCTCGGTTTCACCGTTTGGGAAATTGAAAATTAAACAATAACACTTTATAAGTACAGCCAGTTATACATGCGCAATGTTGTGTATTCTGAAGCACATTTCTTAAAGCAATTGCTGCTTTATTGAACGGATATTTGATCTATTCATAAATAAATTTACATTCGAATGTAACACCAACAATAAATCACAATTTGCTAAATAAAATTTAAGGTTAAATGACAAAATGAATAAGTGACACTTGGAACAATTTATGTCGGTATTCTAGAAATTATACAACTATGCATCCATCTATTGACTAAAAGCTTCAACAGTTACCTTATAAAATGTCTAACTTACCAATATGCATAATCTGAACGGTACTTCCGGTAGAAAAGATCTGAGTCACCCCTCATACTGCGACAAAAGAAGTTTCACTTCAAAAAAACAGCTGACAGTGTTCTACAGTTATTGTATTTGCATTGCAGGCATTGGTGGTGTATTTCTGTTTGTATCGTTGGTATGCGCCATTCAGTTACTGATGTGTGTCATATCGGAGTATCATCGATTGAAAGCGCCATCATTCCTACGAGCATGTCGAGTGACGACTCAGAAACTACTCTATTTCGTTACATTTCTGGCCAGTTTGATCCGAGGGGCTTATTTCACGTCACCGGTAAGATCTCTCTCTCATATCAATAGTAGCACTAATTTGAAATTTTTATCGGTAATATTGAATAATGAAATTATCAATATTCGTAGTAACTTAATCACTTTTCGTATTTTCGCTATCTTTTTTGTCTTCATGATCCTTTCTCCTTGTATAAAATGTTGTGAGAAGAATTTCCCTGTCAGATATTTTTAAATAGCATTTTGCAACGTTACAACTTTTACACTGACTTTGAAATTTTGGACGACCGCAGCCAACAGTGCTTTTTCCTTGAAAATTTAAGAAAAATCAGTTTTCCCCTTTAAGAGATATACAGTTTTCAATTTTCGTCAAACTGCACTTTCAGGATGCTTTCAAGCAAGGATGGTCTAGCAGTTTGCTATCGGCATATTATCCTTTACTGATGTCAGGCTCTTCGCTGATCGTTTGCTTTTGGGCAGAGGTAAAAATACTTTGATAATACAGTAAAATCCTGCTTAACGCGGGAGATATGTCCCAATAAGTTCCTGCGCTATAGGATACAACGCTAAACGAGGTCATCTTAATACCTAGATAATAGGCTTAAGCGAAACAGAGCCGAGAATAAAAAAAATTGTTTAATTTTATAACCTTTATTGTTAAATACTTTTTTACCACATTAATTAATTGCTAATATCGATTTTTGTTCATAAAACATTTATGAAAATCAAATAAAAGTTCGAGTAAGAAGTTATGTTTGTGATGAGAAAGGTTCCTCATTTTACATATTTTGTTTTTTGTGAAGAAGTGATCTAAAGTCGTTTGCCTCTTTCTGTTTCGTTCAGCAAGCTGTTGTTGCCTTTGAACTTCAATCAACATTTGAATCGTTTTGTATAAACTGGTCCATAGTTTACGTTACAGTGGTTAAACTTTTTTTTAGAAACCGCGTAATACTGAAACAGTGTTAAGCGAGGTCTTACTGTATATATGTTATTAGATCGAATGATAATCAAATTTCCAATGTCTTGTAACCTTTTTAGGTGTTCCATTTGCGCGATATTCGTTGGGAAAGACCTCAATTCCTTTCCAAATCGTTTCTTGGTTTCGCAACATTCAACTTTATCACTTACAGTCTTTTGTTAGTTGAGTTTGTCACAACGCAAATCGCAAATACTTCTGATGAAGAAAAGGTAACTTATAAAAATTTGTGTGGTTTGAAGATTAAATGAATTAAGAAGAGATTTTTAAACTGAATAATTTTTCTTGTAGAGTTTCTACACTCATGTATTCAACGGCTGTTATGCAGTTTTGCTTTTCATAGTTGTTATTTTTTTCCTGATCTACGGTGTCGAAGTCTACTTTAAGGTCCGCGGCGGTTTCTTGCAAGATACGACCGTTTCGAGTATTCGAGCTGGTCGTAATCGCAAGCCATCTTCTTCGTCGACAAACCGAACCGATAATGAAATCCAACCCGGTGGAAAAATTGTACACTCGGTAAGTAATCTATAATATTTCATAATCGATGTTTTCAAAAAAATGCTTTTTACCGAAATTTTCTCGAGTTTTGTTTTAGTACTTCATAACAGCAATTTTTTTAATTAAGTGTCATTTTTCTGTTTAAAATAATGCAAGTTGGCAAACTTTATGAACATTAACATAATTACAATTTTTTTTTAATGCTTGTTTTGGAATACTGGGGAAAAAATGGGCCCTACTTGTAAAAAAGTACATTCTAATACGAATTGATACTTTCACATTTCAGTTTAAAAGTTATTGGTGTTAAAATTAAACTCGATGTAAAATTTGTCTGTTTTTCCACGCTTTATTGTTTACATATATATTTTTTTAGCTCGACAATGGTTTTGAACAGAAAGTAAATATCTCACAGCTCCATCAATCTCGCGTCGGCCTTCTTAGTCAAGCTTTTATGCTGATTATCATTGTCGGCTTTCTGTTTTCGGAAACTTTGAGCGAGTTTTGGAAAAAGAAGTAAGTTTAACGCTTAACATTCCTTCTTCCTTTTTTATAACATGCTTTTATTAGCTTCACCTGTATGTAACACAATCTTTGAACGTGAATTTCACCCGCTTCAAAACGTCAGATTAAACTGAAACTTTGCACACTTATCAAGGACCGATGACAATACAATAATTTAATAAGTTTGTCCCATTATCCTGACCAGGATCTTCAGGATAAAAATAAAAGCTTTGAACGTATGTTTGTGACGGAATCTTTGAACGTGAAATTCAGCCACTTCAAAACGTCTGATTAAACGGAAACTTTGCACAGTTATCAAGGACCAATGACAATACAGTAATTCAATGAGTTTGTCCCATTAACTTAAGGTAGTTGTCGTGGTACAATATTGTCAAAAAGTTATAGATTATACGCGCCACAAAAGTATACTAGCTTGTAGCTAAGTGATCCATAATTTGTACGCAAGACTGTACCCGTGGAAACGTAACCCATACAGTATTCATATGCATGTATACTTTTCTATAAATTGTTGAACTTTAAACCGTTATTTATAAATAATTAGACGGTCAAATATGTTTTCTTATTTTTTTTTTAACTCATAACAAATGCATTGAAAGACTGTCAGTTTTTGGAATGTTTCTGACAGTTAGTTCTTTTTTTATAAATAAGAAACTGGTTCAGAACTACAGAGATCGTAATGTTAATTATCCAATTTTTAATTGAATTTATCTCGGATTATATACGGTCGATCGACTTCAAATTTTCAGGGTAATTGTATTATCATGTCCTTAATAAGTATACAAAAATTAAGAATTTTCTGATGGTGTGCCTTAACCACGACAACTACCTTAACTGCAAAAAAGAAAGCTTTGAATAACTGTTCGTCTTATTTTTACAGAGTTCCTGTAAACTCACGCAATTGGCATGATGTGGTTTTTCGAGTCGTTGAAATCGGTGTTGCGGTTTGGTTTCCTTGTGTTTTGTGGAACTGCTGGCATCCGGCCGAGCTTTGGATACTCAATCCGAGAAAACTGTTACGCAAGTTAGACTTAGATACTGGCTCAGACGATAAAGAAGACATCGACAGAGACGATGATAAGGTAATAAGATAAGATGTAAGGATATGACTTAAGAATCAAAAAGAGAAAGATGTTCGGGCCTATACTCAAAGTATAACTTTCAAAAGAGTTAATTTATTTTAATGAAATTTGGATCACGTGTTGAAATCTATCACCCCACGAAGCTTATTTAAAATGGACCATTTTAAGGGTGGTTTTTGAGGGTCGCAAATGTTTTTGGGCCGTAAAAAGTCTCAGAATCGTTTCAAAAATGAAATGTAACCGTTTAGTAGCAATTTAAAAGTGCCCCTAAATATTTTTAAAAAAGTCGGCGCAACAAGACCGGACTTTTATGAAAATACTAATTTGCAGATAGTGACTTATTTACTGAACGATGTATTTAATTCGGTGTGGACATTTCTGGGGAGCTGCAAACAATCACGTAATTTTTAAATTACAAAAATATGCCGTAAGGATTTTAGCGGGCTTAAGAGCACGAGATTCCTGTAGGGGGGTATTTAGGAGACATGGTCTTATGACTCTTCCCTGTGTGTACATCTACGAATGCCTTATGTTTGTTAGGAAAAATCCTTTGCTTTTTGATAATTATAAATTAAACCATGATCTTAACACTAGGGGGGCAAATGACTTCCGTTTGCCAGCTCATTCCTTAACTTCCTTTGAGGGAGATGCACTTTATAACTGTTTAAAAATATACAATCATTTACAAGCAAAAATAAAAAACATTGAGACCCTTTCTCGCTTCAAGGAAGTAAAAAGGAATGAACTGATAACCGAAGAATTTTATAAGCTAAATGATTTTTATATGTAAATCTGTAAATGACATGTTACAAACATACAGTCAATTGTAACGAAATATATTATTATTATTATATTATTATTAGATTGATAATAATACTACAATTAGTGGGTTATATTTTTTATTTTGTCCAAAAACAAACTTTTTCACCTATGTTAGCAAATCGGTAGGATTTTGACACTGCAACCAGAGTTTTTTTTTATTTCTGTTTGCGAAATCATGTCTTAAAAATTTTCAGGGAAACTTGAGCTGCGAGGAAGAATCGTTCCTCGGCAAGAAGGACTGTTGGATATGTTACGACGCGGACAAGAACGACGATCTAATCCAGCCTTGCCAGTGTACGGGCGATGTGTCGAGCGTGCATCACGACTGTCTGAGAAGATGGCTAGTCGAGAGCGCCAGCGCCAACTCAAATCCAGACAGCTTGCGGTGCAAGGTGTGTGGATGTCGTTACGAAGTGCAGCACAGTACGAGGCTCGATTGGGAACGCGGTTTCACGGCGCAACATTGGTTGAGTACGGCGGCCATTGTGACCTTGATGTGTGTCTCCGTTGCTGGAGCTTGGATTACTATTCAGCTGTTCGAAGGTTCCTATGTTAGGATGCTCAGCATAGGCACAGCAATGCTGATCGTGTATCTCTGCATAAGGTGAGTGCTCAAATATTGTTGAATCTTTCAAAATGTGGCCATTTGCCAATTTTCTTCGTGTATCCGTCTGAATTCCATGACCCCATCGACGTCTTCTATCCAAAATAATCTGGACTGTCCAAATTTCCGCACTTCTGACTTCAAAAAAGAAGGCGAGGTTCTCAATTCGGTTGTATTTTTTTATGTTTGGTCACCGATATTTTCGTCAATTGTAGATTTATTTGAAAAATTTCAACGTGTTCAGAATGGTACCGAATTGGTACCATATAGTTGTTATTAAAATCGGTTCATCCGTTTTTAAATGAGATCAAAAAAACATACTTTTTTATGTCCACTGATATATTCGTCAGTTGTAAATCGATTTGAAAAATTTCAACGCCATTTTGTTCAGAATGCTATCGAATTATTTTCTTATTTAATAGGGCACACCTTCAGGGTGATCTCACATAAATTTTACTTAAATCGGTTGAGCAGTTTTCAAAAATGTGCAAAATCAAATCCACTAAAAAAAATTTGAGAAAAAAGTATTAACCTCTATCAAAAATGTCACTAAAAAGATGAAAATAATGAAATTTTGAGATCGACGCCAATTTAATTATTAAAACTTTTTAAATATCTACATTTATTAATTTGGCGCCGACCTCAAAATTTCATTATTTTCCTCTTTTTAATGACATTTTTGAAGAAGGTTAATATTAAGTTTTTATCCATTCCCAGTTCGAAAACAATAATCCTACTTCATTACGTTTGAATCTCCAGCAGCAACTGGTTCTAATCCAAAAACTTCTTGGCATATAGCAAGACTTTTCAGTCTGACGTTTCGGTTTTTCATAGGTTGCTTGGACTAAACACCGTAAACGCATACCAGCGAGCGAAAGTAAGCGCCGTAAGTATCGGCAATCATTTATCTACAATCAGCGAAACAGTTGCTGTCGACATACCGAAGACCGAACCACAAACTGCTATATGAAACCCGCCGTTGTAAATAATTAAAATTCCTATTAAACATTGCTATTCTGTAAGACAAGACAACATTCTGTCATTGCACACTACAGTATACCCCACAAACGATTCTAAATCCATTTGTATAAAAACAAAAACACAAATTTGATAGCGATTGTTTGTGTGTAGTGTTCGTTTGTTTTATGCAAATAGACTTGAAGTTGCGGTTTATAGAATTCAATATCAATGCAAGGTCACAAAACAGTCAACTGGCGAATTTTTAAAACCAGGTAATGATTTATGTAAAAAAAATACCTCAAATTAATTACGTTTGCTTGAAGTTATAAATCAGTAACAATGGTATAATCTCGTTTACCAATTGTTGATTTAGTTATGAAAATTACCACATTCTTTTGAAGTTGTGACGTAACTACGGAATTGATCTATTTCAATTCATCTGCATCTTTACCTGACTTTGGAAGATTGAAAGCATTGTTAAAATAATAAATTATTCGAATTCTACTATATTTAATATAGACATTAGATTTGCCGACCTACTGCTTTCAACCGTCCTCGATTATTGCTCATCAATAGCAAATTTAATCTGTTCTTTATGTTTCTTAATTGATCTAAGTAGACATGAAATCGATAGCCAATGTTAAAGTGCATAATAGCATTCATTTGTTATTTCCCTTATGTGAAAAGTACTCTTTCATTTATTTCAACGACAGAAATCTGAATGATTAACAGGACTTCAATATCAATATAATAAAAAATAATGTAGTAAACAGTTGATTTCTGTGTTGTCATCTACTCAGAATTTTTATCATTTTTGTTTTCATAATTCAAATATTTTGGTGTTGGTATTTCTGAGAATTTTCCGTATTTGAATCATATGTAAAGAGGTAGCCAAGTTTCAGATACACTATAATGCAAAACCGCCATTTTGTATTGTTTCATGAGCTCAGCCAAAATAACAGTTGAACATCGGCTTGATAGAGGTTCCGTTTTGAGACAAAAGCACATCAGAAACTATTAAGTGTCTTATGCTTTTGGCTCAATGAAATTAGTATCCACTCTTAGAAAAGATATCTGGTAGAATTGTTTGCTTTATCGTTGAATACGATAAATGTGTAATGTCACAGATTTGGAAGATTGTGTCACAATGTTTACTCGAAGAAAACTGCACTATATGCAAAACTGCAAATAAAACGTTTTTCCCTGTAAACTTTACCGACGTAGTTTTGATCTCTCGAACGTTTTTCTTTTAAAAAAAAACGAGCATCGCTTTCAATGATGCAATCCGATATTATTAAATGTGAGTAAAATGATGTCTATACAAGATTACTAGAATATTAGAAGGTTGGGCGTAAGAGACTATGAACATGGTCACGTCTATGATTGGTTGAGTTTATTGCTTGTCACCGATGCCCTGGGCTTGGTTATTCAAATGTATTTATCCCAACTGTTTGGAAAAAAGACTCCACAAGCCTACTTCCCCCGCCCTTTCCCGCGTCTCGCCTTGTCACACCTTCAACAATGGTAACGCCCAACCTTAGTTTCTGGTAATCTTGATGACCACATACCATGAAACCAATTACCAGTCTTTCTCATAAGACGCTGAAAGCTTAATTTTAATTAAACATGTTGCGACGTTGTTTTGTTCAGATATACAATATTCTGCGCTGCGATTTTTTTTTTGTAATCTGATCCGTTTGTATAATAGCTCAAAACGATTGAAATTACGAATATTTAAAAACAAATTCCCATCGAATCAAGAGGCTAAAAGAGATATCCGACTTGTTGGCATTATACTTGAAATTATCGACTAAATCCGTATATCAAATTATTTATTGATATTTTTTCGAAAGTATATCGTAATATATATTTTTACTAATATATTGGAAAAAGCTCCCAGTCTTATATAGAACTTATTGAGCGCTCATAAACTATGTAGCTCGATCAAGAGGAAAGGGGGATCAGTTCGAAAGCTACACTGTGGTACATCAGGGGAGGTGGGAGTCAAACTACGTCATTTTTTTAATGTATTTTATTTAGCACAGTGAAAATAATTTGCAGAATAAGTTATTTTCAAACATTGGTTACTTTTGTTAACAGAAAACACAAAATGTCTTCTGGACTTGATAAAAAACTATGTTCCATCCTTTGACATCATAGGAAAGGCTACTTGAAGGGTGGGAGGGGTTCCAGAGAGTGTCACGTGGTTTATGGACGCTCTCTAAGAACAAAACACGTCTGAATAGTCGTTCGTTTGTTGTACTTTAGTTACTTTAAACTTGTATATAGATACCGGAAAACGTAGAAAGAATGATGCAATTGCAGCCGTACATTTTCAAGCTAATAAATTTACGTAATTTGAAAGTGTCGACTATTTAATATTTCTGCACTAAAATGATGGTTGTGTTCGTAGACATAATAATTTAAGGTTAAAAAGAGTTCTTTTGGTCTTTTTAAATTTAGAAAGGAACGAAATAACATCGATCCATATTGCCGACTTCAAAAGTTAGTCAGTCTAGTCGCATTTTCAGAAAAGCGTTGAACAGATATACATTGTTCGAATAATTAAATGCGTAGAATTTTTATTTATTTTTTATTTTATAAACTATAGTATCCAACGTTATTTTATCGTTTTTATACAAAAAAATATGGCATTATCTTTGATTCACATATTACGTAAATATTTAATATTTAGATATTTCAATAGAATTAAATTGTAAAAAAAATCTGTTGCCAAAAAACTGCAAATATGTATTTATATGCGAAAAAAATTATTCAGTTTCATTCTAAGTGTACAGAGAATTTGTTTTTTTGAAATTTTGTAAAACAAAATTATCGGATTTTAAATTGTGTGGTTTTTATTCCTTCATTTTTGAAAAATCGATGAATTAATTTATTCATGTTACGAACATGAATTAATTAGTTAAAACAATTGAAACAAATCAGAAAGAATAAAAATATAAATAATATTTATTTTTGGAAACAAATTTTCAGTAGGTAGATATTTCGCAACATTTGAATCACTAACGCAATTCACCCAGTGAATTCACCTGTGTAGACGTTCTTTTGTTTCAAACAAATTTTAGTGTAAACAGGGCAGTGTTTTTTTTTCATTGTGCAAATGTTTTTTGTCGTTCGTAAAAATTAATCTTTTAAAGATATACAAAACAAATAATTAATATTAAATTTTAAAATAATAAAATATAGTGATAATTTTGCTTGTATTTATGAATACAATAAAATATGTTAAACAAAAAAGTGTCAAAGCATTAATAAATGCAATTGAATAAAAAATAATGTTTTTTTTTTACATTATCCAGTGTTCAATAACAAATAAGGAATAGTATATTACGCCTCAAGGGCAGAAAGCTGAAATTTCGGGCCGTGTGGTGTATACTATTTTTCTTTATACCCGGTCGAAAGTACGTACTTTCGTATCAGTGTGCACGAGATGAACTGTTTCGGCCCGCTGTATCAGATGGCGCGCGAGTAATTCCAGCAATGCATAAATGTTAGGATTTCTGCCTTAATATCGAAGCCGAAAGTACGTACTTTCGACCGGCTAAAGAATATTATTTTGACTAAAAATATACCATCTTTTCTATAAAAAATCAATATTTTAAAATTTCGATTGCGTATGTTTGGTTATAATTAATGGACTTTTCTTATCAAATTAAATAATGAATTCTGCCGAAAGGTTTCACAAATAATTAGAACAAACAATAATTATTGTTAATTAAATTAATAATCATTTGTATTATTGTCATAGTTGTAGTTCTTTTTGATTTGAACGAATAGTTCAAACTTCAACGTGGTGATTTTTTTATTTTGCAAAATGGCGCCCTGCTATCACGTCACTACAAATATCTGTCAAATGTAAAGTAACACGTCTCCAATTTGTATAATAAAAAAAAATAGTTCTGTTTTCAAGACTTAGAAGCACTATGAGTTCAAAAACAGGCAAGGAAGCTCCAACCGAGGTATAAATAATACTTATACAATTATTTTTTCTCTGATCTGTACAATATAGTTTATTCTTTAACCAAGAATGCATGACATCTTGTAACCGGTGATGTATGTTTTATTTTCTTTCAGATGGTTAAAATTAATAAATGGGATGGTAATGCGGTAAAAAATGCCATCGATGATACAGTAAAAGATGTGAGTACTCGTTTTTTATATTGTTAAATCATGAACAGCTCTTAACATCGAAATTACAGATCTTAACGTCAGTGTTAAGTCTCCCATAAGCAAATCAATTGTTTTGTTGAACCAAATCCCGATTATTTCAAGTCTAACGATTAGGCAAAATAAAATTTCAGTTAATATGCGAGTACAGTAAGACCTCACTTAACGCTGTTTCAATAATATGCGGTTTCTAAAAAAAAGTTTAGCCACTATAACGTAAATTATGGATCAGTTTATACAAAATAATTCAAATATTGATAGAAGTTCAAAGGCAAGACGAAGTGTCATTGATGTCATATCTTGCTACCGACAACAGCTTGCAGAATGAAACAGCAAATGAAAGGCAAATGACACTAGATGACTTCGTCACAAAAACAAAGTATTTCAAATTAGGAACCTTCCTCGTCACAAGCATAACTTCTTACTCGAACTTGTATTTAATTTTCATAAACGTTTTATGAACAAAAATCGATATCAAGAATAAATAAATTTATAATTAATGCAATAAAAAAGTATTTAACAATAAATGTTGAAAAATTAAACAAGAAAAAACTAACAAATTTTCTTATTCTTGGTTCTGTTTCACTTATGCCTATTATTTACGTATTAAGATGACCTCGTTTAGCGCTGTTTCGTATAGCGCAGGAACTTAATAGAACGTATCTCCGCGTTAAGCGGGAACTTACTGTATATAGATTTTTTCTAGTAACTACATATTTAATTAAAGCAGTGATATTAGCGAGACTTGGTCTGTATTGAATATCGTTTAATGCTTTTACAATTTTAGGTTTTGACAAAGAAACTTAACTACCAGGAGAATTTTAATTTGATGGATGGTCGATTAGCCATGTGTGGGATAGCAGTGGGTGTGGCAGTTTTTGCCCTTTTGTGGGATTATTTTAATCCGTTCCCATTGTCAAGGTATAGTTCAACTATATACTAAAAAAGATTAAAATAGAATGGGGTGGTCTCTTGACCCTGAAAACATTTTTGTACTTCCCTTTTTTACTGAATTTAGTCAGCAAATAATCTGGATCTTCTTATGAGCTCCAGAAGATTGGCTACTAGATTGTCCTGTAGAACTATTCCATCCTCATTAATGCAGCCAAAGATGGTTGTCCTCCTGTAGGTTAAATCCTCACATTCGAACATGATATGGGTGGCTGTTTCATCCTCCATTTCGCAGAATCTAGATAGTGTTGATGCCTGCTGTATCTCCATCACATGTAGATGTTTTCTCAGGAAAGCATGACCTGTTAAAAACCCAATCACCTTTCTGAATGTCGGTCTGTTGAGTCTCATTAAGTCCTCGGTAAGCTTTGAGGCTGGGCCTACAATTATTTTCTCCCCATGTTTGTTACCTGAAACCAAATCCCAATCTGAGAGATGCTAGTCGCAAGTCCATCTCCTGACAGTTTGCTGGACATTTTTGTAGGAAATTGCGCTTAAAAACCCAATCACCTTTCTGAATGTCGGTCTTGTTGAGTCTAATTAAGTCCTCAGCTTTGAGGAAGGGTCTACAATCATTTTCTTCCTATGCTTCTTAACTGAAACCAGATCCCAATCTGAGAGATGCTGCTCGCAGGTCCATCTCCTGACAGTTCACTGGACATATCTGTAGGAAATACCACAGACGGTTCAGGTCCAATGAGTCAACAATATACTAGTGACATCGAAGTTTCACAATGTAAATGAAGCACAAAATGGCTGGTTTTAAAGACGGAATAATTTGCCTGTTTTGTGTTTTCAGACCAGTATTAATATTTTGCGTTTCGACTTATTTCTTTATGATGGGTGTTTTGACTTTGTACACGACATACAAAGAAAAAGGTATCTTCGTTGTGTCGGTCCAGAGAGATCCTGCAGGATATTCACCGGATAATTACTGGGAAGCTAGCTCATACCTGAAAAAGTTAGTACAGATCTTAATAACTATAACTAAAATCGCCCGAATCCGGTGTTTTCATTCGAGGCCGAAATGATTGTTACGTTCTTTTAAAATTAAAGTTTTAATTTTTTTATATTCGATAACGAATTCAACAAATTACTTGTTAATTGATGAATATTTTCGAGTACTAAAATTGTCAAATTACTTTTTCAAGCGTGCAAAGATTGCCCAGCTACCAAGGTTAAGGGGCATCCATAAATTACGTCACACGAATTTCATGATTTTTTACAATCAGTTCAACCAATCACAGACGTGACCACTCTTACACCCAACGTATAGTACTCTACTAGCCCTGATGTTGAATTGTTTGATAATGATAATTCATTTGTTTGTAGATACGACGATAAATACAATTTGGTTCTGGCACGGAAAGATGGCAAAACGGGTGAAACGAGGGAAGCGAGTTTCGTGAGATCCGTAGCCAACTTCATTGACGTGAACGGTGCCATTTTGTATGATTTGATTGAGCCGGAAGTTATCAAATTGCACAATTCCCTGTCGAGTGAAAAGAAAGAAAAATAACCGACAGTACTGTTTCATTGATATTTGAGTTCTTTTTAATTTATTCGTCAAATCGATGTTAAATAATAAAGTAATGTTTGTATTAATTAATTTTTTTTGTGTGTGTAAAATCTTCTCTATAGCACCTTCTCTTGTGAAATGTCACAAATGTGCCGCGGAAGTGATGCAAAACTTCTCTTAGATATATTCTACCCTCCTTGCTCAACTGTCAATTTTTTTTCAGTTCTGAACGACGTGAACGCTGTTTATTTTTTTATTAATTTTCGAAGTAAGTTCAGTAGGTGAATTTGTTAATGTCCTCGTTTTGATAAGTCGAATCCAATTTTATTATCAAAAAATATTGACTGTGTCATGGTTTGATATGAATATTTTGACATGTATATAATTTATAGGTTGGACGTCAAAGACAGAATAAACAAATTAAATTACTTCTAAAAATTATATTAATAATTAATTGATCCGTATTTCATATTTATTCTTAGCAAAAATGGTAAGAAATACCGAATTGGTTAAAATTTTTGTATAAAGTTTTCAACGAATTTTGAAGTAAATGCGCATTTATAGAATACCTAGGCCTCTCAGAATTTTTGTTCTGAGTTATTTCAAGAACTGCTGGACCGATTTTGATTGGGACGAGCGTAGGTAAAAAAGCGACATTAGTACGAACGAATTCGCGTGTAAGGGCCTATTTAAAATAGCAGAAATTTTGACTTGAAAGCAATATTTGATGTTTTCAAATACGACATTTTGAAAATTATCAAATGTAATTTTAATCCTTTTTATTGACATGGAAAAACAAATGACGATCTAAGTAATTCCATAATACGCCATCGTTTTGTTTTGATTTAATAATTTATTATTTTAAAATCAATCAATTTATACAGAATGTTCTAAAATATTAATTTTTTTATACAATAAATAAAAGCCAAACGAGTATTAGACAGTCAACTATTAAATGCAACCGATTAGCTTAAAACATCTTTGAAAAAAATTGCAATATATTATCTAATAAAGAACATTCTGTACGTTCAAAACTAGATGAAGTAATAATTAAATATTAAACATAATGTCTTAAAGTATATATATAGATCAAATGCAGTGACCAGAAAACCTTAATCAGTATAACAAAATATTAAACGATAAGATGTATTGAACTAATTATCCTGCTAAGTAATTATCGGTTTTGTTTGATCTTTTTTATATCAAAGTTCAATATTCAGCACAGTCATTGTCGTTAAATGGTTTTCTTTTTGCATATTTTGTAGACTTCTCTGCAGTTAATCACAACATCCTACGCGTATGGTTTAAAGTCCAAGCTTTTTTCGTGTGTAATAACTCATATAATAGCTAAATAATTATTTCATAACCTTGGAACCATTTTTTTTATAATCAAATACTAGAAAAACTAGACAGGCGATATTCAATTGTTAAGAAAAAGTACATAAACAAAACATAGTTAAAAATGATTACAGATAAAAATGTATCTACTTTGTTAAAATTTTCCATAACGTACGGAAGTTAAATATGTAAAATAAAAATTTGAAAATATAGATAAATACTAGACCCAGATAACCCTAGCAGTTGGTGGTCTTTAACTTCCTTAGAAACGTCTTATGATAAATATCAATTTTAACAAAAGAAGAAAACAAAACACGATCGTTCAACAAAAACATGTCAAATAACAAATGAGCCGACCTGAGATGGATGATAGAATACCTGCCGGACAACTTTTTATCAACTGCAATGAATAATGATCTCATTTTAATATAGTTTAATATTTCTTTCGAGTAGCCTAGAAACTGAGTGACATTATTGATAACATTTTGAAGTGTGAAATAACAAAATCATATTTGCTATTTGATCTCAAAATATATAAATAATGCTTTATTATAATAATGTAAATGTATTTTTCATTTCATCACAATCAAGACACATACATGTTTTCCTTGTAAACATGTTATTTACTGTCAATCAAAAACAAGAGACTGACGACTGTTGCAGGTCCTGTTTAAGAACGATATAATCTTTCATTATTATTTAAGAACTAGCTGTTTGATGCAGCTTTCCAGTTGGTTGTTGACCACTTACATGAACGCAACGATTTTAAAGTGAATTTATTTTTTTCAAAATGACGGCGGTAATAAAAACAATGAAAAGAGTTACAGTGAATTTTTTTGATAAATATAAATTTACAAATAGTTTATTAGAGGTTTGTAGTTTAATGTTTTTTTCAAAAAATTATTAAAAATAATTTTTGAAGATATTTAATTTATCCGTTACATAATGGATCGACATATTGTCATTAGTAATAACAAAAACAATTGAAGTAGAAGTTATTATATTGTTTCTTTTGGGGCTTTAAAATCTTTTTTTTAACCACCAATTGCGAGAGTCATCCAGGCTTCGTACCAATTTGTATTTTCCACCAGTTCTCAGATTGGAAGCTGCGAACTAAGGGTTTATAACAGGTACAATGATAACGCCAACATCTGGTGTTAATCTGTTTTTTATTTTGGGATTTTAAAATCTTTTTTTTACCACCAATTGCGAGAAGCATCCAGGCTTAGTGCCAATTTGTATTTTTCACCAGTTCTCAGAGCTGATAAATAAACAATGATAACGCCTACATCTTTTTTCGCAAAATGCGCTTTTACAATCGTTTATTTTGTGCGTTTTGAATTTATTCTGTTGAGATACGTGATAAATAAACTGACCTACCTACAAAAATAAATTGAAAAATCAAAGAGATTTATGACTTCTAAGTTTGCCTAGATTTTATCAGCAAAGGTTAAAGTGTAAAACATATTCTTGTTGTTTGCTTTATTGCTTATGCCTCCCATGAACAATAATTATCATAAACATATTTTTATAATTTATTTTATTTCAAGAGATAAGCATTTTGTTATCACTTGTTTTCACTTTCAAACTTAGGGTATCTAAAATTAGAATCGTAATGAAATGTCTTAACCTGTGGGTTAAATTTCTAATCTGCTTAATTTTATTTAAATACTTAAAACAGCTAAATTGAAAATGTATAAACGAAGCTTCAACGCTAAGCTAAAGCCGTCAGCTAATAGCAAATTATTATTTCGTTCGACAAAATTTATTTTTTGCTGGTCAAATATTAATTAGAGCTTTGATTCGGATTCCATGTTATATTGTAGGTCCCCTTTAGCTACCGACTTGTTACATAAGACAATATTAGAGAAACTCAAAACGTCTAGGCAGTCCCATAACAATAATTATATAACTTTGTTGTAGACCAATTTATATAATTTCCAAAAGCAGTATTTGTTTCCTAAATCATGCATGTCAACACAGATGTATTTCAAAGATCCAATAGATCTTTCAGAAGAGAAATTCGACAAAATTCTTATCGCAAATCGCGGAGAAATTGCTTGTCGTGTTATCAAAACTGCCAAAAAAATGGGTATAAAAACAGTTGCTGTGTATTCCATAGCCGACTCAAAATCAGTAAGTATTTATTTCGTCGAAGTTCGTCCTTTCTCCGTACACAATTAATTTATTAGTGTATTTGCCATATGGCAACATACACTATTGGCGTCGGTCGGATGGCGGAACCTAGGGGTCGGACCAAATTTTCTCGACGTTTCATAAGCTCCTAAACACTTTGGCACCATTTTTAAAAATGTTTATATATATATGTATATATATATTTATATATTATATATATACGTATATATATATGTGTGCAGGCAATAACTTTCGAAAGAGTTAATTGATTTTAACGAAATTTGGCCCACGTGTTGAAATCCATCACCGCAAGAAGCCTATTTAAAATGGGCGTAATCGGGCCATTTTAAGGGTAGTTTTTAGGGGTTGAAAAATGTTTTTGGGCCCAAAAATACCGAAAAAATTCTCAGAATCGTTTCAAAATTGATATTTAACCCTTTAGTAGTAATTAAAAAGTGTTCCTAAAATTTTAATAAAATCAGGCCGACAGGACCGGACTTACAAATTCTATGAAAATACTAGTTTACAGATAGTGAATTATTTTCTGAAAGTTGTATATAATTTGGTATAGAGGTTCGATTGATAATAATATTGCAACTGAGAAAAAAGTGTTCTTTTAAGGGGTGTATTAAGGAGCCAAATTTTTATTTTGCCCAAAAAACCAACTTAAGTTCGCATAACAAAGCCACACTGCCTATATTAGCAAATACACTATATTGTCGGCAGGGTTTTGGCACTGTGACCCGGGTTTTTCTATTTTATTTTTAATATTGAGTGAATTATTGTACTTGGAAGAACATTTTTTATTTGCGTTAAGCATTGAAATCATCAAACAATCGTGAACAAGTATAACGAAGACTTGAAGATCGTGAACTTGTAACGCGAAGCCCCGGAGAAAAATTTGTTGCTTGCAGAAAGGAAGTTGATGTAATTCCTCAACAGAACATCAACTGATTCCCTTGCAGAAATATTTTGTTAAATATCTCTGCAAGGGAATCAGTTGGTGTTCTGTTAAGGAATTACATCAACTCCCTTTCTGCAGGCAACAAATTTTTCTCCGGAGCTTCGCGTTACAAGTTCACGATCAGTTTTTTTCAAAAAACAAAATATGCTTCCAGTCGAATGGTTTCTTCAACATGAAAAATATATCAGAAAAACTGAATGGAGCATTAATTTAGCTATAAGTTTATATTAAAAAAGTTGCAACTATTATTCACGTAAGCATATTTTTAAAGCTTCACGTCAAAATGGCAGATGAGGCATTGTGTATTGGCCAACCACCAGCAAGAGAATCATATTTGAATATGTCGAAGATATTAGACGCTATAAAAAAAACTGGAGCTCAAGCAGTTCATCCAGGCTATGGATTTTTATCAGAAAACGCAACCTTCGTTACAAAGCTGGTAAGAATATTGCCAACGAAGAAATTCCAAATGTCAAAATAATCTTTTCATTTATTTATCAAATTTAAGAAACTATCAAATGACCTTGAAAATTTGAAATTACTACTTGCAAATATTTTTTGTCATCGAACTGTATTTACAGGAAGATGAAGGTGTCACTTTTATCGGCCCAACAGCCAAAGCAATAACCGGAATGGGGGACAAGCTTGAATCAAAACGGTTAGCAAAATCTGCCGGAGTTAACACAATTCCTGGTTACGATGGTATCATTAAAGATGCTGAGCATTGTGTTCAAATTGCGAAAGAAATCGGCTATCCGGTTATGATAAAAGCATCGGCCGGAGGAGGGGGGAAAGGCATGAGAATTGCTTGGAATGATGATGAAGCAAGGTATTAAAAATCTATCTATATATATAAAAGGCGATGTTTGTATGTATGTTATCTATGGACTCCAAATCGGCTGGACCGATTTTGATGAAATTTTCAGGTCAATCTTTAGATTAGCCCAGCGAGTAATCCTTTAAAGTTTGGTAGCGATCGGATCAACAGATTTTTTTTTTTGGCAATTTTGATTTTTCTGCGATTTTTGAACATTCGCAATTAAATTGAATAGAATAGAATAGAATGATTACTTTATTATCTTTTATATCTTATTTGCATCTGGGCGAAGCCGAACTGGACCGCTAGTCATAAATAAACAAGTAAATGTTATTTATATTTTCATGATTGTTTTCAGAGAAGGATTTCATCTTTCTACGCAGGAAGCTGCTTCTAGTTTCGGCGACGATCGAATGCTAGTAGAAAAATATATAGATAAACCACGACACATAGAAATACAGGTCCTGGGAGACTCTCACGGCAATGCAATATACTTAAACGAAAGAGAATGCAGCATTCAGCGACGAAATCAAAAGGTCATTGAAGAAGCTCCGAGGTAAACGCCAGCTTTTTGCCCTAGTAACACAAAATACTATTTTATCTATGTCTTTTTCATTTTACCGCATTCACTTGTTTGTGAATAACAAATGAAAAACGTTTTCTTTTTTGTTATTTTATTGCATTGATTTGTTTATTATAATCGTGAATAACAAATGGAAGTCATGTGACTTTACCGCATACACTTTTTTTTGTAATATTTTGTGAATAACAAATGAAAATCTAGCTTAATAATATTCAAAACAACAGCTGTATGATAACTTTATTGAACTTTGTTTCAGCGTATTTTTGGATGACGAAACGAGACGTGCTATGGGCGAACAAGCTGTTATGCTGTGCAAAAAATTGGGCTATTCAAGTGCTGGGACAGTAGAATTTTTAGTCGATTCCCAAAGAAATTTCTACTTTTTAGAAATGAATACAAGACTTCAGGTAAGTTGATGGCGTTGATGGGATTTATTAATATTAAGTTTAGAAATATTCTAATTTTAACGAAAACGTTTGTTTTTAGGTTGAACATCCAGTAACCGAATTAATAACCGGCATAGATTTGGTACACCAAATGATTCGGGTAGCCAAAGGTCATCCATTGAAACTGAAGCAAGAAGATGTTACAATAAACGGTTGGGCCATCGAGAGCAGAGTTTATGCCGAAGATCCTTATAAGAACTTTGGTTTGCCGTCGATAGGAAGACTCAACAAATATATTGAACCGGAACATATACAAGGAGTGAGTTTTTAAGTTTTCAGTTCGTACGACTAAATGTAGAATTGTTGTTATTCTTTTGTTTATTTCAGGTACGCTGTGATAGCGGCATTGAAGAAGGCAGTGAAATCAGTATTTATTACGATCCAATGATTTGCAAACTTGTGTGTTATGGAAATTCGAGGGAACGTGCCATTCAAACTAGCATAAATGCCCTCGATTCATATATTATACGAGGTAAATTAGCCATTATATTTTATTTCCGGAGGATAGGCAACCCAATACACTTTTGAGTGTTTGGATTATACATACATATTTGAATTTAAACGATATATCTGGTGGCGAAATTTAAATTATAAGAACATTACATTTTTACTTGCTGTTGTTACCAAAGAACATTTATAAATACTATTAATAAATTGTTTTTTTCAGGTGTAACTCATAATATACCACTTTTAAGAGATATTCTAACCGAAAAGAATTTCATCAAAGGTGACATAAGTACAAATTATCTAAACGAAACGTATCCAGATGGCTTCCATGGCAAACAGTTAAGAATAAATGACCAATTCAAACTGTATGCATTAGCAGCTTCCATATTTTCATCGGTAGACCTAAGAAACCGACAATTTTTAAATGATTCGACTGGAAGACGTTTAGCGAAATCTCCAAAAAAATGGGAATTAGTCATAAAAATTTTGGATAATGAAATCGATGCGTTCGTTGAAAAAGTCAATGATGGTTTCAATGTTCGGTTTGAAAACGAAAGTTTATTAGTTAAAAATAGTTTTAATTTATCGAATCCATTAATTTCAACAGATATAAACGGTAAGCCGGTTGTAGCGCAACTTCTGACCAAAAATGGAAACGGAAAATACCAAATAGTGTAAGTAAAACAGTAAAAAGACATCTGTCTCTGTAGAGTGAAAATCGCCTTTCTGTTTCTCATTTATAGAGGTTTTAGAGGGTTACAAAGACGGTGTCTGGCAATTATTCTCACTTAGAGAGTTTTCTCGCTTACCCAGTTCTCACTCACTCAGGTTTGACTTAGACACTTATTTTTAATAGAGAAAAAATGTTGTAGATTCCAAGGAACGACATACAATTTACAAGTGATTCCTGCTTTAGCTGCTAAGTACTTACATTTAATGCCGGAAAAAACATTGCCTAATGCAAGTAGATCGGTAGCTGCACCGATGCCTGGTTTGGTAAAATCGGTTAAAGTAGCACCGGGGGATAGCGTTACTGAAGGACAAGAAGTTTGTGTGATAGGTAAATTTTCAGTTTTTGAAAATGTTTTTTCTTTATGCCCGGTCGAAAGTACGTACTTTCGGCTTCGATTTTAAGGCAGAACGTCTAACATTCATGCACTGCTGGAATTACTCGCCATACTTTCGACCGGATATAAAGAAAAATTTTAACTTTCTGCCCTTGTGATGTATACTATTACGCTATTAGTGTGACAAATAATAATGTCGACCTGTTCGATTTTTCAGAAGCGATGAAAATGCAGAATTCTCTCGTCGCTGCAATAACAGGTATCGTTAAAGCCGTTAACGTCAAAACGGAAGATACTGTCGGAGAAGGAGACGTATTATTAGAATTTGAATAATTAGAATTATGTTTTCTCAAAGACTTGTAATTTTAGTTTAATTTAAATCAGGTATTACTTTTTTTTATAATAGTGTGAACATGTTTTTGTCTTTTTTGTATGAATTCAGTTGTTTTTTAACACGATTTTATTAGCTTCACCTGTTTGTTTGTAAAAGAATCTTTGAACGTGAAATTCACCCTCTTCTAAACGTCAGATTAAACTGAAACTTTGCACACTTATCAAGGACCGATGACAATACAATAATTTAATGTTTGTCCCATTATCCTGACCAGGACCTTCAGGATAAAAAAACTTACAGCAATCAAGTTAATACGCTGGAGTACGAACGTTGCGTTGCCTACCCCGTAGTCAAATGCAATATTTGTTTTTTAGTCTTATAATTAAAATTTTGTAGTTCTTAGCTAATGTTTTATGACAGGTAAGACAAGAGGCGATATATTCTTAGTTCTACTCTGAACATATCGATAACCGTAATTTTCTTTAACAATTTTTCTTCAGAAATGCGCAATTTTCTAAGGTCAACAAATAATAATGAGAAAAATATAAAAACGATTACACCTTTATTCTTGATTAATACATATTTTTGCTCAGTGACAATATAAAGATTAAATTAATTACTAACATAAAATGGGCACGTCGACTTAAATGCAACACTCTTCTGCCATTATCGTTCATTAGACAACTATCGTTTGTACGTTAGGTAACATACATTTTATTTTATCGATAGTATCGGCATGACTAGCTATCGGATTAAGAGATATGTCTAATATTTTTAAATTCTCGCACATCGTTAAACTCCGCACCTTATTGATGCTTGCGATGTCATTGTTTTTTATCGACAGCTCAACCAAGCTTCTCATCGGCGGAAAATTCTTCAGTTCGGTGATTTTATTATTGTCCAAACGCAAATACTAAAACAAAACACGACTGTTATATCTTTTGTTTAACGTTCGTTTGTTTAGGTCTGCATTCAATTGTTTACTTACAGTGCAAGCACTTAAAACTGACAATTGTGCTAACGATCGATCCGATAAATGGTTTCCAGTTAAATTAATTTTTTGTACGGCGGAGAAATATTGTAAATGGTAAAGTGAGGTTAATGAACAATCAGTTAGGTTAACTTCATCAAATAAAGCACCTGTCGATATCCGATTGTTTATATAATTCTCCATTATCCATTTACTTTTCATATCCCGGTAGTAATTGGTGCGTTTGGAATCAACGCGTTTTAATTCGTCTATAAGCGATAAACTCTTTTCGTTATGTTTAGCTATATCGAGTCCTCTCATCAACAATGCGCTTGTCAGAAGTGTCCCTGCAATTTTGACAAAATTATCGTAAGTGATTTTAAGAACAGAAACCAAAAAAACAAACCGTCACAGGTCGTGTTCTTTAGCATTTTGCGTCCATTTTTATTTTTTGCGCAAAAAATAAAAATGGACGCAAAAAATACCATTGAACACGGCTCTAGATACGAACATTTGCTGTCAGGTTCCAGTTGTAATAGTTCGTTACAGGATTGCAACTGATCTTCTAAAACCGATTTTACACCGTCCCCAAACGTGACGCCCAATTTTTTCGCATTGGCACGTCTGGCGACATGATTTTTTATCCATTCTAGTGTTATCGACGACAATTTTGTATCGTCTTTCAAAATATCGACAGTAATTTTATCGGATTCGTCGATATCTTTCAGTTTTGTTACCCAAACGGAAGATACATTGTTGCAACTCAAAGGAGTCCAATCGGTAGGGAAGTTTTGTTCGTTTATGCATATTTGGAATATCACGTCTCGCCCGACCGTTTGATTCAAAGCCAGTGTTAAATTTCCGTTTTGATCCAAGTAAAATATCACGATTTCAAGATCGCTTTCGCATTTTCCTAATAAAAACAAAACAACATCAGACAATCGTCCATTATTACCGATGATTTCTATATATTCTGTAATTGGGCTATGCCTGTAGAAACTTATTTGAATAAATAAATAAATATTAGCTGGATTGACGGTTCTTATGGCGAAAGTATTTTGTGACGGCTAATCAGCACCTCGCGTGGAACGATGGTGTCTCACAGAGTCGTCAAACCAGTTAATTGCTAAAATATCATACCGAGCAACCATCGATGATAAAACCATGCACTCGTATCATCGGGATCGGTAAAAGCGGCATTTTGTACTAAATCTAATTCGTTCTTATAAATATCGGAATTCGGCGAAAGCGTTTTATACAAAGTACTTCTATAGTGCCAAGATGAATAATTCGAAAAATCTGAACAGATTTTATCCGTTGAAAATTTAAGTTCTGATTCAGACGTCACGTTGGCTCGAGAGGCAACGAATCGGCGATAATCCCAACAATGAACTACAAACAAAATCGTGATTATTCATTTGTTTTTAATAAAATGTGTTTGCGAGCACGTACAATTCCGTTCGTCTAATTGCAAATACTTCGTGCAGAGCGCTAATTCTTTTTGCCAATTGGGTTCAGGACAGTGATCCAAAACCCAACAGCGGTGATGCCAAGCACCGTATGATTTTGGATTAATACGTAAACATTGTTCGGTTAAAACTAATTCTTCTTTTACATCGTCCTGGTTTATAAGTTGACTGTCTCCAGAATTGTTTAGTAGGATTTGTTTTCGAAAATTCCATAATGTGTATATATCAGGGTTGGCCAAAAGTAAATGCGCAGTTAATTTTTGAGTTTCTTCGTCCAATTTTTCGTCCTTACTCAGTGAAAATACTTGATCGATACCTTTACGATACGCTTGTAACTTGATTTGCTGTTCTTTTTGTTTAATTGCTTTCTGTTCTTCAGTGGTACGTACTTTTAGTCTCCCGTGCTGCGAGAATATTGGTTTATATCAAAAAAAGAATATTTTATGTTTATATATGAAATAGATTATCAACGTACCATTTTATAAGAAATATTTTTTTACTTGATTTTCTCAGTTGATTCAATTTGTGAATTTATAATATCGCTATTACGTACAAATTCGCTCTAATATTATTTTTTAGGGTAAAATTTTCAGTATGGAATGTTAGGTTAACTTAAACGTCACTTTAAAAATTCATGCACAAATGCAATGGTAATGTACGTATAATTAAGAGAATTATGAATATTCGTTTTTTAATGACAAATATCACAAAGGGTTATAATTATTCTTTGAAAATAATTTTATCGCAATTCCAAATTTAACCTCACTTTAGTTAAATCTGTCAGTGTCAAGTGTCAAACTACCTAACCTATGTTTAAAGCCTGATAAAATGTAAAGAACTTTAAATAATTTGTTTAAATACTAAAAATTAGTGTATGTAAAATATTTACGAAGAAAAGTACGTATTAAAGTGTTGTAAATGTTTAAAGATATTCTTTTTAAGGTTTGCACATCTATTTTTGTATTTGATAATTACTCCAAACTGATTTGAACTATTCTATCTGCATTATTTGCATTTCAGTATCGTTATTTAGTTTTAATTTTTATTTAATAGAATGGCGGCTGACGAACGAAATAGCGAACAGAATTTTCGATCTAAATATTACAAGAAAGTTGGTTTTATAAGTGTAGAAGAAAAGAAGTCCATAGAAATTTTATTAAAAGATAACAGATTAGATATTATTAAACTCAAGCAGTTTTGTCTACGATTTACTGTTCCTGCGTCTTATAGAAACTTGTTATGGAAAATATTTTTAGGTCAGTGCAAATACTAAATAAAAAGTGTTTCGTATTCATTACAACAGAATATAATGGTAATGATACGGACCTATCGATACGTTTCAAATATAAGGAAAGAGTGTAAATGTACCGTAAAAATTGTTATAACAAATATTTTAGCCATACTTCCAATCTACACCGATCTCCACAAATTTGTGGCGAAGCAAAGGGAGCAAGAATATGAAGATTTATCGCATGCGCTGAAGGTGATGCGAATAACTGATAAAAATACTCCAAAACAACAAATACACCATGCTATGTGGTGTCTCGAAAATGGAAAACTTTTCTATGACTTCAATATTCAAGTAAATCATTTTTTTCGTAAATCTAAATTTACTAATTTACGAAGTTATCAAGAAATAATTATAAAGTTTCAACGAGTGGTTATCTAAATGCTTTGTTCATTCTTTTTCTTATTAGTAGATGAATTTAACAGTATTTATTTCTCAAAACATAAGAATTTCTTTGTGACTTCGTATTATTGCATTGTAAGGAAACGATATTTAAATTTTCGATTTTTTTAAGCAAGAGAACAGCTTTACTCATATCACTCAGTCATTATTAAAAATAACCGACAATGAAGTGGACGTCTATTGGTTAGCCAAAGGACTTGCAGACATCATTAGGCAGTTTCAATTAGACATGGCTGGTTCGATAGAGAAGACATATTCATTGCTCGAAAAGGAAGATCAGTTGTTGTTTAAGCATTTATCGACCATCGGCGCTCTTAAACAGATACCGGTCGAAGATTGGTACCGTTGCTGTTTTGCTGGAATCATCACCGAAACGGCATTGGTGCGAATATGGGACAAGTTATGTGCGGGGTCGTGCAAAATATTGATTTTTGTAACAGTTGCGATTTTGATAACAATGAAAGGAATTTTGATGGAAGCCACAGATTTGAATTCGGTTCTCAACTGTTTAAAAATGGTAAGTTTGTTGGTTTTGTTTAAACGACTGTTTTTTTTTCTTCTTTATTTTTGCAAATAATGTTTTATAGGTATCGGAAGAAACTTCTGAAGGAATAGTGACTAAAGCTATTGAACTATGGCAACAGCACGGAGGGGCTTTGACTCTTCAACCTCAGCTTCACGAAAAATATTAATTTCGTTGTAATTTAACGTTTTGTTCGTGATTGAATAATAAAATTGTGATATATTAAAACCAGTTCCACCTTTAAATAATTATTGCCAAGATTTATAAAATACTAGAAGATGATCGGTTGAATCGATTGCTTAAACTTTTCCCAACTGTTTGGAAGAAGCCTCCTGTGACGTCACTAGTCTACTTCCCCCGCCCTCTCTCACGTCTCTCCCAGCACACACCTTCAACAATGTTAACACCCAACCTTAGTTTCTAGTAATCTTGAATTATTGCAGCATTTTAGAATTTGTGAAAATAGTCATTTTTTTATATTGTCTCAGTTTGTAATTCACAATACGGGAAACTATTTAACCGTTTTTTTTTTCTCTAAATGCTTACAGTAAAATTTCTTCGCAGTTAAATTTATACCTCCATGGATTTTACAATCTATCTTCCATTAAGAGTTGCCCGGTTTTTTGACGTATGTCAAAGCAAAATATGAAATAATTTAGATTTTATTTGATAAGCGAAATGATAAAAATAATTTAGTGTAGTAGAATTAAAATGGTGGCACAAACTTTATTATCAAAATATGTACACATTGGAATTGTCGTATCAACATATTGGTAAATATATATTTTTATTAATTGTTGTTTAAAGAGGTTATATGTTGCCTATTATTTTTTTAGGATAGTTTCGATTGCAACAGTATTTATAAACAAGGAACTGTTAAGTAGTCAGTCAGTAAATTTAGATGCACCTCTTTTTGTGACATGGTACCAGTGTATTGTGTCGTCAGTAATTTGTTTCATATTTAGTCTCCTCGGAAAGCAATTTCCTCACAGAATATCTTTTCCGAGTGGGCATCCGTTTCAGAGAAATGTCGTCACGAAAGTAAGTTTTTCAAATCGTATTTTAAAAAATTAACAAACCTTTGGCTGCATGCTGAATATTTTTTATATCGATTGATTTTCTGTAATCCCATGCAATATTAAATACTCCATACTTTCGTAATACGTTTAAAACTGTACTGATACAGAGGTGACCTCATTCGGTTGGATAGAAATGGAGGGATGGCGTCAACCGGCGGATTGCCAATTAATATTGCGTGTTTGATAAAAATATTGAATGTTCTTCCAGAGGTGACCTGTGTAGCTAATGATTTTGTTTTGAAGACATTGTTTTGTTGTAGGGCTCCTAAAACTGTTTCATTTTATAGCAAAAGAGCAGCATTCAATTTTCCCGCGTAACGGATTCCTCGATTATTCGTAAGGATCATGATTTCTAGCAAGATTATTATAATTTTAGATTTTGCCGTTATCGATTTTGTTTACTGCAATGATAGCAACTAATAACCTGTGCCTAAAATATGTAGGAGTTGCATTTTACTACATCGGTAGATCGTTGACAACAATATTTAACGTCGTTTTGAGCTTTGCAATTCTCGGTCAGAGAACTTCGTTTCCGTGTGTTGTGTGCTGCTTAATAATAATTGGTGGTTTTATACTCGGTGTGGATCAAGAGGGCGTCGCAGGTAAAAACAAAAACTTTTCAGCATCCTAATGTTATAAATGCGAATGTGAGTTTGTTTGTTGCGCTTTCACGCCTAAACCACTTAACTGATTTCGATAAAATTTGATAAGGAGATAGATTGCATTCTAAAGAAGGACATAAGCTACCTTTTGTCTCAAAATAAAAACTTAAAGGGGGTGAAATAGGGGATGAACGTCACTGACAGGTCATCACGATACCTTCCGGAACTATTAGACCTCTAGACTTGAAATTTGGCAGACATGTTTCTTTTGTTGAGTATATATATACATGCCGAATCAAATTCCGTAAATTTACGATACATCAATTTTTTTTTCAGGTAGTCTCTCTGTGAAGGGCACAATATTCGGAGTATTGGGTTCTCTTACTCTGTCATTATATTCTATTCACACAAAACGTGTCTTGCCGTTGGTAAATCAAGAGATATGGTTGCTCTCGTACTACAATAATGTCTACTCGGTCTTTTTATTTGTTCCTTTAATGCTCATTAACGGGGAACTCCCCGTTATTTTAAGCTACTCAAGACTGTTTGATTTGAGTTTTTGGTTTGTTATGACTGTAGGTGGACTCTGCGGTTTTGCGATAGGATTTTGTACTGCTTTACAAATAAAGGTTGGTCATTTTTATGTCACATTATTTTGGTTTCATTATTCGACTTCATACCATAAACATAGGAATATAGAAACAGAGCAGACGCGACTAGATGAGTGGTGTCCGCTTGTCATTGGCCGACGCACTGCGCATGTTTAGTGACATGAAATTTGCGTTGGTAGTATGGTGTAAAAAGAAAATTTCTTTTGTATGCAGCACAATGCATCGGCCAATCAAAAATCGGCACCATTCTTACTTTGTGCCCGTCCCTCAATGGACCCCCCCCCCCGCAGCTGTATACTTCATCCATATTATTACTGAATCAATGTGCAATACCTATCAAAATCCGTTCGTGATAATTTTTAATGCAGTGCTGCCATCTGCAATGAAATGTGCAAAGACACCAGATTATCATATGTGGTGTTTGCAGGTAACTTCTCCTATAACACACAATATATCTGGAACAGCGAAGGCATGCGCGCAAACTGTTTTAGCGACATACTGGTTCAGCGAAACGAAATCTTTCCTGTGGTGGCTATCGAACACGGTCGTACTCTTCGGCAGCGCCGGATATGCCCGAATGAAACAGCGTGAAATGGAAGAACAACACAACAAAATGCAAACAGTTTGAAACCGGTAATATTTTTAGCTAAGGGAGCGTCCATAAACCACGTAGCTCGACCAAGAGCGAAGGGGGATCAGTTTAAAAGCTACATTGAGCTACGTGAGTGGAGGGGGTAGTTGGAGTCAAGCACCGTAATTTTTTTCATGTATTTTATTTGACACAATGAACATAATTTGCAGAATAAGTTATTTTCAAACATTGGTTACTTTTATATCTTAATATCTACGTATAACAAACATCAGTCTTGTTCATTTTAAACCAGAAATTTTTAATAGTTAACAGAAAACACAAAATGTTTTCTGGACTTGATAGATCATAGGATGTTAGGCTACAAGAAGGAAGGGAGGGGTTCCAGATACGCTGAAATATGGTAACGTAGTTTATGGACGCTTCTTAATATCTTTCATTTGCTGTTGGACGCTGATTATCCAAAGATGCATTTTTTAAATTTGATATCGACAAAATTTTCTATAAGTATTCTAGAGAATAGAGTTTTGTAGATTGTTTAAATATATATTTTTATGTTATTTTAAACAAAAAATAAAAGTCTATCAATTTACATGTAACTTTTTTTGTATGTCTGTTAAAATACGCCGATTAACTGAATATAGCAAAGTTAAAGTTAATTTGGATAATCGGTGTAGCGTTATTTTTATTTTCTTTAAATTAATTATGAGTTGTCTGCGTGTTGCTGAACTTGTGCGATTGCAACAACCGGTTTTTATGAAATCATATCAAAAAGTACTGAAGTATGACGATCAGTGAATTTAATTATTTATAGTTTACTAAATAAAATCGTAATACCACAATTTCGTGCTGGATTCTTCCAGTTGCATAACACAAACAGCGAACGTTTTATTTTTATCCTACTATAACCCCGATAGAAGCGAATCGTGGATAGAACGCGCGCGCAGTTAACAATGACGTATGACATTTTTTTTTTCGAAAATACTTTAGATGAAATGATTTCAAGAAAAGATTGAAACAAATTCGACGTTTAAAATTTCAAAAATTATTTTTCTGGTAATTAATATAATATGTGATGGATCTATTGTTGAAATCAAAGGTTGGAATACGTTGTTACGCAAGCATTTTGAGAACTTCTATAAAACAACAGTTACTTTTAAACTTGTTGATGGTCACTGGAATTGAAAGTCAAATGAAAAATATGATTGAATATCACGAAATGAGGTTAAATGTTAATGATTGGCATAAATTTATGACTAGCTAAAATTGTACCCTACCTTTAATTAACTGTATCGTTTCAGTCGAGTGTTTTATCAATATTATTCAGCGATTTGGTTGTATTTTTGCTTAGAAGTTAGATAACCTTCAAATGAAAATTTGATTCTTTTAAATTTTGATTACTGTGTATTCTAAAATGAGTGAAAAAGGGAAGAATATTCTAGTCGGTTCTAGAAAAAGTGAGGTAAATAAAATTTTATATGATTTATTTCAAATTGTTTTAACAAAAATGGAGTATGTTCATTTCTTAGAGAGGTTATTTTTAATAATTGCCTGGATTTTTATGTAACGTGATTTTCAGGTCGCGTAAGAGATTATTTAATTATATAATTTATTTGTATTCACGAGTTAATTTCAAAATATAACCTAACAAAAAAATAAATTGGTATTTTTGTAGTCGCATATTCGAATTAAAAAATTTACTTCCCGTTCGGGGCTCACAATAAGATTTTTTGTTCCAGCTGGCCTTGATCCAAACTCGATATGTGATTTCACAGTTAAAAGAAAAATATCCAAACAAGGAATTCGAAATAAGTAAGTTTTTTAAAACACAGCTAATCCTAACATCACAAAACCGTGCTAAAAAAACCGGTTAAGTGCGAGTCGAACTCGCGAGAAGAGTGTTCCGTACCATTCCGTTTTCCGTGAGACTATGAATGACGCCCTATATCCCCTATTTTTTCAAAATTTTAGGTTATGTATTTTCGGAGATAGGGGAAATGGTCAATTTTCATCTGTTTTCTTAAATAATATTAAAACTATTTATTTTAAAATTATAATAAAAAAATATTTGAGACCCTTACTATAAGCCCTTTAATTTGATATGTCACACGGTACAGTTTGCAAAACTTTTCTTTTAATTTCCTAATTTACCACACACAAATGACCCCTATGTTCAAAATTCATTTATTTACGTTACACGGCCATCTTTGGGTCACCGACTTACATATGTGTACCAAATTTCAACTCAATCGGTACAGTAGTTTCGGTGCAAAATGGCTGTGACAGACGGACGGACAGACACGCCAGTGATCCTATAAAGGTTTCGTTTTTTTCCTTTTGAAATACGAAACAATAAACATAACAAATTTGTATTTTTTCAACAGTAACAATGAATACGCTTGGAGACCGAGTCTTGGATCGCCCGTTACCAAAAATTGGAGAAAAGTCTTTATTTACGAAAGAACTCGAAGTTGCTTTGGCTTCGGGTTGCGTAGATTTTGTGGTGCACTCGTTGAAAGACCTGCCCACATGTTTGCCGGAAGGAATGGCCATCGGCGCTGTACTAGAAAGGTTATTTTCTTTTTTATTAAAATTAAGTCAATAATTTGGTTAGAGTCTGACGCATCAACGATCTTTTTTTCTCGTGCAAAATTTCCTCATAGTACATTAATAATTTTTCGTTAGAGTCTATGTTTTCCAAAATTTGTTACCTTTTTTCAATCGAACTGAGGCCTTCTGTCAATTTTCCAACCGTCATTTGATCTTCTAATTATACCAGGTCTAAAGAATCAGACTTCAATGTTTTTAAAAATTGTCTAACTTTGAATCCGCGTAAATCGGGGAATTACTGTTATTCGAATTCACGGAAATGAATTTTAATTTTTTTAATCCTTTCAGAGAGGATCCCAGGGACGCACTTGTCGTTCGTTGTGATTTGGAAGCTCGGTCTTTATCCGATTTGCCAGCGAAAAGCGTTATTGGTAAGTAATTTTTATGAATCTCAAAAATTTATGAACGAAAATGATTTTTTTTTGACGATGAATGTTTTATTTACGCTTAAAATAACCTACCGTTCTCTGTTTAAAGGAACATCGAGCTTGCGTCGCTGTGCACAGCTAGTTCGGAACTATCCGAATCTTGTCGTAGAGGACATCCGAGGTAATCTCAATACGCGTTTACGGAAACTAGACGAATTGAAAAAGTACGATGCCATCGTTTTGGCTAAAGCCGGACTCACGCGGATGGGCTGGAATAATCGAATTTCGCAGGTAATTCTGACATTTTTTGTGAATATAAATTCTCATTTTACTTTTCAAGAAACCAGTAAGAATTTTATTCGATAAATTCCCCACGCTTTTTACAGTAAAGCTAATTTTGTTGTCAAATTATTTTGCGTTTTTTAGTTCATAAAAGCGTGTTGTTTTAGTTTTTTTTAAAACTAATTTTCTAATTTAATAATCGAAACATTTTCAGGTCCTGAAGACCGATGAATTGTTGTATGCTGTCGGTCAAGGTGCCTTAGCTGTCGAATGTCGAGCAGATGACGACGAAATCCTTTCAATGCTCGCATCCGTTCATCACTCACGGACTGTGCTTTCGATTGTTGCAGAGCGGAGCTTCTTGAAAACGTTGGGTAAGTCGTTTTAATAATTACCAATTGGAACCAGAAACTTCACTCTAATTTCGTACATTGTAAATTTTGCACTCGGTTTTGTTACCTCAAAAATATTGAATTTGAAGACGATGTCATTTGATTCAGGTGGTGGCTGCAGTGCCCCAGTCGCCGTAACGAGCTCGTATGAAATAGAATCCGACAAAGTTAATCTTAAATTGACAGGATCGGTTTGGAGTTTAGACGGCAAAACATTAATAACCGATACGCATACTCGTATCGTTAACGTAGACAACACATTTATCGACCAGTTGGAAAAAAACGATTGTCGATGCTCGAACGGAACTTGTCAAAACGTCAAGACAGTATCCGATGCTTCCGAACGAACAGAGACCGATAATTTGATTAGAAAGTGTCCTTTCGCATCAGAGCAAAGCACGAAAAAATTGAAAACCGGTTCGGGTGAGACGTGTCCGTTCAGCAAAGACGTTTCGGACGATAAGTGTCCTGTTACGATGCCGGTCGGTATAGATTTCATGGGTAAGTGTCCGTATTTGGATTCGGATCAAACGACTTCTAAGTGTCCGGTGAACGCGACAGTGTTGTCCGAAAACGGATCTGGAGATAAACCGGCGTTGAAATGTCCTTTTATTAATAACGACTCGACTTTGAAAACGGACGGTCTTGTTGAAATCAATTCTTGTCTTCTGAAATCGTCCGAACCGGGACAAAAGGTCGACGACAAATTGTTTTGCGGTGTTGTCAAATGTAAATCTATTTCGGTTGAGACGATGCAAGAAGCGGAAAGATTAGGCATCTCGCTGGCCGAGAGTTTAATTAATAAAGGAGCCCTGGATGTCATGCGTGAAGCCCAAGCTACTATACGAAGTGGAATATCTAAGTAACAAAAACTAAGGTCAAATATAGCGACGTATAGTCATCAGAATACATTATTGGGCATGCGCAACGTAACATTGGACGCCATATTTAATTGCCTGGTTGTCACTTCATAACATGAAAAACCTGTAAAAATCTATGATAGAAAGTAATTCGTTAGAGTCTTCAAATTCATACAACGATTAATTATTATTTGGTCGGTAACGTGGTTGGTTTAATGATGTAAATTTATTCTTATCATTATATAGTTTTTTTTTTCAACTGTGTGAATGAAATTAGTAATTCCACGCGTTATAGCGTGTATTCGTCATTTTGTTTTTATAAGAAATATAAAAGTTGTGGTCACTTACACTACAACTTCATGTCAATGAATTTTACCGTTTCGGCAAGGTTTGGTGTTGGTTAGTTATTTGCGACGGAATAATTGGGAGGGGGGGTTAACTATAGACCCATGTACTGTATTCAACATGTGGATGGGAGAGCATAACCCCCGAGAACCCCCCCCCCCCCCACAGCCGTCAGTTTGGGTAGTATAATAATAGCCGGTTTTATTACGTTTTTTAAATTTATTCTACTTAATAGTAGATGTGTTATTTAATAGATAGTTTATTCAAACAATGACTAATTTAAACAAAATGTAAGTCAAATTAGTAATGAAATTTGACTTGTTTATTAGACTGACAAGTTCTTAAAAACGAATTAACTGAACTTACAAATATCCGTTTAAATACTTTTAGTTATAAATTGACCAGAGCTGAACCTATTTTATAATCAGGTGATTAAATCCACGGTGAGAAAACGCTTTAAAAAAGGTGAGTCCGGCTCTGGTTGTTGTTTTTAAATAGTATGGTTGTTGGTTTTGTTTAAGAAATATATACAAATATACATAGTTAAAATTACTATTACATAATTTTATAAGTAATTGATATCCTGTTTTATAAATAAATATAAAAACAAATATATGTTTTTTGTTGTGTACTGTAAGACCCCGCTTAACGCGGGACATACGTTCCAATAAGTTCCTGCTCTATACGAAACAACGCTAAATGAGGTCATCTTAATATGTAGATAATAGCCATAAGTGAAACAGAACCGAGGATAAGAAAATTTGTTTAATTTTGTAACAGTTATTGTTAAATACTTTTTTATCACATTAACAGATTTATTTATTACTAAGATCGTTTTTTGTTCATAAAACATTTATGAAAATGAAATAAAAGTTCGACGAAGAAGTTATGTTTGTGATGAGGAAGGTTCCTCATTTGACATATTTTGTTTTTTGTGAAGAACTCATCTAATGTCGTTTGCCTTTTACTGTTTCGTTCAGCAAGGTGTTGTCGATAGCAAGACATTGCATCAATGACACTTCGTCTTGTTTTTTAACTTCTATCAACATTTGAATCATTTTGTATAAACTGATGTTATAGTGGCTAAACTTTTTTAGAAACGAGGTCTTACTGTATGCTCCTTTGGCTGTACACTTTCTGTTTTTGAGATCTTCTTAGCTAAGACATGACCTGATTCAGACAATTTCTATGGTTTTTCAATTATGTTACCAAACAAGAAACAGTTATTTTCACTTTTCTGTTTTGAAATGTTATTTTAATTTTCATTCTTTCTAAATTTCGTTTTCAATAATTTTAATTCAACGATGAAAGATATAAAAAACTGGTTGCCGTCGAGACCGTTGGGTAATAGAGACAATATAAAAAGCTCCGATTTCAGCTTAAGAAAACCGTTTTTGCCGTCTTATCAGGTAATACTTTTGTATAACTTTAAAACATGCCTAAAAAAACTGGTTTTTGTAAAAACCGATAAACACCGGTTTTTGTTTACCAATTACTTTTGGACTCACTTGTGTTTCATTATTCATGTATGCGAACACCAAAGTCAGATCAATATGTGCCGTCATCCAGAAGAAGCAGGTTGCAAGCTGACGCTGTCGATCACCTCTTGTTTTCTTAATCAAAATTACGACCTATACGACTAGTCATTTTTAGGTATAGAAGTTGTTTTGATTTTAATGAAGTCAAAAATGTTCAATGTTTTGTTCTTTCTTTAAAAGCTAACAAAAACCTAAAAATACCGGTTTTTTCTCACTAGTTAACTCGCTAATGACCTAAGTTGTCGAACGTCTATAATCTACCATAAATTACGTCACACGTTAAGAGGAGGGGAGGGGGTCGACGAAGTTTGACAAAGTATTAAAACACAAAGTTTTCTAGGATATTTAATTTGATGTTGATTTTATTAAAAAAATAATAATTTTGGATCTGCCGTTTTCATTTACTCAGTTGTAGGTGTAAAATTGCAAAATATGTGACGTCACACAAGGGAAGGGGGTTCCACAAATGCGACTACGTGTTACAAGGACCCTGGGGAGGTTAAAAAAATCATGGAGTTTGTGTGACGTAATTTATGGATGGCAGTTAACTTGTTAAATAGAACTGCTATAGATGTCTGAATTTATCGAGTAAAATATCCGTTTTAGAGAGAGAAATCAGACAATTTTTGGTTCGTAATGCAAATGGAGTATCAGAGGATTTGGTTTCGAGAGAAAGAGCAGTGGGATATAAGAAATTATTCCAAGGATACTCAGTCGATGTTTCTGCGCAAGTGCATTAAACGCAAGAAACGAAAGTCTCAATAGGTCTGCTCAAGAGTAATAAAAAGACGGATAAATTGTGTATTATGAGTGTGAAGACGTTTTTACTGTTAAACAATTGGTATTACTGGAATTTGGATTCCATCTTGACAGCCATTTTAGGCACTAGTCCTTGATCAGGGTAGAGCGGAATTGTCTTTCAGCGCCCTTTGGTCGACGCTTTCAGTTCACGTAAATTGGACTTCGGGTTTTATATTAAATAAATATTAAGCCCCAAATTTTCAAAAATTAACTTTTATTGCAAACATCAACACTTGTTGAACTAAATTATATTAAGTAGCTTTGATTATTTGTACTTGTGCTTCTTTAACATTAAGAAAGTTCCTACCGCTATTATAATTGAATTAGTATTTCGTATTAATGTCAATCAAAATTTTTTTGGCGCCCCTTCTCACCTGGCGCCTAGAGCGACCGCTCCTCTTGCTCTATTGCAGGACCAGTGCTGCAAATTCTTAGCCAGAGTAACAATTCTATGGAATTTCAGTAGGATTCAAATAAAACTCAAAGCTTGTATGTAATATTTGTTATATTTCACTTTGCATAAAATTTCAGCATGAAACATGTAATGCTTATATTCATAATATATTTTAATTTGTCTATATTTGTATCTGAATACATTTTTTTACAGAATTATTAATTAAATTGTCGTTTTCAACCACCAAACTTTAATTACGTTTTAATCGGTATCGATGAAACAGAAATAAAAACTGTGGTGCAAATGTTTTCAAAACAAAACAGTATCACAAAAACATTTGAACACAAACAACTGAAATATAAAAACTGATTAATGAATTACAGGACACATCCACTAGTTTTACGTATCTTGTTTGTTGGTTGAGTAAATTGTCAAGGAATGTTTATAATATTGAACCAAAGATACTGTTTTATTTTATAATAATATGGAAAACAGAAATACAATTTCCAAAAAAAAGTGTCTCAAATAATTGTCTAGAACGAACTTATCCAAATTGGAAGGTAAAGCCGCTTGGGAATCCGGATGAGAAGTTGAATTCGGTTCCGTGTCCGGAAGGTCCTCCAAAGAATGACTGGAATACTTGGTTAGGATCAATGTCAGCTGTAAAAAATATAAAAAGGTCTCGTTAATAATATCTATATGTATATAAAAAGCGATGTGTTATCTATGATTTAGATGAAATTTTCAGTCTTTAGATTAGCCCACCGGCAGTGATAATTTTTCTTATGAATAACTTAAAAATTAATACGTTAGCAAATAAAAAAGCAATAAATGCGGTTCGACTTACCATGCATTCCCCCATCTAAATCGTCGAGATCGTGTCCACTATCGTATCGAGCTTTCTTTTTCGGATCGGATAGAATACCGTACGCTTCGCCTAATTCTTTGAATTTCTTTTCTTGCTCCTTTTTCTCGTTCTCCGTCGCGTTGGCATGCCTGTCTGGATGATGAACCAAAGCTCTTTTGCGATACGCTTTCTTAATTTCATCGTCGGTCGCATTCTTCTCGACCCCGAGTATTTTATAATAGTCCTTTCGTTTCGATCTCTTCAAAGCCAATTTAGCGTCTTGCAGCAATCTTTTGTTTTCGCGACTTTTGTCCATCTTGCAAGCCTTTTCGTAGTCTTTGACGGCTTCTTCGCATTCGCCAAGGTCCGAATAACATTTGGCTCGTTTCAAAAGAGCTTTCAAGTACGTTTCGTCGAGCCTCAACGCTTCTGTACAATCGGCAATGGCTTCTTTCAAGCGATTCTGACGGGACAAAACGAGAGCTCGATTGAAGTACAACTTTGCATTCGTTACGGTATTTAAACTATCGATCTTCAGTGCTTGCGTGTACAGATCGTACGCTTCCTGGTATTTCCCCGTTTTAAACATTTCGTTCCCTTCTTCCTTTTTTTGTTTGAGTTGTTTAGCGCGCTTGTAAATGTCCATGGCTTTTCTGTGATCGGGAGCGAGTTTGAATACGTGTTGGAAGTGGCTGAACGCCCTGTCGATGTTGTCTTCGTAGAACAAACACATTCCGCGCACATATATCGCGTCCGCGTTGTTTTTATCGAGGTGCAGAATATCATTGGCGATCTCTTGAGCTTCCTGGTACCGTCCAAGGAAAGCGAGACACTCGGCTTTGAACAGCTTGTACCGGGAACAAGCCGAACTATGGTCTAAACATCGATCCATGCAGAAGACGACTTTGCGGTAATCTTTCTTCTCGTACGCTTTGTTTGCGTCGGTCTCGTATTGCTTCAACGTTTGTAGCGTGTTTAATTCTGTAGCGACACTTTTGCCACTCGGCTCTATTTCTTTGACTCGGTTTATCGCTTGTTCGGTACACGTGAGGTCTCCGAGCATGATGCAACATTTGGCGATACGAACGTAGCCTTTGACGAAATTTGGATCTATCGATACTGATTTGCGGGCATCTTCCAAGGCTTCTTTGTATCGTTGCAGCATCATGTAACAAGCGGCTCGGTTTCCGTAATACGCCGGGGTTTCGGGACATAGTTCTATCGCTTCGGTGTACAGAGGCAAGGCTTCGCGATATTGCTTCACTTTGTATAATTGGTTGCCGTTTTCTTTTTTTAATTCAGCCAGGCTACAAATAAAAGCATTTTTTAAATCGAAATCGTATTTAATCAGTGAGCATATAATATTGTACGATTAATTTGAAATAATTCGTCTCACTTTTTACCAAACGCTGTGTCGTCACGTTTTATCCTTTTATTTAAACTCGGTATTTTAATCTCCATTTTCAAGTCACGTCGTCTCTTTAAACCAGCCATTTTTGAAAGGATGTCACTTTATGGGACATTATTTTTAAAATTTAACAGTTTGATTTACTAAATGTTTTGTTTATATTAATAATAAGGCCAACTGAGAAAACGATTTAAGATAATTTGGAAAGGTAATATAGAACAATGATTCTAAAGTACTGAGTCACTGACGTGAGAGGTAATTAATTCAATTTGACAAACGAGAATAGATCAGAAATATTTATGAAACTCACGCTTCAATATTTTTTGGAATGATCGCATCACTTGTGTCAGTCATATCAACATCGACTTCGTTTATTGTTTCGGCAGCCATTTTTCTAACTACAATTAAAAAAATTACGCAAATAGAAAGACCTAAAAATGTATGAATGACGACCTACACAGCACGAACCATAGACAGAACAGAATTACAGAAGGTACTATCAAGAATTTACCATATCATTCACGTATAATAATTTAGCACAAATTTGGAGATCAGTAAAATATTGATAATGAAACAAAATTACCTAGATATCTCAATCTCAATAAAATATTTTCATTCAAAATCAGATTGATATTTGGGACTTAATTCCATCGATCAGTGACCTATAATTTATTACAAAGAATTATGAATATTTTACAGTGACCTATAATTTGTTAGATTTTTGGTTCTGATATCAAATTTTTTTAACGTGCGACATCAGCTGGAATTATGTTAAAGCTATTAGTGTGAGCGGTTTCGCGCTGTTGTCGTTTTTCATAGATCTGACCCACCATAATCTCAACCATTGAGTATGTAATATAAGCATTGAGTAAGGGAAAAATCTCGATTTTCGTCAAAAATCAAAAAGTCGTTTTTTGGTTTCTAACGGCTTAAACAGCCTTAGACTAATATAGAATGACGTTTTAAATTCCAAAATAGGCCCTAGTTTGCGTCCGGTGGCCTTTTCAATATGTGTTCTTTTTACGAGCATTCTTTGAATGGCTCGATCTTCGAAACGGTAATAGCTACAGGCCTCTGGGTGCGCTCATTGAGTTTAGAATGTCGTCATCTGTCTACGTACCAAATTTAAAACGTATCCGATAAATATTCCAGAGATTCCAGAAAATCACTTTGAATGGCTCTAACTTCCAAACGGTGAGTGTTAGAGCGCAACGGATGAGCTCGTTGAATTCAGCGTGTCATTGTCTATATGTATACCGAATATGAAAAGGATCCAAGAGATTTGTCATTTTTGTCCAAAAAAAAACCAAGGCTATACTATGTGAAAAATCTCGATTTTTGTCAAAAATCAAAAAGTCGTTTTTTGGTTTCTAACGGCTTAAACAGCCTTAGACTAATATAGAATGACGTTTTAAATTCAAAAATAGGCCCTAGTTTGCGTCCGGTGGCCTTTTCAATATGTGTTCTTTTTACGAGCATTCTTTGAATGGCTCGATCTTCGAAACGGTAATAGCTACAGGCCTCTGGGTGCGCTCATTGAGTTTAGAATGTCATTTTCTGTCAGTATACCAAATTTAAGAAGTATCCGATAGGTATTCCAGAGATTCCAGATAATCAGTTTGAAGGGCTCTAACTTCGAAACGGTGAGTGTTAGAGCGCAACGGATGGGCTCGTTGAATTCAGCGCGTCATTTTGTATATGTATTCCGAGTTTGAAAAGGATCCAAGCGATTTCCCATTTTTGTCAAAAAAAAAACCAACGCTATACTATGTGAAAAATCTCGATTTTCGTCAAAAATCTGGTTTGTAATGTAATATTACTGTTTTTATTTTTATTTTATCTTACGTTCGCACTTTTGACGGTATGTGATTTAATGAGACCCGAAAGCAACCACTGAACCCTGCCTTTTAAAGGCTTTGTTTTGCATAACAGTTGATAGACCGTGGTCAGATAACGATCACTTGTCTGCTACATTTGCGAGAGCGGGTGTTGCGTAGCATATGACTCGTATGTTATTTTCTTCACATCAGTTACGAGGATCGGCGCAAAAAGCGGTGTTTGGAGTAAGCATCTAATTTAATTGGCACGTGTTTAAACATCGAGGTGTCACAAAATGGATGATCATCGGGCCGGCAATCGGTAAACTGGAGTTTAGGCCACAAAAAAAATCGACTGTCAGCCATTTCTCTCTCGATTCACAATTTTTTAATATAAAAGAGAATATATGCCCAGCCACTACCAATTCTTGAAAAAAAAACAAGAAATTTACTTACTGCGCATGCGCAGTAAGCAAAATTAGCCGATTTGCATGAATGCGCATGCGCAGATGACCAAAAATGTGAAAAATTTGATTTTTTTTCCTTTTTTATTAATTTTTTTTTTTTTAAATCTCAATTTCTTATTAAGAAATAATATTTTCTAGTTGATGCGTGCTGTAACGGAGTTATCTAAGTAGGTAGGGCATTTGCTCGATGTACAAGCACATGCCCAACAATTCGGTCATCTATCTGACGCCGAATTTCAGACCGACCTCGCTGGCCATGTATAGAGCATACCATTCGCAGCGACGTAGCTCTGATCTCATCAGTCACCACAGTAGTCAGTACCAAACAGATGATCACTATGCGACCACGCTCTGTGTACTGTCGTGGAGACCAGAGTCTCTTAAAGACAAACTTTCACAAGTCGTGGCCGAGATGCCATTAAATCATGTACCGTCAAAAGTGCGAACGCAAAGTAAAATAAAAATAGCAATTGATAGATAAAAATTATTGTGGCGATATCGGACGTCAATCAGTTGAACTACTATTAATTAGTACTCGAATGTCACATTAGAGCAAAGCATCGTGCACTAATTAATCATAGGTGTGAATCGATATTAAACTGTATTGTGCTAGTAAATCAAGATGTCGGTTCAACCAAGTCACAAGTGCACATAGAGTACAAATAAAAATGAAAATAAATCTTCGAATTTTAAGCTATATATTATTACGTTTAATTAAAAATATACAATCATTCTTTTAGTTAGTTTGAGTTTATTTTCTTACAATCTTTACATATACAATAAAAATATAGTAATGCAACATATTCATTCAGATAACATAGTATAGATATTACATATTTCAATATTAGATGTAAATATGCAAGATTCTGTTGGTTTCCAACGACTTAGACAGCTTTAAACTGATAGTGAATGACATTTTTAATTCTAAAATAAGCCGTAGTTTGCGTTCGGTGGCCTTTTAAAGATTTTTTACGAACATTTTTTGAATGGCTCTATCTCTGAAACGTCAGAAGTCTCTTGCTGCCGCGCTGAAAGCCAGAATTTCTGTGTGCGCTTATTGAATTTAGACTGTCATTTTCTATCTGCATACGGAATTTGAAATGTTTCCGATACATATTCCGAAGTTCGCAGAAAAACCGTTCAAAGCGCCCTAGATGGGCGCGTTGAATTCGGCGTGCCATTTTCTGAAGTGTACCGAATTTGGAAAGGTACCGAGAGATTGTCCAATTTTGTCCAAAAAAAAAAAACCAAGGCTTAGTATGGGAAAAATGGTATTTTCATCGAAAATAAAAAAAAATTGTTTTTTTTTTTAATTCATGCCCTTTTATAAAAAGCTGTTAAAATAACTACATATTATATACAATGTTTTTTTTTATAATGAAAATAAATAACAAATATTTTATAACCGGCATAAAGATACTGAAATATTATAATATTAATAAATATAAAAACATGACTGTATAATTAATTCTCGATAACTAAAAATTAAATTAATTAATAAAATTTCGTTGTCTTAAGTCAAAATTGCATCCAAATAAAAAAATAACTCTTAAAAAATAAACAAATCAACGTTTTAATCATAACAAAACTATATTTGTAACATTAATATATCATATTTGAATCGATGATTGTTAAAATCCCACGTTACATTTTTTTTTCAAATTTTCTTTACCTAAGTCTGCATGGAATAACAGCAGATAGAGTTTGTCCACTTGCTACACTAATTATATTAGGAAAAGCACCTGAACATATGAGAGGCGCAACAAGCTCAAAGAATGCCACACCTGGGGTTACAATAGAAGCTATAAAACAGCATATCGCCGAATTTCCAGTGAGGGAATCTCATTACAGTTTCCGTACTCACAAGTACTTAGATGAAAAATTAAATATTAAATTTCAATATCCATGACTTAGCAACTGGAAAGTCTGTTTTTTCTGTACATAATGGTCAGGCAAAAAATGGGCCTCGAGAGGTTTGTTCTCTTATTAGAAAATATTTAAATAATATTCCAGACGCAGTTAAACATTTGGATGTATTTTCTACGGATATCCCAGTCAAAATAAAAATTTAACACAGTGGCCCAATATCTACTAGCTTTAGTAGATACAGAAAAGTATTTATTGACCGACCAATATCAGAGGACACTCTTTCCTGCCATGCGACAGAAATTTCAGTGTTGCAAAAAGAAAACTTCGTTTGGTAAACCGTCTATGTGCAATGGAAGAAATCCAGGATTCATCTACAAACAATAATTTTACTGTCCTTCAAATTCAAGCTGCTGATATTTTAAATTTCAAGGATGGGTGGCGTAGTTTATGCAAAAAAAAATGTGCTTGCTGTAGAATATTTGGGCAGGAACGTGAAGAAAGACCAAAAGGAACGTAGTAGCTTGTAATTTCATTGATAATCATGTGGAACGGCATACATTCAAGGTAGGGTGCAAGCCACATGTAGTTTAATTAATTAAAAAAAAATCATAGACCTCCCAAAGCTAACGCATTATGTTCCAGAGGAAGCAACAAGTTTTTATACTAATATTTTTTCCCGGCCAACCTGCTATACGGAAATGCCAGAAGATTTAATTTTATGTGCCTAATGTGTATTTGATACCAAAACAATATATATATACTTTTGTTTTATTTACGAAGTTTTGTTAATAAATACTCAATTGTTTTTAAAACCCCACATGTGCTAGATTTTTATGTATGTTCTTTGGCATAATTATTTAATTTTTTTATTTCAAAAACATATATTCAAAGAGATACTACAATAAACTATTTATAAAAATTTTATTTGATTACTGAATAAAAGTGATGTTTGTAACATGTGGGATTATAGAAATCATCGATTCATTTGCATTATACTTTTCGGAAAAGATAAAGCACAGTTTACACCAATAAGGCAACAGCCTTCTTTAACATTTTAGAAAAAATATTCTTTATCTGATAAAGGATATCAAAAGTGTAAAATTGCAAAAAGTTTTATAAAATATGTGAACGCGTAATATATGAACGCTTTTTTTTATATTTAAATGTGGACCAAGTTTATTGAAAGTCTTTTTCTCTTACAACGCTAGGTGACATTTTTCACCTTGACCAGGCGACACAATCACTTCTTTAAAAAATCGTGTATGAGGAAACACGATTTCGCGTTTCGCTGATTGAAACTCGTGCAATACAAATATACGCGTTGTAGTCAGAGAAAATGATGTGGCTTCATGAAACATAGATATAATTATAAATAACATACATAAATATTTTCTTTTTCAAAGTTGTACTTATTTTTGGGTCAACAACTCCACCCGCAAACATGAAAACGGCGAGTTAATAGTGTGGTGTTGTGGCAGTACTTGTTTGTTTACTGATGACGCGTTCTCCTTGGGCTAATTCTCCCCTTTTTACAGCCCGAAACTTAAGGAAAGCATCGAAGCCATACGCAGCCATCGCGCAATATCCAAAGAACTAAAAAAAAAATACGAATCATTTTTAATATCTTTATTTAATTATTCTCCATATGCCATTTTGCGGTCTTAATAGTATATTACACCACAAGAGCAGAAAGTTGAATTTCCTGCATTGCGCAACAAGTCGCGCAGTGCAGGATTTTCAGTTTTCTGCACATGTGGCGTTATAGTATTTTCTTCATACCCGGTCGAAAGTATGTATTTTCACCAATATATAAAAAGACTAATTACTTTCAAGTGAACAATGTCGAGGCTATACGTAATAACAGCAGATGGCTATCTACTACTGCCTACTGGCGAATACGTGATCTGACAAACGACAGTCTCACGTATCAGTGCGCATGACAAAACTGTTTCGGCAGACGGTATGTGAGTAATTACAGCAGTGCATAAATGTGAGACTTTCTGCTTTAAAATCGAATCAGAAAGTAAGTACTTTCGACATGGCATGAAGAAAAAAAATAATCTACTTACACCGGCTGCTTGAAAAGGTCCGTTGTGAATAGAGACAGCCAAGGAAGCAGCTATAAGATAGAAGACAGTCCACAAAGCGCAAAAGCCAAATTCAATTTTCAGCCAAGGAATTCTAAAGAACTTCTCGATTATGTGGAACAAATAAAACGCTAGCAAAATGCCGGTAAACCAGAATGCTATCATTGCTATGCTGTTGAAATATTCACCACGTGAAGAAGAACTGAACGCAGAGACTTCGATGCAAATGAAACCGATGAAGTTTAGAACCTTTTAAAAAGAAAATGTTTTTAATTTAAAAATACGTGCATTCACACCAGCTTTAAATTTTGAGTTGTCGTTCTCAAAGCTTAAAGTGATATCAGTCAGTTCATTCCGAATGAATGTTCATTTGATTGAATGTCCATTTTTGTTTCATTCCACGTTCACAGGCACAGACAGAATGACATAGAAATGAACGTTCATTCAGTCTTTTCCTCGAAGATGTCGTAAGTTGTGCGCCTTGGAATTCGTTTGATTTGTGAACATTTGATCGAAGAATTGTCAAAAAAGAAGCAAAGTCTAAGTTTAAATCATTAATTAGAGATTTTATGGAATTTGTTCATACTGTTCCACTTCAATACCATTATGTCTCATACACAGACAAAATATATTCACTATGCGGTGTCGTAGCTAGATTAAATTTACTTCTACGTAATATAACTGGCAAAAAATTAAAACCCCTTACACAGAATTTTTGACATCTACCGATGCATTTTTTTGTTCTATTTAGTGTGAATGTGTTGGTGCCTACAAATGGCACCGCTATCTTTTTTTATTGCAACGAACTATACCATTAAATCAACTAGATAATTCATCATTATCACAAATTCAACATAAGAGGTTTTGTATTTCAACCATAGATAAATTTACAATAAGATCTAAAACCATGCAAGCCTATTAATGTAGGCACAACGATGCTAATGGTCTCAGCTATTGAGTTTCTATAATCTACAATCTATTTGGAGGCACAACATAAAAAAATAAACTTACGAATTGGATAACTTTCAACATCCCAGGCGTCGTCTTTATGTACGACGGATCGAACCGAATATTCGTCTGGACCGTTGTGGCCGACGTGACGGTTGTCGTGGTCGTATGGGCCCCAGGAAAACCTGCCTCTGGCATTTTTCTTCAGTATAAATACCTCGTTGAAACGAACAAATTTCTACAATCTGAAACAGAACAAGAATATCGTTTAGGGATTTTTGACACGAGGGTTACTTGATTAAATGTAATCTGATAAGGGGATCGATAAAACTACAAAAAATAAGATAAACTCAAAACAATAGAGAAATTAATATAATCACTAAATAATTGAAAACCACAAATTCTACATCTTTAACCTAACAGAATGTAGTTGATAACACGAACATACCTTCCCCTTTTTTATGTTCACTGTAAACTATATTTAAAAAAACCCGAATAAGTCACTATTTAGAATCAATTCCTTTTGCAACAAGTCTGTATTGAAAATAGATATGACACCAGCTGCAAAGTAGGCGTTACTTTGGTACTATGGCCATGGCGTCATATTTTGTGACCAAAACAGGTAGTATCTTTAAACCGGGGCTTCCAAACAATTTTGTACGCCAAACTGACAACTTTATAAACACTCCAATACGACAAACATTGTAAATTATGACATCGATAGTCGTCTATTGCAATACGATACACGAGAAACAAATGAACGTCGAAACAGATGAATTCAAAACAAAAACGCACTTCTCAAATTACGTAGCATTTGGTTCGCTCATATCTAAAAATATTTACAGACAAATACTCAACAATGTCATAGAAATGTATGGATCCATTTTATCAATAAAATAATGTTCGAGTAATACGTCTTTTAACTGGAAACCCTCGTTAAATCGAATTTGTTAGCGTTTCCCTTGAAATTCGACTTATCTAGATTGCACTCAACGTCATTAGATACACAGGTTACCTCGTTAATGAAACACGTTGGCTGGAAGACCGTTCAATATTTTTATCAACCACGCAACATTCATTGACAGTCCACTGGATGACGTCATCACAACATTACTATCCAACGGCACGAGGTCACCTCTGTATCTAATAACCTCGGATTGTACTGTAGTTGAATTGTTAAAAATTTTACGTTAAAATTAGTGAAATAAAAAAATTAATTACTGGTTATTTAACCGGTAAAATATACGGTTACATAATCACGGTAATTTATTTTAAGTTAACTGGGCTACTTATTATTATACAAGGCCGCGCAGAAAGTTTAGCGCAAGTTTATTATTTCCGACAGAGATTTAAATTTTATTACCAATATTTACATACATATATTCATCATTTAATCATTTCTCTCTATTGTTTTGTTTTTTGTTATTCTGAGAAAGAAAAACACGAAGCCGCCATTTTGTTTTATAGTTAGTCGTTTAAATGACCGGTAAATTATCCGGTCTTCGTATACGATTTTGCATATCAGACCTAAAGATGGCATTTTGACATTCACTAGTATAAACACTGTATTAAATAAAGATAGCTGATAGGATACTTTCACCACTTCTCTTTTTAATTCTCAAAGTAGGATTTCAATATGCATCAGGATGCGTATTTACAAAGTTGACGTAAATTTTAATTAACTAACTGATGTAATCATTTCATTAATTTATCAGAAAAAAACCTTTCAATGCCAAATGCATCACCTTTCGATGTCGAAGTACTAAATAAGACACCTATCTTGAAGTATCTTATTCTATTTGAATCTTAACTAATATAAAATGAATCAGAGACGGTATTTTTAAAACAATTAAGATTCACACTTACTGAAACGGACCGGATCGACACACTGCCGAGCCAATCGGATTCAGCGAGTGTGGAGCTTTATGATAAAATCTTTATTAAATATCTTCTTGTACTGTAACGCAAAATAAACATGTTTTAATTTATTTACATTTATTTTACAACAACTGTACAGAAATAAAACGATTAAATAAACATTTCATTTAATAATGATTAAGGATCTTGGGTACTTGGAGATATTGAATTAAACAGACGTTAAGATTTCAAATATTTTTTCCGACTTCTTCAGGCAATTTATAAAATAATAACATTAATGTAATACTCCATAAAAAACATCTGAAAAACAGTTCACTGTGCAGGAACTTCTCAAAACGCTCAAAAACATACATATTACCAAGTAATTGAACTCAAAAATGTAGATTTCATTATTTTTTTCGACCTTAAAAAAATCTGACTTGGTATCAAAAACTAATCCGACAAGAAATTCGAGAGTTATTTAAAAAAAACATTTTTTCAAGTACTCAAGATCCTTAATCATCGAGCAAAAATAGTCCTAATTTCATTACTGATATTCAAAATCAAAAGTTAAAAAAATATATATTCCCTGGCACATTTTCGCTCCGTTCGAAATTATATTACCCCACCTCGTTCAACGCATATCGCTTTCCAAATTCTCATTTAATGTCAACTTGCATGTGCTGCCGGGCTCTCCCGCGGACCACTTTTGAGGCTCTCGCGGACCACTGGTTAGGAGTCACTGGTTAAAATCGATTAAATACTCATTGCATTTTCAAACGAACGCTTACAAACGCTTTTATTAACCGATTTAAAAACACTAGGCAACAGCAATTCAAAATGTCTACGAATACTCTTATAGGCGGCAATAACAGAAGTCGCGCCTTTCAGATTTAAAAGAACGTACTCTTTTGGATCGTTTCTTTTCTTCAAGTTGGTATACATGTTATAAATAAACGTGCCGTTATAAAAATTCGCAATACTGTTCTTTTCCATCGGGCGATCCAAAAGTGCATTTAAATAATAGATCTGTCGTAGGGCGCTTTGAAATTCGGCATAACAGTGTACAGTTTTGACGGTAAATAATTTCGAGTTAGTTTTCAGTTTTTCCGCTTTTTGAAAATTGTGTATAAACGAATCAATTACCAACAGACAATCATCTACCGTTATATTATTTAACAAATCGGCTAAAAATGCGTTTTCTATATCGATATCATTTTCCGGTGTACCTGCCCTTTGTTTCTTTATATTAGCTAATTTCGATACATTCTGGTTTAAAAACGCGGCTTTCGACCGATGGTAACCGACTTTACGATCGACTATGTTTATATATATAATCGACATGATCAAAGCATCGATATGCGGAGGCGTTATCGTGATATCTTGAATATTTCGGCACCAATAAACGATACACGACACAAACAATCGCCAATCGTTCGGAAATTCAGCTAGTATCAGTTCGTCGTCATTTGTCAATTTAAGAACTTCGACAAAAAAATTGTATCTCAGTTTTCTCGGGACTCGTATGAGTACATCGAGAGTCGGGAACACTTTAAACGTGTCCGTACCGTATATCGGTACTTCCCGATACGCTTGTATCGCGTTGTATTCGTTTCGCGTAATGTACGTAAAATAGTGACGCGGTTTAGATGCCGTCAGAAGTCCGAACAGGACCTGAACGATCGGTAAACTGATATCGTGCGAGTGAATTAACGATAGATCTTCCATTTGCGGCGAAAATAGATACGTCAGCTTCGTTATGATGTTCATAAACGATGAAGGCAATAAGCCGCATCGATATTTATCGATAAACCATTGCGGCAAATTTAAATTTGTATCGGGAATATTACCATCGGCAGGCGAGCCCTCTAATCCTAAATATTTCAGTAAGTTCGTCGTACAAATTTTATAACTGTCCGCCGATTGTCTTATCAGTCTCGAAACGTACGATCGATCGTCTTGTTTCAAACGGGCCAGGATTTTGTATTCTGCCGATTCGAAAGTTTCGTGACGTAACCATTCGATGACGGCCGATATCGTTCGTTGTTGATCGTTAGCGTTGGTTTTCGTATGCGGTAACTTGAGTTGTGCGAAAAATTTGCTGAAAGTTTGTTTTGAAATGTAGTCGTTACCGAGTATGGTCGCCATCAGCGGTAAATGCGTTTTGTTCAGACCGCTGAATCGATTTAAAAATTTCTCGACGTTATACAATTTGCACGGGATATAAAAGGTCTCGTCGCGATTTTTTTTCGGATGGAAGTCGCACATCGGAAAAGGGATGTACAATACGTCAAAAATGAAGAAGTCTGAATCGTAGCTTAAAACGGGACATTGCAGTCGTCTTGCGACCGCCGCGATTTCGTCGTCTGCTTCGAAGTCGCACGTCGCAAACTTAACGTTCTGTTCGAGTAGAGTGTCCTTGAAAACTTCCATCTGTAAAAGAGGATACAGCTGACCTGCACGATTCGCCGGGGTCATGTTTTTGGCAGCGTCGACCTTGTTCTTCATTCGCGACTTTATCGTGTTTAATTTTTTGTGTTCGAAACCGCCGTCTATGATGACGATAGGCGTGACTTGACACTGTTTGAATAAGTTAAAGACGTCGACGATGGCCTTTTTGTATTTATCGTAATCGCCTCCGAAGACGTCGTTACAATTGGCGGTGCCGTACACCTGGGCGGCGAGGCTGCACCCGTCTATAACTAAGTATGTGTTGCACAAGTTATAGTCTTCGAAGTAGTAATCGGCATTGTTGCCGATGTACGTGGTTAAACCCCTGATCCCCATTTTCAGTCGATGTTTTTAAAAGTATTTGTAAACAAATAGCACGTACTATAACCTAACTTTTCACTTTGACACCTAACCTTCATTAGGATTCGTTCAGTTGAGCGACTACTAGAGCCAGGGGCGGTTTTCACACATAGCTAACAGTTTTTACACAATTCATACACAAAACGAACAAAAATAACACTGAAATACATAAAACACAAAAATTATCACTAATATACATATAAAACACAAAAATTATCACTAATTGATTTAGTATGGACTTATTGTAGAATATTCATCCTAAAGAAAAATACTATTTTATTGCTAGCCCGAACCTGTATTCAGTCACCAAGGAGGTTAAAATGCGTGTTTGTGTTACGCCAAAAGTCAAAAGGGAAATGAAAAAAATCAAATAAATATTAAAGCACTGATTATAAATTCGAAATTGTGGACAAATTGCGAATTTTAAAATGTATAATTAAATTAACAGACAAATACGCACGACTAAAGGTTTGTTTATTCGTTTTTATTTACTTTTTAAAATGTTGATTCTTTAGAATCGTAGAAAAAAAGAAAAGTTTACGAGTTATTTGAAGTCTAATATTATTAATAGTTAAAGTAGCTGACGCGTCTATAAGTTAGAATTAATTTATTTATTGGTACTTATAATTAATCATACATAATTGACGCGAAAATTACACTCTGACATTTCAAAACAAGTGTTTTGTCTTTGCAGGGTTCGTTCAGTAGTCACTGCTGCAATCAAGCGCTTGAAGAAATAAATGATGGATTGTGTCGTTAATAAATCGCAATCGAACCTCCCCGTTGCAAATAATTACGAATTTTTATATTACGCGACGGTGTGTCACGTTTGTAAGAAAACATCGGATCTAAAACGATGCAGCAACTGCAAACTGGTTTCGTACTGTTCATTGGAACATCAACAATACCATTACGATGGCCATAGAAATTTCTGTGACGCGGCGCGGTTCATTTTAACACTACAGAGAATACCACACATCTATCATGGAATTAAAAGTATTGATGCATTGATAGATATAAAACAGAGCTACATAAGATTTTTCCCAATTTTGATGCACAGGCCGTTGACCTTCGAAGAGAATCAGATTCTGTTTTTTCCGAGATACTGCGCGGTCTGTTTCAATTTCAAACAAGACGAGCTCGTCGACTGCGAAAAGTGTCTGAGCGTCAGCTACTGTTCGCCGGAACACAAACAGCAGCACGAATCGACGCATTGTTGGCAGTGCTGCCATCTGCAGTTAGCGTTACAAAGCGAACTGTTTAAAATTCAAGAACACCCCGAGAACAACGCTTTTCAAATCATTTCGATACCGGAATCTTGCGCTGTGCTGCCGTGCAGCACCGACGATTTTTTAAACAAGTTTTTACTCGAGTACCCCCACATGAGGTCGGACTTAATAAAAAAAATGTATGCGCAGGAGGTGTTTTCGTACAGTTTGACGATTATGTACACTTTAGAAAAATTGAAGTTATCGCAATCGAGACAGTTCAAATCTAATAAGTTCGTTATTCACATAATCGGTGCTGGAAACACAGAAGTCCATTTGAACTGGACGATCATCGTCGAAACGCTTCTTCACTGGATGCTGAACGTCACCGAAATGATTATCGTTTGCGTCGGCCCGGAAATAAACAAAAACGAATCGGTATCGATAACGGACTTCTTGTGCAAAACGTGCCGGGACCAAAACAGATCGGTTCGGCTGATATTTATCAGCGAACTGTACCATAATTTCGTTAAGTCGGATCGATATTCGGAATTTCACACAAAGCCCGATTTGAACGTCGTGTTCAATTGCGGTTTCCACGAGTTTGAAAACACGCCGAACGATACTTGGTCGCATTCCCTGTCTTTAATTTTAAACGAATCGATCCCGCTGGTGTTCACTTCGTATACTCAAGACGAAGCGATCAGAGACATGAACATGGTGACGGGTATGGCCATGTGTAGCGCGGTCATCAACTGCGAAAAAAATCCCTACAAAAGTCCGAGACCGATCCGTTGTTGGATCGGAAAAGAGTCTCCCGTTTTTTACCACAATCATTATATTTCCGCGATTTATCCGATTCATATAGAAAACTTGAGTTTGGGTCAACGCACACAAACAGACTGATTTTAAAATAGTTTTAGTAATTAGCATTTTTTTATTCCGAACTACGCATTTATATTTTTTATTAGGAAGTGTCTATTTATACGGGTACTGTATAAATAAAATAATCACTATTTATACGGGTACTGGATAAATAAAATAATTACTATTTATACGGGTATAATTATGTTTTGTTTTGAAATCGGAGTTATTTTAGGAATAATTATCAGCAAAAAGTTTATATATAACAATAATTTATCTTTTTTATGAGAAATTAAAATAAAATTAGCAGTAAAATTGACTTATTTTCCCTGTTTTTCTAAAGTTTATCTGATATTCGTGTGTATTGTCACCATCCATACGAACTGAAAAAAACTTAAAATTTGTTTAGTGCTGCCAACATAAGTCAGCATTTAGTTCTTACATTGGTCAAAATATTTTTTTGCAAAACAATTGAATTTGAAGTGATTAATCTAACATACAATTTTTTTAAAATGAGTAATAATTTAATTAATTAATTATATGTAATTTTAATATATATTTATATACTATTTGTTTGGGTATAATTGTTTTGCAGTATCCGTATTAATAAATATAAAATGATTTGTCCTGTACCCGGATGAATAGGCGCAGCCTTTTTATTAAGCTTAGAAATTTTCCTCAGTACGTGCAAAACGACGCAGAATTTTAATCAGCCCCGGATCTAGGGGGGGGTAAGCGGGGGACCTGCCCTGGGCGGCAGTTGCAGGGGACGCCAAAATCATATGTTTGAAAATTGATAACAAACTATTTGAAAAAAATATTGAAGGGTACTTATTCTCCCTTCCGGTCACAAAAATACCACCCGTTATGTATTTTTAAGTTTTTTATCTCAAACGCTGGAGAGAGGGGGCGTCACTATTAAGTTTTTGCCCCAGTTCGAAAAGATCGTAGATCCGGGGCCGGAATTTTTTGTGTGTACTGACTTCTCATAAATATTTACTGTTCAAAAATATAAAGTACAAATAACTAATTTTTTCGTAAACTTTTTATATAAAATATATGTATATATTGTTAAGTATTATGTAAACGCACTAAATTATGTAATATCACTGCCGGGATTTGAACCCCAATTCTTCGTTTTTGTCAGTTATTGTAAAACGACCGTCTGTCGTGAAAGAGACATTTTTTTTCTTATGAATAAAATTCAAAAAGTTGACGTATTTAAAAATAAAAAATCTTTCCGGCTTCTAACATTAAAAAAATGTATATTCTGCGTTGCGTGTTATATTTTAAATTGTTAAAGTGTCTATAATGTTAACGCAATAGAGTGAATAAGTTTATGCAAGTTTTTTTGTGAAAAGACAAAAAAAAAACCCGAGTCGCAGTGCCAAAACCCTGTCGACAATATAGTGTATTTGCTTGATTAGGGCCGTGTGGTTTTATACTTTTATTATGTGAAATTAAGTTTGTTTTTGGGCAAAATAAAAAATTTAACCCCTTAATACACCCCTTAAAATAACATTTTTTTTCTTAATTGTAACATTATTATCAATCTAACGTCCACCGAATTAAATACACCCTTCAATAAATAAGTCACTATCTGCAAACTAGTGTTTTCATAAAATTTGTAGATCCGGTCCTGTCGGGCCGATTCTATTAAAATTTTGGGGACACTTTTTAATTACTACCAGATGGTTAAATTTCAATTTTGAAACGATTCGGAGAATTTTTTCGGTATTTTGGGGCCCAAAAACATTTTTCAACCCCTAAAAACTACCCTTAAAATAGCCCGATTAGGCCCATTTTAAATAGGCTTCTTGCGGTGATGGATTTCAACACGTGGGCCAAATTTCGTTGAAATCAATTAACTCTTTCGAAAGTTATTGCGCGTACACACACACACACACACACACACATATATATATATATATATATATATATATACACATATATATATAAACATTTTTAAAAATGGTGCCAAAGTGTTTAGGGGGTTATGAAACGTCGAGAAATTTTGGTCCGACCCCTAGGTCCCGCCATCCGACCGACGCCAATAGTGTATGTTGCCTTATGGCAAATACACTAATAACAACGTACAATTAATAGAGAGATTTTACCAATAAGATAAAAATAATTATTGACATTATCGCAGTTGTGTCATTGAGCTTACGAAACCTACGGTGTATGTTTTACATTTTAAAAATTTACATACTCTAATAAAAGAGTAGTAGGTACTCTTTTTTTTGTACAAAATATATTTTAAAAATATTGCAAGTCATTTTTAACCAGGTGCGGTTTTAGCAGGAATGCCAAAGCCCACCTAAAAAATTTAGTAAAATATGAGCGCAAGTACAAATAAATCATAGGCTGCCAGCCCCAGAAATAATTTAATCGAGGGGTACAATAGACTTGATTAAAATCTATCAAAAACTATAAAATATAAAAAATATTCATGTACAATCGACAACAACATTTAAATACTCGCGTTATTACAAATAGTACCTTGCTTGTACATTACAAGCGTGACGTCGCAAACATGGCGGCTTGTGTTTTCGCGCCAAATTATATATTTCAATCGTTGAGTACGACTACATGAATATTTTAAGACAATAAACAAATAAGATTCAAATAGCCTGTTGTCAATCAATGCTGCCATTACCTTATAGAAATACAAGTAGAAAAAACAAACAAGTTTTTGTAGCGATCGAAATGATGTATAGGTGCGTTTACAAATATGCAAATTTGAAACAACCTTTTGATTTAGGGTATAGCCAAGGTTACTTGACACTAAGGTTGGACGTTAGCATATTGTTGAAGGTGTGACTACGCGAGACGCGAGAGAAGTAGGCGGGGAAGTAGGCTTGTGGAGTCTTTTTTCCAAACAGTTGAGACAAACATACTTGTATAACCAAGCTATGGGCATCGGTGACGTAAGAAATCGAGTGAATCAATCACAGACTTGACCATGTTTATAGTATCCTACGCCCAACCTTCTAGTATTCTAGTAACCTTGGGGTATAGCCAGAGATGTACGGGCGAAGAACCTGTCAAGGGTAACCTGTTGTTATTAATCAATCATATTTAAACTTAGCTGTATTCATAATTATTGTACAAATTTTAAAAGTTCAATTTGATCATCTGCAGAGTTTGAACGTTTCCAATTTTGGAAAGATTCAATTCGCGGTGATTGCAACGCGATAAAAAAAAGACAAACGTTTAGCTAGCAAAACAAAAGAGTACAAATAAAACGTTTTGTTACATTCTGTATTTTTTATAACCGGTTGCTAATTTGCATACATTTATGTGAAAGTTGTCTAGTTGTTACATAATAGAGGCAGATGTATTCATTTTCAAAAGAAATATTATAATAAGAAAATAAAATGGTTTTTTTTCAAAAATTGTATTAAAAAATTGTAAACCTGTTTGCAACCATTAAAAATTATAAATAAATAGAATAATACGAATATATAGTAGAACCTCGATAAGTTAAAAACCTTTGGAAGTTAAAATTTTTCGAATTCCCTTCCCCTGAAAGCATAAAACCTTCATTACTTAAATCACAAAACCTCGGTAACTTAAACAAATATTCTGAACATTGCCCTCGATAACTTAAAATAATATTTTGGTGACCTCCATAAGTTAAAGTATTATCAGCGTCATCATGAGTAAGTAACCAAACAAAAGATTTTTGAAAATGGAGATTTGAATGAGTCGCCACTAGATCCGCCAATCTCAATAAGTAGCGCAACGAAGGCTGTGAACGATTTACGCGCTTTTATCGAGCATTGTGATGATGTTAATGACGAATTTTTTTCTTCTTTACATAATATAGAAAACATAATTGCTTTCATATAAAAAAAATCGCATCCAAATCGGTCCACCCGTTTAAAAGCTACGGTGCCAGACAAACACACACATACACACAACCACACACAGCGGTCAAACTTATAACACCCCTGTTTTTGCGTCGGGGGTTAAATACTGATTTTAAAATTTTTTTAACGTAAAATAGTTCCAAATGAAGGCATGTCCCAATTAACTGTTGAAACCCCCGGAAAATACCGAACTTATAAGTTACATAATGTTTTGCCAAAATGTATACAGGAAATGTTTAACTTAATATAATATTCATTTGTTTTTTTGTACCATTGTTTGTAAGATACAATCTGTGACAACTTTTCAAAGCTAAGGTCATTGTTAACACAGATTTTCTGGCAACGCTTTGTTGTTCTGGCCCTGATGTAAAATACTTAAACCCTTTAAAATGTTTTTAATTTACACCGAAACTTAGTGAAAGTATTCCCAAAATTATTTAAAAAAAACATCAAAAACTTATTTTCATATTTACATATAGAAAGTAGTACGTTTTTTTGGACGTACAATTCATTAAACTCTATATAAACGGGTTTGCTAATTTTCGCCGCAGGCTCCACTACACTGTTGTCTCGGCAGCGACAAACATTGTTTCATCTAATCTATACATATATAAAAGACGATGCATGTATGTAATGTATGTTATATATGACCTCCAAAACGGCTAGACTGATTTTGATGAAATTTTCAGGTAGTCTTTAGATTAGCCCAGCGGGTGATCCTGGGAAGTTTGGTAGCGATCGGATCAAAAGATTTTTTTTGTTTTGTTTTTTGGCAATTTTGACGTTTCTTCGATTTTTGAACATTTACAATTAAATGCGAGTGAATTCGCGCAAATTCAGTACACGTTGAGAATTTCATGATAATTATTCCCATCTTTTATATTCTATATATTACATTTACACCCGGACGAAGCCGGTCTGGAACGCTAGTTGTTTATGTTATAAAATTATTTTTGAATATAAACTTCTGGACAAAATTAACATACCCTTCAGTAACCCTATCATGTTCTTAGTATTGATGCTGGATTGGAAGTACGTTTTGTTTTCTGTTGAAACCAAAAAACAAGATGGTCGTAAACAAGTTTGGCGCAGGCCTGCAAAAAGATTTGCTGCCTGCAACGAAACCAATTTAACGGTTGGCAAAGAATGTTCGGAGAAGACATTTGGTTCAATGTCCGCACAGAGAATACAGCAGGCAGCAAATCTTGGTCCAAGACTTTGCCGTAATCACCGTTCACAAATGATTTCAAACTTTAGTTTCGTCGGAACACCAATTTCCAATTATTCCTTAAATATATCAGAAAAACCGAGTGAAGCGTTCTGACAAGGAGTGCGTCTTTATTTATTCAAGACGTTAAAATATTATAAAAATTACTCACCGGAGTGAAACGTAACTAGTTTTTTTTTATACTTGCTTCGTCTACAGCCTTGATTTTTTAGCTTCATTGTTTGTATTGTTTACAAACATTTCTCATACATATTACATGAATTAAGCGATCAAAATTAAAAACTAATTACAACAGCAAATTTTTATCGCTATAATTCGTTACGATTTGTTATTAATCATTAATTTGCCATAAAAGTTGCAATTTTAACAATCCTCGTCTTTCCATATAAATTTAAACTTTGAGTTCATTGCATGAATGAATAGACGCTCGATAACTGAGATTATTATTTTCAAAACTGGTTTTGTTTATTTTGTATAGTTTATGTATTTTTAGAAAAGAAAATTGTTGATAGAATACAGAAGACTCAGGACAGTTTGATTCGCTCAATTTTAAATTACGCAGTTTGATCCATTGCTCTCTAGGCCCACCTTTAATCATAATTCATAGGGCTAGTACGCCTGCAGCCCTGGGAAGCCAACCACAGTCGTTTCTAAACTTCTAAATTAGAATGTTTTGTTCTAAATTTTGTAAACAAAATTAAATAAACGACATGGTACAACAAATTAGTTAATAATTTCTTCATAAACAAGTATATTAATTACTCAACTTTAACAATACTAAAAAGCTTTTTATGACTCCTGAAATACTTGTAATTACAGTAAGACTCCGCTTAACGCGGGAGATATGTTCCAATAAGTTTCAGCGCTAAACGAGGTCAACTTAATACGTAAATAATAGTCATAAGTGAAACAGAACTGAGAATAAGAAAATTTGTTTAATTTTGTAAAGTTTATTGCTAAATACTTTTTTATGACATTAATTACAATTATTTATTAATTGCTAATATCGATTTTTGTTCATAAAACATTTATGAAAATCAAAAGTTCGAGTAAGAAGTTATGTTTGTGATGAGGAAGGTTCCTTATTTGATATATTTTGCTTTTTGTGAAAAACTCATTTAATGTCGTTTGCCTTTTTCTGTTTCATTCAGCAAGCTGTTGTCGATAGCAAGATATTGCATCAATGACACTTCGTCTTGCCTTTGAACGTCTATCAACATTTGAATCATTTTGCATAAACTGATCTATAATTAATTTACGTTACAGAGGCTAAACTTTTTATTAGAAACCACATAATACTGAAACAGCGTTAAGCGAGGTCTTACTGTATACGGTTTGAAAATAATGCCACGTCAGCCAGGTTTCGTTTGAAACACTTATCAGTCATTTGTTTAAACAGTACTTCGTAATGATAATTAATTTACTACAATAAGGAAAACGAAATGGAAAATCCGTCTATAGTTTATATTTTCAAGAATGGTTCAACAGTTCAATTTTTTACGTTAATAACGTGGAAATAACGATATACCGACACTCATATCACCTAGCATGATGTCTATTGCAATAATTATAAACTAACTGCCGTTATAAAATTACGAAACACTTTACGTATATTCATTTGTTTCAGAGTTTCTTTTTTTTTTTTTTGTTCTTGTCGTGAGACTATCAGACACATGTAAAATTTAACTACGTTTATTTCGAAAATTTTATAAGCACGTCCAGAGGAGGGGTCGCCCTAGGCGCCAGATGGCAAGGGGCGCCAAAAAACTAAATGCGAAAAACAATTTCAAGCACAAAATAAAATGTTGGTCGAACAAGTGTTAATGATTGCAAATTTTGAAAATTTGAGACTTATTTATTTAACATATGCGGTGAAAATAAATAGAATAAAAAGCTCTCGTCGATAATTTGGAGTCTTCTTGCAAAAATTTTCATCCCATTTACGACTATGGATGTTTTGATAAGGTTTTCTTCGAAAATAATCGAGATACACGCCTGGGGAGGTATATCTGATTGACCCCGTTACGCTTTAAAGGGATTATCTTAAAAAAATAATCGAATTAGAAGTCCTTTCTGGAACATCTTTTATATGGTGCTAATATTATTATTACAAAAGTGGCTGCAAACTTTTAGCAGTGAGTTTAAATTAAATCAGAATATTTCTTTATTGTGGTGTTTCGTGTTTATAACCCCCACGCCACTTTTTAAATATGTGTAAAGCTACAACGTTATGCAAAGAGTATTGGCCTGATGGTTGGCCATTTCTAAACGCAGACGCGAAAGAACTAAACTTGCTAAGTGATTGTCAGTTGTTATTGAGCCATCAAACAAAAAATATCGAAAAGGTAAATTTATTATATTTTTAACATTGTTCAATTAATTAACCACGCCGTGAAAATTTTCTACTAATTTAAACAATTTATTAACTATCATGAAGATTATTTTTGTGAAGATAGATATTTTATCTTTTACACTTCGTAATATTTTTTATCAAAATCAGTTTAGTTTTTGAAGCTGCAGGACGGCACAAATGTGTTATTATACCGCAGCTGAGGGATAAATTTTCCGAAAAAAGTGTACATTATGATATAAAAGCCGAAGAATTTTCTAGACTCCAAAGAATTCCCAACAAATATGTACACACAAAGTTCAACACAATATCAGGCAATTAATCTTTTGGGTAAAAAATTGATTTAAGCGCAGTTAAAAACTATACGAATGATTTCAGTTAGTTTAATACACACTATATTTTATATTATTTGTAAAATTTAGTTCATTTTAAAAACCAGTTTGATTTATGACACCCGAAACGGCATTTCATGATTGCAAAGACCTTTAGAGGCAGCTACAACTTTCACTGCTACAAACGCATTCAATTCAAATTTGAGAATAAAAGTACGCACTTTTTACACACATTTTGAAAATGTCTGAATATTTAACCAGCATATTTTGTCAATTTATTAAACAAAAACCGAAAATAATTAACTATTATTTTGAAATGAAAAAAAAAAACAATTTTAATTTTTACGTTAATTCTTACAATAATTCTTGTAATTCAATTAGCGGCTTGCGAAAAATTATTTTTAATTAAAATATATAATTATTTATGTTGTATAGGTATATATTTTTTTCTATTAAAACAATTTTTTATATATAAAAATGACCTTTTTTATATTTCATTGTTGTTATAAAGAGAAAGGTAATTTTATTTCAAGGTAAAATACGATTTTTTTTTCAACACAAACCACAATAAAGACAGCTAACATAAAAAATAACGCATACATAAATCGTTTCAAAGATTACTTAAACAATATAAATTATTAATCGCTTGAAAAACTATCATTCCTAAACAGAACATTCCGTTCGGTTTTTTACTTGATTGAAGACATAACGCAAAACTTTTTAATCCGTCTATGACACATTCTGTAATCCGTCGCTTTCGCAGTTTCACTTTATCTAATTTACCATGTACTACATTGTAATCCGGCACTTCCATTAATCCGACTGGCTTGGTTTCAGTGGGGACGCGAGACAGTAGGCACTGTATTAGTTTTTTTTTTAATTTGGACGAAACAAGTAAAATTTCTACACTAATATATAAAAGAACTATACGTTTCCTCAAAACTCGAGAACTACTGAGCCGATTTGAATTTTTTTTCACTGTGTAAAAATCTACTTTTGGAGAGAACATAGGCTAGATATTTTTACACTACGATAAACACGGCGGCGCCGAAACGAAAAATGTAAACATATTAATATCTCCGCGATGTTAGAATATATAAAATAAATGGCGATTCTAAGTCCGTCCCTGGTTTTCAAAGTCTTTTAACTGAGTTAATTCACCATTAACAATGTTACGATAAGACGAAGATAAGAAATTAAATCACATACCTTTCGTTCAAGATGTTTGCATCCCGTCAAATTTTCAAACTGCTTTCGGCGCTGGCACTTCTCAGTGCAGCGTCAGCATATTCAGCCGGAGCCCCGGAACCCGCTTGCGAAGACATGACTCCTCAGCACCACGTCAGTCCCCAGGACACGCCAATGCCATTCACGGTCAAGGCGGACAAAAACAGCATTCGATCTGCAGAACAAGTGAAAGTCGTTATCGAGGGAAACAAGCCGTTCAAAGGGTTCTTGATACAGGCCCGTTCGGGGGGCACCAAGATCGTCGGCTCGTTCAAAGTAGCGGCCGATGACAAATATGTCAGAGCTGCCAAATGTCAAAATCAAGCCGATGTGAGTATTTTTTGAAATTATTTTTATTCTCACAAACTAAAATCATATACTTGAAAAAAGCGAATAGATATACAGTAAGACCTCGCTTAACGCTGTTCAGTATTACGCGGTTTCTAAAAAAAAAAAAAGTTTAGCCACTATAATGTTAATTATGCATCAGCTTATATAAAATGATTCAAATGTTGATAGAAGTTCAAAGGCAAGATGAAGTGTCTTGCTATCGACAAAAGCTTGCTGAACGAAACAGAAAAAGCCAAACGACATAAGATGACTTTCACAAAAAACAAAATATGTCAAATGAGGAACCTTCCTCATCACAAAGATAACTTCTTACTCGAACTTTTATTTGATTATCATAAATGTTTTATGAATAACAATCGATGTTAGCAATAAATAAATCTATAATTAATGTGATAAAAAAGTATTTAACAAAAAATGTTACAAAATAAAAAAAAAAAACTAAGAAATTTTCTTATTCTCGGTTCTGTTTCACGTATGCTTAGTTTCTACGTATTAAAATGGCGTCGTTTAGCGCTGTTTCGTATAACGCAGCAACTTATTGGAACGTATCTCCCGCGTTAAGGGGGTCCTACTGTATCATAACATAATTAGCTTTTAATTTAAAGTATCTAAGTGTATTATATAACCCATAATAACGACTTGATTACGTCCTTGGTTATGTTGTATTCATTATACAAAAATATTATGATTTAAGTTATTATTATTAGTGTATTTGCCATATGGCAACATACACTATTGGCGTCGGTCGGATGGCGGGACCTAGGGGTCGGACCAAAATTTCTCGACGTTTCATAACCTCCTAAACACGTTGGCACCATTTTTAAAAATGTTTATATATATATGTATATATATATATATATATATATATATATATGTGTACGCGCGATAACTTCCGAAAGAGTTAATTGATTTCAACGAAATTTGGGCCACGTGTTGAAACCCATCACCGCAAGAAGCCTATTTAAAATGGGCCTAATCGGGCTATTTTAAGGGTAGTTTTTAGGGGTTGAAAACTGTTTTTGGGCCCCAAAATACCGAAAAAATTCTCCGAATCGTTTCAAAATTGAAATTTAACCCTCTGGTAGTGATTAAAAAGTGTCCCCACAATTTTAATAAAATCGGCCCGACAGGACCGGATTTACAAATTTTATGAAAACATTAGTTTGCAGATAGTGACTTATTTATTGAAGGGTGTATTTAATTCGGTGTAGACGTTAGATTGATAATAATATTACAATTAAGAAAAAAATGTTATTTTAGGGGGTGTATTAAGGGGTTAAATTTTTTTTTTGCCCAAAAACAAACTTAATTTCACATAATAAAAGTATAAAACCACACGGCCCTATACAAGCAAATACACTATATTGTCGACAGGGTTTTGGCACTGCGACCCGGGTTTTTTGTTTTGTTCCAATAATGTAATCGTTGAAAGGAAGTTTGGATGAGGAACAATTAAAAGAGAAAAGCTTTACCGATGTTTCGAAATATTTTATTTCATCTTCAGGGCCTTAGGCAAATAAATGGTTGGCCTTGAAGATGAAATAATATATTTCGAAACGTTGGCTATCCAAACTTTCTTTCAACGATTGTGATTTAAATAAGTAATATTTCTAAGGACAGCTTAACGCCTTAACGTATTGGTTAACGTGGTGCCCTTTGGATCTATCTCTGCTCATGGATATTTTCGTTTTGATATTTGTTGATACCCTATACAGATTGTATCAACTCAAAGCTGTCCATAGGGCACTCTGTGTGTAAGACAGAGCACCATACACAAACGATAAGCAAGAGTGAGATAAATGATCGCTAATAGGTAGTAATTACTGTGGTTACTGTAAAATAAATTTAAAAAACCCGGGTCGCAGTGCCAAAACCCTGCCGACAATATAGTGTATTTGCTTGTATAGGGCCGTGTGGTTTTATACTTTTATTATGTGAAATTAAGTTTGTTTTTGGGCAAAATAAAAAATTTAACCCCTTAATACACCCCTTAAAATAACATTTTTTTCTTAATTCTAATATTATTATCAATCTAACGTCTACACCAAATTAAATACACCCTTCAATAAATAAGTCACTATCTGCAAACTAGTGTTCTCATAAAATTTGTAAATCCGGTCCTGTCGGGCCGATTTTATTAAAATTGTGGGGAAACTTTTTAATCACTACCAAAGGGTTAAATTTCAATTTTGAAACGATTCGGAGAATTTTTTCGGTATTTTGGGGCCCAAAAACAGTTTTCAACCCCTAAAAACTACCCTTAAAATAGCCCGATTAGGCCTATTTTAAATAGGCTTCTTGCGGTGATGGATTTCAACATGTGGCCCAAATTTCGTTGAAATCAATTAACTCTTTCGAAAGTTATCGCGCGTACACATATATATATATATATATATATATATATATATATACGTATATAAATATATATATATATATATATATATATATATACATATATATATAAACATTTTTAAAAATGGTGCCAAAGTGTTTAGGAGGTTATGAAACGTCGAGAAATTTTGGTCCGACCCCTAGGTCCCGCCATCCGACCGACGCCAATAGTGTATGTTGCCATATGGCAAATACACTAATAAACGTCTTTGTTTTCTAAGTAAAAATAGCCATTTTATCAATTAATGACAGTCTGTAGTCACTACCGAAATTATGGATAAAATGGCTATTTATACTGTTCACGAAAAAATCCAAATAATTAAATGGTTTTATGGTGGTAATTCAACCGCCGACGTAATAAATTAATTGATAAAATGGCTATTTTTACTTAGAAAACAAAGACGTTTATTTAAATTTATTTTACAGTAACCACAGTAATTACTACCTATTAGCCTACCTATTAGCGATCATTTATCTCACTCTTGCTTATCGTTTGTGTATGGTGCTCTGTCTTACACTCAGAGTGCCCTATGGACAGCTTTGAGTTGATACAATCTGTATATTATTATTATGTGGAGATATACCCTGCTTAAAAATATTATTTCTTCATAAAAATACAATAAAAAAATTAATTGTTATGTGTAAAAGTACAAAAAAAAAAAACAACCTCAATAAAATTGAAAGCATATTAATATAATAACAGTATATCAAAACGATTTAAAATTCCTTTATAATAAAACATTTTTTTTGTTTATTTAGAAAATAGTGCTAGCACAAAATACATATAATAATGATAAATGCCATAGCAAACATAACAGGTATTAAGTACAAAATTATATGGTAAGATAAGTATACAATAGTTAAATAATGGTAATATGTTATATAACAATAAGCTGGACATTGGTCAAAAAAGGAATTTTAAATCGTTTTGAAATACTGTTATTGTATTAATATATTTTCAATATTAATCATAGGTTTTATTTATTCAAATGTTTTGGTCATGAATGACAGACAGCATTTTCTGTATTACAATAATTTGCATAAAAAAGAAGGTTGTATTTACGCTATCTCAAAACTCGACAATCACTGAACCGATTTAAAAAAATCACTTCTCTGTTTAAGAACTCATTTCTTGCCGAAACTGAATTATTCTCGTCAGTAAAATCAAAACAAAAAAAAACCCGGGTCGCAGTGCCAAAACCCTGCCGACAATATAGTGTATTTGTTAATACAGGCAGTGTGGCTTTATTATGCGAACGTAACTTGGTTTTCGGGCAAAATAAAAAAATTGACTCCTTAATACACCCCTTAAAATAACCTTTTTTTTTTTAATTGCAATATTATTATCAATCGAGCTTCTATACCAAGTTATATACACCTGTCATAAATTCACTATCTGCAAACTAGTGTTTTCGTAAAATTTTTGAATCCAGTCCTGTAGGGCCGATTTTATTAAAAGTTTAGGGACACTTATTTACCAGAGGGTTAAATTTCAATTTTGAAACGATTCGGAGAATTTTTTCGATATTTTGGTGCCCAAAAACATTTTTCAACCCCTAAAAACTACCCTTAAAATGGCCCGATTGAGCCTATTTTAAATAGGGTTCGTGCGGTGGTGGACTCCAACATGCGGGCTAAATTTAGTTAAAATCAATTAACTCTTTCGAAAGTCATTGCCCGCACACACACACACATATATATATATATATATATATATATATATATATATATATATATATATATATACATATAAATATATATATACATATATATATATATAAACATTTTTAAAAATGGTGCCAAAGTGTTTAGGAGGTTATGAAACGTCGAGAAATTTTGGTCCGACTAAAAATTAAACTTAATCCGGGGATATACCACGAGACATACGGTATATAATTTGTGTATTAACAACCATTTAGCAAGAAAAAAAAACAGCACACATAATGCATAATTAAATGTGCAATGCTCCCTGCCCAATCATCCGACGATTAGCAAGTCACATGGTTTTATGGCCTTCGACAATTTATCTTGGGAGGATACTGCCCGAGGTGTAAATCTTTGCATAAATTAATTAGAGTTTAATGATTAATGGAAAATAATTAATTTTATATATAGGCAATTCAGGAAGTGAATATAGTTCTAACATCATGCTTCATTGATTGTTGATGGTCAACCAACAAACGAAGTTGATTACTTACTACAAAAAAATATATGTTTGAATTGAATCATTAAAACAAGGTTTTTCCATAAAGGTAAAACAATGACATAGTAACATAATGTCAGTCTGTTTTTCGTTTGTTTTTTTTTTGTTTTATATGCATAAACGATACAACGCAGTTTGTATCAATATTAACCGAGAACGCCTGGGCCGGTTTCGAATTGTGTCCAGACTTACAGGACACGTTTTATCCGAGTTTAAAGTTTGTAAATGCGAGTGAAATTTTAAAAACAAAAGCAATATCTAGGGGTTGAAAATCACAAACATCAAAAGCGCTTTAAAAGCGTTCTTAGCGAGACAGATTGTAGATTATAGACGCTCAACATCTGAGGTCATCAACGTCCTTTCTTAGCACTTTTTTTTATACAAAGAAAACTAATACATACAAAAAATAATAGAAAAAGAAGAAAAATTAAAAAAACGTGCATTGATTTAAGGGTCATAAATTAAAAATCGTTTCATTGCATGACTGCAATATATACATTATAAAAAAAAAACAAACCACGTACGGCAATTAACATTTACAGATGTATTATCATTGACACTGTTTATTAGATTTTAATAAAAAACCAATAAATATCAGACGACCTCATTTCAAAACGTTATAAATTGCCATAAAACGTTTACACGCTATATTAATTAATATGCAGCTTTATTGAAATATACTTAATAAAAAATATTAAACATAGTATTTGCGTGCATCATTTGCATTCAAGTTTTTAACGCGTTTTTTAACATAATATGACGGTCTACCCAATACTCAAATGTACGACAAGCATCCTTTCAATTTACATTACATGGAAATTACTATCCTTTCACTCTGTAGTGATATAAAGGACTATAATACGCGCCACGGTTCTAAAAGATTCTGAAGTTAGATGCAAATGGAAGCTTGCGCAGGTACAGTCGGTTGAAAAACTACAAACTCGCACCATATTATTATTTTTAATTTTTCTTTAATCTAACGGTCTACTTCCTTGCATAAAGTCATCCAAAAAATTATTTTTCGTGCTTGTCTATGCAAAACTGTATTAGGCATCTTGATCAATTAACAATCAAAGAAACAACTTAACAATAGCGTACTGCACTGTACTTTATAGCACGAAAGCGACAAGTGACACGACAATCACCGACGAGCGCACGTTCTGTGCCGGTAACTGGGAGTAACAAATACGTTTGTAACTTAAGCGGATACCTATATACGTTTAAAAAATATTTTAAACCATTTGACTTTTGAAAAAATAGTTTAAAGTTTTTAGTTTTTAATAACGCAATTTTGTTCTCTTTCAGAGCGCCGCCACCCACAAAAACTCAAACGATAAAGGACGCGTGGAACTCACTTGGGTAGCCCCAGCTAATTTCAAAGGCGAAGTACAATTCTTGTAAGTAATAAGTTCTATATATTATTCAAGTTAAAAGTAAAACGCCAAGAAACAACAATGCCACAAATGCGTCAAGAATATAATTGTTTGTAATATTATCATTTTTATATTTTAACAATTATAACTGTTTGTTTTTAGCGCAACGGTTGCTGAAAATGGTGGCGTATTTTGGGTGAAACAGCCGACGCAAATTGTAAAAATAAATTAAAATATTGAAAGGAATTTTTAGATTACTAGAATTAGGTATCGCAGTGTCGTCATAACTTAAGTTATTCATACAATATTTTATAAAATATAAAAATGTATTTCAAACCTTTGTAAAAAGACATTTATTACTTTATTTCCGATCTACACAATACATTTCGTTACAAATAAATAAGTTGAAATTTATTGGGTCATCAAAATACCGGCATCTTAACCTACAATCTCTTTATGAAATTACTAATTTTATTAGTTTTAAGTAAAAAACATTACATACCCACAAACCCAGAAGCAGATACTATTGAATTAAAACGATATTTAAACACCATTTAAAATGTACTTGTTTGTAAAAACTAATTTCATATAAAATATATTATAATTTATAACTCAAATCTCAGTTTGATTTCAATTTTAAAACTGAAAATAATGATAAATACTGTGACGCCTCTAGCGTCATTTGTTCACACTTAGCACAAAGGAGTATAGTCCTATCCGCCGATTTGTGCTACCAATTAAAGCACTGTCAACCATAGAAAAAAAGAAAGCACACTGCTGTTGGTAAACTGTCAGTCGAAAAATAAAAGTATTAATATATGAAAAAAGAACAAAATGATTTGTCCACAGACATGGAATTTGAGAGAAAAAAGGTCCGTATTTTGTAAATTTAATGGTAATACTGACGATTATTTAAAAACTGACAAAAATATAATTTGTAAAGAGAGGTTAAATCATGTGGTAAGTTGTAACAATTTCTTTTTAATATGTGAATATCTTACGTAATAAAACCGTTAATTTTAATTTTTAGATATCTGTTGTCATACCGGATACCCCAACAATACCAGAAACAATACGCGACGTACTCCTTGATACTGATTATTATCGACTCGATAATATTAATTTAAGTCAATTTTTAAATACAGAATTCATCAAATGTTTCGTCAAAAAAGGTTAGTTAATTAATATTTAAAAATAAAAAAAGAAAAAAAAGATTTACGTGCTCCTTATCATTTTAGGGAAATTGTGGGCAACAAGCATAGAAAACAATTTAAATACGAATGACTGTTTTAGCATAGCCGATGGATTGCTGACTTTGTCGTTAACAAAAGAAACTTTCCAATGTTTAGGAATCGAAGGCATGCCTTACTCTCGACATAAAAAAAGATATCGTAAGTTATATTGTGATTTAAATAATCGTTAAAATAGTATCAATACAGTTAAACCTAAGCGAAAAAGAGATCGCGCTCTCTTGAATTCTTGCTTATCAAGGTTCGACTGTATTTAATTATTAATTTGAAGCGCACATCAAAAACATTTTGTAATTTCGTAGGTGTTGAAATAAATCTACAGGATACAAGATTAAATAAAAAACATCAACAAATAGTGGACAGTTTAAAAAACAGACTAAAACCGTTTAACGCAATCATTAATTGGGAACCCCACGAAGAAAATATTTGTGCATCAACAGTGGCCGCATATTTTTCTTCGTTGAAGAAAGACGTTTATAAATGCGAACCAAAGTTCGAGTCTAGAGTCGATTACAACGTAACGATACCTTTGCTGGATCGAGAAAGTGATTTATCGGAGATGTACGAATGGCTGGGCGTTTTTAGTATCGGCGGCGATTTGACCAAAGAAATAAATGAATACATAAGCACTTACGCGTGTCCAGAGCCGAGTCAAGATTGTGGGAGCGCTTTGTTTCTAAAATGGAGTGGCTTCTTCACGTCAAAGTCTATTTTAAGATTGTGTTCTGAGTTAACGTAAGTTACGATTACAAAAATTCAAGTTAGGGGTCGCTCAAGATGATAAATTGGTGATATAAAATGTTTGCCACTGAAAAAGTAGTGAATTTTTTTTATTTGAATTGGCTATGAATTTTCAAGTTCAGAGTGAAAAAATAAATTGTTTCTTTTTTTTCCAGTAATTTCTTACAAACTCGACAAATGGTGCCGTGGATATCGTTATATGTTCAGCCGTTTCGGGATTCACCTGATACCTGGATAAAAAATAAATACCAATTCACTGAAAATGAACAAAGTTCCTACACAATATTTTTTGAAAAAATGGGAAATTATCATATGTGTTATCAAGCCAATGCAATGTGAACTACTTGAAAATAAACATTATTTTCACAATTATAAACAATACTTTATTTATTAAAAGTCAAAAGACCAAAATTGAGGTTTCATTTTGAATTGTACACAATATTTTTATTTCAGCAATAAATTCTACACTAAGCACATGATTGTATCACTACTTTACAGTCCATGGAAAACTTAATAGTTGAGAGCTATTAAGCATTTTTGGGGAGGTATTTGAGGCACTGTGAAAATTTGTACCATAATTCTTTAGTAATATCCGAATACAAAAAAACAAGCCTGACTGAAGGGTAGTGGAACTGAACCGATTTTTAATTTTCTTGTGCAATAAAAAATCCTTGAGGCATTTTGAAATTTTAATATCTCATAATTTAGTATTTAAGCAGCCAGATTTTTTAGTCATGTCTAAAACTTAGCCATGTGTTTGCAAAATTATATTTTTTAAGACATAAAAAATCCAAACAATAATATTGGTAACTAAAAGTAGATATATTAAAAAAGACAGGTCGTTTCGGCGGGACATTTTACCTGTCAGGAAATGTTTTAAAAAGTGGTTAAGCCCTGCTACCCCTTCAGCCAGGTCTGTATTTTTGTATTTTAATATTATTAAAGAGGTATTGTACAAATTTTCACAGTACCTCAAATACCTACCCAAAAATGTCTAACAGCTTTTGGGCTATAATTAATTGTAAACGTTCAGAGGATTAGAATTTTTATTTTTTTGCAGCAAATGTTTTTCAATTCGCTTTTATGTCGTAATAAATTTCAAATATTACAATTAATATTTGAGCATTTTCATCATATGCCAATATCACAATCTGTTTAAAAAAAACTCATGTCACTGTAAAATAGCTTTTCAAATTGTCGTATAATAATGAAAAGAAGTAATTTCAATAGTTACTATGTACAAAAAAACACATCATTATAATAGTTTTACCTACAAATTAAAAATAAAAAACAATAGATAATTATAATTATTCATAATAGTGTCCAGACATTTTTTGAAAAATATCCAGGTCTAGTATCGGACCGCGTTTTATAATCCAAAAAAATCGCGTATCTCAAACAAGTAATTTTTCTTATTGCAATTGCGTGCTTCTTTTTGTTTGGTATATTTCTGTTAATTATTCAGACACTTGCGATCTTATTTATCGAGCGTCTATAATTTACAATCATAATCTGTTCTTCCATTTTTTTCCGATCACACAGAACTGCTTTATGGGTTGTGGTTCGAGTTTAGGACACAAGGACATTTTAGTGTCATGTAATTAAAAATCTCACCAATATTTACAGTAAGGGGCCGTCCATAAATTACATCACACGTTAAAATGGGAAGGGCGGGGGGGGGGGGGGTCATATGCCTCGTGATGACGTCACGTGTGAAAATATATAATAAATAAATAAGGTAAACGAAAAACTTAAAATTTACTCAGTTCTAGGGTAAAAAGGGATTGTTTCATTCCGCATTGAGGTGTGTGCTCGAATAATACGGAAAAACTCGGATAAAACGAACAAAGCCGTTATGTAGTAACAATGCTTTGTATGTCAAAGATTAATCAAAGTTCGTTCGATTTTCACTTTTATATACTTTTGTGATTAAATTTCATTCCACCATTTCTTATACATAAAAATCAAATAAAATTTTCAAATTTTTTATTTCTTCCGTGTTATTCGAGGAACCTCCTCCTCACATTGCCTCGGATAAACGAGGTTTTACTGTAGTTTGAAGATGCGTTACTATGTGAAATTTCAAGTTTCTACTTTGCATGGTTTCTGAGAAAATCAGCAGTGATTAGTAATCTTATGTGGGTTCCGATTTTTTTTATTCTTTTCAGGTATGGAACACTAAAAACCAAACTAAAACTTTTGGGTTGTATCTTGGCAAGATTTAAAATAAAATACAGAAAATCCGTTTAATTATTATATTAACCGGTCTAACCAAAAATTAACCAGCAGTAGATAAACGGTGAACGAATCATAAAGTTAATAATTATTAATAATTGAGTTAACAAATAAAAAAAAGTGAAAACTTGGCACCAATAAAAACTGAGGAAGGAAAAAATTGGAATAATTCAGCAAACGATACATTTAATTAATTCATACGTTCAACAGAACTTCCATCTGTTGCCACATGCATTACACATAACGAAAGTAGTCATCGGTTCATCCGAACTGCGGGTTTGTAATTGATTATATGTGCAATCGCGCTTCTTGCATTTGCCACATTTAAGTAAATCGGTTTTGGTGCCTTGAACCGTAGCCAATTGTGCATCGTCGATAGCTTCTTTCTTAAACCGTTCTCGTAATTGTTTGATTTCGTCGTTGGCCATTTCCTCGGCGGTCATCGTAGCTAACCGCGACGCCGTAATAGCGCCGACCAAGAAGTTAGTCCTTAGCGTCGGGTTCTTAGGATCTTTCAAGTTTGCGATACGGCTTCGTACTCTATTTTTATATTTGAAATCGGTGTTTCTAACATCGGCATAAATTGCTTCCTCTAACTCCTCCGAGAGTTCCTCAGGAGTCGCGCATCCTTCGTAATCTTCGCCTTCGACTTTCAGCGCGGCTAACAACAATTCCCGGCATTTTAACCTAACTGCGTCGGTAGTGTTCGAGGCAGACGGAGGCGGAAACGAAGATTGTAGTTTTTTGTCTTTCTCTTTTTCGTCCGATGATTTATCTTCTCTATCTTTAGATTTCTGTTTTGAACCGCTCGCGGTATCTTTCCCTGAACCTGAATTCGGTCCTGACAAAAACTTCTTCCAATTTTTAATCAGTGTTTTTGATAAGCTAATAACCTCTTCGTCTTTACTCGACTTTCGTAGCGCGTTCACGGTCATACCGATTCTTGTTTTTGTTAATATTTCCAAATTAACGTCTAAATTTTGTAATTCTTTCAATAAATCCAGTGCTTGCTCTTGGCCCTAACATAAATGATCCAAAATATAAACATTATTGAAAAAAATATGCCTAACACCGTCTTTGGGGAAGCACGTTTGTAAAATTTTGTTACTCGTCTCTATTCAATATTTTTTAAAATAAAACACAACACAAAATTACGAACAGGCGAAAATTTAGAGCTGTAATACTATCAATAAAATAAAATACTTACGGTTCCGTCCCCCGACGACATTTTATTTAATTTTTTCTGGATTTTAAGCACTTCCTCCTCGATACTCATTTTTAATATATTTTCGTTGAAACTGTCTAACGAAAAATAAAAACAATACAAATAATCACTAGCACCGTGCCACCATTTACAAATGGCCAGTGAAATTGCCTGATTATTTTTAGTGCAAATCTTTAGCAGCAGACGCTACGCAACTCGTTCGGAACAACGGTCAACACTCCGCACAAACCGAAACACCGTTATGTCAAATTCTAACGTTAAAGTGAGATAACAAAACACCGAACAACCGGTATCTTCACTAACATGAAGTTGGCACATATCATAGATATCTACGGCATATCTAGATAACTGGACAACTTTGAGTAAACCAACGAGGTTAAAATATATGATAGGGAGCACATTAACACATTTTCGGGACACATTAACCTCAAAAAACATTCCGTTTTGTGATGTAAATTATAAAAAAAACTTAATTGTTATTTTAAACACAAATATGGATAATTTATAATCGTCACTTTATTAAATCCTGTCACCAAAATAAAAAAATCAAATAACCCATAACCTCAAAAATATTTCACGTTACCAAAATTTAAAGTAACACATTTCAATGGGGACAATCCTTTTGGCCTCACATTTTCAGCGCTAGTACGTCTAGGATTGACGGAGTAAAAATAAATTATAGAACATAAGTTCTTATAATATATTTTTGTTCATAATATTACACAAACAGAAAAACAAAACTGATTAATAATGAAATTTACAATTCTTACATTTAAATAGCCAACGCATCATTCTGAAGTTCATGTGTAAGCTGCGTCTGCAAGTTGGACAGTTTATTTTTCAGCACCGCGACGCCCATCAATACGATGTTCTCTGGTTTCAGGGCTCCCGATGATTCAACGTTGTAGTAGAACTTGTTCGGCTTCGCTTCCCAGTTGAATGGTGCTTCGACTTGAAAAAGAAAACAAAAATACATTTTTTCCTCCAAATAATTATCTATACTAATATTATAGAGACAGATTTGATTGTTTGTTTGTTCTGGATAAACTCAAAAACCACTAAGCCCAATTTAAAAATTCTTTCATCCACAGAAAGCTCTATTATCAACGAGTAACATAGGCTATTATTTTAGAATAGTTTTGGACTCCACTACAGTCGCTGCCGAATTAAACAGACTACTGTTAATGAAATCTAGTGGGGCATGGTCTCGCGAAGTGAGATAGTAATATGGTGAAACCAAAGGCTCCACTGCTGTTCGTTTCAATCGCGGCTAGTAATACATACATTTATCTTCGTCTAGTTCGGTGTATTCACTTTTCGGCCATTCGTCCGGTTTTGGATATAGGGTGTGCCTCATCGAATTATCAGGATCGTATTCAAAACAAACACCCGCTGTTGGGTTCCATTTTGCGTGCTCCTTGCCGAACCCTTTCTTTGCATACGCGCGCATTTTAAGTTCTTGTCCCTTCCGTAACTTGATTATTAAAATTTCGTCGGTTTCTCCGTATTCGTTTGAATCGTCATCTCGGTGCCGAGACGTGACGGGCAGGACTCGAGAGTCGCTCGATTTTAAATCGGCAGTCGTAACATGTCGGGTTTGTTCGTCTGTGCATTTGACGTCCAGTGTAAATTCAACACTGCACTCGGTGCAAAAATCCGTACAGTTGCAGTCCTTAAAACAAAAAATAAACGTTTGAAGTTAGTTACAATAACAATTTTTTTTCCTAGGTTAGTAAGTTATTAATATTAATAAATTTTAAATGTCTCAACTTACCCTAGGATATTGTAATCTATCAACAACTTCGTCAGATATGAGAGGAATTAATCCCACTCTATGTGCCAGAAATTCATCGCTTAGAACTGTTGAATTTGCTTCAAGTTGAACCCAATCGATGGCCAAAGTCGGTGTTTCGGCGATAAACACTCGTCGCAAACTATTCGCTACACTGAAAAGAAAGAAAATAATTTAAACGGATGATTTACTAACGGCTAATTAATTGATAAATTTATATACTTACCTCAATTCTGTGTCTTCCACATAAAACTTCACATTTTCGTCAGTCAAATCAGTAATATGAACTGTCGGTTGATTACAATACGGCATTTTGAAGACTGTTTATCAAATCCAGTAACTGTTTTAAAATTCCTAAAGAAAAATCAACATTCAATGAAGACTTTATTACTTTTAAGACGCCATTACTAAAGCGTGACACTTGACAGGCTGACAACAATTTTCATTGACGTGAAGTTGGGTACAATAAGGTGCTACCATTTGAACTCGTAGCAAGGAAATGAAATTTGGAAGCTGCGAATTTACATAAACTATTTGTCAACAAAGGCGCTTATATTTCAACAAAATATATGCAAAATTAGCAAATTGTATGATATTGTATAATTTTGCAATATGTTGCTTCATTTGCTGACTATTGAAACATTATAATTATCAAAACAATTACATTCACATCTGTAGAACATCTAACTCGTAAGTTATGTTCATTTAAAGTGTAAAAAGGCTATTTGTGCACAAATCAATTGTTAACAAATAGTTTTTGGTACATTTTAGGGACTCGAAAATGGATAGCTTAAAACACTTTTGTATAGAATTTATATTAGCCATAGTAGTATTTAATTGTGTCGTACATTACGGAGCTACGCCTGCCTCAACGCATTTACATAGTCATTCACGGGGAACTAATCAAGAACGCGAAGAAGACGGGGGGTACAGCCCCCGCGATGCACAGCATATCTCCGATAGCGGTGAACACCACGTAGGATTCGATCACGAAGCTATACTTGGTACGATCATTTTCCAATTATTATTAGAGGCTTAGAGCTCTGTTATGAATTGCATTACGAATCTATTTTATAGGAAGCATAAAGGAAGCCGAAGAATTCGATAACCTATCACCGGAAGAATCGAAGAAACGATTGGCGGTTCTGATTACGAAAATGGATTTGAATAACGATCAGCATATCGATAGAAATGAATTGAAGGCATGGATTTTACGTTCGTTCCGAATGCTGTCGGAGGAAGACGCGCAAGAACGTTTCGAAGATATCGATGAGAATCAGGATCGTAAAATAACCTGGACCGAGTACGTTAGCGATTCCTATGGCATAGATGTGTCGGGTGAAGAGATTCCGTCTAACGAAAATGGAGATGAAGAAAAGGTATAATTGTCTTTCTGAATCTGAGAACTAACCAAAAAGTATAGATCGAACTTTTAATTCATTATTAAAATGAGTGGGACAACAAACTTTTTCGAGAATAAAACTTAGCTAGATCGATTTTTTGTTCACCAATATTCCTTTTCAGTGAATTTCATTCAAATCGTTAGAGCCGTTTCCGAGAACACAAAATTTAAATATATTGCTCGTTTAAACATATAAGATTAACATTTAAAGTATGAATATTTTGTTACAGCTTATAGCTGACGATAAGCAAATGTTTGACGCGGCCGATTCAAACAAAGATGGAATACTAGACGAAAAAGAGTTTGTGGTATTTAACCATCCGGAAGAACATCCGGTCATGTTACCGATCATTTTACAACAAACGCTCAGAGACAAAGACGGCAATAACGACGGTTTCGTCGATTTTCAAGAATATATCGGTGATAGAGGAAAAAATCATGATAAAGAATGGCTCCTTGTTGAAAAAGACAAATTCGATCACGATTTCGACAAAGACAAGGACGGACGTCTTAACAGTCAAGAAATTTTGTCTTGGGTCGTCCCAAGTAATGAGTAAGTACTGTAATAATTATTACAATTTTTTACAGACAAAATTTACTAATTGCCACTTTATTCGATAGGGAAATAGCCGGAGATGAAGTTGAACATCTGTTTGCATCGTCCGACGACGATCACGATAATTTATTGTCGTACGAAGAGATAATCGCTCACTACGACATATTCGTCGGCAGCGAAGCTACAGATTACGGCGACCAGTTACAAAATATTCACCATTTTGATGATGAACTGTAAAAATCGTGTATATAAATTTGAGAACAATATGTAAACTGGTTTTAGTTGTAAAAAAATCGCGTTTTCAAGTGTCTGAGAAGATGCTATTTTAAGAATATTTATTTATTTATTATATTAATTTCAATGACTGAAACGGACCAATCAAATCGTTCACAAAGTATTTTTATTTCTGTAGAAACGCGGCCATTTGCATTAATTTATAAATCGTACATTAGGTACGAGCAAGGTTATTAGATAGAGGTGACCTTGTTTCGTTGGGATGACAATTAATGGATTGTCAATTTATATCGCGCGCTTGATAAAAACATTGGATTTTTTAGCCGATCCAGTAACGAGGCAACCTGTGTATATAATGACCCTGATTTAGTAGCAAATTTTGATTGTTTTGCTATAGTTTTACCGTGAGCTTTTTGTTGATATTTAGTCACGCTTTGTGTTTGTTACCATAGAAAAATTAAAAGCATTCGCAAAAATTTTAATGAATTTTTTATGTTGTGCCAATGTATTTTAATGTTTTGTATTACAAATTTTATAATTAAGAAATACTGTAATTTTAAATTAGCACATTAAAACAACTAAATAATACATCGTTTTTTTTCAATTTTATTTACCACTGGAAAACCTAACTAAAAATTTAAACATCTCGATAATGCTATAGGACTAGGATTTCAAAGGTAAAATAAAAAGAGAAAGTAACCTTAGAATACGGTTTTATTTTTTCGCAGGTAAATTTGGTACCTTAATCTTAAATTTATAAAAAAAAGTCAACCTTAAATGCTAACGGCGGCCCAGTTTAGAGAACAGCAGCAACTGTAAAAAAAAAGTGAAGTTAGCACTTTTTGTTTTTTATTAAAACAATTCATAAAATACATGATTTGAATGTTCAGGGGATGATTGTCATCAATTGTTCTCAGAAGCAGAACTGGTAAAAATTTTTTTTCATCATTTAATGTAATTTTGGGAAAACAAAATTAAGACAGCCAAAAAAGAAGAGATGTTTTTTTTTTTGGAAAAGATAAATAAAGACATCCAAAAAAGAAGAAAAATGACTTGTTATCCACTATACATAATCATTGCCTTAAAAAAATAATTGACTAAGATATCTAAAATGATATTTCCCAAATACAAAAAAAACACGTGGATTTCGTGAGCAAAAAATTTGTTAACTCGAAACAAGCCCGATTTTTTAACACTTGAACGAAAAAACTTAAACGGGCCGACAGAATAGAACCAGATTAGTTTGCTTTAATAAATTTTAGTATTATATATCGGAAAAATTAATCACGTTTGGCAACAATATGATCAAACTCAAAAATACAGCAAATCAAGGGAAACCAATTTATATTTCTTTCGAAATCAGTTTTAAAAAGAATTGCAAACGTGACGATAAACTGGTAAAATAAGTCGAAGGCACCCCCAAAAGATGAACACATGTCTAATATCATAAGTACTGTGCTCCGAAATTGAGTCCAATATATGAGCGTGGAGAAAATACAAAAAAAAAATACTCACACAAAATTCGGTGTCCTTTCTACTTGGACCTCGCACGCATCTTCCTTCGCTTTCGCTTTAGCCTACGCATCCTCTTCTTACGCCACTGAAATCACAAAATATTTAGAAAAAATTATAACCAAAATCCATGTGACAAATGAATCACATTGTAACAAAATATTTTTTATAAAAACTTCTAAAATAATTATAATTACCTTCGCTCTCATCTTAAGACTTTCTTAAAGTTCAGCTAGTAAGCTGAACCGCTCGATGATCAGTAAGATAATGAACAAATTCAACACAACTTCCAAATCACTTCTTGTCCCACAAACTGGGAAATGAAAGAGGCTTGCACCAAGTCCACCAACGTGAAGATAACAAAATTTTTTGCTACCGCTACCAACACGAGCTAACGTAGCCGTGAATTAAAAGTGTAAGGAGGATATAGAATAGCGATCTATGATGGTACCAACTGTTTCGCGTGTCATATATTTTCGCGGGAAATGTTTACATATATGTCGACTAAGCTGTAAAGTGTAATATTTATTTAGGTTACTTTAAAACGGTTATATTATTTATTTATATATATTATATTAAGGAAAAATGTCTGTACAAACGACTATTAACTTCCGTGAGGTTAAAAGATCTTCAAGACTGAATAAAAAAAGTGAAATTAGTAATTTAATCGAAAAATCAAAAAACGGATCTTTGGAACCTACGAGAACCAAAAATAAAAATCCACCGGTTCACAATGATAGTGAAAACGAAAATAATATTAATTTATTAAAGGAAAATTTAGATGTAAGTCCGTCTAAAATTAGGAAACTCGAGAATGGCTCTCCGAAGTCACCTTCAGGGTTAATGACTCACCTAAAAATTTCTACACCGAGAAAAGGCGAACTCAAACCAAAACAATTATTTAATACATCAAAAGCATTTCAACATGCAAAACAAGCGCTTCACAGCAATGTACCTACGGAAATGATTGGCCGCGAAGCTGAAGTCGCAACACTAAGTGATTTTCTTCAGGTGCACCTAAATAAAAAAACTTCTGGATCGATGTATATTAGCGGGCCTCCAGGAACTGGAAAGACCGCTACGCTTATGAAAATATTGGAGGCCGAAGAGGTTAGTGTAAAAATTTAAACACATGATTTTGTCAATGCCATTTTTCTTATGAGTCAAAGACGGCACTAAATAGTGTTCTTTTTTCAGTTTCATACCGGTTTCAAACACGTTTATATCAACTGTGTTTCCATGAAATCTGCCGGGTCAGTGTATCGTCACATTGCCGATTCTTTGAAAATTAAGGTAACGGGCAAAACGGAAAAAGATTACCTAACAAGTATCGAGAAGCATCTTACGACTTCTCATAAGATGATGTAAGTACAAAATTACCATTTATTTGCAACCGAAACATCTTTTTAAAGATAACTTTTTAATAGTATATTGCACGATGTAATATGCTATTTTAAAATAACGTTTTTTTGTTATCTTTACTGGAATTAGACCATTTATTTATTGATTATTATTTTAGTTTGCTGATATTAGACGAAATAGATGGTTTGGATACCCGCAAACAATCGATTTTGTATACGATTTTCGAATGGCCAGCTAAACCGACCAATCGGTTCGTTTTGGTCGGTATCGCTAACGCGCTCGATTTAACCGACAGAATACTACCGCGTCTGCAGGCTCACGTTAGTTTAAAACCAAAACTGCTACACTTCGCCCCTTACACCAAACAACAAGTCGTACAAATTCTTACTAGGCGTTTAGAAGAGGCCGATGTCACCGAAACGTTTGCCCCGGTCGCGATTCAGTTCCTAGCCGGAAAGATTGCCGCCATTTCCGGAGACGTTCGAAGAGCGCTGGACATCGGTCGGAGAGCGATCGAACTTGCCGAACGGTCAAGAAATACTCTAGAAAAATTAAACGATACGAACGATATCGATCACAAAACAAAAAAAGTCGAATTGAAAGAAATCATGACTGTACTGAATAACGTATATCAATCGGCCAATAATTTAGATAACAAGACTATCGAAGAAACGTTCCCGTTACAACAAAAAATTTTATTATGTACTTTAATTTTGATTTTAAAAAAAGGAACGATCAAAGACGTTACCGTTGGTAAATTATATGACGTTTACAAACGAGTTTGTAATAAACGTAATATATTAGCTGTTGATATAACGGAATTTGTTAGTTTGTGTTCATTAATCAGTTCGAGAGGTATTATTCAATTAACGAAACATAAAGTTATACGAATGCAGAGAGTGTGTTTGAATTGGGACGAAGAGGAAGTTGCCTCGACGTTAAGTGATAAACAACTTGTATCGTCTATACTCGATGACGTTAGGTGCCTCGATACGATGTTTTGAGGTACAAACATTTTTTACGTTCATATTAACTAGAATTCAACCAAATATTAAACCGACGTTTGTGTATATTTTTTTTAATAAATTATTTCAAATTTGATACTTCGTTGTTGTTTTTTTGTATTAAACTTATAATGCTTGGGTATGGATAAAAAAACAAAAAAAAATGTTTAATATATTAAATATAATTTGAAAATATTGTAAATATTTATGACTATTTTTAATCGGTAACTTTCTAGTTCAAATACAAACTATATTGGAAAAATATAAATATATTATCATTATCTTAAACAACAATACAATTATATTGTTTATAATAAATGTATATATAATTTATCACTAGTATATTACACTATTGTTAATACTTCTCAAATTATTAATATACATGTTATTTGTTTAAAGTTGATTGCCAAAAAGTTTTGTGTTTATAATACAATAACTTTTTAAGTTGACTATCGGAAAAAAGGCAAATCGTTTATTTTGCCGTGGCATAAGAACACCAAGGTTAGTACTATAGGTTGGGCGTAAGAGGTCACGTCTGTGATTGGTTGAATCTATTGCTTACATCATTCGAAACCATTGCCTTGATTTTGAACGTTTGACAATTGAGAAAAAGGTTTCAAGGTCTACTACCCTTATCCTCTCTCCCGTCTCGCCTATAAGTACTCCACTAACCTTGAAGAATAGCAGAATAATTTTACGTCTGCAAAAGTGATTGTAGACGGCAACACTGACTTGACATATAAAAATTTTTTGAGGTTATGTTTGCATTAATTTAAGTCGACATTCTCGTATGACCTACTGCGAGAGTCTGTTACAGTTCAGTGCTGTTATTATTATGTTCCTAAGATAATACAGTATCAAAACTAAAACATTCACAGCTCACTTGATGTTTAGTTTCACCTACCGACTCTAATTTAAGTCTGTAACGTATTTTCAAATACATAAAAACAATTGAGTGCATTGAAAACTTACGACGTATTAAGATTTGATAACTAAATATAACGAACTAATCAGTTTTGTACTAACGAAATTAAATTGTCGATAAATACTTGTTTTGATAACGGAAAATGTTCAAAAAAAAATAAACCGTGAACTTTAAAACCAGCCCCAGATCTACGATTTTTTCGAACCGAATTGTTCAAATAAACTAATAAGAACCCTTTAATATTTTTTTTTTCAAATAATTGGTTATCAATTTTCAAACATTATGATTTTGGCGTCTCCTAAAACTACCGTCCGGGGCAGGTGCCCCGGTTTGCCCCCCGCTAAATCCGGGGCCGATAATAAAATACTATTTTAACTGTAAAACAAAACAAAAAAAAAAACATTTCTAGTAACTTTAGGGCCACATTTTGCACTTTAAATTGAAAAACAAATAAACAGATTCTTTGCAGTACTATTTACCTTATTTAAACTTCTGGTTCACCGTTTGTTAGTTCAGTATCACTGATTTTTTCACAATCCGCTTTTTCAGTATTCTCATCGGACTTTTTTATTATATTACAATCCTCCCGAAACTCACCGGTCTCACAATTAATAAACACCTTATTTTCATCGGTTTTTATTAAGCACTCAGCGTCAGTCAAAACTGGCCGAAACCGGTCACCGTCGGCTTTGTTCTCGGAGCCTTCGTCTTTGAACAATTGTTTTTCGACTTTATCGCCACCCTCGTCGATTTCATTGATCAAAAGTTCCATCTTATCGCAAATCATATACGCTTCGAGTTTGTTATTTTTCATCGGCAAGAAGTGCAACTTGATGTGGTCTCTTAAAAAGTGCGATTGGGGTACTGAATAGTCGCAATGAGCACATGTGTAATTGCTTTCGAAACCCGAGACAGCTATGTGTTTCCTGATATGATTATCGACCGCATCTTTTCTGTAGTTCGTATAAGGACAATGCGAACACCAATACATTTTTCTGTTCGTATCGTCCGAACCGTAATCTTTCTGTCCGTTAATATTATTGAGTCTACGCTGTTGCAATATCATCAACGATTGTCGATCGGCCACGCTTAGTTTCAAAGGTCCACCTTTCATCGGGGTAGCAATACTTTTGATCGCGTAAGTTTGTTCGGTTTGTTGATTGTCTTCGGTACCGGTTTCTTCGTCGGTCGACTGAATACTCTTTCGGCGAGCTTCTTGAGCATCGGCATTCATTTGATGTTTACGAACATGCTGAACATAATTCGCGTAATATTTGACCGAATAATCGCAATTATCGCAACGATATCGTTGCTTCGAGCCGTGTAACGACAAATGAACTTTGTACTGCTCCCGTTTTTCGAAAGCAGACGGACACTTGTGGCATTTGTACCGTTTTTCTTTCATGCGACCATTTTTCATGTACGTCGGATAAATGAATTCCGGATTACCGTGCATCAAGATTCCGAACTGCGGGTCGACGTGCAGCGTCGGAGGCGGAAAATGTTCAACGGGTCGAATAACAATTTTTTCCGACGACGTTTCGTTTTTCTGCGCTTCCGATCGTCGGTCGAACAGATCGGTCCCGGATATCGGAACCGAATTCGAGCACGTCTTTACTTTCGTAGCGACTGATTTTTTTAATTCCGAGTCGACGTACTGACTATTCTCGTTCTCGTCGTGCATCGTCTCGTGTTTCGTTAAATTTCCGATCGTTTTAACGGCATAATCGCACCGTTTACATTTATAAGGACCGTCGCTTCCATGTAACGAGATGTGATATTGCAGTGCCAGGGCTTTGAAGAATCTTGCCGGACAAATATCGCACGAATAGTGTTTGTTCGGAACTCTGCTGGCTGTTATAACATTTTCGAAATCGTTTTCGTCGGGCGTTTCGGTCGGCATCGACGCATTCGGACCTTCGGACACGACGACCCAAACGGGTTCTCCGACCCCGGGAACATCCATTATAACCGCCGTTAGCGGCTGCGCATGACCCGAACTCGTCGTATACATCGTTTGTAACAGTTTAGTTTTTTCTTGATATTCTTCGGTGTGGACCTTAAGATGCGACAATAAATGAGAATTTTGTCGCGCAGAATAAGTACAAGAATGGCATTTAAACGCTAACTTAATGTTATGAAACTTCATGTGAATATTAAATTCTTTTTCGAACAAGAACCGCGCGGGACAATTATCGCAAAAATGCAGTACTCTCCGTTCGCCCGGATTTTCGGTCGAATCGTTAACCAGTTCAGCATCGGGTTCGTTGACGAATCCCAATTCGAATTCCGATGAAACGTCGGGGATTTCGTCCGACGTATCGGTATTATCGCCCGAAGCAATATTGAGCAAACGGCTCAGTTCGGTTATTTGTTCCTCGTCGGTTTTTTGCGGATCGACCAAACAATGAACGTGGTAGTAGTCGTTCAAATGAACTTTAGAATGCGATTGCAACACGACGGCATTATTACTCGCGAAAGTGCATTCTTCGCATCGATTATCCGGATCGATATCGTTCAAGAAATGCATTTTCTCGTGATCGTCTATGTTATTTCTGCGGACGTTAACGTGCGGGCAAAAACGGCACTTAAACATTTTAGAAAACTTCCCGTTATTCGTCGCCCAGACTAAAGGTATATCGATGAAGTGTTGTGTCTCCAAATTCAGTTCCATCGGCATGTCGGTTTCGTTTTCATCGATCTCTCGGCTCGGACTGAAGTCGCCGCCCTTCGATTTGCTGTTCGGTGACAAATGAATGCCGTGAACCCGCAGGTGCTGATGCAATAAATGTCTCCGAGAGACATTGTAACTGCAAACGGTGCATTTAAAAGGTGCGTTTCGTGGCCTGTGGAATTGTTTGTGGTACAAAAATTGCGATTTGCTGTTGCTGACGTAGGGACAAGCGATGCAATGGTATCGCTTTAACGGTCCGGTATCGTTACCGTTCACTTCTTTACCGATCTGAGCCGGAGGATACTGGTCGATATCGGACGCTCCGTGGACAGTCAGATGATCGGTGAGATCGTGTTTTTGAGTGACGTAATATGGACAGAAGTAACATCGGTATAATGAATCCGAACGTAAGGTGTGTTTGTCGGCGTGAGCGGCCATTTCTGTTTGAGACGATGTTTCGAACGGACACTGGCCGCATCGGCCCTCGGTCGATGGCGTTACGATTATACAGTCGTCTGATTGGTCGTCGATTTCCATTTTTTCGCTGTTGTTTGCGCCGCCCACCAAAACGCGAACGTCGCCCTGATGCTTCAGGCGGCAATGGCGCTGTAATTTAAATACACAATTTATAATTTTTTGAGTCTCAAAGTTTGCGCATCATCACTAAAAATATAACAAAATTTATTAATGCGCTATGAAAATTGTTTTTTCATGTAATAAAATAAATGACAAGCACTTAAACAAAACTTAAACAATTTATTGCAGTATTAATTAGCTGTTGATAGTAAAAACAAAAATGAAACGAATAATGGCTTTCCGAAATAAATGAATGGCGTATATTTTATTTTTGAAAATTAGAATGATAAATGATTTAAAATGATTGTCAAAAAAGCAAAAAATGTTAGAAATGTGTTATAGTTTTGAATATTCAAGATGGTGTTGATCTACAAAGCAATATTTCTCTATTATATTTGCAGGGATCTCATTTTTTATTAAAAAAAAAACGTGCATCATAAAATTTTGGTTTCAACACAGTTTAAGATTGTAAATTTTTGGTTTACTAACGTTTTTAAACTGAATTAATACAGCGTTAATGTATAATAAATATTTCTGCAACGTAATAGTACGAACAGAACCAAGAAATTCCAATTTATTTCGTTTCATCGAAAATTATTTAAAAATTACGAAAACATAATTTACTTAAATATTAAATAGCCGCTCTACGCAACACAACAAATTTTTCATAACATGTGTATTAACTAAATAATAAATTACCCTAAAATTAAAATCATATTCCATATAAATAAAATACAAATTTACCTAAAACTACTGAAAAAAGTTAGTAGATGAAATGTTAATTGAAAATGAAAAAAGCGTGGGCTGTAAAAACAATTGACTGAACCATCGACTATTTTAAATAGAATAATGGATTAGAGAAAAATTTCCATAAGCGAACAAGAGGTCGCGGGCCCTTGAATTCTTGCTTATTCAGGTTCGACTGTATTTGATTCGGTAATTTATAATACCTACATTATTTTTATTTTTTAAGAAAAGGAATAAATAAAGAAATGTAGCGACTTTGTTCAAACTCATGCAGAGTTTTTTCGTATTGACTTTACAGAAAACAAAAGCCACGTAATTTCGAATGATTCGCAATTGTTTCAACAGCCTTCTAAAAACAATTGAGCATGCAATCTAAGTTCAAGATTACTAGAAACTAAGGTTGGACGTTAGCATTGTTGAAGGTGTGTCTAGGCGAGACGCGGGAGGGGACGGAGGAAGTAGACCTGTGATGTCACAAGAAGCTTCTTCCAAACAGGTGATAACAAAAATTGAAGAACCAAGCCCTGGTCATCCGACATCCAGTGACGTAAGCAATCGACTCAACCAATCACAGACGTAACCGCCATGTTTATAGCATTGTTGAAGCTGGAACTAGGCGAAACGCGGGAGAGGGCGGGGGAAGTAGGCTTGTGGAGTCTTTTTCCAAACATTTGGAATAACAATAATTGAAAAGCCAAGCCATGGGCATGGATGACGTAAGTAATCGACTCAACCAATCACAGACCTTTTAGTATTCTAGTAATCTCGATGTAAGTACGCGATACACCGCTGCGATTAGAAGTGGGTTAGTAAGTACCTGAATGACATGCTTCCAGTTTGATACCTGGTGGCAGTGACCACAGCGGAAGGGCGCATGGCCCGCTGCTGACGAGGTACCGCCACCGTTAGAAGAACCACGTACATTTGAAACACTTGCCTCATCTGTCGTTACAGGGTTCGGGGTGCCGCCGACAGCGGAAGTGGTCACCTGATCTCTTCGTAACGTCCAACCACCCCCACCACCGCCGTCTTTGATGCTGTCTTGTTGAACATAGTGCTCCTTCACGTGTCGCAAAAGAATCTCTCGGTCCCCATCTCTATAATTTATATACATATCCCGTTCACGATACTCGTTTGTTTATTGTGGTCAGCGCTGGATTTATAGTACGTGCCATGGATCTAAAAGGCTCGGAAGTTAGATGCAAATGGAAGCTTGCGCAGGTACAGTCGGTTGAAAAACTACAAACTCGCGCTATATTATTTTTAATTTTTCTTTAATCTAAAGGTCTAATTCCTTGCATAAAGTCACCCAAAAAATTATTTTTCGTGCTTGTCTATGCAAAACTGTATTAGGCATCTTTATCAATTAACAATCAAAGAAACAACTTAATATTGCGTACTGGATTGTACTTTATAGCAGGAAAGCGATAAGTGACACGATAACCAGCGATAACCAATCACCGATGAGCGCACGTTCTGTGCCGGTAACTGGGAGATGGTGGGAGTCTTCCTTTCCCACAAAACAACCAGGACGGCTCTAAAATATGCATTTGCGACGCTTCAGAACCTTTTAGAACTGTGACGAGTATTATACATGGAATTACACTAAGGGCAAATTTCCAGGGGCGGCAAAATTTTTGAACATGAAGAATTTTTTTCGAAAAGTGTGATCGTATTGAAAACATTCCCAAATAAAATACTTTTTCTCTCTATTAAGAATGTGTGTAAAATTATAAACAATGCAGTTTTATGTACAAAATTGTGAGAAAAATTTTAGTGTCTAGAATTTTACACACATTTTTAGTGAAGAGAATATAAACATTTACACTTTTTTTTAAGTATTTGGGTCGATCACAATTTGTTTGATATGATTATTATTTTAGTTTAAATTGCGCGCTGCAAAATGCACAAATTGTCCAGGTTGCAAATCAAAAAGTTAGACGCGTTTGCCTCTGAAAAGATGTACATTGGTACAATATCTCGCAACTTATGAGCAATCGGTTTGTTTGTCAATTTATGATTTTTAATACGAAAAATAATGTTTTTAGTATAATTATTCCGTTTATAATAAAAAGATTTTCGACTAAATAAATCATTTTATTTATCTGGAAATTATATAGCGCTTTAGGTGTCCCAGGGCGGCACTCAGGGTAAATTCGGTCCTGATTATGGTCTCGTTTGTTATTTATATGTATTTGTTTTGTTTTATCGAAATTTACCAAAAGAAATTAAACAAGGAATTTGTTATTTCAAAAAATGTTCAAATTAAACAAGTGAACAGGAAAACAATTGTTTTGCTTAAAAATGTTTTAATATTTAAAATTTGTGTAAGTTTAGTAGCCTATTTTAAAACAAAAACAGTTTTTTGGTACAAAAACGCCAGCTGTAAAACAATGAAAATTATATACGGTCGCTTCCAAATTCGGAAACTTGTCTAAATTTTCTTAGTCATCTGTAAAACTAATATATAAAAGAAAGAAAAGAACAGAAATTAAAAAAGTCTCGTATTACTGGTGTAACAGTAATACGTGTCCTAGAACCAGAAAGATTCCCAATAATCAAAAAAGGAGAAAACCGCTAAAACCCCGACAAGCTTCAAAATTCATAACCGCACAACAGCACCGATTCAAAAAACAAAAAAATCTTACCTGAAATTGCACTTTTTGCATTTCCACAGCGTTTTCTTCAATTCCGCAAGACTGGCCGACGTTTGAGAGGTCACCGCGTTGAATGATGAACTGGTATAAACACTATCGGCGGCCTTGAGTGCTGGCATTGGCCTCGACTTCCCGCCATTTTCTTCCCCGCTACCATGAATCGTAACACCGGCGAATTTAGGAGAGTACATCTGCTGTCCGTTCAACATGGACGTCAATTTACAAACGTCGTTGTTAAATTGTTGAATCATGCTTTGCATATCTGAGATTTTAGACGCGTTTTGACCGCGCGTTAATTGACGCAACGTCGCATCTTCGGCGTCGTTATCGCCTTGCGTTTCGTCACCGCAACTTTCGGTGACCTTCATTACACTTCCGCGACCTCCGCGACCGGTCCCTCCGTTTTTTTCCGATGTAGGCGTACCCGAATTTGAATCTCGCATCTGCGTTAAGTATTTATTGTATTTAGAATAATTCCTACGACCAGTTTCGTCCGTCATCAGAACTTTGGCACGCTGATGCGCCGAATCGCGTACGGATTTTAAACGGATATGTTTGGTGATGTCCCACCTCCAATTCGAACGGTATGAACACAAAGAACATTCGAACGGTTTCTTGTTCAAATGACCAACAATGTGAACATGAAAACGTGACGCGGTCGTCGCCCAGAATGAACAATGCGGACATTTAAAAACTTTTTTGCCGCCTGGAACAGACGCAGTATCGATATCGTTACCGTGAGTTGGTGGCTTGTTTTCATTGGACGACGCGGGTCTCGGCTGCGGAATCAAACTTATCTGCATGTTTTGCGACGACGAATTCTGATCATTATTGTCCAACAAACTATTTTCACTGCAGATCGGCGATTCAGTGTGCGTCGAACGCACAGATAAATCCAACATGACGTCGTCCTCGTCCAAATTCGCGCGCGAAAAAACGACCGCGTCGTCGTCGGGAACTTGCGGAATGTTGTTCCAAACAAACACCACGTTTTCCATCGGGTGCGGCGCTTGCGCATTGCGATTTGTGTCTTCCACGGTTATTTCTAGAGACGCGCGATCGTCCGTGCTTGCCGTATCAGAACACTCTTCTAGATTACTGCTCGGTGCTTTTTTAGAACACGATTGTAAATGAAGAAATAAATCGGCACTGGATTTACAGCGCTGTCGGCAATGTTGGCAACGCGACGAACTAAACATGCTCGGAAAATTGTCCGACACATTCCCGGCCGAGAAGATATATTTCCCGCACGTTTTTTGATGACTAGCAAATTCCGAAAGACATTTCGAAATGTAACCGCAACCGTTACACGCTAGGCTACTACAATTCTCAGTACCGGTCATAAGTTTTTCTTTTAAACGATCGAAAAACGAAGCGTTCTTCTTACCCAGCACGGCAGTTTGATTTTGTTTTATTAATTTCTCGACAGGCGATTGTTTGATCGGCGTTATTTCGACCATGTCGTTCAGGTCGTCGGTTTGTTGAGACGTGTCTATGTCAAACAGAGACGTGAAATCGCGCAAAGCGCTGTTCACAGTCTTAGCACACAAGTCTTTAATATCTTGTTGCGTCATTGTTTCAGACAATTGACTGCGCTCGCCATCGATTGGCGAAAGAAACGCTTGATCGTATTTTGTTATCGGCGATTTCAATTGTTGATGAAGAGGTGGTGAACCTTGAATAGGTATTAAGTTCGGTATGGGACGCGTGGGTCTCTTTTTATTTCTTAATGAGAATTCGTTATTGTTGTTGCTTTTGACTGATATGTAATTTTTGGTTAGAGTTTTTGCATCTACTATTGAATTATTATTATCCATAAGTTCGGACTGCAACGTAAAAAGCATTTCCGGTTTCTGTAAAAAACAATAGCAGACCATAATCTCCTATTGTTAACTTCTGCTTACTTCAAGAATAAACAATAAGATTTTTTAACAAAATATCTATAAGAGTCCAAAATCAAGCAAGTAAATTAATCATGTATGCAAAAAAAAATGCATTTATATATAAAATTGAATTCATTACAATTGGAAATGTTGACTTTTTTGAACAGCAAATTAAAAACAAGCTGACCTGCTGTTTGTTACCGCTGTTGTTATTCTGGGGGGGCGCAGAATCATCTTCGGGGTGTTTATCCAAGTCCGCGTTATGTTGAAGGTCACTACCTCCAACTTTATTACGCCGCCTACCGACCCCGAGGCCTGCCGACGCCGCCTGACCTACCGGTGGCACGTGGTGATTCATTTCGTGAACGGTCAAACTCTGTTTTATGTCCGCCGTGAAGTTGCACGCGGAACACTTGAAAGCGCCTGTAAAAACAATTGAATTATTTTTAAATACATTTCAAGGTCATTAGATACACATGTCACCTCGTTAATGAACGACGTCAGCCGGAAGACCGTTCAATATTTTTATCAACCCCGCAATATGAATTGACAGGATGACGTCATTCCGTCACTACTATTCTACGGAACGAGGTCACCTGTATCTTGAGTACATTTAAACGTTATACGCTTTTTATTTAGTTTTTTACCTTTGCCATTGTGGTTCTTGTAATGCCGATCCAAATTCCATTTATAAGGTGTACGAAAATCGCAAAGATCGCATTTTATCATTGGCATTGAATGATATTTGACGTGTTTTGTAAATCTGGCCTTGATGTGGGTAACGTAACTGCACTTGACACACCTAAAGAACTTCGTCTTGATGTGATCCTGGCGCTCGTGACGGGTCAACTGACCCTGATGCCGGGTTGTGAATTCGCACAGCGAACACTTAAGCAAATGATCACCGGCTGCAGTGCCGCTGCTGGCTTTGGTGTTGACTTGATGATGGTTTTGGTTATTGTCGTCCTCTTTGGTTGCCGCGCATGAGACGACGTCTTCGTCGACGAGGACAGGTGAAGTTGCCGGCGACAAATCGCGTTCCTCATCCACGATGTCATCTTCGGTTTCGTAAATTCTCTGTGGTAGAAAAAATAAGTAAAAACATAGGTCGAAAGAAATAGAAGAAATCGAAACTTTAGGAGTATTATTTGGAATATGTTGAAACAAAAGGCATTCGCACATATGAACATCGTTTTTTCAAAATTATATTCTAAGGGGTCACCAGAATTGGTTTCCTTGAAGATTTTATTTTATATTAACAAAATAAAATTACTTGCAATACTGTTCAATATTTTTATTTATGTAAAAGACGTTTCAACCAACAGTTTTGGTCCTTTTGAAACGTCTTTTATATAAATAAAAATATTGAACGTTTCAACCAACAGTTTTGGTCCTTTTCAATTTTCAAATATATTTGAAAATTGAAAAGGACAAAAACTGTTGGTTGAAACGTCTTTTATATAAACAAAATATTGAACAGTATTGCAAGTAATTTTATTTTGTTAACATATCTATTACTGTTGGTAGAGTCAATATCATTAATTTTATTTTATAATTTGTAAGACTTAAAAAGCAGTAAAAGATCACTGTAAAAGATTACTAAATTTTAAACAGAACTTTCGGAGTTAAAAACAACGCGAAAATTGTATCCATTTTGGTCAAAACGCGTAAAATCTGTTATAGATTTTCGGTATATCTGTACATATAAATAAAATCGACAATTTCAAACTTTGTACAATAGAACACTCTTTACAGAAGTAATGTTTGATGTGTTTGTATATATAGCCAATGGATTACAAAATCCACATAGTGCGAGAGTTGATTTGTTAACGAATTTTACAGAAGTTAGTTCAATTAATACATTAAAATCGTAACGTAGTCTGTAATTGTACGGTTTTAAAGATTCCTAGAGCGAATTTTCAGTTTTTAGTCAGTTTGTTCTGTCTGTCCGTGCTAATCTTTGAAACGGTTGTGATGGCACTTCACAAACAGGTAAAGGATTGTGCCAGGAGTGATCTAGGCTACATTTTATCCCCAAAAATAACCTTTACGCGGGTGAACAAGGTGACGGGAACCTTCATAAAGGATATCTCTGAAAAAAGAAATACATGTTCAACGGTCTTTTGAACACACTATCCGAACGGAGTGGGGATGAATTTTATATATAAGAATTTAACCGAGTACCATATTTTTACTTTACCACGCGAACGAAGTCGTGGGCAAACCGCTAGTACGTAATAAAACTTCGTCGACTTACCTGTACGCGCCTTCTTTTTCTTTTGGGTCTGGTCGAAACGCCGCCAGCATTTTGGGTGTTCGTAGCGTCTTCGACACAGTGGACGCTCGATTCGTCTTTACCGTGAACAATGCGCATATGACGTACCAATTTCTGGCAATGCCTGCTCGCATAAAGGCAATCGGTGCATTCGTAAATCTTGACTTTCTCCCGATGAACGTCTCTCAGATGATAGAGGTAATGGCGTGGGTTCTGCGTAAAATATTCATTGCAAATGTTGCAAGCATAGTTACGTTTCACCTTACATTGGGGCAGATCTTCCACGTTCGAATATTCAACATTCTCGTCGCCAGGATCGTCTTGAACGACTTTGTTTGTTGTGATTTTTTTGTTGTCCACGTAGAGTTGATTTCCACTGACGACGCTTCGCACCACTAAACTGTCACCCGTTCGGGTTACCATTGATGGTGAAGACATACTATCTGAAAAGAACATTGTCTTTTAATATTATTATTTTCAAAATGACAATAACATTGCACAACAAGAAACAAGAAGAAATTATTTTATTAGTTTATTTTTGTTTGTGATGACTGTTGATATGGTAACTAAAGATGTTCGAAGTTGAGGCCATCTCATTGGTTATTTAGGGAGTTCTTCAGGTCTGTTGTCCTGTTTGTTTATTGTTAGAAATCTAATCAAGGCGATGTTGATTCTTCTTTGTAGATTTATTTTTAATGATGGCGAAACAATAGGCCTACTATGACGACGCATATTTCTTTTTTATTTAAAGATATACAAACGCTCTTGATATTTAAATAAGAATATGTAAATAAATTATTTACAATTTTGTAAACATAAAAACAATAATAGTAATCGCAAAGGTGACATTTCTTTATATAAACCGATAGATTTTTATTATTTTTATATAGAGGAAGTTTCATGATAGTGCACAAAATCCTAAGCTCTAAAAATTTTTTTTATATAAAACTTTTTTGGGAATAATTAAGGTCGTGGCAAGGTAGGACGTTTGTCTCGTAACCTAAAGGTCGCGGGTTCATCCCAGCGATCGGTACCATTATTTTTTTACAATTATACCAGTTTCACTTCTGTAGTGTGTAGTGTAAAATACACAGTCTCTTTTTTTAATGTCCGTCCGTCTGTGATTACACCGAAAGCCTAAATCATTGAATCGATTTTGCTTAAATTTTGCAATCGGATTATATTTGTGGCTACATTTTTTGGAATCAAATTTTATTCTTTGCTGCTCGTCAATTTCCAGTGGACGACATGCTTTAAGTACTAAAACGAGTCGCTGTAGTGTAATCTGTCATTATATTTTATCAAAGATGGATTTGATAACATCCATTGTTAAAATTTTTATCTCGGTAAATATAATACATTATGTTATTGTGAAGGAATTACAAACATGACTTCTTAAAGTTATACCTACGTTTACTAAATTACATTTCAATTATTAATAAACAAAGATATTAATTACATTTTTAAAAAAGTTACTAATGTTATTGACCAATTTCAGTCGAATTTCTGTTGACATTATATACAAAAAAATATTATCTGTATGAGCGCATTTTTGAACAAAATCAAATATTGCATGTAGTTCCATCGCAATGTCGAAATACCGCAGGATTTCAATCATTACTTCAGCAAGAATATACAAATAAAACAATCGTCATTTCAACAGGAAACTCATATTCTCAGTTAGTATTGCAGGAACTCAAAGATATCCACAACTTAGTAAAACAATTGGTGCCATTTAATTTTTAGCAAAAATAGATAACAAACGAATTTCCAGCAGGAATATGTATATCTTTGTGTACTGGATTTTATTTAGCCAACAAACGCATTCATCTGCAGAATTGTTGCAGGATTGCAAATGATATTTCGATCGAAATCAGGGCCAATATATTTGATTGTTATTTTCAGTAACAAAGGCTTATCTATAGAATTCGCAAAAACATCTTTAGCGACAGCAGTTTGCAGAAATTCAAATGATATTTCCACATAGTTATTTTTATCTTACAAGGAACGTAACCTATCTCTTGTAGAATCTTTGCAGGAATGTATCGATGTGAACGTGTATTTTCGAGCCTTTTTTTAAAGGAAAGAGCGCAAGCATCCATCTTTATCGACAACAACGTGAGCCAGCAGTTGTAGGTCGCAAGAGCGCCGCAGCAGGAACAAGAGTCTCTCCTGCCAACGTCGACGGCATAGCGTGACTAGCTTCTGCTTCTGCTGCTGTTGACTCAACAGCGCAAGCCAATGTGGCGTTCGCAACACGACACCGTCAATCGATAGTCGAAACGACCGCCTCTTCTCCTTCGGCAGTTCCCAAACTGCCGACAAAAACCAAGCAGAAGAAAATCGATGAAAAATTACCTGCTTAAGGTTCTACTACCTATAATAATGAAATTGTATCTATTTACATTTAAAATACTAGCCGTTTTATTTTCACAGTTCGCCAGCGGTTCTTACTCAATCGATTTATCTTTTTTTACCCGACTGCCAAGAAGGGTTATGTTCTTTGCGCGTATCTATGCATATGTAATATTCTTTATTACCTCGTATCATCCAAACCGCTGGACGGATTTCTAAAATTAAAGTATTATTGGATTTGTCTCAGAAACACAAGTGTTCTAGGATAGGTGACGTCAAAAAAAATAAAAATGACGGATTTTAGATGCCATAATGTGCGGCTCGAATTTTTTTTTCTCCAAATGAATCCAATATCAAAATGAAGAATATTAAAAGGTGATTACAAAAATATATACAAATTTGGAAATTTGGAAAAGTAAATTGCAAAATGAAATTATTAATTGAACCATTCTATGATACTTTTACCTCGAAGCTGTCAAGACTTGAGCATATACAAAAGAATATAATCTTATAAAACTTCAAATAAACCAAATTATTTAAAAAACAAAAACTGCGAAAACATGTCTGAAAAAAAAAATCAAATCAAAAAACCCGACTGCGTTAAAGTGAACTAAAAAGATGGAAACAAGATTAAATGATAACATCAATAACTTAAAAGGAAATTAATTTATGAGTCAAACGAAACTTTAAGAAATATTGCTTTAAGGAACCTCTACAAAAAAAACTTATATGGATTGGTTCTGTTTTTGTTTATTTCTTTGTTGAAAAGAGAAAAGATCTTCAACAATAGATATGGCGGCTGCAGACGTGTATGTTGTTAGGACTTTGTTCTAGCGACGCCAACAACGCCGCGGTGGACGTCTGTAGGCGTCCGTGCTAGAGAGAGAGAAGAACTGGCAGGTTTATTGATTGTGTTTTACCGGGGGTCATGCAGTACCATCAACGTGCCACCACCACTATACCTTCCATGTCCCTATGGAAGTCTGCAGCAAGGCTTCTATCGTTGCTCATGGTTCTGTTCTCTTCTTCTATTATTTAAGTCGCAACTAGCCAATGGCGGCCCTGATGCGGACTAACGCCAATTAGATAAAGTAATACAAAAAAATAGTTTCCATCACTTTTTCGTCAGGGTAAAACTAAACAATATCGCCTTCGAAAAAAAAATAATTCTCGAAAAATCAGGTAGTAAATGATTGTAAACGATTGTAGTCAAGCAGAAAAAAAAAACAAAGAGTAAAATAAAGGAACATCGGATTACGAGTTGAGAATTTAGTAATTCATTATGAAGAGTAACAATGACAGAATGAATGGCCTAATGGTGAGAGCACTAGACTAAGATCCGAAAGGTATTGGGTTCGAATACCGCCGGAGACAGATGTGGCTAGAGCTTTGAAACGGTTATACACTGATCATCTTGTTAAGGTGGGTTTCCTCAATAGTCCCACGTAAAATCGAAATGATCGATTACTTGGCAAACTCCTGCTCACAAAGTCGCCTACCTTGTTCTAATTTCGTATAATTTTTCCACTAGCACATTGCTATTTACTAAAATGAAGTATTAAAAAAGTAAAAAAATAACCTGAAAGTTGATAAATGGACGAATGGACAGAATTACGTTTGTTATGTCAAAAAACGTCCGTTAAACGGATTAGTTCTTTTTACGAATAATAAAAATTTCATTACAATGAAATAACAAAACAATGCAATTTAAAAAATAGTATATCAAGACCCCAGACCAGAAGAACCTGTCCATCAATAGGTTTATTTGCATTATTCTAATTTGCATTATTGTGAACTAGTAGCAAAATGCCTTGCTTAAGCAATAATTTCAATTGTTACACTGCAAACTATTATCACATTTTCCGGTTCTGACTATCACCTTGCGATACCATAAAATAGACGTTCATAGCTTGCCTTGCTTTTAGCAAGGATGAACAAAATAACTTAGAATGTACGTCATTTTACAAATCAACATAGATATTCTTGATACGAATTCGGTCTTTATTTTTACAGACTAGGCGTTCAGAACTAAACAGAAGGTTGTTATTTAAGTCGCATTCAACTGACTCATTTCACAGTTTTGATAGGACCCGGAGTCACTCGGCCAGCCCGTTAAAACCGCGCCTGATACGAAAGATTCGGTCTTTATTTTTACAGACCAGGCGTCCAGAATATAAAGGAAGGTTGATTCTCAATTGCATTTGAACAATCGACCATCCTTGGGCTGTATATTATCTCAACAAATGTTTAGCAGTGCTTAATGGCAACTTAGAAAGATCGCAGCAAACATCACCACCAAAGGCCTGACAAACAAGGCGGTGCATAAGACAATTAGCTCTTTGTACAACAGAGAAACTTAGTTTAAATATATGCTCAGAAAACAAAACCTCTTATGTCGATTTTTCATATTGGTTTTGAAATGGAATTTTTCTAGTCGCGTTTGGACTTTCATTTTGTGCATTCGGTTCAGCTTTCACGAGAGAGATTGTAGATTATAGACGCTTAACAGCTGAGGTCATCAGCGTCTATACAATAAGTATAAATCAACACAAAAATAAAACAATAAAAATACACGACCCCTGAGTCGTAGGAAGATGCATTAAGGATATGTGACCGACAGTGCTGTCTCTTTCTATTGCTGCAACATAGACTGAGTGACCCCAACATCCAGTAAAGAGTTAATTCGTTTTGAAGTGCATGTTCCAATTTAGATTGTATGGTAAATATTGAAACATTTTACTAGAGTTGCAATGAATATTTTTTTCTGCCTATATTCGGTCGGAATTCACTCTTCAGCGAATACCAAACAGTTTTAATTACTGTTATTTATTAGTAAAACATGAAATCGTACATTTTAAACCGTATGTTAAAGACGTGAAACTTCTATAGTAACGTCTGTAATTATGTAATAATTGGATACAACCCTGCATTTTGAAATCGCATTACATAATTTGCTATGTATTCATAACGAACAAGCTGCTTGTCAAGGACAGTAGATTACAGAGGTTGCCTCGTTCCAAACGTAAGCGTGAGAATGTCATTTATATTTAACTAAAAATACGTACATCCCTTCCCTTAAAATACAGTTTACTGCAAATAATATCAATATTATGTTTTCGATTTCTTTGACATTTGTTAAATACTGCAATTAAACAGCCGTTGCCACGTAATTAATTGACAGGTCCACCGGATGACTTCATCGCCCCACTACTATCCAACGTAACGAGGCAGCCTTTGTAATCTACTAACCTTGCCGCAGTGGTGATGAAGCGTTTTATCAGGTCTTTTCGTTACACGGTCAACCGCATCCGTGCGTAAAGAAGTTTCACTTCGAAAATGTGTTTTCTTTATACGCGTTCGAAAAAACACATACTTTCGGCTTCGCTTTTAAGGCAGAAAATCTAACATTTATGCACCGCTGGAATTACTCGCACGACATCTTAACAGCGGGCCGAAACAATACGAAAAGATACGTACTTTCGACCAGGTATAAAGAAAAATAGTATACACCACACGGTCAGAAAGTTGAAATTCCTGCATTGCGCGACACACGATTTCCGAGACGAAGCCGAGGGCATCGTGTGTCGCGCAGTGCAGGAATTTCAACTTTCTGTCCTCGCGGTGTAGTATAGTATTGAAGGCGTGTTGTTCGACATAAGCGATTGTCGCCTTTTGGTCGCAGCAACAATACTCTATAGCCGTTAATAGTTAATACAGAGATGATGGCGACCTTGTCCCAATTATAAGCACAGCCGTACACAAACTTCGCGTATATTTTGCTGTGTGTGTGTTTGTGTGTGTGTTTTGTGTGTTTACAACGCGTGTAAACATTATATGGCTTGTTCTTCGGTTCGTCACGGCTTTACCTTGCCGCTGAAATTGTCCGAGCCATCGATGTATCGGTGCTAAAGCAAAGACATTTTGGTATTCTATTTTATTTAAATGTGTCACCGCATTCAAAGTAGAAATAGTTCCCCCATAAAAACCAAACAGAGAACACACGATTTCCGAGCTAAATCATAAGTGAGTTGGTTTATTTCGTTGCTAAACGAATATCTACCCGGGCGAAACCGGGCCGTCAGATTGATATTTATAAATTAAAAATACAATCGTTGTTTTCAACATCTCTCCGGTTAGAACCTGGAAACTTAAACAAAACATATGGTGACGTCGTGTAAACAACGGTACCCCAACTAGCTCGGCTATTCAAGCAGTCTTGTCTTTATCAAAATAGTAATAAGCACCACAAACGCATACCGAGGCAAAAGAAATAAGCTTTGACGGCATCAAGTATCAAAGAATACTCTGAACACCCAAACTACTTCGATCTTTATTCCAGAAGAATGACATTTGTTCCTATTTTCTTGGATAATAATAATAATCACGAATTCTGCCCGAGTCAAAAGAGTATTCAATCCACTAAACTCCACGCAGAAAAATAAAGAAAAAATATTGACATCTTCAAAATATATCCAGTTTTAGTTCCATTGATACCCAGCCTTCTTCGACTAAATAAACCATTCTTTTCAAATCAAAATGATATTAACTACGAGTATTAACACGCGTCTTACCTCTGCCGATGGATGTTTGGTGAGATCGTATAGGTTTAAATGAATATTATGTTATTTGACGTAAATGCGCTAATGATCTAAGTTGTCGAGCGTCTATAATCTACAATAAATAAATAGTCGCGCCTAACTCGAGCCCCAACAGGGCCCAGCCCCCATTGGACTCTATATATGCAGAAGAAACGACCTTCACGACGTCTTCGAGCAAGAGTGTGTCAGCAGTGTTACAGAGACCGGTTGAGGCGATCTCCTCATCAACTTGCATCATCCATCCATAATAGGTGACGATATCCAGCATTGTTACCACCTGGTACTTGCAAACACGACTCGTAGTTTTTTATTTCATTTGAGCTAATTGGATCGAATTACTTTATATTTATATGTTATTTTTACCGCTCTATTTGAGTAAACGATTATAAAGTCATTAGTGACCATAAATCAATAATGCTTCAGACGGCAATGTCATATTTTCTATATGATATTTTAAGGCTATATTATATACCTATAACGTTACAAAGACGCTTATGATCTCTGTTTTCGAGCGTCAATAATCTACAATATCACACTAACGCGTTTCCGTCGATAAAAACTTGGGGTAAATCCAGGCTTAACGCGAAGAGGCATGAGCGGAGTGATTTTTCTCGGACCTGAACTTTTTAAGAGTGAAGTTTTTTCGACGACTCATTGGTCAGTTCCTTTTTACAATCACCGGCCTGAATTTTCGTCGATGAAGACAAACGGCCTACGTATGTTTGTGTCATAAATTAATATTGCTATGTAGACCAAACTTACAGAAGATTTGTTTTATAGAGCAAAATCCTAATCAACCAGCGTATGTTGGAGTTGTTTCAAAATTCACAACTTGGATAGTTAGTTTTGCTAATCTTAAAGGTTAAATCAAGCATATTACTTATATAAAAATGTCGAGTCACACTTAACTATAAGTTATAACCGTGCCTTGTTTGGTCATCCTGCTATGATCATTGTACACAAGTCTCTTTGTCGACCTTCACACAATTTCTGCAACAGGTATATAATATAAACGTATAATAAGTATCATTTTTTTTATAAAAAAACAAACGAAGAGGATTCCTGTACAATCATAATTCATTCAAATCATTATATAAGCCACATTCATGCAGTTAATTAACCGATGTGCAATTTCTGAAATAAATCTTCTCAGCTATTTCCTATTCAACAAACAATGATATACAACAGTAATTTCCGGATTTCAACTGTCAATTGGGTAGGCATTTATTTGGAAGTTGGTCCAGTGCAATCCGAACTCGTCTGGAAAGGGTTCCATATCATTCAGTTTTCCGTGAGAACTTTAAGACTTAGGATTTTCGTTTAGGTTTTACTGTAAACTATGAACGAGACCCTACATTACCTATTTTTTCAAAATTTTAGTAGTTTCGGAGATAAGGGTGAAGGGAATACTCAGTTTTACGCATTTTAAAATCACAAAAAAATATATTTGTATTTTTCATAACGAGTCATTTCATTTGATGCGTCAAACATTACATTTTTTATTTTCTAATTAGACCCCCAATAACAACCTTCAAAATCGGAATTCATTTATTAACGCTATACGTCCGTGATTGGGTGATTCGGAGAAAATAAACTGTGACAGACAAACAAAAGAGTGATCCTATAAGGGTTTCGTTTTTTCATCAGATTTACGGAGCTCTAAAAACTGTAAAATTCGTTTTCAGACATCCGAGAGGTGCGACTTATTTATATATTATATCTGCTGTTACATTATGTATATAGAAATGAATATTATGTAGATCGGAGTTAGCTCAAGAGGGCAGCAGCGCGACAAACGAAGGCGCAGCAAAGAAGACGATCTCAGCACAGACGTCATATACTTCAGGGTCACCGTCGCGTTTTTACAGTCCGCGCATTTAATGTTGACATTTTTTTTGCGATACGAAGATAACACCACGTATATATTTTGTACTCGCATAACAAAAGTTCGGTTTCAGTAAGAAAACAGCTTATTTTTTCTACAAGTCTGATTGATTTGAGAAATATGTAGGATTAGGAGTTGAACCAAAAATTATAATTTAAAAAAAAATTCAAAAAACTATATTTTTGAGATTTCCATCAAAGTCATGGTAAGAGCTAATATTAGAAAAAGATACAGTGATTCCAATAAGTGCAAGAAAAGTTCTGTATTGCCTTTTATTTAAAAACTAGCGGCCCAGCCCGGCTTCGCCCGGGCGTAAATATAATATATAGGATATAAAAGATGAGAATTATTATCACAAAATTCTCAACGTGTATTGAATTTGCGCGAATTCAATTGCTTTTAATTGTGAATGTTGAAAAATCGAAAAAAAATCAGATTGGCAAAAAACAAAAAAAAATCTGTTCAGCCGCTGGATTAATCTCCTGAAAATTTCATCAAAATCAGTCATGTCGCTTTGGAATTTTTAGACAACGTACAATACATCGCCTTTTATATATATAGACTACAATTTAATTGTTTTAAGACATGAAAAAATTAAAAAAAAATAAACGGAATAGGAAATCTGTTCAAAATAAGAATTAATTTATTTATTATTCGTGTATACTGCTCTACGATACATCGAATAAGTAATAAATTGGTGAGATATCATTCTATTATAAAGCTTGGGCTGCACTTCACAATATCAATTTGGTCTTTTTAAAATTGTCACATAGGAATTATACGTATACAACTACGTGTGATTGAAGCTTTATTGGTAGTGTCATCATTTAACATTATTCTTCACCGTTTCGTCAACGTATCAGCAGCTCTCGGTTCTGTCGCATTGACCTGTTGACCTTTAGGGTCGAAATGTATCAGAATATATAGTTTCTTCGTTACAGTTTGTACAAAAATAAACGGATTGGATTTGAAAATTGTAGAGACCATTATCCAACGTTTTCTTTAAGTCATTAGATAACGTCGAAACATAACTTTGTAAAAAAAATCCTTATTATCTTAAAAAGCCCTTGAAATTCCATAGTTCTTGTCAGTTTATGTCCTAAAATGTACGGCGATAAATTAACTTCAATCGATTCGATTCTAGCGTGGTAAGTATATCTCGACGTATATGTACGACAGTGCTGTCTCTTTTAATTTCAACGGAAAATTGATTCAATCATTATTAATTTTACTCTAGTATGTATTACTATGGTCTATGAGTAACATTCTACATGGGTAATCGCTCGAGAGCTGTTAGATATTTTTGGATAGGTATTTGAGACACTGAAAATTTGTACAATACCTCTTTAGTAATATCCGAATACAAAAACACAGACCTGGCTGAAGGGTAACGGGACTTAACCCACCCTCAAATTTTTATTCACCTGGCAGCTAGAATGTGCCACCGAAACGACCTATTTTTTTTTAATGTATCTATTTTTAGTTCCCAATATTATTCGGTTTAAATTTCAACGTGCCACAAATATATTTTTAAAATTTTTCATAAAATATAATTTTGCAAACACCTGACTCAGTTTTAGCCCCATTAAGAAATCTGGCTTTTTTATTTTTCAACTACTTAACTAAATTTCAAGGCATTAAAATTTCAAAATGCGTCTATGGTTTTTTATTGCGAAAAAAATCTTGCTAATTTAAAAATTTGAAGGTCGGTTAAGCCCCGCTACCCTTCAGCCGGGTCTGTGTTTTTGTATTCGGATATTACTAAACAGGTATTGAACAAATCTTCACTGTGTCTCAAATACCTACCCAAAAATGTCAAACAGCTCTCCTGGTGTAAGCCTTTCGGTCGTATATATTATGTTGAATCGAACTTTAACACCGGGTGTACGGAAATGAATGCAACACAGCACACACTGTATATATGATTTGCGTAAATGAAAATGGAGAACGTACGCTAGTAAGTGTATATTTTATCATATCATCAATAATTTAACGACAATCCACACATTATAGCCTGAATATCAAAAGAATCACATATTTAATGTTTTAAAACTGACACCATGATTGATCAACTATATTAAAAACTACAATACAAATTCACAATTTTAAAGAGTGATTCATACTGCAGAGAGTGAGGAGAGACTGCAGATTATAAACGGTCATCAACGTACAGTAGACCTCGCTTAACGCTGTTTCAATATTTCGCGTTTCTAAAAAAAACTTTAGCAAGTATAACATAAATTATGATCAATTTATACAAATGATTCAAGCGTTGATAGAAGTTCAAAGGCAAGACGAAGTATCATTGATGCAATATCTTGCTTTCAGCTTGCTGAACGAAACAGAAAAAGGCAAACGACATTAGATGACTTCTTCACAAAAAAAAAACCCGGGTCGCAGTGCCAAAAACCTGCCGACAATATAGTGTATTTGCTAATACAGGCCTTGTGGCTTTATTATGTGAACTTAAGGTGATTGTAGAGCAAAATAAAAAAATTAACTCCTTAATGAACCCCTTAAAATTACATTTTTTTCTTAACTACATTATTATTGTCGATCGAACGTCACACCAAAATTAAAAACACCTTTCAGTAAATAACTCACTATCTGCATACTAGTGTTTTCAGAATTTTAGGGACACTTTTTACTTACTACCAGAGGGTTAAATTTCAATTTTGAAACGATTCGGAGAATTTTTTCGGTATTTTGGGGCCCAAAAACATTTTTCAACCCCCAAAAATTACCCTTAAAATATTCCGATTGGGCCCATTTTAAATAGGGTTCTTGCGGTGGTGGATTCCAACATGTGGGCAAAATTTCGTTAAAATCAATTAACTCTTTCGAAAGTTATAGCGCACACACATATATAAAATAAATATATAAAGAAAAATATATATATATATATATATATATATATAAATATATTTATACATATATATATAAACATTTTTAAAAATGGTGCCAAAGTGTTTAGGAGGTTATGAAACGTCGAGAAATTTTAGTCCGACCTCTAGGTCCCGCCATCCGACCGACGCCAATAGTGTATGTTGCCATATGGCAAATACACTAACAATATATATTTGCACGACGCGAATTATAACGAGACAATACAAAGTTAATTGTGCAACGCTGTAGAGAGAAATGCAGAGAAATATTACCTGGAGTTGCCCACGCGGGAGTCAAATTTCTTGCAAAATGATGCGTCGTCTGCCTTCTCATTAGCATTGGAGAATGAGCTATCTTCTTCTTATTATTATTCACGATGATTGTTATGATTCAGTATATTAATACAGTTAGAACCCGTTTAACGCGGGAGATACGTTCCAATAAGTTCCTGCGCTATACGAAACAGCGCTAACCGAGATCAGCTTAATATGTAGATAACAGGCGTGTGTGAAACAGAAGCGAGAATAAGAAATTTGTTAGTTCTTTTTTTTTTGCTTATTTTGTAACATTTATTGTTAAATACTAAACTAAACGAATACAGTAAAGCTTATTTGGAGTATTCTGGTATCTTCCTGGATATAACGAAGTTAAAAACAACCCCTCGGGAAGTAATAGGTTGCAAAACATAAAAAATATACGCGTCAAATTGATAAGCTCCTTTTTTGAAGACCCAACGTCCTTTGGTTCGAGTCTTCGAATTTTGTTTAGTTAGTTGTGACTTGGACCTCAATTTGGGTATCAATATTTTAGTCCCGAGATTTGAGATAACACCAACAGCCTATAGATGTCGAGGACGAAGTTATTTCGAGACCGAAAATTTCTTAGCCCGCCATTATTTATTGAACAAAATGTTAGAAATTCAAAAAAGAACCCACCAAAATGGTATTCTTTGGAAATAGGAACAACGTTTAAAATACGACTGATCGATTACCCCCCGGTCCTATCGTAGGTCTCGGAATTGTCGGCATGCACTTCGCATCCCGGAGGGATTCTGAAATTTCGGAATTGGAAGATCTATAGTTGTGATGAATTCATGGAAATAACTTTTCTATAACAGACTACTCTATGATTCTGTGATAGTTTTTATAAATTCTGACATGGAACACAAAGAATCAGTTGACAAACAAACGCGTGATTTATAAATAACAATCAGTCCAAGCAATTATCATTCGATCGTTAAGTGTTACGTAACGACATCTTCCTTATGAGTTGCAACAATGTTGTTATTGTTGTAACCACGTTTATGGTCTACCGTGACCATGAGATGTGTAAAATGCTGTCGTAATAACATTTAGTTTTAATTTGCACAGACTTGGGAGCCTTTTAACAGCACCTAGCAAACCTCATATATGAAAATACAGTAAGACCCCACTTAACAGATCGATATGGCTCTTTATTCATTTTGTCGAAAAATATACAAAACACGAATGATATAACTGGCTGTCAAAAATAACCTAACTTAGAAATTTATCTACGACTCAGCACGAGGTCGTTTAAGGCTGTCGGAACGCTCTGAATTTAAGTCCAAAAATAGAGCTTCGGCTGTCAACTGATTGTAGACTTATTCGTCAACATTCTGCAAAAATTCTTTCTCTATAAGGAAGCTAAAGGACTAATCTAGGTCTCTAATGGACTACTTTTGTAATTTAAGTACGATTTACTAGAAAAAAGTTGGCATTAATTGTGCTAAAAAAACACACGTTTTCAATGTCACACTACGACCTTATTCGTACTTATTTCACAAAACTGTTCCATCACAAACCTAAAGTGACTCTTCTTTTTTCGGAAAAGTTTTTTAAATCTTCAAAATATTTCCCAAACTTAGAGTAATCAGTTGACAGCGGCACCCTTGCAACAATATTTTTTAGCCTCGTAGTTGGCACCAGCCAAAAATTGAAACGTGTGGATGGTTTGAGCGAGACAGAGCTAAAGAAGGTCACACCAACAATATGTCTTTTGCCTACCTCGCCCCTTACCGGTGGGTCTCAGCACAAACAAAATTCAGAGCGTTCCGACAGCCTTAAAAGTCTGCAGTACACGGTGGTAAAGTCAATTTCACTCGTCAACGCCATCTGTCGTCAAACACGGGTACTTATTGATCGTATAGACTCATAGAGTGTAACATAAGAAACATTTTGTTGGCCGATTATTGACAAGTGTCGTTTATTGCAAAATTAAACTCCACGTGCTATACTCATCCGGTTCTCTGTACATAATCTGAGAACTTCTGCTTTAATGACTAAAAACAATTAACTGAGAACGTAATTTTCTTCGAGGAAATAGTGAACAAATGATTCAGAATCTGGACGGAAATTTCAAACTAAACTTACATTCTTTTCAAACACCTTCCGAAGGTTCCATCGAAGCCACGATAAGAGTCGATACTAGCTGATAAGCGAATCGAGGTTACACTTGTTTGACGTAGGAAACGTACATAATATTACACGCAGATAACAGAAATAAAGAACAAAAACATAACGTTCATTTCTTTATTTCAAAAAGAATAACTTTTCCGATCGATTTCGTTGTTTTTATGGTTGTGAGGGCTCTAATGACCAATTACAAAATACATCCTTTCGATTAACAATATACACATAACATACCAATTAAAATACATTATGCTATTCAAATGTAGTCGACAAAGACCGCCCTTATTTGTTTTATGTAAAAAAGTGAAGAACAGGCTCTCCTGGAGCTTTATTTCACGTTTTTGTCGTAGCGTAATAGTATATAGCCTATGGTAATTAGAAATAATCTTTTAAACAGTAAAGATTTTTTCAAATCGCTTCAATAGTTCCTGAGAATGCAAACAAACTTTTCCTCTTTGCAATATTGATACGAAAAAAACAAAAAATAAGCAGACGTTTGCATAAGAAATGGAAAAAGTACTGGGGACTTTTATTTTTATTCAACCTTGGCTTCTGAACATTTTCAACCATTTTTGTTCTTTTTATTGGAATCTCGTAATCAGCCTTCTTCTTAAAAGGCTATAAGTGTTGTATACATTTAATTTGACCCTGATTTTAATATCGTCTTCAACTTATTGCAATCAAAGTCGAATTAAATTACCAAACTGCTAATTAAGCATCTTTTTAAAAATTAACTAATGACACTCGTCTTACAAAAATGTACCAATCCAAACTTCATCACCTCGTATGAGTTATGATCTTCATATACAAGTTGTTTCAAAATTCTATGGATGAAAGAGTATATTAAAACAAGCTTCAATTGCGCTAAAGTGCTATGTTTTTTAGTGTATTTGCCATATGGCAACATACACTATTGGCGTCGGTCGGATGGCGGGACCTAGGGGTCGGACCAAAATTTCTCGACGTTTCATAACCTCCTAAGCACTTTGGCACCATTTTTAAAAATGTTTATATATATATATGTATATATATATATATATATATATATTTATATATATATATAGGTATATATGTGTGCGGGCTATAACTTTCGAAGAAGTTAATTTATTTTAACGAAATTTGGCACACATGTTGGAATCCATCACCGTACGAAGCCTATTTAAAATGGGCCCAATCGGGCCATTTTAAGGGTAGTTTTTAGGGGTTGAAAAATTTTTTTGGGGCCCAAAATACCCAAAAAATTCTCCGAATCGTTTCAAAATTGAAATTTAACCCTCCGGTAGTAATTAAAAAGTGTCCCTAAAATTTTAATAAAATCGGCCCGACAGGACCGGACTTATAGATTTTATGAAAACACTAGTTTGCAGATAGTGAATTATTTACAGAAAGTTGCATATAATTTGGTATAGAGGTTCGATTGATAATAATATTGCAATTAAGAAAAAAAATGTTATTTTAAGGGCTGTATTAAGGAGTAAAATTTTTTTTTTACCCAAAAACCAACTTAAGTTCGCATAATAAAGCCACACTGCCTGTATCAGCAAATACACTATATTGTCGGCAGGGTTTTGGCACTGCGACCCGGGTTTTTTTTTATATTTGCCGACCCGACCATATTTTTGATCATTTTTTCGCAAATATTATAAAAACTATCAACAGTTGTTTCAAGAATTTTATTGTAAACGAATGACCCATAGTATTTAAACGAATGTTATTCGGCATTGTTCAATGAGTTGTGTATTGGTTTATGTTATGTAAGCTGCGTACACTGATACTGTAAAGATTGTAAACGGATGCAGAATGGAGTTCACATTGATTGTATTGCTGAGTTGAATATATATTTAATAATTGAATACGTGCTCATTTATGGTTTCATCATTTTATTTCCTGCATGATGTAGTTTACATTTTTTTTAGCTATCATCAAAAATTTACCGTCCCCTGAAACATGCCATCCTATAGGCTCTAATAAATTCTCTACTACGACCGATTTTCGAATAATTTCAATTATTAGCGAGGCGTTACTTTATTTTTACGTGAACTAAAATATGCAGCTTTTAATTTTACACTTTCACCCCTAGGAGTTTTCGCCACCCTGTATTGTTTTCATTATAGTTTAAATTTAAAGGAGGGCAGTTGTGGTCCAGTGGTTATCGTACTGGCTTCTTGACAGAGCCCTCGTGGGTTCGAATCCCGCCACGGCTCATGGATGTTTTCTGATGTCGATATTTTGACTCAGCTATATTTACGATTTTACTGGCCATGTACCAAGAGAGGTGGCACGATTTAATAAATAAATAAATAAATAAAAACATAAAATAAATATAAACACTAAAAAGGAAAACACTTAAAAATATATACCTCCAAGTTGTGCGTAATCCAAATTCCATTAAACTGTTTTTAAACATTGTTCGTTAAAAGTGATAAACTCTAAATTTGAATTCCAAAATAACATGTTGACAAGAAAATTCAATCAAAATGCAACACTGCAAACTTCAAATCAAGCACACGCGAATTGCAATGGAACTATATTTAGAATCCAACAGTGGATGACTGTTCATTTTTTTTCTGTACCAGCGCCACTACCGCATTTCAAATCATTCCATCAGCACTAATTATTATTTATACACAACTTAAAACATTTAAACATCACGTAAACAAATGACACACGAGTCTTGTACAAAAACAAAGTCACAACAATTAGTATTTCGATCCAGCGAAAGACGCCTTCAAAAATAATTCTCGATGAAAATACCGCACTTGATTAATTTAAACAAATCACTGTCACCAATTAAAACAACTGAACATTAACTTCAGTCTACGAAGCTGCAAGAATAGATTTATTATGTAATACTTCTTCGAGTATTGGGGTCGAACTGTGACTCAATTACGTCACTTACGAAAGCGATAGTGTCTTGTTTGAACTGAACGATTAAAACAAAACAACAACGGATGTAACAATATGCGATAGTGTTATGTTCTGCAGAACAGTTGATGGCGCATTTTGAGTGAAGCAAACACCACGATCGGCGCGTGGGGTTTTTAGACTGCATTTAAACACAAGAGCCCTCGCAGACATCGCTTTGCTTTCCAACTCTTGCAGAGACCGCTGAACTGATAGCGGACGATTCGAATCGTGGAAAAGAGTGCCGTGCTTGCAAAAGAACTGAACCGAATTCAATGTAATTTGATTTTTTACGTAATTTCTGATCACACAAGTTTCAAAGTGTATGCGGGGTGTAATTTGTTCAATATCTCGGAATATTTCTTTAGACCACTTCGGTATAGTTGGATAAAACCAATAAAAAAAATTATAATGAGCCTCACCCTCATAAGCTCACCTAAGTTTAACTTCTTTAGTTTTTAATATTATTCCCAAGTTTAATTTTTTGTTATTTCAAACTAATTAATAATATTTACACATACATATGCACTTAGCAACACGCTATAAAATTCTGTCTTTGTCAGTTTCATGTAATTTAGGAGACAAACTAACTTCCCCTTTATGTGGCAGTTCTATTTCCCCTCGATTTTTACTTTTTTCAAACAGGTACGTCGCTAAAAAAGTTACTTCAAAAATTCTCTACAAAACAAGCTTTTAATTTGAACCACTATAATACATAGTAGAGAGACTAGGTTTCATAATGGAAGCTTATTTTATACTTTTTAAATTGTAAGCCTTTTATTTTTTAATGATTCTATATGGTATTGTTTACTGTTAGTTAGCCTGATCGATTATTTTTTAATTAATTCAGTTTGTTTTTATTTTGCAAAAATCAAAGTTCGTCCGGTTGCCCCCTCTACTTGAGATTGCACGTTTTTTTCCCAGTGTTCCAAAATTGGAACAAGCGTTTAAAAAACTTGTAATTATGTTGATAGAAATGTTCATACAGTTTGCCAACCTGCATTATTTTAAACAGAACAATCATACTTAATTAAAAAAATTGCTGTTGTGAAATACTATTTATACAAAACTCGGGAAAAAACGAATTAAAGACATCAGTCTGGGCAGGACACTAGAATATAAAAATAAACTGGGAATCTTAAAAAACTGATGAGCCATTAGGGGTGCACAATAGACCTTAGAGGTCTACCGTTTGGCCCCTACCTTAAATTCTAATTCTAAAACCTGAACTTTAGAACGGCTGACCAGGAAAACAGAAGAAAACCACCACGAAACGATTCTTTTCGAGTTCGACTGAATCGTTCACGACCGATCGCGTTGGGCAAGAGAGACGTCGTAGCGACAGCTGAGCACCGAGTGGACAAAGCCGAACAACGACGACGATTAACGACGTATACGATTCGCGTCAGAACAACGGCGCAGCGGCGCGCCCGCGAACAGAAGAAGAGCGACATGGCTGCCGTGGCTTCCCGCGCGCATAATATTTTACTTCTTCTGTTTGTTGCGACGCGTCTGGCCACGTCATCGCCATCGACCACGAAGCGTCGTGCCAACGTGGAACGTTTGTGAAGCACGACGATGGCCGATACAATGCAGACATCGTAGAAGATATTGCGTCATTCGGGTGGTTCCTGTTACGTTTGAATGCGTGACGTCACCGGTTTAACCCTTGACACTTGAAAAACCTGTGTTCCATTTTTTCCCTTCCATTGTCTCGTGACCTCAGTTATTGAGCGTCTATAATATACAGTCGAACCTGGATAAGCAAGAGTTCAAGGGACCGCGATTTTTTTATGTCGCTTATGGAGGTTTTTCACTAACCCGAATTTTTGTAGCTTATAGAGGTACAGGAGTGGCCTTTCTCATTTATAAAAATACAGCAAACATATAATACCTACTTATCAACTATAGTAAGTTCGACAAGTCAGTATACACACGTACATTTGGCCATTCGAATAGAATACGAAAAATAAAACCAATAATACAAAAACGATGATCGTTCAGCTTTTTATGACTCATTCTTTTTCGTGGAACTATTAATACGTTCGATTATCGCTTATAGAGAAGTAGTAGTCAGTTATAGAGGTCCATGAGTGAAAAATTTCTTTCTCTTAGAGGTTTCTGTTCTCACTTATAGAGGTTTTATAGAGGGTTACAAAGACGGTGCCTGGTAATTACTCTCACTTAGAAAGTTTACTGGGTTTGACTGTATACTATATCTAATTCAATCGTACTGCATTTTTTTAGACTACCAACTGCATATTGCTATATTGATATGTTTTTTCTATAATAAATTGAGAATCGAATTCTCAAAAAAGACCCAGGGAAAAGTTAATCTTTTCTTAGCCGGAATTTTTAATAAATTGTAAATTCAACCCTGGAACGAAGAACCGATTAGGTTGTCATAAATACATAATTGTTAAAAAAATCTAAAAGCTCGCTTAACTATGTCAAGATCATTCTTACTTCTCAACAAGTGGTGAATAAAATACATTTTTCCTTCATCGAAATACTTGAAACGTAATTTTAGCAAGAGTTTTGTATGCGGAATGTTAAAATCTGTCAATACTCTGGTATTTCAACTTTTTATCTAGTGTTAACAGCTTATTTTGATACAATTGTTTATTCAAGACAGGGGTGTAGCAACAATATAACGAACTGTGACAGACACGACTTTGGCGTGAATTAAAACTAATTTTTAATTTATTAAAATAAAAAAAGAAAGTTTTAACAAAATGGGACGGACAGGAATACCTGAAGAATGAGGGCTTGTAATATAAGAGCTATATTTTTATATTATAACTAGTGGCCCAGTCCGGCTTCGCCCGGGTGTAAATGTAATATATATGGGATATAAAAGATGAGAATCATTATCATAAAATTCTCAACGTGTATTGAATTTGCGTGAATTCAATCGCTTTTAATTGTGAATGTTTAAAAATCGAAGAAAAATCAAAATTACCAAAGCACTCAAGAAAAAAAAAATGTTGATTCTATCGTTATACCGAACTTCACAGGATCACCCGCTGAGCTAATTGCCTGATAATTTCATCAAAATCGGTCTAGCCGTTTTGTAGTCCATATATATCATATTATATACATTAATTGTCGTAATGTATTAGGTAATATTTTGTGCCTTGATTTTATGTTTTAGCTGATTAAAATTTATGAGTCGTTAGGACTATCAAACAAGAATGTGTCATATTTCTTGAAGAGATTACTTGTGTCTTCTATGCATTTCTTAATACATTATATTCAATTGTCAGTCACAAACTTTATTGAATTTATTGCAATAGAGATTAAAAAAAGATTTATTTTTCTTGTGAGCGAATGTGTATATTCTTAGAAAAAACATATCTTATCAAAAGATTTAAAATGTTGATATTGCAGTGAGCTATATACATAAAATATATAGGTGAATAAATTGAAACAAACCTGCAAGATCACAGAAACGAATTATTAGAAAATAGATCTTCCTATAATACATCCCTTAGGTGGTAAAAGTTTCAATTTAATGCTTAATCACAGCTAATAACAGTAATGAAATGAATTTCCCGAGAACATATTTTACAATCTGAGAGATCATTAAGTATGATTTTTCTGTTTAAAATAATACAAGTTGGCAAACTTTATGAACATTTCTATCAACATAATTACAATTTTTTTTAACGCTTGTTCCAATTTTGGAACACTGAGACAAACGTACAGAGTTCCAATTTTGGAACACTGGGAAAAAATGGGTTGTACCGAAAATCGCAACATTTCTCTGATTTTACCGGAAACCAGTATATATCCCGGGAACACGACAATCGCGTATAACACTTTAATTGCGACGCCACATAACGGTGGCCGTCGTAAGTCGAAGCCAGCATCATCGTCGACATGTGTACGTGTGTGCTGGGGTGTGTGTGTGTGTGTCAGTGCGTGTGGAAACGTGGGATCAATACGCAGGCCAGTCGGCAGCCTGAGAGAGCGTGAAGCCTGCAAGCCGGGGACATTGCTGGCTGCCTCACCCAGTCGTCACGAAGAGCCAGGAATAGTAAGCCATCAAACAACTAGGTACTCACTTAAATCCCAAATAGACTTGTTGTTAACATAGCCTACACAGGTATGCGTTTAGGTGCTCCAGAAGATTTAATAATACATGGCCCATGGGCACATAGCAGGGGCGTCGCCAAGGGGGGGCAGGTAGGGGCAGCTGCCTCTCCCTAGAGGTTCGGGTTTTTTTTAAGTTATAAGTTTTCCTGCCTAATGTCACAGAATAAGTAAGTAATAAAATGTAGCGTTCAGCAGAATCACTCTGAAACTAAAATCAAATTTAAGGATTTAATAAATGTGTCAATATTTAATATCTTAACCCTCAAAAATCTGAAATTTTTGTTTTTTTCTCATTCTTCTGCCCCCCTCTGGCTCAAACGCTGGCGACGCCTTTGGCACATAGGCTGTGTGCAGTGGCGTAACAATGGGTGGACGGGCAAAATGCCACGGGCCCTCGCCGAAGAGAGCCCCCGGCCCGAGAGGGTCGTGAACACAGGATGATCCTAGGATTTATTATTACAACATTTAGTAACATTTGTTAGTTTTGGTTTCAATTAATTTAAGTTACCTACTGAAGTATACATACACAAATTAAATAAAAAAGTATATCAAGATTTGATGAACGCATTTGTAAGAAAATAATGTTGGTTGAGCTTCTTTACATTGAAGGAAGGCCCGTGGCAAATTCATCGGATAAGGCCCTCCCTCAATGTAAAGAAGCTCAACCAACGTTATATATTTTTCTGACAAATGCGTTCAAATCTTGATACATTTTTTTGTTTAATTTGTGTATGTATTTTAGTAGGTGACTTAAATTAATTGAATACAAAACTAATAAATTTTACTAAATGTTGTAATAATACATGCTAGGATCATCCTGTACTCACAACAGTCTCGGGTGGGGGGCTCTCTCCAGCGGGGGCCCGTGGAATTTTGTCCGTCCACCCTGTTGTTACGGCATTGGTCATCCCTGTAATTGTGGACTTAAAAATTAGCTTGTTCAGGGCGTATTTCAATATGAAAATAATAAAAGAAAGAAGTATGTAGGGCACAAATTTTCCCGAAAAACCGATGGAAAAGTGCCATACGGCGACAACTGATACGCGATTAATACCATCATCTCTTGTGCAACGAAAAATAAGGCATATAATATCTATTCAAACACGTTCTCTGATTTCGAAATCATTGTAGCTAATTACTCAATACAAAACATTTGTTTTATAAATAGCGACGTCGTTTAACATAACAATGAGATATTGTGCAGATCTGAAACATCGATTTAATTAACACACGTTGTGATCCATTCTACATCAGACTCGGTCATCTTTTAAATATAAAAAAGTTGTACATGTACTTATATACGCGCTGCAGAAGTTATACTTCTTTGACGTGATCGCGATAGTTGATATTCGCATTTTCGTTAAAGATGTAGATTGATAAAATAAAATAGGATGTCAAGGAAGATGATAAATATATAATTATTTACTTTGGATAACAGGTTGACAACTCCATCAGTACACTGTAACAGTGAAATGAGACGTATCATCTATGAATACAAAGTAAAACTATACTGCATCGAAGGGGTCAACTTTATCGACGATTTAAACCTTGCCGATACACGTATAATACGCGCCAAAAGGTTCTGAAGTTAGATGCAAATGGAGGCTTGCGCAGGTACAGTCAGTTGAAAAACTACAAACTCGCACTATAGTATTATTTTTTTTTAATCTATTTTTCGTGCTTGTCTATGCAAAACTGTATTAGGCATCTTGATCAATTAACAATCAAAGAAACAACTTAATAATGGCGTGCTGGACTGTACTTTATAGCAGGAAAGCGACAAGTGGCATGGCAACCAGCGGTAACCAATCACCGATGAGCGCACGTTCTGTGCCAGTAACTGGGAGGTGGTGGGAGTCTTCCTTTCCCACAAAACAACCAGGACGGCTCTAAAATATGCATTTGCGACGCTGTTTGTGACCAACTTCAGAACATGGTATCTCATGTTCGTAACAGAGAAAATGATACCCTCAATGCACCAAAAGAAACAGAACCCTACAGTTTAAGTTAAGATACTAATTGATAGTGCACCAAATTTCATTAAAACCGGGGAAGCATTTTACAGAGACAGACGAAAAAAATTCTGAAAACATATTCTGCTGTCTAGATATTCGGAAACCAACAAGAAAACGAAATGACAAAAGTGCGCTAATTAGATTGATGTATGGACAGCTAAAATTGACTGCGTTTTTGAAAAGTTTTAGAGCCACTGGATGAAGTGCATTTTAATGCATCGGCGTTGTATATGTTAGTCAGTATATGAATTTTGCAGGCCCCGTGTCACGTGAAAAGATACCAGAGGATGATCTCACCGCGTTAAATTTTAAAGAATACACCATACGATTTTAACGCGTTTTTCAAGGAGAAAATAGAACACATGTGTAACACAATTAAATTACATAACGATACATTATTTGCTGCATCAATTAACTATCGATTCAAATGTGGAACATGAAGGCCAACCAAGTAGGCTTCGAATCTGTAGCGGATAGAGAATTTCGATGATCTCAAGTGAAATGCGATCTTGAGCTTTGTGGAAATTATGTTTTCAGAGTTCTTTACATCCGATGAAAAAACGGAACCCTCACATAGGAGCAGTCTTGTGTCTGTCTGTCGACGGCACTAAACAAAACCAATGGCAGTTTCTAAGGGCAATACGAATTATTCCTGCCATCGATAACAACCAAAAAATTCAACCTGCTGCGTTTGCAGGAATTTGTACGACGCATGCGCGCTATATGTCATAGTGTCAGTGCTTTTCAAACTGTGGTACTGCTGATAAATAATATGCAGTAGACGTTTTCGAAACAGAAATCTTTACAGCTCAATTTAACGAGGATGTAAAAATAAACTTAATCGATATATATATTGGCTGGAAGTGTAAATCGTGCGTGTAGGTTTTTTTAAGTTTCTAATTTGGCCTCCAAAAGTAACCCTTAAAATCGGAATTCGTTTACTTACTCTATTCGTCTGCGATTGGGTCACTTAACTCTATATATCTACCAAATTTCAACTTTTTTTGTTCAATAGATTCGGAAAAAACAAGCTGTGACACCCGGATAGACACGAGAATGACTCTATAGGGGTTCCGTTTTTTCATCGGATATACGGACCCCCAAAAATAGTATTCTATCCAGATTTTTTTTGTACAACTTAAAAAAATCATTCATCGTTTGCTTTGTTTTTAAAGTTGGTATGCTTTCTTGAGCGTGTACTTGAAAATGTTATCAAGTTATCGTAACTATTTTATCTTTTAAATGAAACGAACAAACAGGTGACTTTGATGACTTGCTTATTTGTGTGACAGGCCAAATTAAAAGACATTAAATTATCATCTATTAACAGTACTTAAAATACAACAATATGATGCAAAGTTCGTGCTGAAAAATATTGTATTTTGAATCAACACTTGGCACCGTGTGTTGACCAACTTTTCGTATTAAAATGTAAAATGTTCGATTTCTATGGAGTTCTTGAATCAGTAGAAAACAAAACAATGATAATAAAGTCTCTCTAAATCTAGTTTTAGTGCTGAAAGTCGTGTCAGAAATCGAGCATCAATATCACAAATACATTTTGCTACCCTGATTAGTTTTAGAGGTAAAATTAAAAAAAAATCATTCCATCAGTCGATCAATGTCTGACAACAGATTTTTGAATGATTAGAATTTAAATGGAGTAACTGTAATCCAACAATCAAAGAACGAGGACACTAGGTTGGGTTGTATAAGAGATTGGGATGTAACCCAAGAAATTGAAGTGTTTTCTACGAAAGGACAGCTTTCAAACCCAAAAATGAATTAAAAGGATCCCTTTAAACATTGGAGAGAAAGAGAGTATGCGTGTTTGTGTGTGTGTGTGAGAGAGAGAGAGAGAGTAAATTAGAGACGCTCTTAAAGATTGGACATTAAGAGTAAAAATAGAAAAATCCTTGACGCGTTAGAAATATGATTAATAATTAGTTTTTTCCTTCTGCTTCGCTCAGGTTAATGCCGAATTTGACGGCGATTTGAGCAGATAAAAGTACTTTATACTTTAATTTGGGGTACTGTTTGATACAGTATACCAAGTTTATTCAAAAATACAGTAAGACCTCGCTTAACGCTGCTCCGTTTAACGCTGTTTCAATATTACGCGCTTTCTAAAAAATTAGCCACTATAACGTAAATTATGTTGATAGAAGTTCAAAGGCAAGACAAAGTATCTTTGCTATCGACAACATAACTTCTTACTCGAACTTTTATTTAATTTTACTATTTTTTTTATGAACAAAAATCGATAATAATTAATAAATCTGTAATTAATTTGTGATAAAAAAGTATTTAACAATAAATGTTACCAAATTAAACAAAAAAAACTAACAAATTTTCTTATTCTCGGTTCTGTTTCACTTATGTCTATTATTATATCTACGTATTAAGGCTGTCGGAACGCTCTGAAATTAAGTCAAAAATAGAGCTTCGGCTGTCAACTGATTGTAGACTTATTCGTCAACATTCTGCAAAAATTCTTTCTCTATAAGGAAGATAAAGGACAAATCTAGGTCTCTAATGGACTACTTTTGTAATTTATGTACGATTTCTTTGAAAAAAGTTGGCATTAATTGTGCCAAAAAAACAAACGTTTTCAATGTCACATTACGACCTTATTCGTACTTATTTCACAAAACTGTTCCATCACAAACCTCAAGTGACTCTTCCTTTTTCGGAAAAGTTTTTTAAATCTTCAAAATACTTCCAAAAATTAGAGTAATCAATTGATAGCGGCACCCTTGCAATAGCATTTTTTAGCCTCGTAGTTGGCACCAGCCAAAATTTGAAACGTGCGGATGATTTGAGCGAGACAGAGCTAAAGAAAGTCACACCCACAATATGTCTTTTGCCTACCTCGCCCCTTATTACTGGGTCTCAGCGCAAACAAAATTCAGAGCGTTCCGACAGCCTTAAGATGACCTCGTTTAGCGCTCTTCAATATAGCGCAGTAACGCATCTCCCGCGTTAAGCGGGGTCTTACTGTATGCCCGAACTTAAAACGGATAAAATACTCGAAAACCCCTTCAAGAAAACGCAACAACAAGATACATGTTCGGTTATAAAATGTATTAGAATATTGATTATTCTTTAATCGAATTAAATAATTCACTTTAACAAAGGTGAACTTAAATGCTTCCGGTGTATTATAAACAAGACTAGCTACTTATACCTAGTGACATACATACAAATATAGAATAAACAAGAAAATAGGTAAACAAGACTACAAAGTACAAGTACTACATACCGCATCTCTATTGAAGACGTTGTGCAATTGTGCCGAAACCTTGAACAAAACACTGCTTCTTCTCAAAACAGATGAACACGCCTCGTGACACGCGACGACCGTCAATTGATTGTCGCGAAAACAGTTGAACGCGTCAAACACTCGATATTCTGCAACAACAACACCGTCAACGAAAAGCCACCGGGGAAAAATAATGCTTGTTTAAAATAAGACAGTTTTAGACGTGTATAGGATTTAGTTCCGAATCGTTTTAAACTGAACGTTTTAGATGCACAGGAAATCGAAGATATTTTAACAAAGGACAATGCGTGTGTTTTTCGTTTTGACAAACGACTGTCGCTCGAAAACAAAAACGCAACAGCGAATCAAATGAAGAACGCGACGATGGCGGATGGATAGATGACTGTGCAACGTTTTCATGCCAACTGATAACGTAGGTACATGGTCTTGTGATAATATTTATAATTGTAACACCATCGGCTAGAGCAACCTTGATGGATCGTTCGCAAGATAGCAGCACGGTTGTTTGGTGTTGTTTGTTGTCCTACACAGAGTTGTTGAACGGGCGCCATCCGCGGTTCGATGCAGAACTGACTGACTGGCTGCCGCCGACGACCGACGACGGCCCGTTGCCGCCTGCTCCCGCTTGTTAGCCGGGCTTCCGCGCTCGCTGGCGGCTGCTCTGGGAGGAGGAAAACCGACGGATTACACTCAGTGGCGTAATTAAACCTTTTGAGACCCGTGGCAAATACATTGGATAGGGCCCTCGACCAACGTTATATCTTTTTCTTATGCGTTCAAATCTTGACACATTTTTTTGTTTAATTTGTGGATGTACAGTCGACTCTCGATAATTTGACACTCAAAGGACCAGAGAAAAATTTCAAATTATCAAGAGTTCAAATAGCTGAGAGGGAGGGAGGAAACTAGAGTTCTAAATTCGCGATTTATTGTTTTAAACATTTGTATAATTATTCACTTATTCATTTTGAAAAGAAGTCCGTAATTTTCTGTCTATCTTCAGTCTATCATTGTCTTATGAATTTTCGATAGTGGTGAGAGCTGCGAAGAAATCATCACTTGTGTGTATGTAAACAAACGACAGGTCTGTGCATGATAAACGCTTCAAATTATACAGAGGATGGAAGCTCGGACTTCAAATTATTACATGTTGGCGGGCAAGATACTATTCCTTCAACTTCAAATTACCGAGGGGACCCATTAATATTGATTTTATTTGATTTATCGAATATTTTTCAAGGGACCGGGAAAAAATTCACATTATCGAGAGATTCAAATTAACGAGTGTCAAATTATCAAGAGTCGACTGTAGTAGGTAACTTAAATTAATTGAATACAAACCAGGGCATCTGTCCCGGATGGTAGTTTCAGGGTGCACCAAAATCGTAATATAATAGGTAATAAAGAAGGTAAATTTATTAAGGGGTTCTTATTCTCACTTCCCGGTCACAAAAAATTCCACCCATTATATATTTTTGAGTTTTTTTAAACAATTTATCTTAAACGCTGGAGAGAGAAGACGCCACTTTCAAGTTTCTGACCCGGTTCTAAAAAATCGTAGATCCGGGCTTTATGGAAATGGGTTAATATCAGAAACTCAAAGTTCCCAGAGTTCCCCCCGTAGAGCAGCTCATGATTGAGGATAGCGGCCATCATGCGTTGCGTTACTGTTTCTGTTCTACTATCATTTGTCGTCTTTAGAAACATATGCGCATCAACAAAACAGTATCAATAACGATCTTCAACTATTTTAATTATTTGTTGAAATGGGACCGCATTTTACTTATTTGATTTTATAAAGTTAAATTATTATTGACAAGAATCGAAAGTAATCTAATTCAGAATTCTAGACTGATTTATTTTTAGAATTTATAATACAGATATCGCATTTTGTACTTATTGACGTCACTAAGGTATTATTTTGTTCCCGAGTATTCATTGATTGATTATTATCGTACAGAAAGATAGTTCTGGGCGGTTCAAAATATAATATAGGTACTTACGAATGGCTTGACAAAAAAAAACTATAGATATTTTAAGACAATCTGCAAATTTCGAAATCTGTTACGTTAAAATCACGAACCAAGGTTGAAATGCACAACTGCAATGTCTTACCTAGTTGTATTCGTTAACCTGTTTTCGATTCGATCGATTTAAAAAATAATTTCGCACAAAACGAAAAAGTAAACAAGCAATCGTCGTTATTCGATGCTTTTTTCGATTCTACACGAAATTATTAACTTTTGTTATTATACTATACACAAAATTGTTTATGATTTCTATAGCTCTTATCTTAAACTATATCCATAAACTGAGTGAATTTCTAAATATGCCGAAGATTTGCGGAACAAACATGTCTACATTATCAATCCAAAAAGGCGTTAATAGCCAGGCGTTACTATATTCAAATGTTCTTATCAAAGAAACAAAAAAACAACTACAGAACAAACAAAAGAACGTAGCATTCCATTTTTATATTAGTCAATTGTTTCATCAAGATAACTGTTCATATCAATTAATAATATTTATATTACGACTTTCAATGATTTTTTTATGGTTTTACGATATTTTGAACCTAAAGTAAATTGGACTGCAAACTACGGAAACCGGAAGTGCTTTATCAGCGCTTGAAAACTTTGTAAGGACTGTGGACTTTCTTTCACGACTGTTACTGAAGAAAACGTCGACTTAATATTTCTTGTTAACCCAATACACCCATACCTCGCTTTACGGCCTCGATACGTTCCACGAAACTTGGCCGCAAAGCGAAAAGCCGTATAAGGAATCAATTATTCTAAATTGCAAGATTGGCAACATGTAGATATATCGTCATTGAAAAAAAGTTTTTTTTTGCCGTTATAGCGAAACATTTTAGGCCGTAAATCGAAAACGTGAATAGGGCCGTTATAGCGAAATGCTGTATAAAGAGCGGCCGTATAGCGAGGTATGAGTGTATAGCAATATAGCTAATTACAGTGCCTGTAACGGTTGAAAACAGTAAGGCAAAGAAGGGGAAGAGAGCAAGAAGCGCTCACTTTAACAGCTGAGAAGCTACTGTATTGATTTTTTATTTAACTTTTTAATCTTTCAATGCAGAATGTGATGTTGGAGGTTTATTGGTATTTTTATTCCTTAGCAACTATAGGTAGGCCCGTTTAGAAGACCTGATAAAAATGTTTCAAGGTTGAGATAAATTTCCCAGATAACTTATACAATTATTTAAAATTATTTTACGCATAATCAACACAATGATATTGGTGCAGACTATTTACACCGAGAAACCATCAACGTAGAAACAGGGGCGACTACTCAAAGGACGATCTTATTGTAATTTAGAAAGACGGGGGACCAGTGGCGTAACAATAGGGTCACCGGGTGGCAGGACGGGAAAAATATTACGAGCCCCCGGCCCGAGATGGTCGTGAGCACAGGATAATCCTAGCATTTATTATTACAACATTTAGTAAAATTTATTAGTTTTGTATTCGATTAATGTAAGTTACCTACTAAAGTACATACACAAATTAAACAAGAAAATGTATCAAGATTTGAACGCATTTGTAAGAAAAAGATATAACGTTGGTTGAGCTTTTTTACTTTGAAGAAGGGCCCCATCCGATGAATTTGTCACGGGCCTCAAACGGTATAATTTCGTCACCGCGGGCGATATAGTCAAATTAAAATAAAATCATAAAGCAACATGATTAGAAATCTGGTGAGACTTATATCTCGTATGCAAAATACTTTTATAAATGAATTTTTTTAAGCAAACATTTAAATAAAAAAGTGCCTTAAAATATAGTCAATTCAATTGTTGTAGTCTAAACCGATGAAAAGCCCGTAAGAAAAATGTATTCTTTAATGTTTTCTTTTATTTTTACGTAGCCTGCTTATTAAAAAAGTTTCACATTAATTGGACATTTGGAAGGGGGTGCGAGTTGCATGCATACATACATAACGCCGATTCCAAAAAAAAAATCAAACTTTTGTATTTCTTTTAATTTAGAAGGCAAACCTTTTTCTATAAGCATAATTAAATTGAAAAAAATCTGACATGAGATAATATTTACTTGGTCAAAAATCACATTCTTTGTACCTATTGTAAAGACGTCAATAGTGTATGCGTCACATACTATGTACAGGCAAATAACACTAAAAAACCCAAGCCGTAATAAAAAAATTAAAGTGTCATTACTATATTATCTAATCGGTTAACTGATATAAGTAAGTATTTAATACAAAAGTCGTGTTAGAAAATTGTGCAATAAACACGACAAGATATAATTTTACTTTAAATGTACAATAAGCATTTCCTCAAAAATGTAAATCGATTCTTAAACCTAAAAGCTTATTTTTTAAGACCACCAACAACTAGGGTTATACGCAACGCCGGCCCTAGGGTAGAGCGAGAGGAGCGGTCGCTCTAGGCGCCAGGTGGCAAGGGACGCTAAAAAGCCAAATGCGAAAAACAAGATTTTATTGTTTAGTGACTGATTGAAATTAACACCAAATACCATTTAAATTATATAGCGGTTGGAACTTAATTAATGTTACAGAAGCAGAAGTATAATAATTAAAGCTACTTAATTTAATTTAAATTCAACAAGTGTTGATGTTTGCAATAAAAGATGATTTTTTAAACTTTGGGACTTCTTATTTATATAACATAAAACCGAAGTACAATTTACGTGAAGTGAAAGCGTCGACCAAAGGGCGCCGAAAGACAATCTCGCTTTACCCTGATCAAGGGCTAGAGCCGACGCTGGTTATATTTTCAATTTTTAATAGTAAATTGAAATCCCAATTTAAATTTTAACTAGTTTTTTAATTAGAGCCTGAAACTGTTATGTAAATGGTCTGGGAACTGAAGACATTGTAATATGAAAGTGTCATGATTCATGAAAACGCAAAAATAAAATAAATAATTAAAATTATAATTTAGGGTTTGAATAGACTTATTATGGCAAGAAAATATGTTTTCACGGAAACGGCCATTGATTTTGAGAAAATTATGCAGATTTTGGTAATAGTATAGTATAAAATGCAGGAAAAAAGCTTTGGGGCTAGAAAATGAATACATTCACATCAAACCAACAATAATTTCATACATCTACCGGAAATTAAAATATAAACGAATTATCAATAAAATAAAATAGTCAATTATAATGGTCACATTACACAATTCCTTCAAAAAATAAGCTCTTATTTATTTAAAATTTAAATGAATTTGAATTTAGTCAGGATTATTGTACCTGTTACTTTAGTTGCCTACAGAAACAATTTTGTGATTCACTTTAACGATTTAAACACAAAATCGTGTATTAATTTTATAAGTATTATATTTAACTTTACTGATTTCTCCAAAAAAACAACCAGAAAGCTAGAAGAATTAATGTTATTCTAGTGATGACATATTCTTTATTGTAAAGTTTTAAAAAAAGTTTTGCGATCCAACTTAAAATCTCATATCTTATTGTACATTGAAATCTCTTCAATTTTTCGTACTGAATATTTATAAAAACATAAGGCAACTGTGTTTATTTGTTTGATAAACTTTCGACGTCCATAACTGTTAAATTGAGAACTAGTATTTATCGGAAAATACGAAATTTTAATTGTGAGTAACCCGAGAGTGTATTAAAAAAAACAATGTACTTACAGGGATGTTAAAAATAAACATAAAATGTTTGCTATTTTTTGAAGAATCAAGAAAATAAGTTTATTTCCAATTAATTCGTAAAACAGCAATTTATCTAATCGAAATAATACACAATAATAGTAATGAAAAATGATACGAAAGTTTTACGATTGTTTATAGTCATAACCTTACTAAATAAGTGCAAAGCTTTAAAAATAAAAAACGATTTTTTGGTCTGGCACACAATTTTGTTCCTTTTTAATAACCAAGCCAACATAATGCAGATTTTTCCTTGTCACTAATATCCCTAGCCATTCAAATAACTCAAAAAAACATTCTAAAAATTTTACCTTTGATAAAAATTTGCATTCTGTTGAATTCAACTTCTATCTTTACAGATTTCACTTTAAATAGTATGTGCACACAAAAAACACTTTCTTTCACACTTAAACACATTATTTGGCAATTAATTACTGTAACTTGAACAAGTAAAGTATTTATTTTCACGAACGGTAAAGATTAGGTTACAAAATTAAAAACGTCAGTTAGATGCTGAAATGGCGGGAAGTCTGCACAATATGGCCTCGTGCACAATATGTCTCCTTTCGCAGCTAACGCGTTTTGTTTTGCAAAATTTAGAAAGAAATATTAATGTCCTCATCTTAAATATTCTATTTAATTAATTTTGAAGTGCCTTTTTATTTTAAAATTGACACTTCATTTTGAGGTTACACTTTTGGCGACAATAGATTGAATAGAAATAATTAAAGCGACATTTTCAGATATTATTTTATTGACAATAAATTATAACTAAATTGACATACATAATTATTTATAAGACAAATACAGAATGTCCTGTAAACTGTCTTATTTCACGCCGTATGGAAGTATATTTTACTTCAAAATGTGACCATTTTTTAAATCATTTGATTAATAGAGTCGTGATTTTATCCAGCGTCGTAGCTAAGTGGTGGTCGCGGAGACAGCTGTTCGGGGAGCACTTACACACCCGCGCCTGCATGTATCGTTTCTCTTCCAACAACATAAGTCTTGGGGGGCGCAAAATTCAAATCTTGCTCCAGGCTCTCATGACCTTAACTACGACACTGGTTTTATCATTCAACAATGTTACATGTTTTTACCCAATTCAAAACAATTATCTCATTACTGATTACTCAAAAAATATACAAGCCCTCATTACATTTGTAAAAAACGCCCAATGGACGTCTTTTCGATAACATCAAGGTTTGCAGTTTATAATATAAAAGTTTCTAAGTTTTGCAAGCGCAAAGACTTCCTATGTCAAGGTTACAAAAAACCAGTGCATCTACCGAAGTGAAAATTTATTTATTCAAAATAAAAAAGAGATTTAAATTTTAACTTATATTTATGAGCCAATGTGTAAAAAAAAAAAAAATAGCGGTAACAAGAATTTGTGATTTTTTCTTGTATATAGCGAAATATAAACTGGGTATTTATCTGATTTTTTTGTCATTTTACAAAGAAAAAAACTATTAAAAGGCAAGACATTTTCCATATAACTATCAAAATGACCAATCATTTTTTTTCCACATTGCATTCGTAACTATTATTTAAAATTGTTTTTTTCTTTATAATTTGTGGCAATTAAATTCAAATCACAACAATCAACGTATTATTCCTTAACTACAATAAAAAAAGAGACATTTGAAATGAATTTAGTTTAATAGTTTTTTATCTTTTACACATATGTTTTATTTCATTAACAAATTTCATTTAGTGTAACAATAGTTAGCATGAACTAATTAAGGGACGCCATTTTGACAGAATAACACGAATTTTTCCTTCACAAAAAGCATTTGTGATTTAAACGAATAATATAATCCACACTGGAATCCAAAAGTATCACAGAAAAAAGAAAATAGAGAAATCCTTAACCATTTGAGAAATTTCGGTTTAAAAAAATGTATTTTAATTAAATTGAATAATCGATACACAGGGTTTAGCACTATTCCAAAAACGACAACGATTTTTACCAAGGAAAACGGAGACCTATTATAAAAATAATGCTTTGTCCGAATATACAAGAAACGATAGATCTAAAAAGCTTTATATTTCGCTATAAAAAGTATCCGATATAATTGATGTATAATTAAAAATTTTCACAATAAAAAAGTAGACACGATTTTCTCGATTGGAATTTGAAGTCGGATCTAATAGGAAAAAAAAATGTAATTGTAGTCACTAACTAAATTTAAGTGAAAAAATCATTGATGGGTGCACTGAGGGGCATGCTGTACATTATCCTCGTCGTCGCTAACGTAAACCTCGCTCTGACTCGGCCCTCTCCGAACATTGGGGTCGTACTCTTGCAAATCGACTTCTTCGACATTCTCTCCGGTCGGCATAGTGAACGCCGGTCTCGGAGGCAATAAGGCTTCCAATTCTTTTAACCTAATTTCATTTTGGAAATGATTATCGGGAAACGAAATTTCAAACTTAACGTACAAGTTGCCTTTTTCGAACGGATCTTTGTATTGCGGCATCCCCTCGCCGATGATCGCTTTCATATCTCCAGGTTTGATCACCTGGCCGGCCGGGTGTTTTACGACCAAATCTCTGCCGTCCAACTGTTTGACGACCATTACGAAACCGCACAGGGCTTCGGTCAGAGAAATCGTGTGGTTCATGAATAGATCGTCGCCCGAACGTTGGAACCTTTCGTGCTGCTTCTGTTGCAGAATGATGACTACGTCTCCCGGTTCCATGTCCGGCTGTTGGTCTCCTTCGCCCCGGAAATGTATTTTTTGGTGATCGCGCATGCCCTTGTCGACGTGGACTTCGAGGATTTTAGTTTCGTTACAGACTTTCTTACCGCGGCACATAGTACATCTATCTTTCTCGTTGATAATTTCACCTTCGCCGTTACAATCTGGGCAACGCGACTGCAATTGCTGCGTCATTCCCGGCCCCAATTGACGGTAACTCACTTTTATCCCGCTTCCGCGACAAGTGTGGCAAGGTTGGCATGCACCGGCTTTGCCCCCTTTTCCTCCACAAGCGGCACAAATTACGTTCTTACTTAATTGCAATTTAGAAGTTTTTCCGTTATATACATCTTCTAAAGTCACTTTTAACGGATGTATTGTGTCTTCTCCGCGATGTCTCTGACGCATTCGTGGTCCGCCCATTTGGAAAAAGCCGCCCCCGAAAATATGTGAAAACAGATCGTCCGGGGCAAAACCTGGGCCGTCGTGACCCCCTTCCTGCATTCCCTTAAGTCCATATTTATCGTAAACAGAGCGCTTCTTTGAATCCGACAATACCTCGTAGGCGAAAGATATTTCCTTAAATTTATCTCCTGCTTCAGGATTTTTATCCGGATGGAATTCCTTTGCTAGTTTTCTGTATTGCTGTGGGAAAGTAGTTTCATTTCAATGATGAAATCACAACAAGAAAATGACATGGCAAAAATTATGAATTTGACATTCGAAGCAATACTGACGCTTTTATAAAAACAATAAATGTAAACTGCATGAAAATAAGAAAAAATTCCTTAAACTAATTACGTTTCTCTTTAATTCTAATACAAATGCGGAAAAAGCGATGTTTAATCGTCCTTGACATGAGGTATTGACCTTCTTTGAAATAGGACTGAACGTTCACAAAAAATAGCAACTAAGACAAAAATCCATGCGCCGTTATAAATCAAATCATAAATATTACCTTTTTAATTTCATTGTCTGAAGCATTTCTACTAACACCCAAAACATCATATAACTTGTTGTCCGCCATTTTCCTGTCTGCCAAAACGTCTTAAAAGAAAGAAGGGTAAAAAGTTGTCGATGCTGTACTTTCCACAAGTAGTTTGCAAATTACATTATAGGGAAAACATGTTGGTAGCTCCTTAATACGTCAGCTGGGCACATGTAGATCTATGGTTGGATACAGATCATAGAAAAAGTGAACTTAAAAGATGAGGATCATAGAAAAAGTTAATTTAAAAGACGAGGTTTACAGAAAAAGCTAATTTAAAAATTGGGATTTTTAACTAGTTTGTACTTCACAAAATTTATATGAAGATTTTTCTCTTCATTATGCTAATAAGCCATTTAATTTTATTATTCAAATTCTATTCCCAAATTATGATAGACAGTCAAATACATTTATAGAATTCCATTTGATATAAAACGGGTGGCGCTGGGGCATGCCCGACAAGCGAAGCGTCTACGAATGTAATGATTTGAATTACATTACCTAGGCAAGCGCAGTTAACAGTGACGCATGGCGTATTTTATTATTTTACTCCACAGCAGTCGAGCACGCAACGTCCAAAAAAAGCTTCACTTCAAAACCATCTATGAATGAGTTTGAAATATACTTTCTAAAAAATTCAATTCAACATCACTGTAAAAAAATTAGAACCAGTTGACATAAAAAAGGATTAACTTAAAAACGAAATTAAAAAGGCATACTATACTACTAATACAATCAGACTAATCTTTCAATAGAATTAATTTTACTCAACGATGAATAATAGAAAATATTTGACACGTACATATACATTACAAATACTGCACTGATTACACATCTTTAATAAATCTGAAAAAAAAAACTGTTTTGAAAAGTTTCAGACCATTAACATTCTATAAATATTTTTGTAATCATCTATTGTAAATGATATATTGTCTTAACAAAAGAAAAAGTCAAAGACGACTGTCATATGTTTGTCTTATTCTACTAGAATCAAAACAATATAGGAAAAGTGTACTAATTTCTTAATCGGTTATTCCGATGCTATCGATACTGATAATAATTTATGAAGCGCTATTTTCTATATTTACGGAGTTGATTATTCAAATGCGCATCTTTAGTTCTATAAAAACAAATATTATTGACAAAAGGTCTGACAAAAAGGACGTTTTGCAAAAATGAGTAAAAACATGAGGTACTTAATATTCAAGGCACTATTCTGTACTCTTTTTATAAAAATTATCAGCTATTGCAATACAAATACCGGCGATTTTTTTATTAAAAGTTTTAAGAAATTGCAAATAAAAACAAATAATTAAATTATAAAGTTAAAAGGGTTGTCAAAAGTAATGCCAACGAAATTTAACAAAGAAAAAATGCATTTGATTTTTTTTTGTAACTCGGTGCCAAAAGTTCATCAATGCTTCAACAAATAAATAACAATCGTATTCATGACATTTTGACACCGACATATGAAACAATTGAATGATTCAGCATTAAAATAAGTATAAATCTTTCGGTTCGAAATAAATGACGTTCTGAAATTTAGATTTAAACCCGCAAATCATATCAGAAACCGAGAATAACAGTATTAAAAATAACGAAACAAAAGGAACTGTCACAACACTCATTTGTTTTGGTTTTACTAACGAATATATGATTTACAATAGACAAGTCATAAAATTAATTTGTACAAGGAACATAAAATAAACAATTTGTTTTGGGATCAGAAATATATATTAATAGTGAATCTATTTGTCTGACCAGCTAGATTCTAGATGAAATTTAATGCCTTTGATTATTGGAGACCGAGAAGGTAGACTTAAATTAGATATATACACAATAAAAAGAAAATATAATCAATATAAAAACAGAACACATATTTATTCGAGAGTGTTGTAATTATTTATCGGAGTATTCTCGATGTCATAGCTGAAACCACCTATAAATATACGATAAAATTTTGCCATTGGTTCGAATAGTTGGATATCAGATTTTATATTTTGTTTAGTGCTTAGAATGTACTTTTTAACACAACGATTTAACTTAAACAGAACCTGTCAATGTACAGAAATGTCGATTGAAAATTATTTTAACATTTTGTTGATGTGATTCATCAAAATCGGTTTGAAACTCAAAATTGCAAAACAGTCAATCCATGTGCGGAGGGCTTTACAGTATAAAAAACGCATTTCAATTCTTATGGTTACTTTTTATGGTAATGGCTACAAAAATTAATCAGTAATATTGAAAATACTGTTAGAAAAAAGTACCTTCTCAGTCCACTGCCTGGCATGAAAAAAAAGAAGTAAATATATGCGATTTACACAATTTACTGAGAAATTTTTATTTTACTTTGAGTCATAACGATGCCGATGGAACATAACTTCATGTTAATTCGGTACAAAAAAATTTGGACTAATGCAACAATAAAGAATTCTAAATAGTATCTTACATCGCAAGGACAGAAAGTTGAAATTCCTGCACTGCGCGCAACATGATGTCCGAGGCGAAGCCGATGGCATCGTGTCGCGAAGTGCAAGAATTTCAATTTTTTGGCCGTGTGGTGTATACTATTTTTCTTCATACCTGGTCGAAAGTACGTACTTTCGTATCAGTATGCACGAGAAAACTGTTTCGGCCCGCCATTACAGACGGTATGCGAATAATTCCAGCAGTGCGGAAGTGTTAGGCTTTCTGCCTTAAAATCGAAGCTGAAAGTACGTACTTTCGACCAGGTATAAAGAAAAGTTTATTTTTTGCTGCAATGGGAACGTAGCTATCAAAATTCATCCCCATTTTGTTTGAGGCTGGGGTCCTTTCACGTTCGATATTAGTAATCAATTTATTTGAAGAGACTCTCGAAATGTTCAAATATTATTTTAGTAGGCGTATGTTCAACAAGGAATTTAGATTTCATTTAAAATTAAATGTTTAAATATTTAGGTTATGTTTTTCGATAGTTGTCATAGCTGCAACAGAACGTATAAACGCTGATGACCTCAGTTGTCGAGCGTCTATAATCTACAATCTCTCAGAACATAAACATACTAACATTTTATTTGGAACGATGTGATAGTCATTTGTTTTCTGCGATCGAAATATTCTGTGTTTGTATGGATATAAAAATTAAATTACTTGGTGTAGAAAAATATGCTGGCCACTTAAAATATCTATAACTGAAACAAAATTATAATAACAGAACTCAAAACGACATATTCTGAACATAAGAAGATTCAGTCTTTGTCATAGCATAATAATAATACAAATTGTTTTAGTGTTCAAACTAAAACTCATAAATAATAATCAAATTGAACAATTTTCCTCTAAGGAAATATTTGTAAAATTTCAAAACAAACCGCCTTCTTAGAAAATACAATACACTATGCAATAATCAGTCAGTTGACCATCGTCTTATTCTAAAAAATATGATCCTAATACGTTACGTAAAAAAAATATAAACAATTGTTTAAAACAAACCCGTTACACATGAAATTACAAAGTAAAAATTGAGTATTTTATTTATAATTCATATCTAGCTATGAACGAAACATAAATTTTGACCTAATGCCATATTGTAGTAAGGAAAAATTGTGCTAATTGTAGAATGAAAAAACTCCCTACTGATCTTTTGTACAGTTTATTCTACAATTTTTTATTATTTTTACACGAAGTTTAAAATGTTTTAATAAAACACAAAACAGAAACGTTGCGACTGAACGTTCAAATAAACGGTGTCTTTAAAAAGTTGTACTAATGAAGAGGATACCTTATGACTCTCGCGCCATCTGTGAACCGACAAATCAACTATGCGGTGTGTAATGTACAAGGATTGTTCAATAAGTTTCCGTGTTTGACGACAGATGGTGTTAAAGAGTAAAATTGACTTTACCATCGTGTACTGCAGACTTTTAAACAACCTCGTGTCGAGTTGTAGATAAATTCATAGGTTAGGTTATTTTTGACAGCTAGTTGCATCGTTCGTATTTTGTACTTTTCGACAAAATGGAAAAAGAGCAATATCGATCCGTAATTCGTTTTTTATACGAGTATCTCACAGTGATCATAGATGACGAAGGGTCCCCATAGACAGCATCCAACTTCAGTTTTATTTTTTTTAAAAACGAATTACGGATCGATATTACTCTTTTTCCATTTTGTAGAAAAATACAAAACACGAATGATACACCTGGCTGTCAAAAATAACCTAACCTATGAATTTTTCTACAGCACAGCACGAGGTCGTTTAAAAGTCTGCAGTACACGATGGTAAAGTTAATTTCACTCATCAACGCCATCCGTCGTCAAATACGGATATTTATTGATCAACCCTCGGAGCCGTAAACAAAAAAACGAACAGCTTCCGTAATTTCACGTGTAATTTATCAGAATTAAACTTAACCGATACTTTGAGCCATAATTCCGCAAAAACCTACAGTTTTCCGTTTCGTACACTAAAATCACTCACTTTTCCAAAAAGACAAAACACTGTGTAATTGCAATCTAAAACGATTCATTAAAGAAAATAATAAAAATCTATACATTAAAAATAATTATGATAAATAAATTATTATCGAATTAAACACGTAACACATAGTTTCGACGGACCGATACAATCATCGTGACAAAATGCACCGCAGTTTTTACACACGATCATCGCTTTGAGGTTACAAGGGCACGATGCGTCATTTCTAGGCACGACCGTTCCAGTCGTATTCGTCATGGCGTTGCTCTGGCGTACGATTTGGGGCACCGTTACCTTCTGTGTGGTCAGGTGCTGCTGTTGCGGACAGGAGCCCGCCGCCGTTGCTATGTTGTCGGCTATTATCGTATAGTTGTCCATACTGATGTCGCCATATAGCTGTTTCTCGCGTTTGCTGACCGCTTGGGTACCCGGATGGGGGCCCTGCTGATGTTGGCCGTACTGCATCTTCTAGATGGAAATTATCTTGAGTATTGCAATCATTTATGTAAATGTTTTTTATATTTTAACACAGTGGACAACGTTATATTAGATCGGTTATTTTATTTATTTTATTATTAATTATTAAAAATATGTTATTTTGTACTATTAAAAGAAACATAGGGTTAAAATATTAATAGACATTGTAACGATTCCGAACTAATACTATTTAAAAAAGAAAGTTGCTGTGAAAATGAAAAAAAAAAAATGAACGTTTGATAATTACTTTACCTTTTTCTTAAACAAAACATAATCAGTGCCGAAAACAAGCATTTGTTTAGCGGTATTACACTGTAGCGAAAATACTGATAAACCTATTATTTTATAAAATAAACATCTGTTTACTAACATAAAATAATAAAAGCGTCGATCGAAACTAAACATAAGAAGCATTGCAAATAAAATAGGAGCCATTATTTATATTAAAATAAAGACGAATTAATAAATTCGTAAAGAAAGAAATACCGAAAATTTTAAAAAATTTAATCGACTACGTGAAATAAATGTCAACTTGAATTAAACATTTGGAAAGTAAATATTTGAATAATCTATTGTTCATAGATTTTTCTTTATGAATCGACAATGAAAACCAACAGCTGAACATGAAGCAGGCTCTTTATGGCATGATAAGGCTATATCAACAATGACTGATTTTGGTGACAAAAAGGTGATACTTATATTTTTCGTACAAGGCGCCACAAGTCATCAACACATGACAAGAAATCTATACACATAACAGTAAAGTTTTTGTGATTCTGCATGTTTGCTTTGAATTGAAGTCGCTGAACCGATTGAGATGAAATTAGTTTTGTATCGACAGGTTTTAAGCTCTGTATCATAGAGCTGAATGGAAGCTTGAGGTGAAGAATCGATAATTCAGCTAGTATATTAATAGAAAGCGACTATATTACTAAAAACAACTGAACGAAACCGAAATGCGAAATAAAGCGAGTCGAGGGCGAGAAGCGAGCTCACCTGTTGCGGTCGGTCAACATCAACGCTGGCAGGTCGATGTCTTCCGACTCCGACCAGCTGCGTGACTGTATTTTGGGCGCCGACTAGCGCTGCGCCCCCGCTACTACCTAGCTGCTGCTGGTTGTTGGAGGGCGGCGCACTCGACGCCCGCGGTGTGGAGTGTTGCTCTGCCATGTCCGTACGCTGCACCAGTATGTACTGGCCAACCGAACTTGGCGGAGACTCCACTATCTACAATAATTACATACCAACCATGTTAAAACGTTCGTTTCGTACAAAACTGCACGCCTCGCTATCCAAATATTCAATTAATATAGCAACAATAACAACAATTTAATTGTAAAACTTCTTCCGGGATTGTACGCCGTGGTTCATTGGTATTCCTACCTGACTGCGGGAGACATTATCAAAGGCGATATGGAAGCGAGCGAAGCGTCCTTCTAGGCTGCTGACAGGTAAGTGTGTCTTTTATGCAACGTGGGTTAGTGTTCTGTACTCGGTCGTAGTTTGTTCTCCTCTGATTGGTCGTTGGGCTCAGTAGTTTAATATGCCTCAGTGCTGGTGTCCCGGTTTTACTTAGATACAGAGACCGAGTAGTGAGCACTAACCCAAGTTGCATAAAAGAAGACGACGACACACTTGCCTGTGAGCAGCCTAGAAAGACACTTCGCCCGCTTCCACATCGCCTTTGATGATGTCTCCCGCAGTTGTAGGCAAAACGTCAGGTAGAAATACCAATGGATCACGACGTACAAGCCTGGAAGCCAAGAACTTTTCCAACAACACCGGCCATGAAAGCTTACAAATTTGAATAATTTAATTGAAACTAAGGTTCTAGTCAGCCATACCAAGGCGTTCTATTTTATTTCCACACGCATGTATTCAAAAAGGCTTTTGATTAGTTTGACTTCTGCTTTAGAACAAAACATTCCGAATAAATACAAAGTTGTTTCAGGCACATATCTAATACTCCTATATTGCTAGTAGGAATATGAAGAGGGACGAAACCAGACATATATGCATCTATCTCTCTCGTAACTACTTCGAGTTTTACGCGTATGTCCGAGAACTAGACTTTAAGTTTGCCAAGTGCCCCACCAGACTCACGACGCTTGCGCACAACGGGTCGAGTAGTCTAAAAAATGATAGTGACACTTCTACGTACGGGCGATAGCAATATAGGAGTGTTTGATATATGGTTTCAGGTATAGTTGACTATAACCTCAAAATGCTGTAAAATACAATGTCAAAAAAAAGCTTACCTCTGAAGAAATGGTGTTCTGCGAATGGGGCAGAACGGCCATCGTAACCGGAATCCCTTGACTGGACGTAAATACGTGTCTCACAACTACAGGTGGCGATTGTTGTCTCTGATTATGAAACTGGTTGATTCTAGGATTCATTCGATTTGTTTGCACTAAATTCTTCGTACCGTTGTTTCCGGCCGAGTTTGCTAAATGCGGGTTTGTAAATTGTTTGTTTGCGACGTTTCTCGAAGACGATACTGCTCCATACTGAGTCGCCGATTTTTTGTTTATCTGCGCAGGCGTCGGTGTGCTATTTTGAGCGGCCAATAAAGAAGGAGGCGGCTTCAACTGACATTTTAACTGGTCTCGATTAGGACTGTTCTGAATAACTGCTTGGCATATTTGATAACTTCTTTCTAAATTGACAGCGCCCGGGGGAGGTTTGTTCGACTGATTCCGATTACGATTCGATCCTCCGGCAGTGGCTGCCTGATCTCTGGTCGCCGATTTCGCTTTTGTTTTGGTATGCTGCGACACGGCCCGAATCGGTTGACTCGTACTTAGAGCCAAATACGGTACGGCGCTCGAACTCATTGCCGTTCTCGGAACCGTAACCATACTGCTAGCGGTGCCCGGTATCTGCGCCATTTGCAAATTCGAGGTCGCCACGACCGACGGCAAACAGACGATCGTAGTCGGAGGTATAACTGTCGTAACCGTGTTTTTGTTTACGGTAGGCGTTACGGTCATACCGTTCGCCGAACCTCCTACCGTACTCGTCACCATACTGTCTGTACTGACTGCTTCCGGTGTCAGAGTGACTTCTAACTCCAGCTTCACTTGGTTCGGAGTATATTCGCGAAATTCCTGTTTGACTTCCGTATCCGACTTCAATATTTCCGGGGTCATGTTTTCGGCGGTACCCAAAGCGGCAGCTACAGTATCGGAATCCATTTTCATGACGTACGACCAGTCGCCTGGAACGGGAAACGAGCCTTCCTCTAACCGAACTTCGAGTTCTTCTTGCATCGGTATTACTTTGACGTCTCCCGATACGTTTTCTTCTGCGTTTACGACGGCCATCGCTACCGGTACGTTGACCGTCTCCAGAGCATGGAGCGGTACTTCGGCAAGTAATTTTTCGGTACTCGAATCGACCACGTCCCAACAGCAATCTTCACCTCGGGCGACAGCGGCCGCGAACAAAGCCGCTTGCATTTCCTCGGTGTCTTCTTCTAACTCATCGTCGTCGATGCACTGTTTTGAATTTTCGCTGTCCTGACTCGGATACGTATCGGACGTTTGGAAATCTTGAGACGTGATCGCTCCGGATTCCAAAACGAAATTCTCGGCGTCTATGAAACGATCTTCGTTCTCGGTACTCTGGTTAAAAGAAACCAAATCGGATTCTTTGACCATTTCTTCGAGTTTTTCGAAATGTTCGGTACACGAATGGTCAATACAATCAGTTTCTTTTTCGGATACGTCTTGTTCTAGAATCAATGAGTTCGGTAACTTCGGTAAACTGTTTTGTAAACTTTCAATTACGTTTTCTAATTGGTTATTGTCTTTTGTTTCGAGTGAATTTTCATTGGACGAATTAGAAGGTACATTGTAAGTATCGTTATCTCTAACATCGGTTATTTCTGATTTTGGAGATTCTAGTTTCTGATCGGTTTCGGTATTACTTATCACCGAATGCTCTTTCGTCGAGTCGATTTCAAAATTTTCTATACAATTTTCGTTCGATTCGTGATTATCGACGGCATCATTAGTTTGATTTTCTATGGAAGCATTGAGAATATCTAAGGAATTATTTTGAATTTCAGACGAAACGGGAGGAATTTCAGCACTCGATACATTAAGTTCTTCGCACCGGTCATGGTTTTCGACTGACTCGTCTCTTCTTATTGATTCTTCATTTATCGTCCCTTCGTTTTGTTCTTCTTTAACATTTTCCACATTCATTTGTTCTACAGACTGGTGCTCTACAAAATTTTGTTCTGTCGTGATCTGGGGTTCTTCGCTAGCCCTTTCTTCTCGTACTGGAGATTCAGGAACGGGATTTCTCGTATACGATTCACCGTACGTTACTATTTCGGGCGAATGTCTTTTGGGTTTATTTTCAGTTTCGTGCGAAGGGCTTTCAGATCTGTACCTCTTCTCCGAGCTATTCGATACATTGGGTGCTTCTATTACATCGTCTACGGACATGGCGGCATTTTCACCGTCGACATTATCTACGCTATCGGGATAGGTTTCTGTTAATTGTAACGGATCGACTTCGTCTATCACGGGGCACATTTCGGAGTCGTGGGAGTCGCCCGAATGCACTTGAGACAACACCATTTCGGGCCTTTGTATTTCACAATGGTACTTGACTGCTTTTGCAGCCGCATTTTCCGTTTTTTCTACGAGAGGGCTCGGTTCATCCAGCGCGTTAATCTCTTCTCTGTAACTTGTAATCGCTCTCGTAACGGCACCGACCGTTCTTAACCGTTTCTTGAACGTAGGACTCTTCGCAGTATTACTACATATCGATGTAGAGGGCCTCAATTTGATTGTTGTTTTTAACGCGGGCCTTTGTGAATTAGGAACTATGAGCTTTAAATTACCATTTTGTTGACACTTGTCTCCCCAGATCGGCTCGAAATGTTTAAGTTTCCACGGATCCAGGCGACTTTTCTCTTTCTCGGCTTCTGTTTTCAATCTCTGTTGATTTTCCGGAGTGAATTCGCCTTCGGATAACCTCTCTCGCCATTCTAAACACGCGCGCGCAAAGAATTCGTTATTTAATCCCGACGCGTTAAGTTTAGCAGACGAATCCGATGGATTCGGTCGGTCGACACTAGGCAACAGCTGAACCAATTTGTGTTGATATAAAGGTGGCAAACTTGCGAACGTGTGTTTGTTTAACAAAGCTCGAATGTTTGTGTTGACGAGTATCGAGTCTGGAGTTTCAAGGTCGATGCAACCTTCTTTTGTTTGTTCTAATTGAGCTGCCGTCGATAATTTCTTATTGGAACGTTTCCTAGGTTTAATACTGAAGCCAGGTATTGAAGCCAACACTTCCTTCATAGTCGACACTTTAGGGGCCGTGTCTACCGGCTCTTCGGGCGGTTTTGGAGGCAATGTTTTAACAATGATCCTAGGCAGTACTGCCGTTGTGTTTCCCGAGGCGATTGTTGTGTTTTTGCGTCTACGTTTGGCCTGCTGTCGCAAGGCATGCTTTATGACCTTTTTGCTGTGCGAATGCAGATGGGGAACTCGGTCGTTGCTTGAATTATAAGAACAAGATGCTATCCCGTCCATGTTACACGCTATTGTACCATCGTATGCGTCGTCTTCAGTAACATCAGTGTCAAAATATTTTATATCATCTGTGTCACAGTTCATGTTTATATTTACGTCAATTTCCATTTAGAAATCACTAATATTTTATAATAAGCATTATGGCAGAACCACTGAAATAATAATTCCATTCAAAAATTCAAATTAATTATTTAAATAAAATATTTTTTGACCTCACCCCATTACTGTTCATTAATGTCATTTTCATAACACAAATTCATTTTTTTTTAAAACGCCGAAAGTCACTAACGGTGTTCATTTGTTTTGTAGCTTATCATTTGTTTCGTAATCACACATTAATAAACTTTGGTTTGTTAAACAAAAGATGAATCAAACAAAAGCGACCATGGCGAGGGGATAGATCGAGCAACGGCATCATTTACGTCGCTTGCTGTACGATCTGACAGCCCGTGATCGAGCATTGACCTCTGTCTGCCATCTAGCGAAAAACCCAAACAATTACGCAATCGCGCATGTCACAACACATAGCGGCCGACAAATATTTTTCTATTAGGGGGCTTGAAAAAAATTAATTAAACCACGCTATGCATAGATGTTTTATAATAACTACTGCAGTTAGTCTTTAGAACAGCAAAACTATAAACCACCAATCCTTACAATAACTTTAAATGTTTCCATAGAAAACCAATATTCATATTAAAATTTTGCATTATAACAAATTTAACAATTAAGATTTGCCAATGTATTTAAAATGTTACGAAACTTGCTATTTATATTTGCACTTATAATGGTTCTGACTAAACCGGGTTCTTTTATGTTCAAATTTTTATTTACAAATATTTGATTTTGCTTTTAAACGCATTAATTTTCCATTTTAGAGTATGCTTTGAAGTGTTACGTATGTAGTTCTTTGGACGATACAAATTGCATGGAAAAACCGACACAAAAGGATCGCTGTCAAACCATCGCAACTGGTTGCGTCAAATTAATCTTATCAGGTAAAGTGGCATTTAAAGAAGCAGGTATAAATATTGTCCTTTTCGTCCTGAATTATAAATTATACTAAAATCGCAACGTATGTCACTGCACAGCGTGTTAGCTTGCTTGCTGTAATTTTTCAAGTTTTTTATCCTGAAGGCCCTTGTCAGAATTACGGGACAAATTTATTAAATTATTGTATTGTCATCGGTCCTTGATAAGTGGGCAAAGTTTCAGTTTAATCTGACGTTTTGAAGCGGGTGAAAATCATGTTTAAAGATTCTGTTACATACAGGTGAAGCTAATAAAAGCGTGTTAAAAAAAACAACTGCTAAGATTTATCATTTGTTTAGTTGACAGATACACATTCCGCGATGTTAATAACAAAACTATAAGGAAATGGGACGGTTGAAACGCGTGGAATGTAGTTTTATACCAACAAACAACGGCCGTACGCAAATGTTCGAACAGTTATGAAAAACAAAGGAATGTCCTCGGTTGTCGCAAGCCACGTGGTATTTCAAATATAACAATTTGTTATTGTGAAGATCCGTTATGTAATTTCTCACCCAAAGTATCTATAGAGGCTTTGTTGTTGTATTTTCTGATTACATCATTGCTGCTGACAAAATATTTAATTTGTTGACATAACCGAAATTAAACTACAATGTACATTACGGTAGATTAATATAAGACATTATCAAAGACGATGTGGTAGCAGGCGAAGTGTCCTTCTAGGTTGTCCACAGGTAACACTTACCTGTGAGCACTTTGCCCGCTCTCAGATCGCCTTTGATAGTCTACCGCAGTTGTAGACGAAACATCAGGTAGAAATACCAATGGACCACGGCGTACAAACCCGCAAATCAAGAAGTTTTACAACAACGCCAGCCGTGAAAGACAACACACTTGAATATAAATATCGACACGAAAAACAAAGAAGAAACCAATGTCCGTAGTGGAATTATATCTGATATTTCCAATGGGGGATTAAAAAAAACGTATTCTTCTTTTACTTTATTACATATAAACTAAATTTTATAATTTGTGATATAAAAAAAAACATTACTAGCGAACAGTAGAAAATTAGGATTTTGGCTTTCGATTTCGAGTCTGAAAGGAATAAATTCTTTCTGACAAAATGTACTCTTCATTGGGATGAAAAAAAATACCAACCTAAGAATTTAACGTCAACAAATAGAATGTTAATAACACTGCCGAAATGTCCTTCAAATAATTCTACTTGAGTTTTTAATAACAGCTACACTGAAAAGTAGTAAGACTACTAGAATTAAAAAATAAATGCAAATTCTCAAGTTTTTTTTTTAATTTGGAATAAATTGGCATCCGAAATTTTAGAATTTTGTTAACTATTTCACTATACTGACTTAAAAATTTTCTCCGTTTGGCATCGGATACTAGCTTCAGAGACCTGAACCGATAGTCGTGTTCGTTGGCATTATTTTGAGTCCATTTCTATTTATTACGCATGCGCAATAAAGATGGACGTAAAAAAATGCCAACGAATACGGCTAAACAATTACAATTAAACACAATTATGAAGTATTCCCATTACAAAAAAGAAAATCACTAAAGTACTTATAATGTAAAAAATGACTAAATTTACTTAAAAGTACAAACATTCGACACAAACTTATTGTTTTGAAATCCATATTTGACGCGTATGAAATAAATCCCATTTTGCACTGCTTCCCAAGACCATCGATCATTAGTCCCGCCTCTTTTTTGCATTTCATACCGGACAGGTTTATTACATCGATCAGTTTGTTATCAGCTCTTCAGTTTTCTGTTCATCGTTTGTTTTTTCTTCTAAATCGGTCGTTTTTTCATTTTTCTTTTTTAAAGGCTCAATTAGCTGTAAGTTGTAAAGTTCTAAGTCCTTGCTGTCGATTTCGCACGGCGCATTCGAGAGCAAATCTTTACCTTCGAAAGTTTTCGGGAATGCTATAACGTCACGAATGGTTTTTAAGTTGTACAATGCAGCTAACAGTCTATCGATGCCGAGAGCGATGCCCCCATGAGGCGGGCATCCCGATTCCAAAGCGCGCAGAAAATGAGCCAAATGCGACGAGTTTATTTTTAATATGTCGTCGAGAATGTGTTTTTGTAGCTCGACGTCGTGGATCCGAATCGAGCCGCCTCCGATTTCTTGTCCGTTCAGCACTAAGTCGTACGCTAAGCCTCGAACCTAAAATATGAATCAAGAAAACTATAACCGCCATTTTGATCACCTATCCTAGGACACTTGGTTTGTTGAGGCACATCGAACGATACGAGATAATAAATATTATGTACATAGATAACCCTTCTTGGCAGTCGGGTAAAAAACTAACCTTTAAGGGTTCGGTGTCTAACAAGTGAGTATCGTCCGGATGAGGTTGTGTGAAAGGATGGTGAGCCGAAACCAATGTTCCGGGTTCTTTTCCTTCTTCGAATAACGGGAAATCTGTTATCCAACAGAACGAGTGCCCTTCTGCCCTTTTAACAGGAGTACTTGTTTCCATGTATTTCATATAACGTAACCGAATTCTGCCTAAAACTTTTAACTGCAACAAAAATAATTTCAGAGAATTTACATTTATAATAATAATAATTTAAAGTTAAGATACCTTAAAAAACGAAAAATATTGATTTTACTTACAGCTTCGGTTTTAGATCCAAAGGCCATAAAAACCACGTGATCAGATTGGAGATCGAATTTTTTAATTAAGTCGTCGAGCAAATCTTCATTAAAAAGCTTAGAAAATCTCGATTTCAATCCATCGAGGCCTTTGTTTATTACAAATTGAACATATTTCGCTTTTGGATACTTTTCGGCAATTTCGTGATTTTCACTTATTAATGAATCCGGTAAACCGTTGTTAGCTATTTTCGGTATAGTTATAACGAATGCTCCGTATTCATCGTTGTGTTCGATCTGGATTTTAGGTGGGCTCTTTTTATATTCTTCTGTACATTCTTGTAACTATAAAAAAAAACAAAATCTCAAAAATCTATCTATAGACATAAATAAAATCGACAATTGACCACGCGTACAAAGTCGCGGGCAAACCGCTAGTATAATACGCGTCATGGTTCTAAAAGGTTCTGAAGTTAGATGCAAATGGAGGCTTGCGAAGGTACAGTCGGATAAAAAACTACAAACTCGTGCTATTTTATTATTTTTAATTTTTCTTTAATCTAAAGGTCTTAATTCCTTGCATAAAGTCATCCAAAAAATTATTTTTCGTGCTTGTCTATGCAAAACTGTATTAGACATCTTGATCAATTAACAATCAAAGAAACAACTTAACAATAGCGTACTGAACTGTACTTAATAGCAGGAAAGTGACACGACAACCAGCGATAACCAATCACCGACGACTGCACGTTCTGTGCCGGTGACTGGGAGGTGGTGGGAGTCTTCCTTTTCCAGAAAACAACCAGGACGGCTCTAAAATATGCATTTGCGATGCTGTTTGTGACTAACTTCAGAACCTTTTAGAACCATGGCGAGTATTATATATATTTCAAGTAAAAAATACCTCAAATCCAAACCTCATATCAGGTTTGTCGCTTCCGTATTTTTCTAAAGCAGCCATATACGTCATTCTTTTGAACGGCGCGGTAATTCCGAGGTCAGACCAAACGTTGCATATCAGTTTTTCAATTAAATCGATGACGCCTTCTTGATCTGTAAACGACATTTCGATGTCGAGCTGCGTGAATTCAGGCTGACGATCCGGTCTGGTCGCTTCGTCGCGATAGCATCGAGCTATCTGGAAATAACGATCCATACCGCCCGACATCAGCATCTGTTTAAATTGTTGTGGACTTTGAACCAGCGAGTAAAACTTGCCTTGCATTTGTGTGGGCACGATGAATTCTTGAGCACCCTAAAATAAAAACAATATTTTTTTAATGTTCCAGATCGGAATAGCTGGTTTTTATTTTAATTGTTAAAAAAACCAATGTTTTTTGTAACTAAGGAAAACATAAAAAAGTGTTCAATATTTTCAAAAAACCGCAAGACGTATAAAAATTATTATAAACAAAAATACGAAATTAAGTGTAAATCAAATTAAATATAAGAATGTTGCATAATAAAGTTTTAATTAAATTTACAAACATTCTTTGGTCCTTCGAGAAAAATATTTAAACCATATTTCTGGCCACTTAGAGAAAGAAATATCAAACATTTTTTGGTCCTTCGGCCGGATAATACATATCGATATTGTATAAGTAATGTTCCACTTACACCTGGTGTTTGTCGAAAAAGTGTCGGAGTTTCGACTTCGACGAACTCGTAGTCGTTTATCAAAAACTCTCTCATTTTCATCACTTTCTTCGATCTCATCCTCAAAGTGTTCTGCAAATCCGTAAACCTCAAATCTAAATATCGATTCTGTAGCCGCAACGGTTCGTTCACTTTGTTGAACTCCCACGATTTGAACGGCAGGGCTTCTTTGAGCGGATTGAGAACGTACACGTTCTTGACGACCACTTCTATTTCACCCGTTTCCATTTCCGTGTTAAAGTGACCTCGAGGTCTGCTCGCAACGGTGCCTAATAAAAAACAGAAGAAAGACAAAAACAAATGAAGAAAACGAAAACCAAACCGCATTAACAAACTAATCTTACAGTCGAGAGGTCGTCATTTTCACGCAACTATTTAAAATAGCACGTTCTGCATCATTCTCAATGTTCAAATTAATGAAATTTTGAAAATGCGTTAAAAAAAACCGGTCGAGTCAAACTCGCGAGAAGAGGGTTCCGTACTATTCCGTTTAGGTTTTCCTGTAAACTATGGGTGAGACCTGGCATTCCCTATTTTTTTCAAGATTTTATGCCCAGTAGTTTCGGAGACAAGAGGAATGGTCAATTTTCATCTATTTTCTTAAATAACTTTCAAACTATTTATTTTAAAATTATATTTGAGACCCTTACTACAAGCCCTTTAATTTGATATGTCACACGGTACAGTTTGCAAAACTTTTTTTTTTAATTTCCTAATTTATCCCCCAAAAGTGGCCCCCAAGTTCAAAATTCATTTATTTACTTTGCACGTTCATCTTTGGGTCACCGACTTAAATATGTGTACCAAATTTTAACTCAATCGGGCCAGTAGTTTCGGAGCAAATTGGCTGTGAGAGACAGACGGAGAGACCCTAAAAACTTACCTTCAACTTTTAATATCGACTCGAATTTGATATCCCTCAACAGTTTCTTAGCTTCCTCGTTCTCTTCCCTAATCATGAGTTGCGTAGAGCCGTAACAATCCCGCAACACGACGAATCTGAAATCGAAACGTTGATGATGCATCCAGCCGCACAAAACGACGTCCTGGTCGACATTGCTGGCTCTCAACTGACCGCAAGTGTGAGTTCGAGTCGTGAATAGATTTCTTTTGTTTTCCGGATCGAGCGGTTGGACATTTTCCGCGCCGTTAGAATCGCTTTTTATTTCTTCGGGCGTCAATTTATGATCTTTGGCTAAATTGAACTCTTCGATGACGATTTCAATTAAACCTGTTTCCATACTCTAAAACCATAATTTTAATATTGTTTCATTTAACAAAAAAACAAAACAAAAACAAACGCATAACAAATGACGATCCTTATATCACATAATACTAAATATTACATACCGAACTTTCTTTTCCTTTTGGTCGATACTTAACTTCTCCCGATATTTCGACGACGGTGTCGAGTTCTGCTTCTTTAACTTTCTCTGCGATATCCGAGCTCTAAACAAATAGACAAATCAAGACGATTTACATTTTAGACACCCGATTTTTTTTCTTAAACATCTGTGATTGGTTGAATCGATTGCTTATGTCATTCGAAAACGTCGGTTATATTTTTTTTAAATTATAATGAACATTCGACAGTTGGTAAAAGGTTTCAAGGTCCCCCGTCCCCTCTGCCGTCTTGCCGCACTTTCAATAACGTTAACGTCCAACCTATTCTACTAATTTTTGGGGCGAACTTACGTTTTGAGGAACAACGGCTTGGACACTGCCATAGCCGTCTTTAATATGCAAGAACTTCTCGCACTGGTTCTGAACGACCCATCCGCAGACGGTTACGCGACTGCCGACATCTGTCGCCCGAAGCTCGCCGCAAGTATGCGTCCGATGTTTGAACGCGTGCTTGATTTCATCGCAACTACAATAATGCAGCTCAACGCTGGTCAAATTGATATCGTGTGGCTTGGTATGAGAACTGCGAACTTGCATTTGGTTCTGTTTGGGCAACAAGTGGGATCTGGACGGCAATGTTCTTCTTACGGACACTATATCGTTGATGGCGATTTCTATATCGCCGGTTGAGATTTTCTGAAATTCAAGGTCGATTAAAATATTATCAATATTCAATACTAATGTACATAGCACACAAGATTACTAGAGTACTAGAAAGTTGAGCATAAGGGGCTATAAACATAGTCGGATGACCACGGATTTTTCCCAACTGTTTGGAAGACTTCCCCTGCCCTCTCTCGCGTCTCGCCAAGACACCCCTTCAACAAAGCTAACGTCCAACCTTAGTTTCTAGTAATCTTGGATAACACATACATCCGAATATCTAGTAGCTTGAATACAGAGGTGACGACCTCGTTCCATTGGATAAGTAGTGGGATGATAAAAATATTGAACGGTCTCCCGGCTGACGTTAATGGTTAGCGAGGTAGCCTGTGTATCTAATGACCTTGGCAAGGAAATCTTCACTCTAGCATAGATAAAAGCAATTTTCCATTTACTTACATCATTTTTTTGTCTAGGAGGTCTTCTTTTAACGCACCCAACAACAACAATATTTGAATTTATGGGGATTTTGGAAAGTTTTCTGCATACATCAGGGCGCTATAAATAATAAAAACTGATTATTTACTTGAATTTTTTTTCATTTCGCGTTCACACAGCACAGACAGAACGACACGGAAATGATAGTTCATCCAGTCTTTTCCTCAAAGATGTCGTCGAATGAAGTAGTGCGCCTTGGAATTCGTTTGATCTGTGATCATTTGATTAAAGAATTGACAAAAAAAGAAGCGAAATCTAAGTTTAAATCATCAGTTAGAGATTTTATGGAATTTGTCCGTATTGTTCTGTCTTTGTATTCGTCGAGTTTGTGGTTCCAGACATTGATAATTTTTGAAATTCTCTAAAAACAGCAGCGTGTTTTGGTCATTCCACTTGAATACCATTTTGTCTCATACACAGAATGTATTCACTATGCGGTGTCGTAGTCCCAAGCTTGTTCGCGACGCGAGACAAAAGGACCATACCCGAGTGAATGTTCTTTCCAAGTTTAGAAATATCTAGCGTTGTTGGATCGGTTTATTAATGAATTCATTTATCATTACTGTTTCATTTTGTGTTCAGAAGTTTCACTTTGAGTGAAAGATGCTGAATGAAAGACAGAAATGAACAAAAAATGAACTGTCTGATTCACATTTAATAACGTTTCTGAACTGCAAAAGCCACATGCAGTGTCGTAGTGATTATGCAACATTATAAAAAAATGCTTACGTCTTCTGCAGCAACAAGTTGGGTTGAACCATGCATGTCCTTGACAATAAGGAACCGACCCAGTTGTTGACTATGTACTCTTCCAGAAATCTCTACGGTGGTCCCTACATCATCGCAGCGTAATTCACCACAATTGACGCGTCTCACGTAATTTCTTACAGGGTTGTTATGATACGGTTCGAGCCAATCCTGGATGTCCGACATACCAATCGGTGGTAAGTTGGATTGGTAAAAATTCATCGGAGGCGGTCCTCCCGGTCCGGGCATGTGGTGATCTGGAGGATAATCATTTGGTCCCATACCATATCTTCTCGGCATTATATCTAGCTATAAAAACGATCAATTATTAAATTAAGTCAATTATTCGAGTGTAACAAAATTCGTACATTTTCTAACGATTCCATCTTAATTCAGTTCGTCTGAAGTGTTTTATTATGAAACAAATTTGTAAAAATACTATCAATCGTTCGGAAACTTGTACGTTGACTCAACAAATTTCAGATTTTATGTAAAAATTGAAGGGCAGTTACAAATTATATAAGTTATTTCTCAACGTACAATCTATTGCCTTATCCCCAGTTATTGTAGTATTATAAGGGAAGCAAATATTCAAATTTTACCAATGATTTAACTGAAACCACTTATAGAATTAAATCGTAACATAATTAATAATGAAAATCATTTTGTAGGAGTTATTAAAGCTTTGGATTTCATAATTCGAGTTCATGACACTAGCAATCTTTTGAAATATTTTCTTAGCTATTTGCTTTAGTTAGCATTTGAAACTTTGGTGTTTTAAACATCCTATATTAAGGATAATTAAGGCAGACATAAAGCGATTTTGAATGTATTAAACGTTTTTAAACTGACCAATATAACTTAATAACGCCATAACCTATAAATGCGACGGCAATCAAAAATAAACTATCAAAGCATTTTTAGATGTCGTAGTACTTCTTGATAGCATTAGATAGTTACATTAAACAACAATTACAGAAAAAATACTTACTAACCTTTTTACTTAATATATATTTGCGAAAACTTGTATTTATCGGCAAATTACAAAACTTAATTTTGGAAAGACTTTTCCATTTGGACAAATTCATTGACACCATAAACATTTCAATAGGATATGAAATATTTTGAATGGTGGTGAAATCTATCATAAAATCGTATAATAAACGATAAATACTATATTACATACCTCCTGTAGTAAATACAATTCCCACCAATTTGTTGTGTGCACACAGGATCAGCGGGGAAGGCCAATAGATATCTGAAGTTCGAGTACGATTGTCAGTTTCAGAGAACAGTCAGTTTCGACTTTCGAGGTAGTCAAGCACGCGAGTTATTACTTCTCCGTAAAAATGGTAAGTTATCAATTTATATTAATAAATACATCAAAAACAAAGCTATAAACTATTTTTTTTATATTTCAGTTACCGCTATCACTGCTGAGAACGGCACAAAACCATCCTATGGTAAGAAAATATATACATATGAGATATAACCTCACAACTTTTTTTTTCATAAATGAATAATTTTATATTTTATTATTCCAGTTAGTGGAGTTAAAGAATGGTGAAACATACAACGGTCATTTAGTTAGTTGTGACAACTGGATGAACATTAATTTAAGAGAAGTAATTTGCACTTCGAGGGTAAGTTTATTTTTAATCATGGCAAGATTTGGATGTTTTGATTGATAAGTTACCAAGCTTTTGTCAAATTTAATTGTCTATTCGATGCGCTGTTGTTTCTCAAACAAAAGAATACCAATTGATTAAAACCCCTTTGCAGAATCCTCTGTTGTAATAACCATCTAGCGTGCCAAAGCAAACTACAGGAAAGAGAAAAAGTCTTTCTATATATTTTTTTTATTATTAGGATGGCGATAAGTTTTGGCGTATGCCCGAATGCTATATCCGCGGTAGTACGATAAAATACTTACGTATTCCCGATGAAGTCATCGATATGGTTAAGGAAGACGCTTCCGCGAAGGCAAGAAGCCGCAGTGATGTTAAAACTGGAAGAGGAGGGCAGGGACAAAGAGGCAGCAGAGTTGGTGGACGCGGCACTTTCGGTAATCGCGGAAATCGCGGGGGAGGAACAAGAAATCCTCCTTATCCGAATCAAAAGAAGAAGCAGTGAGAATGTGTCCCATATTTAATAAAACATCGCTTATCGGTTTTATTAAAAATTTTATATAAACATTTTACAAGTGCGTTTAATGAAACTTTAATTTATTTATAAGTTTGTTACAATTTAAAGTGTAAGAAATTGTATTTAATTTTTAGAATTTAGATTATTTCATTTTAATAAAAGAATTTCAATTATGTATATAATTTTGAAAATATATGACGTATTGTGTTGTAACTGAACTATTGTTTCTTTCTGTTCCTGAAATCAATATCAAAATTTCATTTTGAGAAACAATTGTAATAAATACGTATTGAAATGGATTTTTGCGTTACAAAAAAAAATGTAACAGGACTTTTAATTTGATTTTCTTGATAGTTTCGATACCCTAAAGCAAAATACCTCCAATTCAATGATGCTTTGTAGCCGGCTATAATGGAATTCTTCTCAAAATCAACATTAACGTAAGCGAGACTGTGAATAAAAATCGCACCTTGTTAAAGCTTGATAAACAGTTACGAACGGATGTTCGACTGGTACTTGTTTCGCTTCCATCGGAACACCTAAACACATCAATGACTGCTTTCCGGTATATCCTTGCATCTGTCTCATATGCATCGGACTCAATTTATCTTTTAACAACAAGTCGGTTATTTTCTCTGAAGTCTCTTTCGAAACTAAATTCTTTACATGTTTTGGATTTTCACCTATAGCTCTGTAGATATAAGTAAAGAATTTTAAAAAAATTGATGTTATGGAGTTAAGAATATTTTAAAAAGGAGTGGTTCACTGCTAACAGGCTTATAATTAATGAGGGAAAAACACAACGACTTAAAATGTTCCCCAAAAGAAACACAAATGACATCTGCAGTGTTAAATTATTGGCTATTGTCATTGACTCACATTTGTCATGGAAGATACATTTGGATGAACTAGCAAAGAGCTTGTGTAGAACTGTGTTCCTCTTACGAAAACTAAGAAATAATGTTTCATTCCAAAATGATATACGGGATTGAGATTTGAGGAAACTCAACATCAGTAAATAAATTATTTTTAATTCAAAAAAAAGCAATCCGCATAATTACTGGCGCCGGATATAGAGAGGAATGCAGGCCGCTATTTAAACAACAAAAATTTTTAACTATTTACGCACAATTTATTTTTAATTGTCTGGTTTTCATAAGAGAAAACAGTGAAAATTTCTGTAACCGCATGCATAGTCACGATACAAGAAATAAAAAAGACATTTGTTTACCAAAACGTAGATGCGCTAAAAGCACGTACGGACCAAACAGGCTATGCATTAAGTTATTCAATAAACTACCTTGCTCGATTCGCAGCTTGCAAGTACAAAAATTCAAAAAAGAAGTCAAAATCTACCTGACAAATGAGGCCTTTTACTCAATAGGCGAATTTTAACGGCAGAGGTAAAGGTTAGCTAAAAGTTCAATTTTAAATGTGCATGTTTTATAATTTCTTTGTAATGACCAGTTGTCGACGTCACATGTACCAATTGTACGATTATGTGTTAAATAAATGTTATTATTATTAGCATATGTAAAACACTTAAAACTGATCCGTTATTAAAAATATTTACGCATTATAATAAAACGTACGCTATTTCATCGTCGCGACGTTTCCAAAATGCATTCGTAGGATTCCCAAGAGCTCGACTTTGAGGTATGTCCCATGGAAGGTAACGTTTTCTCCATTTTAGGGGAATATTTGCAAAAGGATTGGGCTTTAAATCTACCTGTACAAACAACAGCATAATTCAATATTAATTATAATTTTAAAGACCGAGCGAGGTAAAATATTTCTGTACAAATCATCTTGATAAGCGGAAAAAATACTTACCGCTGGATATATAACATGGTCGAACGAAGGTACTGGTTTTGGTTTGACTTTCGGAACTGATTCATTCAGTGTTTTCTCCATAAGAGGGGTGTACATGTATTGCATCACTGTATTAAACTGATCCTGATCTTCAACATCTTCTAAACAAACCATCGGAGACATAATAGTTGTCGTTTTAAAAGTTCTCCTTTCTGTTTTGGGTTTCTCCTAAAAATGTTCGACTTCTTATTCTACTACACTGATTTGTTATAAGCTATGAACATATTTGTTTCAATTACATTTTTTTTTTGAACCAACCAAAACATTGTATTTTTTCTATTGACCGAATGCAGTGTTTTGATTTGTTTAGAAATATAGGCAATTGTTTTACCTCAGTTATTTTGGGTTTTGGCATCGGTTCTAAAATAGGTTTTGGTTCCCACAAAGTGTTGAACGGGACATAAGTCCCCGGTTTCCATTCTTCCAAGGTTTGACCATCTTTCGATATGCACGGTTTTGTCTTCGGTATTTTGATATCTTCGTATTTCCATTCTCGACATTTGCCGTCGAAGCCAAAATTTTTAAAATCGGCCTGATATGTGCTTTGTATGTGGTACATTTTTACTGCTGTCAAAGGGCCGGTGTATATAAAATATGTGGTTACAAAAAAGTTATTTAAATTGATATTCTTTTTTGTTACCATGTATCATAATTTGAACTTTAAATCTCCATAGAAAATACTCTACTGACATTCATACAACTGCTCGAACAATCTCACCACGGCAAAATTTCGTTATTCAGTTGACTACTCATGAGAGCACAACACAAAACTGGGAAATAGCGCTCCGTACTGTACGACGGGCCTTTGGAGAAAAAAAAAACTCCAATCGATGTTTTAAAAATTTTCTCGTATTAAAATTAATTTACAAAAGTGTATAAAAATATTGATAAACAAAATTAAATATTAATCTGTCGCGAGGGCAGCAGAAATATCAGGATTGTCACCAACTCCCAGAAGGTTGAGATGGAGTTCGTCAAATTCTTCTCTTTGGATGTCCAGAAAATGATTGATTTCCAGTACTTTTGCTCGATTTCGAGCTACTTCATCTCTGCATATTAAAAATATAAGTTATAGTTAATTTTGATATCGATATCAGTGTGCAATGATTATATTTTGAAGGAAAAGATCTATATTGCGTTTGTGTTAAAGTGAACTTACCTTTGAAGATTATCGACTAAATTTTTGAGCCAAGCATTTGCTCTAGACACTAAACGATCTTCCCTTTCATCGATGACTAGAAGATGCATATCGTGCGAAGCACTCAATGCATTAATTAAAGTTTCCTTATCGACCATTATCTATAATCGTATATTTAAGATATCGAGTCTTTACTTTATTAAAAAAGAATCAATAAGATTTTGTGACCTTGTGTTACCTTTTCAAGTTTTTCAGGCATTACAAATTCCTTTGCCAATGAACTGAGTGTTAAATATCGACACGAGCATTCCATCATTTGTTCAAAATGAGTATTTTCAAAAGTACGGCCTAACGTAAAGAAACCCTGGGCCTGTTCTATAAATGCATTTACCATGTCGTGCATACTAAGTTCAAACACATTGTTTACTTCCTAAAATAAACAATAGTTTTGTTTTAGTTATTTGGTGACCTTCAATTACAGTAAAATCTCGCTTAACGCTGCTCCGCTTAACGCTGTTTCAGTACTACGCGGTTTCAACAAAAAAAGTTTAGCCACTATAACGTAATCTATGGATCAGTTTATACAAAATGATTGAAATGTTGATAAAAGTTCAGAGGCAAGACGAAATGTCATTGATGCAATATCTTGCTATCAACAACAGTTTGCTGAACGAAACAGATAGAGGCAAACGACATTAGATGACTTCTTCACAAAAAACAAAATATGTCAAATGAGGAACCTTACTCATCACAAACATAACATGCGTATTATCTACATATCAAGATGACCTCGTTTAGCGCTGTTTCGTATAGTGCTGGAACTTATTGAAACATATCTCCTGCGTTAAGCGGTGTTTTACTATATTTTACAAAACAAAATAGAAACAATACAATGTGTTTTTTGTTTTGATAAGAATTAAGTTTTATTTTTAACCTCGACTTGCTCGAACAGAAGCAACTCGCAGCCCATCAAGGTTTTCCAAGAAGTTTGAATAAGATCGTTAAAGTCATCGGTAAGTGTTTGAATGGTATTGATGTAATTCGTCATAAATACTTCGTCGCTGGGATCGGCTTCATCGAGCTTAGCTTGTAATCGACGTACTTGAGAAAATATAGACACTTTCTTTTCCAAAAACTCGTCTATTTTTCTGAAAAGGGCACAAAGATTATTATTAAATAAATTGATAGATCACATTGTTCTATAAGTTTAATTCTTACAGTTGACTTTTTTTTTGACTTTCCCCTTTAGCACCTCCGACACAATGAAAAAATTGAGCGACCTCTGCTTTACGTTGTTGAAACATAACTTGTCCAATCTCAAACAAATCCCGAGTCATTTTATTAAATCCAGTTTGGTATTCTTCATAATATTCTTCCGCTTCAGTTCCGATTGTTAAAAGACACTTCCCGTCAGTATCTTTTTCAAATAAGCTTTCAAATAATGCAGGACCTCCGAGATATTCGACAAAACTCTCAGAATGTAATTGTTCCTCGGCAGCATCTGCTGCTATTTTTGCGCGAATTGCGCGCTCGTCGGCTTCCGATTCTAACAGCTTGGCCAACTCCTGTTCAAAACAGTTTTTTTTTAGTAGTTTCAATAATCCGCCTTAAAAGTATATTACGCCGCGAGGGCAAGAATTTCAATTTTCAGGTCGTGTGTCGTATACTATTTTTCTTTATACCCGGTCGAAAGTACGTACTTTCGACAGAGTAGGAAGAAAACGTTATAAATTTACTTTATAATATGCTTCGCTTGCTGCGTCGCGATCTTCCTGTAAAATCATACGATATTCGTAGTATGTCAGATGGGGCAAAAAAGCCGCTACATAAGAATAAATGTCAGTTTGTTCGCAGCATGGGTTACCGGAAAAGTTTAGAGAACATAATTTCTCAAATTGTCGAAAATAAAGTACCTAAAAACAAATTGTTTCGAATTTAATTTAAAAAAAAGATTTGCATAATTTCAAAATCAAACATTCTTACATTAGTAATATCTTCAATACAATTATTTCCAATACTGAAAATCACAAGATTTTTTAACGTGTCCAGGTTTTTAATTTCTTTAATTGAATTCTCATACAGAGTTAAAATCTCTAAGTTCACTAGCTCGTCTAAACCGCCTATTTCTTCGATTTTATTAAAAGATAAATCCAGTTCTCGCAGTTCCACCAACGCGTCTAAATTTTCGATCTTTTCAATTATATTGTTACTTAAATTTAATTTGGTAAGCCCCGTTAGCATCCACAAGTGATCAATTTTTAAAATATCTGAAATAGGAATAATATTTCTTAGCTTTTGGTGACATTATTATCAAATACAGTGGTACCTCGACATCCAAGTGCACTAACATAAGAGTTTTTTGAGATACGAGTGTTATGACAAGAACCTTGGTCTCTGCATGGAAGAAGCTCATGGCCTGAGGCTGTAGCCGAAAGGACCTTCGAAGGATTCGAACTCGAAGTCTCAGTGGAGGAGAAGATTGTCTCTGAGAAAATCCATATGTCTGGAGGAGCTACAAGTGTTACAGTCGCAGCAGCATACGGAGGTTCTGCAAGAAATTGGTTTCGAGGAGCCAGAGGTGGAGGAGATTATCTCTATAAGTGAGGAAAAGGAAATCTTGGGAATGTAAGAAAGGTTTCACAGATCGTGGAAAAGAAACACCCCGAAAAAGTTGCAACTGGTTTATTTCTTTAGATTCTCTTTTATTATGTTTTTATACAGTATTTGCTTATTTACAAATACATTTTTCTTATTCAAAAACACGTAACAAAAACAACTGGGGTGGCATTTTAGAGAATGGAACGGATTAATGGCATTTGAATATGTCGAGGTACCAAATAATTATAAGCAATTAAATAATGAAGTAGGTACTTAGAAATTCAAGTCGTATACAAAGAAGTTCATCCAATGGAATTCCTTCTTCTCGAGCTAAACGTCCTGCTTCGCCTTGTGGCCCTTGTTCCACAATCAACTTTGCAAGCAGTGCATTGTCGATAACTCCGATTTCCAATTCTTCATGAACTACCTTGTTATCCATTTTTTTCCTTGAAGCTTTGTTTAATATATTGTGTACATGTCAAAAAGAATATTGATTGTTTTCATCGTATCTACGTTAGTAACCGGGCAGTTAGTGATCGATGGTTACAATAATTAAATCTAAAAATATTGGCAAAAAACGACGTTCTAAAAATTCTAATTCGAGTTTTTTCTTTAAAAAAATAGGAAGATACATTTGCCATAAAATATATAGATAATTGATTGTATTTTTTAATTATAAATCTCAATATTGTTCACGTCCATTATAATTAATACGTTTTTTTTTTTATTTTTTAACGGGAAATTGGACTATTCAAATTTAATATAGTTAAACTAAAAGTATTTGTTTGAAATTTGTTTTAGAAAAAAATAAAAATTACATAATTTCAGTTTGTCTAAATATTTACTATTTAATATTTATTAAAGTAAATATATGTATTATTAAATATCTAAATTTTATTAATGTTATGGTTAACTAGTTAAAGATCTGCCCGAAGAAGTTGAAATCATTTAACGAAACGCCGCAACTTTTTAATTTAGTTTAACTAGGTATATTAAATTTGAATAGTCCAATTTCCCGTTAAAAAAATAAAAAAAAAAAACTTATTAATTATAAATATTCTGCACAGCAATATGCTTTTAATATTTTTCTGCAAAGTATTTGCATCACAAAGTTTGCATTAATTTACAGATTATGTTTAGACTATTGACGTTTAAATAGTTAGTTTTATTCTTTGTGATTGGTACTATCGAAAAAAAACCCGCTCACTCATAACTTCTGAGAGCACATTCTGAGACGTTACTCGAATTTTTAACGGCTTTTAAATCTGTGAATTGTGATTGATTTTATTTATTATCAGTGGCGATCAGTAATTATTTTATAAGTGTTATTTTGTGCATGGTTATAAAGAATATAATATAATCATGTCGGCCCGCATGTTCGACTTTTTTAATGTTAAGCCCACGCCGACGAAGGTGGAATCTAGTGAAAATTCACATAGCACGACATTTCAACCGATTAAACGTAAGTATAAAATATTATAAATAGTCGACGTATTTAGCTGATATTTTTCAAGATTGATTATCATTATATTGGAAAGTATAAAATATTTGGAGTTAACTAATTTTTAATTATATTTGTAGCAGGCACAAACAAGTCGAAAAATACTGGATTAAAAGTTCGACAACCATTCGCTGAAAGGGGTCCACAGACTCCGTTAAAAACAAACGTCCAAACAAAAAAATCAGAACTTACCAGATCTGAATTACAAGGCACACCTAAATTAAAAGAAACATCAAAAAAGAATATTATTCCAGTTGAAGATTTTGATGATTTCGATTTCTTTCACACTGGTTTTGATGACCACTTGAATTTTCCATATGATGAGAATGAACATATTCTTCCAAAGAAATATCGATTCGACAGAGATGCAATAATAGGTATATTGAAGTCCGCTGTTCCATCCCTGAACTCTCACCCCAAATTCATAGAACCTGAACCGGTAGTCGCCGAAAAAGTAGAAGTCCCGGAATGGGATTTACATTTTGGAGACGATACCGACTTCCCTGAGTACCTCGAGCTTCAAGAACCCTTGATTCCAACCTTCGATGACGACGATTTTCTTTTCGAAGCCGCTATGCAGTAAGAACCATTCAAAATTCTTATTTTTCTAAACTGGTGATATATTTTTCGTACAAACAAAGATTTTTTGTGCTTCTACTATTTTAATGTGTTAATTTAATACTTTTGATAAATTCTGCGAACAGTAGAGTTCAAAAAATTGAAATAAATGTGATTCCTTCTTATAATTATTTACTGTAAGTGTATTTATTATTTAAAACGTATTATTAATTGTTTAAATACACGTAATTCTTCTACAATTAATTGTTTATTAAAAATTCAATTAATAGTCTCCAGTGTTATACTTTAGTCTCCATTATGACCTTGAATCCAGGGCTCCGCAATCCAAACAATGTTCGTTAGTTCAACTATCTATGACTCACTCTTAAATTTCGTGGAACTATTAATACGTTCGATTATCGCTTATAGAGGTACAGGCAAGTAGTAGTCTCAGTTATAGAGGTCCATGTGTGAAAAACATCTTTCTCTTACAGAGGTTTCTGTTTGTCACTTATAGAGGGTTACAAAGACGGCGCCTGGCAATTACTCTCACTTAGAAAGTCTTCTCGCTTACCCAGTTCTCAGTCACTCAGGTTTGACTATAATCGGGTTCAATTAAATTAATAATTATATAATGAAGAAAATAAAATATTTTATTTACAATAGATCATAATATACAAGTTACAATGGACACGGGTGACCCATGAAAAATAAATTAACATCGTTATATATGATGTTTGTTTTGCCGATGTCGTGCATTTAGGATTAATTTGACAAGCTATTGATGATGACGCACTATGTACAGTGTTTTATGAATGAATTTTGTTGGAATTTATCGATAATCGGAATGTACTCACAACGATGCCTATAACCACTTCAACCTGATGACTTCTCAATTGTTAAGGTGTAGAATCTACAATCTCTCTGTGCCATTTATTTTTAGAAAAATACATACGTCTTTTGTTGTGTTTAAAAAAACAAATGATCGAATCAGACAAAATGGCTGCTGATCTGTTTTTGGCAAAGTTGAAATGGTTTTACAATAGCAGAATATTTTAACATAATTTTACCCACCATTAGATTTTACATCCATTTTTCTTAATACATAAAACTGAATTTTTACGAATGACACCAGAAATATTCATTATTTTGAAAACAGTATTTTTTCAGATTTTAAAAGAGAATGATTTAATTGATCGAAACAATTTCAAACATTTTTTTTGATTACTTATATCGAATAATTTTAAGATTTCTATGACAGTTAAAAATAATGAGCAAATCAATTTTAATGTTGAATAAAATCTTATAATCTTGCATCTTGACACAAATTTCCTTCATTTTCCTGATTTTTTTAAAAATTCTAACGACTACCCTATTTTCACATTAATTCACGTCCTATAATATTTGTATCAAAACTTTTTGCACAAAACCAACGAAAAACATGTGACAACTCCATTCGTCTTTTGTTTTCATGCATAAAGATTTGAAACAAAGGAATAAAGGTTATTATTTGTTCGACAAGTGATTCAATTCTTTTCATAAATTAACAAATTCAATTCATTTCCTACAGTGTCTTTTATAAAAATAACTAGCAGCATTTATTACCAAGAAAGTGCAGTGAACTATTACACATTTTTATTTGATATGAACGAAAAACTTCGATTGGCAATTTTACGACGAGTAAACGGGTTACAGAAATTGTGTAAATTTGTTCATTTTATAAAAAAAAAAGATTCAGAAATGCTTTTTTACTGTCAAACAAATGCTCTTTTTATCTTTTGTACCGCCATTCTCTAATTACCAGCGGTTCTCAACAATTGTGTGAACAGATATTGAGCATCTTTTTTTATATTAAAGATAATGGTAGATTCTAAAATTACTAGTGGAGAACCTCTGGTTTGTGCTAGCCATTTACAAGCATAATTTTCTTGAAAAAGTTGATGCCACTGACGTATCGTTTTAGTAGTCCTGATCAAAAACTCATGGGGTAGGTTTCCATGAGCAAAATTTAAGTTCCAACAATTAAAACAATCGTTCTTTGACATGTAATTGTGTTTATAAATTTTATATTTGATCCTGAAACATAACCAGACCTCAGCTGTCGAGCGTCTATAATCGACAAGTGTAGCAAAGCAGAATAGTAATTACATTGATAATCCGCAAATAATCTGAGAGCCACAACTTGCAAATTTATTTCTTGTTTTAAAAAGTATTTAGCAAGACAATTTTATTTTTTGGGTTGCATTTAACAAAATCACAACAAGAAATAATTGAGTTTCAGGATCTCAGTTTGGTTTTCGATTAACTAAACAAGACTCTCTGAACGATAATGAGGAAATAATGGAATGACCGAACGTTACTCAAATTATGAACAGTCATATTGGTAACAATATCACTTCCGATTTGGAAAAATAGTTTCTAAAACATTTTTTTGTTGACATTTCAGTCTTTGATCATTCGAAACGAAAAAGTTCATCGGAATATATATAATAGGTTAGTGTGTTATGCTCAAGATTACTAGAAGGTTGGGCGTAAGACATGGTCACGTCTGTGATTGGCTGAGTCGATTGCTTACGTCACCAATGCCCAGGGCTTAGTTTTTCAATTACTGTTATCCCAACTGTTCGGAAAGACTCCATGTGACGTCACAAGCCTACTTCTCCGACCCTCTCTCGCGTGATCACAGCTTCAGCAATGTTAAAGCCTGATCTTAGTTTCTAGTAATCTTGTGTTATGCTAGCAAAGTGTAGTTCGATGTAAAAATTCATTGAATCAATTTATTTTCGCAAATTTAAGTCAACTACAACCAGCATAATAGTTGTTATTGGTGTTTAAAGATTATTTAAAACATCTGAATACTGAACATTAAACAATTAAGCATCGCAAGATCGAAATCACATATTTTCAAGTTAATTATTAATCAAAGACTGACAAATTAAAATCCTATATTTTATTGTTAAAAATAAATAAATATACAAAAATTTATTTCTCTTCATATTGTCGAAAATATTTAATAATACTTCAATTCGATTTAAACTATTGAAATATATAACAAAAATCAGTTGTTTTTTGGCATTGTTTTACCGACGATACAATTGAGATCGACGAAGAAAATACATTTTTTTTTTTAAATTGACAGTTCAAAGTATCGGGACGAAAAATTGACGAACGGTCGATTTACCAACATTCAAGAATTTAAATACAGTAATGCCAACAGTTTTGTAAAACAATACCAACAATATAATTGATCTAAATTAAAAATTTCCCTAGCTAAAATTTCGGTAAAGATTGTTGATAATTTTGTATATCATCTAGAGACTGTTTTGCTTTCGACGAAATATCGTCGTACGATTTTTTAGCGTTCGACGTAATGTCATCAATTGATTTTTTAGTTGAGTTTAAAATTTCGTCGGTGCTGTTTGCTAAATCTCTCACTTCTGAGTTGATTTTACAAATAATCCATTCCATAGCCTGACGCCCTTTGCCCGCGTTTAACGATATCTTATTGGCGAGAAGGTCTTCCATGTAATGACTGAGGGGAACGCCTTCCACAGTTACGACGGCTTCCTGGTGGAGCAGAGTCTTACCCGGATCTGTAGGATGCGGTAAATATTTGACCGTTTCGTCGACGGCTATGTATCGACAGAACGTCAAGTTTGTTGTTTTTAGTACCATGTGACGGGCGAATGGATTTACTTCCGACCGTTCGCTCGCGTAGCAGATTTTCGCCGTTCCAATCAGCTGGAAAGAAAAAAATACAAATCTTAACATACCTATCGCAATCGGATAAGAATATTAGTTTGGGCACCGATAAACTGCGTACCAAGTTTCATCAAAATCGGTCCAGTCGTTCTAAAGTGACAGATGAACAAAATGAATACATATCTAATTGTCAACTTCGATACAGTAAACTATGCTACTGATTTAAAACTACCAATTTTTACGAATTTTAAATTAAAAAACACATCTGTTTCAAACACAAAATGTGTTTCAAGAACATTTGACGTTATGTTTACAAACAAACTTTAAGAAACAATACGAAATTTCCGATTTTTTTTAAGTCTTCCGTTTGGTTTTTAAAACAATTGCGTTTGGAGCTTTGCCAAAAAATAAATAGGTCGCGAAATTGTGAAAGTTTGAACTTGACTCACGTAAAATATATATACATAAAATAGGTCGAAAGCAGAGGAAAATTTCGCACGGATTGTTTTTAGTTTAAAAATAGACAAATATCGCGTCCAGAATCAGTACCTACTTACTACCTAACTATGTATTTTCTGACTATCTTGACAGGAATCTAAATTATTATACTTGGGAGAGCCGTTTATGATCTCTGTTGTCGAGCGTTTATAATTTACAATACTGTGGAAATGGATATCTTCTTGATACAAAGTAACCTTCGAAAAGTTTACGACAAAGGGACGAAAACCTTTCAGCGGTTATTTGTGACCTTGCAACCTTGACTCAATCTATTTAAATTACATACGCGAAGGTTTTCTCTGCTGCGACACAGCCGTACAACTATTAGTCCCAGAGCCGACTGTCAGATTTTCTATGCATCAAACACAGACAAATTTGTTAGCATTGCGGCAGATAAATATAGGAATCCAGTTATTATTTTTATTCTGCCGAAAATTGAAAATTTAGGGTTGTTAAGGGATCACGGCAGTTTGGACCCAATGATGACTTGAAAGTAAATGTTGGGACCGCCATTTTGATGTCAATTTTATTTATGTAGTCAATGACGTAAGACAATCCCGATAATAGCAACCCGTGACAGGGCAAAATAGTAATAATAGGGATGTGGACTATTTTTGGGAAAGTGTTTTAAATCGTGCATAAGTACCAAATATAGCCACAAATATTTATTATTTTTATCTAAATACAACTCAAGTCTTAAAAATCATGTATTTTAAATCCCGTTTCAAATTTCGGTCCAAAACACCAATACTAGTCGCGTGACGTCACCTGGTCATACCAAAGGAGGCTCAAAAGTTTGCACAGGAGCTACCATTCTATAGATGCGGTCACAAAGTAGGAGGCTGTGCTCATAAACGCTAGTAAACTAATGAGGTTATGAAAAAAATTTTCGTAATTCTTGTTATAAAAGATGAATTCTAAGTTTTCGAACTATTAGCTTTAATAAATACACTTTCCATGACGTTAAAACTTCTTGCAGTCCTTTTTTAAAGAAATTTTCGAATAAATTACACACTAAATATTAACCAAACAAAGTTTTTTGACAGCGACTGAACATATGACGTCATGCGCTCTGATTGGTGTCTGTTGTCACGTGACTTGAGAGTGATGATATTAGGTTTTATTTATTAAATATTAATTAAATTCCTTAAAAATAAGGAAAAATATAGTATTTTTTAGTATTTCTATCATAGAAACTACCACTTTTCGTTAAAATTATGTTTTTATTTAAACACAGTCAACATCCCTATTGCAGCGTCGGAAATTTGTCGGTGGGCTCTCGGTCTAATACAATCTGTATATCTGCGGGTACAATGTTCAGTGCACCAGAAAAGCACGTGCTGGCACGGTGTAGTGTTGCCAAACACGAGTGTACGAAAATAATTTATTCAGCTACGTCACAAGACTTCACGTATACGAAATGTGATTTAAAAAAAATCATTTGCAAAATGTATTCTGGATGCGTACGTGTATTGTTATCTGTGACGAAAGTGCCGTGTTGTGGACAAAAACTAAGTTATTGGTACTCGTGACGTAATAGTATAGTCGAAAAAATGTAGATGTTAAAAACACCGCTGTAAACAGGTTTAAAAATTTCTAGCACGCCACTGAAAACTCCCACACAATATTGCGAAATGATTCAAGTTTTTATTTTTTATAGGGGTTAGGAAAATTACTGAGACCCGAAGAAAAAAAAATAAAACAAAAAAGGTGGTTTCAACGCTTCGTTCGATAACCTGGCGAAAATTTGAAATTACAAAAAAAAAATGCTCTCTCCACTGATATTTGATGACCTCAGAATAACAAAAGATAACATATGTCACCATTATTGTAGGTCAAGGAATCTCAAGTATTAAAAAAAAACTAATTAATAGTAAAATTACGCGTACAGATAACTTTCCAAAGACTGTTGAACCTTTGTCGATTTCTTTATACGAACGAAACTTATTTAAAATGGATTGAATCGAATCGGACCATTTTGAAGGTGGTTTTTTTATGGGTCGAAAAATGCGTTCGGGTCCAAAAATAAGGAAAAAATTCTCAGAATTCTTCGAATTTAAAGTTTAATCCTTCAGTGAAGATTAGAATGTGTTGCTAAAAAATTTGATATAAAAGACATGTCCAATATTGAATTTCGGAGACAGAGATTGTAGATTATAGACGCTGAACAGCTGAAGTTATCAACGTCCAACAAACTTGAGTTTACATAAATATGAGCAAATACACAATTGTCAGCACGGTTAGGCACAGCAACCCGTGTTTTTTCTCTTTTAGCTGATTTTTAACGGTATTTTTTTTTTATAAATCGTTTTTATATGCTGGGACTACTGAAACTAAAAATTGTTGACCCAGCCCTAATTTTATCTCTCGTTTACTAGAATTTGCATTGTGATTGTACTTGGATGCGTCATAGAGGTTGTCTGGTCCTCCTCTACTGCTGAAAGATACTACATTAATTACTTTACTTCCCATTTAAGTTACTAACTGGAAATTTCCAGTTCTTATGTTATTATGCAGGGAGCACATTTGGTGCAACACAAGATGTCGCAAATCGCTAAACGAACTCTGATAGTTTATGATGTAATTTTTTTGTTTATTTTTACGGTGCAAAGGTTAACGGAACACTGTCGAAATAGTATATTACACCGTAAAAGCCAATTCAGACTAGCCGTTCTCGGTTACGATTCACCGGTCCGGTTGGGAGCTCGACCAATCAGGGCGTAGTCGTTCCCGATTGCGGTTCGGTTCGAGCGTTTAGGTTCAGCTCTTAATTTCAACCGGACCGTTCGCAACCGTAGCCAATGAGAACGCTTGCTGGAGTCACGTGACTAGCCAGCTTGTTTTTGTTGACGTTTAACTACACATCAAACGTCAAATCATATTTCGAAATTGCGCATGCGCACCGAGAATAATCGTAGAACCAAATCGGGATAGTGTGAGCAGCCTAGATTAATCAAAAACCGAACCGGACCGGTGAATCGTAACCGAGAACGGCTAGTCTGAATTGGCTTTAAGGGCAGGAATTTCAATTTCATTTAATGGCAACTTCGCTTGTATACCAAGTTTATATCGGTTCAGCAATTTTCGTGTTGTCAGAATAAACAGGGACAGACACAAACATTCTGGAAACGCTTTCTTCATACAAATTCGAAAAAGTTGCAGGCAAATGTCAAAATATAATTTTATTCATGTTTTTGATGCGTTTCGCTTCGCCGACATGTACACCTTACTTTAAGTTTCCGTCTTTTAGAAATTATGACTGAGAAATCAATACAGGTAAACGTTGTGAAACTTGGTAATTCACTCGTTATGTTATTTTTTTATTTTATAATCAAACTACGTCAAATCAACAAATAACAAAGCGTCAAAGAAATTCCTGACCTCTAAATAGAATCAATTCGACTTCGCATCAACACTAATGTAGCATTCTTCCCATTTGATTTTTAGCCAAGTTTTTACGGTTTAAAGTTTTACACAATTTTTTTGTATAGAAAAAAATGAATTTGGAAAAAAATAGAGCAACCCAAATTTGGCAATATTTTTAATACAAGTTTGTAAAGAAATGTTAATTTGCCTTTCCGTAATTCGATATCTTGTGACGTACTGTAAATTGACGAAAATCACGTTTTTTTTATTCAATTTTTAGGGCAAAATGTTTTTTTTTTTTTAATATTTAAGCAGAATTCCAATTTTACGAAGCTTAATGCTTAATCACAGCTATAAAATTAAGTTTGCGACCACAAATTTCCCGAGGCATATTTTACGATCTAAGAGGTCACATTGAAACAAATCTTTAATAAGAAGAATGAAATTAATGGGAAATGTAAGAACGATCGATTTACTTCACCAGCTTTCAGAAAAAATACGCCTAACGCAACTAGGCTATCTAAAACTAATATCGATCAAACAATTTGGGTTGAAAATTAATGTACACTCTTAATTAAAGTTATATTGGTTGATAAAAACTTTTAATTGCTCTTATTAAAATTGTTTCATGGGTTTAATGGCCGTTTCTATCAATTTATAATTCATGACAATATTAACGCCACGCAACTACTTGAGAAAGTTACTACGCCCTTGGAATTTTAACATAAAAAAGAAAGTAACGATTATAAAAACAGAAAATTTATATAATGACAGTAAAAAATATTAATAATTTTGGTTTGTAGTGTTTTTAATCTATACTAATAATATAAATTAAGAAGAAAAATGTTTGTCGCAGGTTATTTTAGGAACTACTGAACCAATTTGAAAATTTCTTTCACTGTTTGAAAGCCTACTTCTTTTTTAAGAACATAGGTCTTTAGTTATAATATATAATTATTACGCTAAGGCAGTGAGGTAATTATATCGCTTGAGGCCCGTGGCAAATTCATCGGATAGGGCCCTCCCTCAATGTTAAAAAGCTCAATCAACGTTATATCTTTTTCTTACAAATGCGTTCAAATCTTGATACATTTTCTTGTTTAATTTGTGTATGTACTTTAGAAGGTAGTTTAAATTAATTAAATACAAAACTAAGTAATTTTACTGAATGTTGTAATAGTAAATGCTAAGATCATTCTGGTTGAGATTCTTTACATTGAGGGAGGGCTCCATCTTATGAATTTGCCACGGGCCTCAAACGGTATAGTTACGCCACTGGTAATGTATTTAATTTAAATTAATGAATGACTGTTACGTATCTATAATATAGAATGGAATACACAATTAATTGACTTTGAACTGTTGATAAAGGTTTTTGGTATTCCATTTGTATCCAACAGAGACAATAGTCGAGATCTGGTATCATTTTATAGCGAAATTATTTCAAGCGTCGTGAAATTCTATGCTGACATTAATGAAGTGTCAAATTTCAGTAGTTATTTAGAATGTAGAATAATATGTTATTCCATGCACATTGTACTCAAGGTATTTAACTTTTCAAGGTTGTAAATAATTGACAGGCGCGCTTTTCCTGTTATTAACTAAGGATAGGTTTTGTCGAAATGAAAAAATCCATTTATTTTTAATTTTGAAAAATTAACGATTGTAATTATTTTTTTATAATTATTTCTCATTGCGAATGCATTAAACTGTGGTTAAATTTTTGAATGATGTTTTGTTCCAAAACGGGAAACAAAAAATAAAAACGAAAAATGCTACGTTGAGTAACCTCAAATATTTTACTTTTTACGAAGACCGATGAATTAAATGTTGAAAATAATAACGAATTAATGAACATAAAAGTTATAATACTAACCGCTTGTGCCCATTTTGGAAAATACCACTTGGAACTGACAAGCCTATGAGTATGTAGGACCCCATTGATGACTTTTCTTTCTACAACGTCTGTTCCAAGAACAGCTGGATTCATTGGGTTTGGATATTTTCTCCACGCTGCTTGAGCAACTGTTTCCCACGGATGACTGAAACAAAACGAAAATCGCAAAAATCAATAAACTATTTTAAGAAAATTAACACTCAAAACCACTTATGAAACATCACTCACTTAAATGTATGTTCAGACGTCCAGATTTTCATTTTTCTGTTATAATTTCACACACTCGTCAATTATCACCACGAACTCGCACTATAAAGAAAAACTCGAATTACACAATCCACACGCGACGGACTAGCGCAATATGACTGATCGGTGACTACTAAATCCTAAAAATTATGAAATCTCAATTACATGATTGACTTTTCTACGTGAATACAAGAAATTTTGTGCGCATGTCCATTGTTTTCATCAGTATAACTGTTACCGTCATCTGTTACTTTAAACGTCAACTAATAATGGATTCGAACCAAACTGCCACTGAAAAAATATAAATTAACGATCAATTATAACTTTTTTAATAAAAATGTTATCTAATTTAAATAAAAAATATGGATATTTCGGGCGTGTATTTGATATTTTTGAGCGGTTTCTTACAAACCTATCGGTCTAAACGTGTACTAAGCAGTTAATTTTTTAGCATCGCACGGTCGCATGTCGTACCTAGCCGGTTAGATCCGGTCAGTCACTCGTGGACCCGCGGTAAAGGTAAAACAGTGAGGGAGGTACTGTGATACAGGTGTTACAAACACGTACAAAACTTTTTCACTGTGACTTTTAATGATGTTTGATTAACTTGTGAAGTTGTAATTATAGTAAAATCATAAGTGTACAGTGTATTTGTGATTGTCGATACAATTTAATGGATATATGACGGATATTTATTTATTTACTGGTGAGTTTTTAAATCGACAATTTGTTTTAAAATAATTAGCACACGGCAGAGATGTACACGTCGGCTGTTCCATAAACAGTGTCCTCCAACTTGTTTTTATGTCATAGATAATATTGGAAATGGCAAATTTATTTTAAATTGTGTTGTTTTTCAAAGCAGTATGCTTTCGGTAATTGGTCTTATTTCCGTGTTAGGTTAAAAATCAATTAGGAACTTCAGGAACAACTATTGAGCAGAAATTGATAAACGGTTTATTTTGATCGCTTGAATAATTGTTTATCAACAACCGTTCACCTACATTTTTGAAAAAAAAAATAATTTAACAGACACTGCTATGTTTATTAAACCGTTTATGTTTATTTGATTTAATTTTTAGATTTTATTTAATTAAAAGAAATATTCAAACTGTTTTTCGTATCATTTTGCACTCGATTTAATTTTATTTATTTACGTTTCTGTCGATGTAACATTTAATAACAGACGCCATTCGCACCATTACTATTTTCCATTTACCACTTCCCGTTATTTTCTACATTTCTAAAACTTCAACTTAACATAATAGCAATGGGCGAATGAAAAAATTATAGGAAATTAGGATAGGATTGGTAATTTTTGAACTAGGAGTTTGATAGGTAATCGGCCATGGCCTCGAATACGGAACCATCGCGATATTTATCAGAAATTAATTGAGAGAAACCATGGAAAACCTCAACAAGATGGCCGGTACAGGAAATACCGTTTTTCGGTGAGAGGCAGTGGGAAAAAGTCCTAGTCACAGTTGCCTCCGCCGGGATTCGAACCCGGTACCTCCCGAATGCGTGTCAAGTGCTCTCCACTACTCTACATTTAGAAATGGTGCAAGTTATCTTTCGTAACTCCGATCTTTTCACTAAACCTGAGTTAGTATGAAATCCGTTTTCATTGTAATTTTTTTTTTATTTAAACAAAATTTTTCGTTGATGGAGTCTATTGTTTTCATATAAATAACTGGTATTGTTGGTGACACCATTTGTTGAGTGCCACTGTAATGTAGCATGATTAGCGGGCCGTTAAAGGCAATAGACTTCTCGGTTTTAATTCTCATTTGGTGATGCTGTTTTTGAAAAGATAATTATCGTCAACGCCCTGAAATGCACGAAGATTAAAAATTTATGCTTTGGCAAAAGGTGTTGTTCGGTTCGTGTGTTAAAATTGAATTTATATTCGTATGTTCAGAATGCTGGTATAGAAAACAAAATATAGAAGTTTATTTTGGGTTATGAATAAAAAGGTTTTGCTACAAAAATACCAAAACACTTAACCTTTGTGTAGTATTGTATTCTGTATCTCTTTTGGTTTAAAATCTACGGATGTTTAAAGTTTTTCACAAATCACAAATGAAAAATCCGTGAACGTCCAGAATTTCTAAACGGAAAGAGATAAAGAAATATTTCACATATTTCAATGAGGTTCGGGTTGTGCTCGTGTTTTTTTTTTTGTTTTTTTTGTTTAAAAATTGACAACGTAACGTATTTACATAATTTTTTAATACAACAAAAAATGTCATTTACATTTGGTCAACGTGACATTGGTTCTGCTTGAACTGTGTCATCTACGAACTAAATGTCTATTATTGTAAAATGATACAATTTATCCATTGTTGTTTGCTTTTCTGTCAACTTCAAGGTCGCTTAGAGAAAAAGTAAAAGGGCTTAGTACAAAAATGTATCAACTATCTAAAAATGCGATTTAAACTATAAATTACGAAACATGACACATACTTAAGTCAACAAAGAAATAAAATCACTTTGCTTTATAGCTTATGCCAAGATAATTTTTTTCTTTGAACTTTCTATAAATAAATTTTTATTTAGAAAAAATGCTATTTAAATTAAATCAGTTATTGATTGGGAAAATTATGAGCTAATCAATTTTCAAATTTGAAAGAAATTGAAAACCTGGAGATCATTTGCTATCTGCAAGGAAATTTGGCGTACCTACTTAGAAGTAATTTGTTCGGCGCCTGTGTTATGTTAAAGGTATATTGCAGACAGCCAAGGTTATTAGATGCAGAGGTGACTTCCTTCCGTTGGATGGTACTGGGGAGAAACGTCATCCAGCGGAATTGCTCGGTTGATAAAAATATGAACGGTCTGCCAGCTGACGTCATTCATGAACGGAGTAACTTGGCAGGCAGCAAATCTTTCTGCAAGTTTTCGCTCTTTGCTCACGACCATCTGATAGCTTCAAGTTATCCTGGTTTCATCAAAATATAAAACGCGCTGCTGGTTAATCGAGTTGGTTAATCATTTTATATGGACCTATTCGCAACCGAATCACGACTCTCGAATGTTTTTATTTATGACTGCATAGCGAGAGGACAGTCTCAACAACCTTTGCAATTTTCTATGGTCGGCGCATTGACCTTGACTGTTTTCGGGGGCATAGCTTGCAGCTAAATTAGTTCTGTAATCAAATATATTACTTATTAGCATATAACGATTTGAAAGGTAGACGCATTTTATAAATATAAAAATTATTGACATAGAGTACCAACCGTTCCTTTATAGATTGAAAGTTACCGACAAGTGAATTGTAGCTAACAGCCCTGGAAGGTCTGGAAAATTAATGGACTTTTTTATAGGTCATGGAAATGGTGAAATATTCATTTTCTAGGTACTGCGCATATGTAGATTAAAAAATTTGGGACTAAGAAAAGCATAACAAAGCCAGAGAAATTTGCGTTCTGTGTGCTTGAAAACAATTGTAAAAGTCAAGAATTGTCATTTTGAAATATATATAGTTCTGCAAAGTTGACAGAAAAACATATTTTACATTTTTGATGACAATACGATCAGAGTGGAACAAAATCACGCATATTTATAGAGAAAATACTGTTTTTCCCTGAAGTAAAACTTCTTTTGACACGGTAGGGTAAAATCTATTCATGAGATTGAAAGTGTAACGAAACGCTGCAATGTACATATACCGTATAACTATAAAAACCGGCCGTACAATTCGTTGTCCTGTGGTGGGTGAGAGCAGGCCCGGATTTACCATGCAGGTAGTATAGGCAGCTGCCTAGGGCGGCGAGAATTGAAGGGCGGCAAATTTTTGCGGAAACTTCAAAAGTTTGTTCTATTCGTGGGAATTGAATTTTCCGCCTATTTCTTCGGCACGCGTACCAACATCATAAGTCGAAAATGCTCGAATCGGGAAAAGAGTTGATTTATGCTTGTCTCGATATTGGCCTAATATCGTAAAAAATATCGTAAAAATTTTAACCAATGAGCAATACTCTTCGAAAAACAATCGCATACATGATGGTAATTGCTCAATGTATCATATACTTCATGATTATTAGGATACTGATTATAATAAAATAAAATATTTGCTTTTAAAAAGGTGCATTTTATTTATTGGAAAACTTTTGTACCAAACTTATTCCACCATTGAAGAAGTTTCGTGATGGTGGGGTGGGGGGCGGCAATTTTCGAAACTGCCTAGGGGCAGCAAATTTCTAAATCCGGGCCTGGGTGAGAGGTATAGTGGCTGCCTCATAACCTAAAGCTTGTAGTCGATCCCGACGATCGGTGGCATTTTTATAACTATTTTTTTAACAACTATACAAATTTTAGTTTTGTGGTGTGTAGTGTAAAATACACAGTATTTTAAAATTATTTTTTTAATATCCATGTTTTTGGCAATTAGTGCAATTAGCCACAACTTTATTCTAAGCTATTGGTCAGAAGTTTTCTTCTTAGTAAAAATTAGAACTCCAACATTCTTCATTCATGCCTCTTTATTCATACTCCGAACATTCTTCCATTCGTACCTTCTTTATAATTTTTTTCCGCTATAACACACCGGGATAACAGACCAGGATACAATTCCTGAATAGAATGAATTTTTAAATTTATAACAGAGTATTAATGTGTGAGAGAGAGATAAGGAAAACAATAAGCCGAGTGTCATATTTATAAATGATAACGTGTTATTTGAGTACTAATTACTTATTATTTACCAAACAATTATCGTATTTAACGGAAAAAATGATATGTTTTTTATACCGTATACATATTTTACTCTAGTTATCATGCATCTATCGACCACTCATAATAATCTGTTATCGTACTGTATATTATGTGTAATAACTATGTATAAACGGTGTCTAATTAATACAGACATCTGTTTGATTTACTGATAATGGAACAGATAGATCCGTTTTTTGGCTATTGTGCAGTCATCATCAGATAATGTTCTTTATCTGCGCATACAGGAAGACCTCGCTTAACGCTGTTTCAGTATTACGCGGTTTCGAAAACAAAGTTTAGCCACTATAACGTAAATTATGAATCAGTTTATACAAATTATTCAAATGTTGATAGAAGTTCAAAGGCAAGACGAAGTGTCATTGATGCAATATCTTGCTGTCAACAACAGATTGCTGAACGAAACAGAAAGAGGCAAACGACATTAGATGACTTCTTTTCAAAAAAACAAAATATGTCAAATAAGGAACTTTTCTCATCACAAACTTACTCGAATTTTTACTTGATTTTCATAAATGTTTTATGAACAAAAATCGATATTAGCAATAAATAAATCTTTAATTCATGTTATAGTATTAACAATAGCTGTTACAAAATTAAACAAAAAAAACTAACAAATTGAAATCAACTTTTTTCGTTTGAAATTTCTGTGTAGTGTCAAACAAATCAATAAAATATTAAATGCATTTTTTATGTTAAAATCTACAGTGCAGGGTAATTGGAAATACATATGATATATCCATCTGAAAGAATCCATACAAATTGCCCCCGCATTTATGTTATGTACAGACCCGGATTGACAATCATTTTATAACTTATTTCTTATTTGAGAGAAAGAGACACAAGGAGATTGTAGATTATAGACGCTAAACAACCGAAAGTAGAGTTGGGTAACTCAGATCTGAACCGGTTCAAAGAGCCGACTCCGACAGAAGATCTGTGAGAGCCGACTCACTTTTTTTGAGCCGACGGATCATCGGATCCGCATAACTCAGTGAAACACTTAACACACAGAAGCACATTTTACACTTACGTATCAGTTCTTGCTTTGATACATCTGTCAGCTCAAATGACTCATGCATCACATGTTTGGCTATGCATTCTTGATTCTATACAGGTCGTGATATGATTGACTGAACTAGGTAACTCAGTGGCAGACTGCAGTAACATATTCAGAACTCGGCACTTTTTGAACCGGTTCAGTGAGCCGGCTCACATACGGGATCCAGATGCAAAGATGCAGATCACTAAAAAGACCCGTTTTTTCCATCTCTAACCGAAAGTCATCAGCGTCAAGTAACTTTAATGGCGATCTATGTGCAATCGGGTCGTTTATTATGTTAACTTTACACTTCAGGGTCAGTAGGGCCGTCCTATTAAATTTAAATTCCCGTTTCTGATATAACCCAGCCATTTGTACTTAAAACTAGGGTATACAAGCTTAAGCGATAATTAATTATTAAGCAGAAGAAAATCACAGTTTTTTGTGAGCTTAAAATTATATGCGATTGTAACTTTTGACGTCAATATGTGTCATTTGATTCAAGTAGTTCGCCCAATAGTAGCGATATTATGACGTCATCACGGTAAAACAAATGAACGCGCGTTTTAATTCTGATGATACCATAAAAATGCTGGTTGGCGCCTCGGTTTTCTAACTCAGTCTTTCGTTTTCACCTAAATAACATTAATTTAAAACAGTAATATTGAAATATTGGCACCAAATAGGAATGCAGTATCAGTTTACTTGGAAGATTAGCCGCGACATTGAAAGATCTTGAATAACGTACCGCTAATTAACATTCGCGAATAAGACATCCGTGGACCACCTGTTGCAGCGCCAACAGCCGAACAAGAGATGGACGCCGGAGTTCAGTGTTTGTTTTGTTTCGCTTGTATAAAGAAAAATCTGGGTTATTGGTAAATGTACAATCTTATACACACGTAATAAGATGTACGTATCTTTGAACATACACTCATGGACTGCTCAACAGATAGCCCGAGAGCTGTTTGTCATTTTTGTTTGGTTAATTATTATACTTATAACATTAAGAAAATTCCTACCGCTATATAATTGAATTAGTATTTGGTGGTAATTTCAATCAGTCACTAAATAATAAAATCTTGTTTTTCGCATTTGACTTTTTAGGGCGCCCCTTGCCACCTGGCGCCTAGAGCGACCGCTCCTCTCGCTCTCCCCAGGGCCGGCGCTGCGCATTTCTACATCAGACTAGGTCATTAGCGTTCTATATGACTTGAGCACTCCATGAGTGCATGGTCAAAGGTAGGCATCCATAGGTATGATGTGTAAATACAGGTGTGTAATTTAATAAAAGAAATAAAAGAAAAGAAGACGCCATTATGTTGAGATCTGTACTGTACATTGTACATTAAAACGGGACAAGGATATTATTAGTTTTATTTTTCGGCTAGCCTGAAGCCGCGCTGCTTGCTTTATATGCATTTTATATAGCTTTTGCCTGTGGCTTTGCTCCCGTGAACGTCAATTTTGTCCACGGATTTGCTCGCATAATTGCCGTCTCTTTAACTGGAAGTTCATAAACAACACATCATACTTTAAAAACGTACTTTTCTTCGAGTAACGTAGACTGTATATTTATTATTACGTAAGACAAAAAGGAGAATAAGCAGTGAGCGAAAAATGCAAAACTGAACTAAATTGATATATACGCTAGTTAAACTATAAAAGATTAGAGATATAGTAGTGGTGATTGAGAGATTTTTTGCTATTGATTATTTCGGTACCAAACCAATATCTATACCCGGACGAATCCGGGCTGAAAGGTTAGTTCGTTTTATAAGAATGCACAAACGGGGTTACGTGCCGCCACGTTGAATTGAGTGATCTGTACATATACGTAATAGATTAATTATTTTTAGTCGTTTGTTAAAAATATCTACGCTGTCATTTCAGGCGCTTTGATGACGACTTACAGGTGGAAAGTGCAAGGTTTCTTCGATGATTTAATTACTCAATTGTGCTTTTTGTTCGTATCTGTGTAAAAAAGAGAAGGGTAACTACTTTGTATCAGCCTTTTTAAAGAGATTATTATTTTAAAAAAGTTTTGGCTGTATGTGAAAGAGTACGTAATTTATGTTTTTTTCCAGGAATTTTATTTATTTATTTATTTATACTTATTTATCATGCCATTTTTATATAACATCAATTTATTTGTGTAAGTTTTCCTACCCAACTTGGCGATGTCAGCTCCAGGGTAGGATTCTTTCCATTTTTCGTTTGTAGGCTGTGTTCTTCATTTAGCGTTTACATAAAAAATAGCGTCGGGAGAGCTATAACTGTTTATAGGCTACGTGAAAAGATTTGAAATTGGGTTGGCAATATTAATTTGCCTTCCCGTAATTCTAAATCTCGTGACGAGAAATATCGACCGCGAATATCACGTTTTTTGATTCAATTTTTAGGACAAAAATTTATGTTTATTGAAATTTTTAAGCAGCAAGTGACATTTTTTGAAGCTTAATGCTTAATCACAGCTAATAAAAGCACTAATAAATGAATTTTGCGACCACGGTTCGAAATTTCCCGAGAGTATATTTTACAATTTGAGTTATCTTAAAATCGACGTTATAGACGCTGATGACCTCAGATGTTGAGCGTCTATAATCTACAATGTATCTATCTTAAAATCGACGATCTCACGAACGAAACCGCGCTAATAAATAAGAAAACCCGGATCGCAGTGCCAAAACCCTGCCGACAATATAGTGTATTTGATAATACAGGCAGTGCAGTGGCTTTATTATGCCAACTTAAGTTGGTTTTTCGGCAAAATAAAAAATTTGACTCCTTAATACACCCCTTAAAATAACATTTTTTTTTCTTAATTGCAATATTATTATCAATCGAACCTCTATACCAAATTATATACAACTTTCAGTAAATAATTCACTATCTGCAAAGTAGTGTTTTCATAAAATTTGTAAGTCCGGTCCTGTCGGGCCGATTTTTTTTAAATTTTAGGGACATTTTTTAATTACTACTGGAAGGTTAAATGTCAATTTTGAAACGATTCGGAGAATTTTTTCGGTACTTTGGGGCCCAAAAACTTTTTTCAACCCCGAAAAACTACCCTTAAAATAGCCCGATTAGGCCCATTTTAAATAGGCTTCTTGCGGTGACGGATTTCAACACGTGGGCCAAATTTCGTTAAAATCAATTAACTCCTTCGAAAGTTATTGCCCCCACACATATATATATATATATATATACGTATATAAATATATATATATATATATATATATATATATATACATATATATATATATATATATATATATATATATATATATATATAACATTTTTAAAAATGGTGGCAAAGTGTTTAGGAGGTTATGAAACGTCGAGAAATTTTGGTCCGACCCCTAGGTCCCGCCATCCGACCGACGCCAATAGTGTATGTTGCCATATGGCAAATACACTAATAATAGTAAACGTTTTTGTTTGAGTTGCAGCATTGATTGAGAAATATAATGACGGTGATTTTTCCGCAAGAACGAGGATTTGGATTACTGTATTACCGACAGATACCTATAATTGAAAATGACCTGTCGGTAATTCTCTTACAAATTGATTTATTTCGTTCCGTTGACTGAATCGATATGCAAGACAGTGTTTTGTTTATTTGCTGCATTGTGTACCTACAACTTTTACTGAACGGTGAAGCCTCATTAATCAGCTAAAACACACTTTAACTTTTACCTTATCACCTCGCGGCCGCTATATATTTAACAATAAGATAGACTGCAGCGTTAATTACTAAAAACCCGGGTCGCAGTGCCAAAACCCTGCCGACAATATAGTGTATTTGCTTGTATAGGGCCGTGTGGTTTTATACTTTTATTATGTGAAATTAAGTTTATTTTTGGGCAAAATAAAAAATTTAACCCCTTAATACACCCCTTAAAATAACATTTTTTTTCTTAATTGTAATATTACTATCAATCTAACGTCTACATTGAATTAAATACACCCTTCAATAAATAAGTCACTATCTGCAAATTAGTGTTTTCAAAAAATGTGTAAGTCCGGTCCTGTTGGGCCGATTTTACTAAAATTTTAGAGGCACTTTTTAATTGCTATTAAAGGGTTAAATTTCAATTTTAAAACGATTCTGAGATTTTTTTCGGTATTTTGGGGCCCAAAAACTTTTTTCAACCCCTAAAATTCACCCTTAAAATGATCCGATTGGGCCCATTTTAAATAGGCTTCGTGCGGTAATGGATTCCAACATGTGTGCCAAATTTCGTCAAAATTAATTAACTTCTTCGAAAGTTATAGCCCGCACACATATATATATACCTATATATATATATAAATATATATATATATATATATATACATATATATATAAACATTTTTAAAAATGGTGCCAAAGCGTTTAGGAGGTTATGAAACGTCGAGAAATTTTGGTCCGACCCCTAGGTCCCGCCATCCGACCAACGCCAATAGTGTATGTTGCCATATGGCAAATACACTAACTAGTGGCACCCGTGCATGATCTTACATTCAATCAAGGTCATTGGAAGGACACAAGCTACCTCGTTCATGAATGACGTTCAATATTTTTATCAACCACGCGATATCAATTGACAGTCCGCTGGATGACGTTATCCCCCCACTATTATCCAACAGAACGAGGTCACCTCTGACAATCAACACTAATAGGCCGACCAAATGCCACATTTTGAGCGAAGTGGAACTTGGATCAGGGGGAGGATAACGTCATCCAGCGGACTCAATTGATATTGCTTGCGGGTGATAAAAATATTAAAGAGTTTACCAGCTGACGTCATTCATGGAACGAGTTAACCTGTGTTCTAGTAACCTTGTATACAACTTTAAAAACCGTCTTTTAGTCGTTATCATTACGATCGAGCAAGAGATGAAGGTTGTGTTTAAAATTCGCGCGTAATGTTAGTGCTGCTGTAAAACCGTTTTGTATTCCGAGGCAATTTTAACAACGGTGTGTTCTGCGGAGTCATAAATTATAAATCAGAACTGTTAAACAAAGTTATTAAATTTAAATTAAAACACAGCGAGATTAGAACGAGCGGCCAGTTTCTCTTTTAATTATATAGTTTTCAACCTTAGAGTACCGTTTTGTGCATCGGCCCACTGATACACATTATTACGTCCTAGAGCGCTTCCATATACACGCGCGTTGTTATAATTAGATTTTTATCTGACTTCATTTGTTTACCGGAACTGCGCGAATTATCTGGGATTCTAGACGCTTAATAATTCGTCTAAATTATTTTATATACGATAATTTTTTAAAGACACAGGCGTCGGAAAGTCAAAATGTGCAAATCTGGCGCTGGTTTAGCGTGCCCGCATATTAAAATTAAATCTCTATACGATTAGCAAACGAAGCTGATGCAGACCCTGAAGGCTAAAACAATTTTAGATCGAAGAGGGGTCAGACTTGGTGTTTAGTATTCATCTCAATTCTAAACACTTATTTTTGGAAAGGCGTTCCGTTTCGCACTTGGTGGTCTGAATTGAAGAAGAATCGTTATTAATCTTTTTTACAAGTTGAGTACACATTATATGTTGATTTTACTTTCTTTTGGTTTCACGGAATGACACATAGAACGCTTTCTTACGCACGCAGTGGCAACTTATCGGTGGTCGTCGTACAATCGACACTTTCATTAGGGGTTGATTGAAGTAACAACACGCTTTTATAAAACTAGAAAATGCAAACTAATTTGACAACATTAATTAGGCTGCAGCCTAGGGCGCGAGGATCAGGGGGGCGCGCTAAAATCGTGTCTTCGCATGCACTAATCTAGCATCATTGCATCTACCCTACATATTTCAACTAGACCGAGACAAAACACTAAAACTAAATGCGTTTGAGAGTGCCTGATTTTAACAATAGATTTTGAAATTTTAAAAAGCGCTCGTAAAACAAACGCTGACTTGTTACTCCGTAACACACCTGGCGGGGGCGCGTCCTCATAATTAGCCTAGGGCGGTTAGAACTCTTGATCAGTCGCTGAACTTTACTGTAAAAAGTGAAGTGCTTACTATCGGTAATAAATTTTTTATTTATACTAGCTAATTGTAAACGTAGAGCTATTATGAAAATTTAAGTAGATAGCAGCCCGTAATTTTACAGTAAAGCTAATTTTGTTGTCAAATTATTTTGCATTTTCTAGTTTCATAAAAGCGCGTTGTTTCAGTTTTTTGAAACGCTAATTTTTTCAATACACACGTTATCATTGAACAGAGTGAGTCTATTGAAAGACAGCTGACACAGAACTAACGATTGTATGTGCAGTTTCTTTCTCCTAATTAAATAGACAGTGAACTGTATATTTTTAGCAAACAATGCTCAGCTTAATTGCCATTAAATTCACGTAGATTTTCTCACACCTTGAAATCAACACACGGTCATCTGACGTATTGTTAATTTGTATTACCACAGGGCTCTCGATTTTTATTTTGTTTGAAAACTAACAAAAACCAATCGTTTCATGTCAAATCCCAGTGATGCTGTAGTTTGTATGGCTCCCCTAGTTCCCAGGTTCTAATCCGCGAACTGGTAAAAATGTCAATTGGGTTTTCAGTGCGTTATTAAAATGAAAATATGACTTGGTACTGTGGGTCCAGAGACGCTGATGACCTCAGATTTTGAGCGTCAATAGGCCCAGACAATCATAACAGTTGGTAAGGATTTAATCTACACCCTAGATAGAGTGATTTTACTGTTGAGTTGAGAACCCTGGCATGAATAGCATGTTCTAGGTCAGGGCTGTTAGCATAGAAATCTTATGGAAGTCTCTCTGATGACTGCGGTCGTCATCTGGTGGCGCATGCCATCGACACCTTCCCACACGTGCCAACCAAACTCATTGTTTTCTGTCGACCATGCTATTTATACCTATGTAATTGGCTTTTTCGCACAGAACAGTGCACAATATCGTCATTAAGTCATTTGTTAATTATTAATTAATGATGTCGATTAAAAAGTATAAATAGGGAAAAGTGAGAATAGAAAATGATATTGGTCCTCTTGACGCCATTTTGTCAACATGAAAATTAATACCAAATTGAATACAACCCTCAGTACGTAAATTCGTATATGCAAACTGGTGTTTTCATAACATTCTAAGTCCGGTCCTGTCGGGCCGATTCTATTAAAAATTTAGTCGCATCTTTTAAATTGATACTAAATGGTCAAATTTCAATTTTGAAACGATTCTAAGATGACATCGTTTAGCGATGTTTCGTATAGCGCAGGAACTTATCGGAACGTATTTCCCGCGTACTTTATTGAAGTTCCCACTAGTCTAGCAATAATTAATTAGAGATATTTTATGGCAAGACAAGGCTGATTTCATTGAACTTGGAGACTACCAGTCGTCGGCTCGTTAATGAATAGTTTGCACTTACTCAATGATTAGTGATCAATGTTCGCTTGATCAGTATTCAAAACATATGTACATGGTCTATTCGTTCATCATAATCAACCATCGTGGTACCAGAAACTCAGATATCCATGCTTAGCGCACCTAGGGCCGTTGACCCAACATCTTGTTGACCGAACGATCGGCTGCCTGATGCATATTACCACATATTATTATAACTATTCAATATACCGTGTGCAGAATTAAACGTTAGACCATAGTCAAAAGATCCCACACCTTGTGGGATAAAACTAATTTAACTAACGCCTGTTCTGCGCCCACAACAGTCTATTCGTGTCCATTGACTTTTTGAAGTTATAATTCGTTTGGCGCGTTAAGAAGAAAATTTCTGTTAACGATGATTCATGAGGAATTGTGCATTCGTCGTACACTCGGTATATAAATTTTATCTATAGGCGAATAATATTTGTCATTTTTTTAAATTCATTTTTAGTTTAATTTAATTTTATATGTAATCTGGTGTGCAAATAAGTCATGGCTTATACTATTCGGTGTAGAAACCAACACTAGTTTATTAAAAAAAATATTTGTCTTTGATTTTCATTGGCGTGGCTCTGGAGAACTTCGAGGTTCATCGTTTGAAGATACAATTTTTAATTAATGTCTGTCAGTCTGTCACTTTCATTAAACAGAAATACAAGTGGCTTTCTTGAAAAATCTGATAACAGACAATAATAAAATTGACAGTAAATCTATTTGTGAACATTTTTCTTCCAGGCCTTTTTGGAGTATCTTGAATTTATTAATTAACTAAATCTCCCTGTTAAATCTGTATTTTTCGTATTCGCAGAAAAGAGTTGATAAATAAATCGATATTAATAGTGTTTTATGATAAAGAGTTTATCTTCAATATTGACAGATTTATAAGACTACACGAATGCTGCTGGAATATTAACACATCTTGGAACTCTTAATAGTAGGAGAGCTGTTAGACATTTTTGGGTAGGTATTTGAGGCACTGTGAAAATTTGTACAATATCTCTTTATTAATATCCGAGTACAAAAACACAGACCTGGCTGAAGGGTAGCGGGGCTTAACCGACTCTCAAATTTTTAAATTAGCAAATGTTTTTTTCTCAATAAAAACCCTTGGGACATTTTGAAATTTTATTACCTTGAAATTTAGTATTTAAGAAGTTGAAAAATAAAAAAACCCGGGTCGCAGTGCCAAAACCCTGCCGACAATATAGTGTATTTGCTAATATAGGCAGTGTAGCTTTATTATGCGAACTTAAGTTGGTTTTTTCGGCAAAATAAAAAAATTGACTCCTTAATACACCCCTTAAAAGAACATTTTTTTCTCAGTTGCAATTATTATCAATCGAACCTCTAAACTAAATTATATACACCTTTCAGCAAATAATTCACTATCTGCAAACTAGTGTTTTCATAAAATTTGTAAATCCGGTCCTGTCGGGCCGATTTTATTAAAATTTTAGGAGCACTTTTTAATTGCTAATAAAGGGTTAAATATAAATTTTGAAACGATTCTGAGAATTTTTTAGGGTATTTTTGGGCCCAAAAACTTTTTTCAACCCCTAAAAACTACCCTTAAAACGGCCCGATTGGGCCCATTTTAAATAGGGTTCTTGCGGTAGTGGATTCCAACATGTGGGCAAAATTTCGTAAAAATCAATTAACTCTTTCGAAAGTTATAGCGCGCACACACATATATATATATATATATATATATATATATATATATATATATATATATATATATATATATATATATATATAAATATATATATATATATATACATATATATATAAACATTTTTAAAAATGGTGCCAAAGTGTTTAGAAGGTTATGAAACGTCGAGAAATTTTGGTCCGACCCTTAGGTCCCGCCATCCGACCAACGCCAATAGTGTATGTTGCCTATGGCAAATACACTAAAAATCCAAATTTCTTGATCGGGTCTGAAACTTAACCAGGTGTTTGCAAAATTATATTTTTAAAAAACCTAACAAATATATTTGTGGTACATTGAATTTTAAATAATATATTGGTAGCTAAAAATAGATACATATTTATGTTAACAAAATAAAATTACTTGCAATACTGTTCAATATTTTTATTTATATAAAAGACGTTTCAACCAACAGTTTTGGTCCTTTTCAGTTTTCAAATATATAGATATATATTTAAAAAAACAGATCGTTTCGGTGAGACATTCTACCTGCCAGGTGATTAAAAATTTGAGGGTCGGTTAAGCCTCGCTACCCTTCAGCTAGGTTTGTGTTTTTGTATTCGGATATTACAAAAGAGGTGTTGTACAAATTTTCACAGTGCCTCAAATACCTACCCAAAAATGTCTAAGAGCTCTCGGCTATTAAGTTGTGTAACTTCGGTTAGTTCTTGTCAGAGCAGGCCATCCGAAGAAAACAACATCACTAATTTACTAATGCGTTATGTTTCTTTTTTTTGTTGACAGGTGAGAGCGGCTGACGACACACGTCGATGCGCCGTCAACAACGATGGTCATCGTTACACGGGTAAGTTTTGAAACGAAACTTCCAATATGGTTATGTGTTCCTGATACTTTAATTTAAACGTCCATGCTTAATAAAAATTGCGTCGTAGTTCTTAGATTCCACGGATATCTCTTAAGCATTTATTACTTTGAAACGAAACTTCCATATGGTTATGTGCTCCTGATACTTTAATTTAAACGTCCGTGCTTAACAAAAATTGCGTCGTAGTTCTTAGATTCCACGGATATCTCTTAAGCATTTATTACTTTGAAAGGAAACTTCCATATGGTTATGTGCTCCTAATACTTTAAACATAAGGAGGTAAAATTCCAGGGATATCTCTTAAACGTTTATATTTTCCTACAAGCATTCCGACCTGGGTTCGCTTGACTAGAATTTGGTTTGGCAACTATAACCAGGAGCGACAACTTTCTCATTTACTGTATAAATAATTAATTTTTCCAATCGGTTCAGTAGTTCTTGAGGCTACCTGCTACAAACATGCACACATTTTTGCTTTTCATAATTGTATAGATTTATCAGGATTGTATTTATAATATTTTGTAATCCTGATAAATGATAATATTATGTTCTCCTAATATTGTTGTGATTTCTGCTGATACCTTCTATACGTTTATGTTTCTCTGATGATTATCAAAACGATGACAGTTTCAAAATTGAAGTTTGATCTATCCAGTTCACAGATTTTAATTTGAAAAGTCGTAAACAGTGATTAACCCAGAAAAAGCAGTTGACTGTTGATGGTCTTAAAAAAAAGTATCAAAAGTAACTTTTGTGTTTTGGTCGAGCCAAATTACGCATGCAGTTTGAGAGAGGCGGCATTGGGCACTTAAATTTTCAACAAACAACAACAGCAGTGTCAGTAAGTCACCGGAAGTGAGTGCGCTGTATACGGCAGTTCCGCTTGGCCGGCTCGCATTTCCGAGGGATCGCTAACCTGGTCGCCTGATACCGCCTCACACAAAAACACCTGGACAAATACCGATTGCACTGTTTGTAGTACTCACGTAGATGTCGAATCGTTGTTGGCTTTGCTCATTTTTAATGCCAACGCATTGTCAAAATCTCTAGATATCTTTTAGTCGATTGTCTGAATACTTCCATAGCGGAAAATGGAAAATAATTGTTCAGACTGGAAATTTCTAACCTTGAAGCTTTCCTTTTGCTTGCCACATAAAATTTGAAAAATATATATCGAAAACTTTGCAGCAGTCACAGAGTTCTCGGTGGATTTTTCAAGCTTTCCTAAAATTTGAGAACTACTTGATATTATTGCGCTAGAACAAAAGGGGGAAATACTTATTAATATTAGCATATAAATTATCTTTTAGACCACTTTCTTTTTGAAAATGGTATCTATTTAGATATGTATAAAAAAATCGCAATCTGGAATAATTGAAGCAAATTTTAAAACTCTCAAGTCATTTAGATGCAAAAAAAAACACGATTGTCCTAAATTACTAAACATTTTAAGTTGGGTAAACGTTTGATATTTTTAATCTAAATTAATTCGTGGGAAACATTTTCGTATAGAAAGCTATAGAAATATTTCGTATATAGTGTGTCACAAAATTCATTTACATAGTTGAGTAAGAAATCTTCTTTCAGACTGTCAGGTTATTTTTAATAGAATAAGAAAAATATATTTATAAATGATTTGAGCTTACGGAAGATACTGACGGAGGTGTTAATTTTCGTCACTATTTTTCTCTACACTGGTCTTTGTCTTCTCCGCCACGCTTTCCACTCTTTCACCTGCAGGCCGTTTAAAAAAAAACTGTCCGAAGAGGTTTGTTTTTACCTCCCTTTCAGAATGTTGCGGAAATAAGTTAGGAAAGTGTCATTAAATAGCTCCGATGCACTAATTTTCGCGGTGTTTTTTTTCCACGAACTGTGAAACTCTTCCACATTCCCAAGATTTCCTTTATCTTGTGAGTTAGGGTACTCGTATGTCAAGGTATAATACTCGCCACGGTTCTAAAAGGTACTGAAGTTAGTCACAAACAGCGTCGCAAATGCATATTTTAGAGCCGTCCTGGTTGTTTTGTGTGAAAGGAAGACTCCCTCCACCTCCCAGTTATCGGCACAGAACGTGCGCTCGTCGGTAATTGGTTATTGCTGATTGTCTTGTCACATGTCGCTTTCGTGCTATAAAGTACAGTCCAGTACGCGATTGTTAAGTTGTTCCTTTGATTGTTAATTGATCAAGATGCCTAAGTTTTGCATTGACAAGCACGAAAAATATTTTTTTGGATGACTTTATGCAAGGAATTATACCTTTAGATTAAAGAAAAATTAAAAATAATAATATAGTGCAAATTTGTAGTTTTTCAACCGACTGTATTTGCATCTAACTTCAGAACATTTTAGAACCGTGGTGCGTGTTATATCTCTGTATTTATTTTAAAAATTTGCTGTGGTACATCGCTAATGATCTCAGTTGTCGAGCGTCTACTCTCTTACTATATGGTCTGTAACAGGGAAAAACAAGCAGTTGTATTATATTTGGAGAGCCTCGTATAAGTTAAGTGTTTATAATTTACAGTATGTACGGTAATTAATGGTCCATGTAATGAATCGGCTAATCGACCACCGTGAAATTAAACTGTGATGCTATTTTGTTTGTTGTCGCGCGCTGTAGCTGAGATGCTGTTTGTGAGTTATTCTTTTGTTAAAAAAATGTTATTTTTAGCCGTACACAAATTTATAAAGCCTTCAGAATTGGGGGTTTTCAAATGATGTTTAAAGTCGTCATCATTGTAATGGGATCCTCCCACTTTTTTTTGAAGGTGGAGTCTATATTACAAATAGGTTATAGAACCATTTTTTATGAGTTTTTCCGGAAAGTTTTTGTATAGATACCTAATAAAAAAAATCACAAAAGTGTATTTCAATTAAACTTGAAAATTAAAATTGTGACGCTACAGAAACGACATAGATATTTCTTTACGAGGAAGAATATAAGAACGAAAAGTTTGGATTATATTATTTGTTTATATAAGTACAGTAAGATCCCGCTTAACGTGAGAGATACGTTCTAATAAGTTCCTGCGCTATACGAAACAGCGTTAAACGAGGTCATCTTAATACGTAAATAGTCATAAGTGAAACAGAACCGAGAATTTTTTTGTTTTGTTTAATGTTGTAACATTTATTGTTTATGCTTTTTTATCACATTAATTATAGATTTATTAATTGCTAATATCGATTTTTCTTCACAAAACATTTATGAAAATCAAATAAAAGTTCGAGTTAGAAGTTATGTTTGTGATGAAGAAGGTTACTCATTTGATATATTTTGTTTTTTGTGAAGAAGTCATCTAATGTCGTTTGCCTCTTTCTGACACTTCGTCTTGCCTTTGAACTTCTATCAACATTCGAATCATTTTGTATAAATTGATCTATAATTTACGCTATTGTGGCTAAACTTTTTATTTTAGAAACCGCGTAATACTGAAACAGCGTTAAGCGAGATCTTACTGTATAAGGAATAATAGACACTGTTAAAATTAATCAAATTTTGATATATATATATATATATATATATATATATATATATATATATATATATATATATATATATATATATTTCATTAATCCTTTTTGAGGCTTCATGTTCCATCTAAATTGTTCAATTGATCCGACGCTTATTTCGCTTTCACGCAGCGTTCGGAGTACAGAGAGTGGATTGTGGAATGTCGAATTTCACACCTCTTTTGTCGTGTCCCAGATGAGCGTTGGTCCGGCGCCGGAGGGCGGAGCGCTGCGTGGGGCCCTCGCGCGCCGGTGATGCTGGACGGGATGTCCGGTGCATTCGCACTATGTTATAACAAACGCAATAATTATAGTATTACTATACGCGCATGCGCGTACTGCAAATAATAAACATTATTTATTGCCCGCGACTCTGCACGTGATTTTGATGAAACCATGTTATATATATAGCTTTTTACTGTGTCAATTTAATTTTGCTAATGTAAGCACCTCCACCCCGTCGAACATATGTTTTTTTTTTATTTTCTAAGAATATTTTTTCCAAGTCTCACGTTTTTAGCTTAAGCAGTGTCAACCCCCGATTTCGATAATTTGTCGAACATAATATTTTAGAATCCTAAAGTCAAATTTCGGATTTCTAACTCAAGCAGTTTCGGAAAAAATGATTTTTATAACTTACCTTTGAGTTCATTTAAAAAAATGATGGAACATGTATTTGGTTATTTTTAAAGAACAGTTCGTATGGTTAATTTGACGATTTATGAGATACGAACATTTTTTTTCTAGAAAACTCTACAACCTCCAATGACCAATGTAGGTGTTGAATTTCCAAAATTTTTCTTCTTAGTGGGTGATTATGTCACAAACGGAATCTGCTGTCCAAATTTCAAGTTTCTAGTTTCAACGGTTTGATCCGGGGATTGTTTGTCAAAAAAATATACATAGTCTATAATATAAGCCGGAATGTAAATTCAAAATTTCATTGAAATTTGTTCAGCCGTTTAAGCGTAAAACAAATCTGCATTATTATATTTTAGTAACGTTGTAAGGGCTCCCGTTCTTACCGTGCATTGAAGTCACTGGGAAATCGACATACGAAATGACATAACTACAATATCGGATAATATTATAAAGAGGAAAAGTTTATTGGTTTGTCGGGGATAATCTCAGGAACTACTAAACCAATTTTATTGTTCAATAGACGATATTTTGCTTTAGGACATGGGCGATAATGAGTAATGACTGGCCGACCCGGCGTCGCCCGGGTAAAAATCAAAAGTAATCTCAGAAACTATTTAATCGATTTCAGTTTTTTTTCACTGTTCGATAGATGATACTTTGCTTTAGGACATGGACTATAATGACTGGCCGACCCGGCGTCGTCCGGGTAAAAATCAAAAGTAATCTCAGAAACTATTTAATCGATTTCAGTTTTTTTTCACTGTTCGATAGATGATACTTTGCTTTAGGACATGGGCTATAATGACTGGTCGACCCGGCTTCGCCCGAGTAAAAGTCATTGATGATCTCAGAAACTATTTAATCGATTTCAGTTTTTTTTTCACTGTTCGATATGTGATACTTTGCTTTAGGACATGGACTATAATAACCGGTCGACCCTGCTTCACCCGGGTAAAAATCGATGATAATCTCAGAAACTATTTAACTGATTTTTAAAAAAATCCAGTGTTCTATAGATGATACTTTGCTTTAAGAACATAGACTATAATAATCTGATATAAGATTTCGATTTTGACGACTTTTTTTAAAGACTGAAAAATGTGTTTTTTGCGTAGGGCGATTACATCTGGATCGAGCCACAGGGCAATGGCGGCGGCAACACCAATGGCGGCACCGTCACGACGACGAACGGCACCGTCGGCGGAAGCGGTGACGAGTTCGACGTGGCGATCGGTGCTCGCGTCGTTTCCGCCGAAGGACGGCGCATTCTGGTGCGCGACGACGACGGACGTGAACTATGGCTCACGCCCGAAAGACGCATCAAGGCGATGCACGCGACGTCGGTGCAAGGCGTCGAGGACATGATCGGACTCGGCGACCTCCACGAGGCCGGAATACTCAGGAATCTGCTTATAAGATATAGCGAGAATTTGATATATGTAAGTGCGTTTCATAAGCGCAACACTAATTGTTTTTTCGAAGACGAAAGTTGACGTTTGCATGCCTGTAGCTCAACAGTACTAGTATATTACACACCGCAAGGACAGAAAGTTGAAATTTCTGCACTGCGCGACAAAGTTAAGGGGCCGGTTTTTTTTCATCGTAAACAAAAACTTTTCGTGACAACCGCCAATTTCAAAACTTGTAGATGCTTCAAAATAAACGAAAATGGCGCCATCCTGCGCGATTATTGCAAACTATATTTGTCGATTGCGACTTGCGTGCAGGAAAACGGCACCTTCCTTCGCAATCGACGACTTTGTGTCCTAGTGACATGTTCTTAAGCTAGTTGATAGTGTTAAATATTTAGGACTGCACATAGATAATAAATTAAAATGGTCCGATCAAGTAAATTATGTATGCAAAAAAATTAATTCGTCATATTTTGCTCTAAAGGTGTTAAAATCTTTTGTTAACAAAGAAGTATTGCTGCAAGTATACTATTCTCTAGTCTTTTCAAATATAAAATATAATATAGCTATCTGGGGTCAGTCTTCTGATATTAAAAGACTCTTCATTATACAAAAGAGAATTATCCGTTTATTATTCAATTTAAAACTTACAGAAACGTGTAGGCAATCCTTCATTGAAAATAATATTTTAACAGTCCCTAGTATTTATATGATTGAAAGTATTTTGCTTACAAAAACTAATATTGATGAATATCCTAAAGTAATTGATATCCACAAATATAATATCAGAAGCAGCAAGAATATAAAACTGAGAAAATGTAGATTAACATTGACGCAGAAAAGCCCAATGTATTTTGGTAGTGTATTATAATATAATAAATTGCCAAATAGTTTAACTGACATTAAGTGTTTTAAACAGTTTAAAATTAAACTAAAGTTGTTTTTTATTAAACACTGTTTTTATGATATTAACGAATTTTTTAAAATGTAATTGTTAATAGTGTAACTCTAAATGACGATGTATCCACCTTGGGCATTACAAATATACTCTTATCTTATCTTATCTTATCTAATATACTATTTTTCGGATAAATCTGATTTCTTTTTTTTTTTTTAATTTGCAGACGTACACCGGATCAATTTTAGTCGCCGTGAATCCGTACCAGATTTTGCCGATCTATACCGCCGATCAAATAAAATTATACAAAGAACGAAAAATAGGCGAGCTGCCGCCCCACATATTCGCGATCGGAGACAATTCGTACGCACATATGCGTCGGTATGGCCAGGATCAGTGTATCGTTATATCCGGTGAATCGGGTGCCGGTAAAACAGAGAGCACCAAACTGATTCTTCAATATTTGGCGGCCATAAGCGGTAAACATTCTTGGATAGAACAACAGATCCTCGAAGCGAATCCTATCCTGGAGGCGTTCGGCAATGCTAAAACGGTCAGGAACGATAATTCGTCGAGGTTTGGCAAATACATCGATATACATTTTAGCAATTCGGGTGTCATCGAAGGTGCTAAAATCGAACAGTACCTCTTAGAGAAATCGAGGATTGTGTCGCAGAATCCGGATGAAAGGAATTATCATATATTTTACTGTCTTTTGGCGGGTTTGAGTAAAGAAGACAAACAGAAATTGGAACTGGGAGAAGCGAGTCAATATAGATATTTAACCGGGGTAAGTTACTTATCAGGATTAATAAATACTCATGTTTGACGACAGATGGCGTTGACGAATGAAATTGACTTGACCATCGTGTACTGCAGACTTTTAAACGACCTCGTGCTGAGTTGTAGATAGATTTGTAGGTTAGGTTATTTTTGACGGCCAGTTGTATTGTTCGTGTTTTGTATTTTTCGACAAAATAGAAAAAGATCGACCCTTTACCATCTATGACCATAAAAAACGAATTACGGATTGATATTGCATTTTTCATTTTGTCGAAAAATACAAAACACGAACGATACAACCGGCTGTCAAAAATAGCCTAACCTATGAATCTATCTATAACTCAGCGCGAGGTCGTTTAAAAGTCTGCAGTACGCGATGGTAAAGTCAAATTGATCAACCCTCGTATAATATATCATTAATTGTTACGGATTCCAGAATATTTAACGTATTTAACGCCTAAAAACAAAAGAACTGTCATTAAATTTTAGGTTAAGTTTGTGTATCGCGCCAACTTCACGGTAGTTTACGTACGTGTAGCCTTAAATATAATTAATATTTTTTTGCAACGTTACGAAAGTTTAAAATGGCGTCTTAATTGGCTTCCAGGGTGGCAGTATAGTCTGCGAAGGTCGAGACGATGCAGCCGAATTCGCCGACATACGTTCGGCGATGAAGGTGTTATTATTTACGGATCAAGAAATTTGGGAAATACTACGTTTGCTCGCGACGCTTCTTCATATCGGAAACATAAAATATAAAGCGACCGTCGTGGATAATCTGGACGCTACGGAAATCCCGGATCGTTCGAACGTACAGAGAGTTGCTAGTCTTTTGGGCGTACCGATACAACCGTTAATCGATGCGTTGACGCAGAAGACGCTGTTTGCTCACGGAGAAACGGTCGTGTCGACTTTATCGAGAGAACAGTCAGTCGATGTACGAGACGCGTTCGTTAAAGGAATTTACGGGCGCCTGTTTGTGCATATTGTAAAAAAAATTAATAATGCCATATATAAACCGAAAGCGTACGCTCGAACTGCGATCGGTGTTTTGGATATATTCGGTTTTGAAAATTTTGATCATAATAGTTTCGAACAGTTTTGTATAAATTATGCGAACGAAAATTTACAGCAGTTTTTCGTTAGACACATTTTTAAGTTAGAACAAGAAGAATATAATTTGGAAGGTATCAATTGGCAACACATATCGTTTGTCGATAATCAAGATGCCTTAGACTTGATCGCTATCAAACAATTGAATATAATGGCTTTGATCGACGAAGAAAGCAAGTTTCCGAAAGGCACGGATCAAACTCTGTTAGCCAAATTGCACAAAACTCACGGGACTCATCGAAACTATTTAAAACCGAAATCCGACATCAACACGAGTTTCGGATTGAATCATTTTGCCGGCGTTGTGTTTTACGATACCCGCGGTTTTTTGGAGAAAAATCGCGACACGTTCAGTAACGACTTGCTTCAATTAGTTCATATTTGTAATAATAAATTTTTACAACAAATTTTCGCCGAAGATATCGGAATGGGGAACGAAACAAGGAAACGGACACCGACTTTATCGACGCAGTTTAAAAAGAGTTTAGACAGTTTAATGAAAACTTTATCGAACTGCCAACCGTTTTTCATCCGGTGCATAAAACCGAATGAATATAAGAAGCCGATGATGTTCGATCGAAGTTTGTGTTGTAGACAACTGCGTTACTCCGGTATGATGGAAACGATTCGTATCCGAAGAGCCGGATATCCGATAAGACACAGTTTCAGGGAATTTGTCGAACGGTACAGATTTTTAATACCGGGGGTTCCCCCGGCACATAAAGTCGAATGCAGATCGGCGACGACGAAAATATGTGCCGCCGTGTTGGGGAAATCGGATTACCAACTCGGACACACGAAAGTTTTTTTGAAAGATGCCCACGATTTATTCTTGGAGCAAGAAAGAGATCGGGTGTTGACGAGAAAGATATTAATATTGCAACGTACGATCAGAGGATGGGTGTATCGGAGACGCTTTTTGAGGATGAAGGCGGCCGCTATGATTATACAGAAGTATTGGCAGGGCTACGCCCAAAGACAGCGCTACAAAAGAATGAGAGTCGGGTACATGCGTCTTCAGGCGTTGATCAGGGCTCGAGTTCTATCGCATCGGTTCAGACATTTACGCGGGCACATCGTAGGCCTCCAGGCGAACGCTCGAGGGTACCTCGTGAGGCGAGAGTACGGACACAAAATGTGGGCGATCGTTAAAATTCAAGCCCACGTTCGAAGAATGATCGCTCAGAGGCGATACAAAAAGATCAAATTCGAATATAGAAATCATATCGAAGCATTGCGTTTAAAAAAGAAAGAAGAACGAGAATTGAAAGACGCCGGTAATAAGAGAGCGAAAGAGATAGCCGAGCAGAATTATAGAGAGAGAATGTTTGAGTTGGAAAGGAAAGAGATGGAACTCGAAATGGAGGAGAGAAGACGCGTCGAAGTGAAGAAGAATCTTATCAACGACGCCGCCCGAAAACAAGACGAACCCGTCGACGATTCTAAATTAGTCGAAGCCATGTTTGACTTTTTACCGGACAGTTCTAGCGAAGCGCCGACGCCCGCGAGAGAGACTTCGGTGTTTAACGATTTGCCGACGCAGTCGTCTGATCAACAGGAAGTCATCAGCCCGATGCAGACGGCTTCCGAAGACGAGGAAGATTTGTCGGAATTCAAGTTTCAAAAATTCGCAGCTACGTATTTTCAAGGCAACATCAATCACCAGTATTCGAGGAAGCCGTTAAAACATCCATTGTTGCCTTTGCATACTCAAGGCGATCAGTTAGCCGCGCAGGCGCTTTGGATCACGATTTTAAGATTCACCGGGGATTTACCGGAACCGAGGTATCACACGATGGATCGAGATAATACGTCGGTGATGTCGAAAGTGACCGCGACTCTGGGAAGAAACTTCATTCGAAGTAAAGAGTTTCAGGAAGCTCAACTGATGGGCTTAGATCCGGAATCTTTCTTAAAACAAAAACCTCGATCGATACGTCATAAATTAGTATCGTTGACTTTGAAACGTAAAAATAAACTCGGCGAAGACGTGAGACGCAAATTGCAAGACGAAGAATATACGGCCGACTCTTATCAATCTTGGTTAGAATCGAGACCGACTTCTAACCTCGAAAAATTACATTTTATTATCGGACACGGTATTTTACGAGCCGAATTGAGAGACGAGATTTATTGTCAAATTTGTAAACAGTTAACAAATAATCCGTCGAAGTCGTCTCACGCCAGGGGTTGGATTTTGTTATCGTTGTGCGTCGGTTGTTTCGCTCCGTCGGAGAAGTTCGTCAATTATTTACGAGCGTTCATTCGCGAAGGTCCTCCCGGCTACGCGCCGTACTGCGAAGATCGCTTGAAACGCACTTTTAACAACGGCACTAGAAACCAACCTCCGAGCTGGCTGGAACTTCAAGCGACAAAATCGAAAAAACCGATCATGCTTCCGATAACTTTTATGGACGGTAATACCAAAACATTACTCGCCGATTCGGCGACTACTGCGAGAGAATTGTGTAATCAGCTTTCGGATAAAATCGGTTTGAAAGACCAGTTCGGTTTTTCGTTGTACATAGCCTTGTTTGATAAAGTGTCTTCTCTTGGAAGTGGAGGTGATCACGTGATGGACGCCATTTCTCAGTGCGAACAGTACGCTAAAGAACAGGGCGCTCAAGAACGAAACGCTCCTTGGAGACTGTTCTTCCGGAAGGAAATATTTGCACCTTGGCACGATCCGACCGAAGATCAAGTCGCTACGAATCTGATTTATCAACAGGTCGTCCGCGGCGTTAAATTCGGGGAATACCGATGCGATAAAGAAGAAGATTTAGCTATGATTGCTGCCCAGCAATATTATATCGAATATAATTCCGATATGAACGTCGAGAGGTTATTCACGCTGTTGCCGAATTATATTCCAGATTATTGTTTGACGGGCGTCGATAAAGCTGTCGATAGATGGGGCGCTTTGGTCGTCCAAGCTTACAAAAAAAGTTATTATTTAAAAGAGAAAGTGCTTGCGTTACGAGTGAAAGAAGACGTAGTTGGCTATGCTAAATTTAAGTGGCCGTTATTGTTTTCGAGATTTTACGAAGCCTATCGCAATTCCGGACCGAACCTTCCCAAGAACGATGTCATCATTGCCGTTAACTGGACCGGCGTGTATGTCGTCGACGATCAAGAACAAGTTTTGCTCGAATTGTCGTTCCCTGAAATAACGACGGTGTCGAGTCAGAAAACGAATAAAGTTTTCACGCAAACGTTTAGTTTGTCGACAGTAAGAGGTGAAGAATTTACGTTCCAAAGTCCGAATGCCGAAGACATACGCGATTTAGTTGTTTATTTTTTGGAGGGTTTGAAGAAGCGATCGAAGTTCGTGATCGCTTTACAAGATTACAAAGCACCGGGCGAAGGGTCCAGTTTTTTAACTTTCATCAAAGGGGATCTTATAATCTTAGAAGAGGACAGTACAGGAGAAACGGTTCTAAATTCAGGTAACAGTCCTACCAACTATTCTTTTAATATCAAAGACAGGGATCTACTAGTTTGGTAGAACATGATTAATAATAACAGATAAAATAAAAACACTTGAAAATTCTACAAAAATGTATTTTTAGATTATTGCTCACCGATCGTTTCAGACAATAAGTCCATCGTCGGGAATATAAAGCATATACATATGTTTTATATTCCGAAACGATCGGCGAGAAATAATTTAATAATTATAATATCTTTTATATGACATTTGTTTGTTTTATAAAATCCAGGTTGGTGCGTTGGGCGTTGCGAGCGTTCTCAGGAGAAGGGCGATTTCCCCGCTGAAACAGTTTATGTCCTGCCTTCGATGAGTAAACCTCCGAACGACATCCTCGCTCTCTTCAGTTGCGAGGCCGCCGAACACGGCAGACGTCTGACCCAGCAGTTCGCCGTCAACGGCGCGGACGCGAGAGATCGACCCCCTCACACGCTCGCCGAGTACGCCGTCGATCATTTCAGACTCCCGGTGAAACGCACGATGTCGAAAGCTTTGACGCTTACGTCGGCGCGTCGAGGCAACGTCGATGATCTGTGGCGCTATTCGAGAGATCCGATCAAACAGCCGCTACTTAAAAAGCTTCTGGCTAAAGACGAACTCGCCGAAGAAGCTTGCTTTGCGTTTACCGCCATTTTGAAGTACATGGGCGATTTGCCCTCTAAACGACCTCGAGTCGGAAACGAATACACTGACCATATTTTTGACGGGCCGCTAAAACACGAAATATTACGAGACGAAATATATTGTCAGGTTATGAAACAACTGACCGATAATATTAATAGGTTGTCGGAAGAACGCGGCTGGGAATTGATGTGGCTTGCGTCGGGTCTGTTCACTTGCAGTCAAGGTTTGTTAAAAGAATTGACGCTCTTTTTGAGAACGAGACGTCATCCGATTTCGCAAGACTCATTACAACGCTTACAGAAAACTCTACGTAACGGGCAAAGAAAATACCCGCCGCATCAAGTCGAAGTCGAAGCCATTCAACACAAAACTACGCAGATTTTCCATAAAGTTTATTTTCCGGACGACACGGATGAAGCTTTCGAGGTCGACTCGAGCACGAGAGCGAAAGATTTCTGTCAGAATATAAGTCAACGGTTGAATTTGAGGTCGAGCGAAGGGTTTAGTTTGTTCGTTAAAATAGCCGATAAAGTCATTTCGGTACCGGAAGGCGATTTCTTCTTCGACTTTGTCCGACATTTGACCGATTGGATAAAGAAGGCGAGACCGACTAGAGATGGCGTCAGTCCGCAGTTTACGTACCAAGTGTTCTTCATGAAGAAATTGTGGACGAATACGGTACCCGGAAAAGATCGCAATGCCGATTTGATATTCCATTTTCATCAGGAGCTTCCAAAGTTATTACGAGGCTACCATAAATGCACTAAAGAAGAAGCTGCCAAATTGGCGGCGTTGGTTTATCGGGTCCGATTTGGCGAAAGCAAGCAGGAGTTACAAGCTATACCGTAAGTTTGAGACACAAAAACAGAACCCTTATAAAGAATCACTCGCGTGTCTGTCCGTCCGTCTGTCACAGCCAATTTGCTCCGAAAATACTGGACCGATTGAGTTGAAATTTGTTACACATATGTAAGTTAGTGACCCAAAGACGGATGCGTAACGTAAATAAATTAATTTTGAACACGAGGGTCATTTTTGGGGGGCAAATTAGGAAATTAAAACAAAAAGTTTTGCAAACTGAACCGTGTGACATATCAAATGAAACGGCTTGTAATAAGAGTCTTTATAATTCTTCATGTAGCATTATTTTTTGCATTGCAGCCAAATGCTAAGAGAATTAGTGCCAGCCGACTTGGTAAAACTGCAAAGCGCCAACGATTGGAAGCGGGCAATCGTAGCAGCGTACAACCAGGACGCCGGGATGAATCCGGAAGACGCCAAAATCACATTCCTGAAGATCATTTACAGATGGCCGACATTTGGATCGGCGTTCTTCGAAGTCAAACAAACAACGGAGCCAAACTATCCGGAAATGTTACTCATAGCGATTAATAAACACGGAGTCAGCTTGATCCATCCTCAAACTAAGGTCAGTGCATTTCGGTAATTTAGAGAGTACAGCAAGACCCTGCTTAACGCGGGACATACGTTCAAATAAGTTTCGAAACAGCGCTAAACGAGGTCATCTTAATACGTAGAAACGACCTGTTTTTTTTAATATATCTATTTTTAGTTTCCATTATGATTCTGTTGAAATTTTAACGTGCTTCAAATATATTTTTTAAATTTTTAAAAATATAATTTTGCAAACACCTGGCCAAGTTTTAGATCCGATTAGGAAATCTGGCTTAAATACTAAATTTCAGGGTATTGAAATTTCAAAATGCCTCGAGGATTTTTATTAAAAATTTTAGAGTCGGTTAAGCCTCGTTTTCAGCCAGGTCTGTGTTTTTGTATTCGTATATTACTAACAAAATACTAATTACTAAAAATACCTACCCAAAAATGTCTAACTACTATAATAGGTACGGATTTCTATTTCTGGTTTGGTTTTCATTTCTTGTCGCATTTTCTTCTATGCTTCGACACCGTTCTTTGGGAAATAAAAGGTGCTGGTTCCAAGATTCAAAAGTGATTTGTCTTTTAGGATATGTTGGTGACACATCCATTTACCCGGATATCGAATTGGTCTTCGGGCAACACATATTTCCACATGACTATCGGGAATCTCGTTCGCGGCTCAAAGTTGCTTTGTGAAACATCGTTGGGCTATAAAATGGACGATCTGCTCACGTCGTACATCTCACTCATGCTCACAAATATGAATAAACAAAGGAGCATCAGGATCAAATAGTTTTTTGTTTCAGGTTCCCATATTTTCCCTTGTCCTCAGACCATATCATTCCGTGCTTGCGTCTTGTTTCATTCCGATATAAATTTATTATAAGATCTGAGAATTTCGTTGTTTTAGACAAATCAATAATTTTATGACGTTTTGTTGTAAATTTCTTCGACAGTGTTTTATTTATTCGACAGTCTTTTGGTTGTATTTTCTTGAAATGTTGTGTTAGTTTTCTTCGTGGATTTCCGATGGCTCTATTGGAATTGTTATTTGTTAAATTGTTGTATGGAAGCAAATTATAGTCGATATTTTATTCATTTTAGATGATTAGATTTATTTAAAATTTGTTGGAAAGTTTTGACTTAAAAATAGAGATCATTTTCTTCGTATTTATAAAGTTGCCAAAAGATGTCAGCTGCTATCTACTGTTCTTTATTCCTAGATCTGATTCCAATACATTCCCGCGTATCATATCCGTGTCCATCGACTAACGTACGGGGCAGAGCGCCCAAACATAGTAAACGTAAAATACTTGTAATCTAGAAGAATACATATTTCTTCATAAGGCAGCTGAAGTTTATCAATACAAGTGTTTGTTTCAGTGACTGAAACTGAATTAAAAATCATCTGTTTGATGTAATAATATGATTTACGACATTAGTCAAAGACACGAAACCCGTCCAATATATAAAATAAGGTATATTATATTTAGTGAGGTTCCGTCATTATTGTATTAGTTTATTCAGGGCCGTGCCAAATTCCAATCAAAATGTTATTTAATTAGTAATTATTTTCCCTTTGCACGGTTCTGTCGACAACCGATGTGTTCTTGTTTCAAGTGTACAGTCAATTGTCTAAAAAATGCTTTTTAAAACATGACAATCTCCAATACATGATTGGGATAACGTGCTATTTTTTAATTTTAAAAATCCGTTTCGATTCTGCCATTTTGCTTAACTGCTGGCACGCGAATAAAGTATCAGGAATGTGTATTTTGCACGCTCTGAAATTACACATCCGGTGCATGTATCAGTCAAGGTCACAAGTTCGATTTAAGACGTGTGAAACTTGAAAGTTTTGACTAAAATTATTAATTAATATTACATCCAGGTAATTCAAGCCGTGTTAAAATGGCTGATTATATTATACCAAGCTAAGTATAGTATATCTTAATATAATAAAGTACTTATTAATTATATGCGTAAATATATATTTTTTATTAAAATATTACATTTTATAATATACATATTATTGTTTATATAAGTGAAAGTCAATAGAGAGATTGTTTTTAAATAATTTATTTTTATTGCAATAATTAACAATTGAATCAGTATAATTATGTACATCACATGAAACAGTCAGTTGTTTCCTTGGTATTTAAGTTTTGGCTTTTGTTTGATGACGGTATTGTGACCAACATTTTATATTGTCTGCCAAACTTTTGAACAATGCCAGTAATTTGGTTCGAATAAATTAATTTCATAAATATTCAACTTTTTATTTTGTGTTAAACAAAAAATGTAACAAATAATTTACTAACAAACCCTCTACCTCCGGAACTGACCATTTAGGTCATAAAAAATCGATTATTAAAAAAAAATGATGCCAAGTTGTTTGTTTTGGCTCGACCCTTAGGTCCCGCCATCCAACCGACGTCGATCTATGGCAAATCACTAATAAACCGTGAGGTAGGCAACCTGCCTACCACTCGAGCCTGACAAGTCGTCGTAAAACTTCGTATAGCAATACTCTTATATTACCTTCGCAAGGATAGCACTAATTATTTATAGCCATAAAATATGAGAATCATTATCATAAAATACTCAACGTGTATTGAGTTTGTGCGAATTCAATCGCTTTTAATTGTGAATGTTCAAAAATCGAAGAAAAATCAAAATTGCCAAAAAAAAAAAAACAATTCTGTTGATCCGATCGCTACCAAACTTCACAGGATTACCCGCTGGGCTAATCTAAATATTGCCTGAAAATTTCATCAAAATCGGTCCAGCCGTTTTGGAGTCTATAGGGAACACATACACATCGATTTTTATATATATAGATAGATTACATGAATTATCGTATACTTGGCAACACTGCTACAAAAAAATTATAAGAATATGTTTAATGCATGCATATTTAATTAGCTGATGTATTTATAACTAAGATGCATTCAAAACTAATTATAAAAAAATTAAACAAAATGCAAATTTATACTTATCTATGTGTTGCTTTACTTTGAAACGATAAATCTGAAATTATCGAATGACCTCCACGCTTCTTGTGCATTTTCCTAACATGAAATGATCATATTAAGATAATTACAGCTTTAAAAATTATTTTGACAATAGAACATTTTTAAATTCATATATAATTATGTACTATTCACGACGAATTCTTTAATATTACATTCTAAATTTTAAACTGTACCTTACTAAAGTATCTATCAAGTTCAACGCAAATTTTGTACTGCAAAAGAATTACAAACTATAAATTTTATATTAAGAAAAATGCACCATCGATAAGGAACAAAACTAAGTCACTGTTGGAATTTGCACGTTTGTTTGTCGCGGAGAATTTCAAGAACTACTGACCCGAATTGAAAAATTATTTTACTCTTTAAAAATCTACAATATATATGACAAAATGGGGAGCAGAGAGCGAAAAAGAGATACAGTAAAATTTTTATATTGACGTAAATGATTTCCAATTTGGATTAATAATTCAAATCAAAATAAATTTTAATGATACAATTTATTACTGTTTTGATTCTGTTGATTTAAGGGACAACTAGAATAATTTTCATTTGTATCAAATTGGTTTTTAGCTTCTCCTGCAAACATTACAATCTTATCGTACCATTCATCGTTTTGAAAATGGTTCCACAATAAAAAATAGAGTTGAAAATAATTTTGGTGCATCGTAATAAACATGTTAAATTTGTTACGAATAGTTTTTTCTCACGATGTGAACAGACAAAAGTCCATGGGAACGAGGACAATCTTGAGCTAATTAATTAAAAATACAGCAAACAGAATACTAATTACAAAGTCATATTTTCTTATTGTTTCTTTCCCACGAGTTGGCAATAATATTCTGACAACAATGCATTCCAACAGAGGAAAATAGTAGCTCTATTTACAGTTAATTGTAGCACCTAACTAACATTGCCGCTGCTGTTTTGTTCTTTCATTCATTTGTTATTATCTTATCCAATGATCTTATGGGAAAAAACATTATTATTACGACCGTACGAATCTTATTTACTATCCTCTTCCGGTACTCTTGGGTCACGACTGCTTTTCGAACGCAAACTTTCATTTAAAAGACAATTTGATTTTGAATTAATAAAAGAACAATAATAAATAAATACATTTTATTAACGGCAAGAAATACTTTTTACGTAATATATTAATTCTTTGATACACTATATTCAAAAATAGTTTTTCAAAATGTATAAAACTTAAATATATACAAAGTAATTTCTAAAAATTAATTTTGCTTTATTATACTAAAGATCATTATTTAAATCTACATATCGATCGTTTGTTTCACTCGTTTGTCTTTTTTTTTAATACACAGCTAAGTTACACAATTCTATCACTGGACAATTATTTGTGTTCTTCAATTTTTCTAACCGTCGTATGAGAATCAGATAACGCTGACAATTCTTCATAATTGAATAAATGGTAATGAAGTGAAGAACACAAAAAATTCATATCTAAATTTTACTGCAATGCTTCAAGTACTAGTGGTGTACAAAAATGCCCTCGGAAAAAACGTAGCAGTTCGAAGAGTCATTTTATTTCAAACTGATAATATAATCCAGTAGCTACATCACTTCCTGGAAAGAGTCGCCCAGTACATGTTAGAGCCAGTTAATTAATATAGGATTTTACAGTTTTAAAATAAGTTCTGATAAAAAACACTGTTGTTGCTACCAGGATTAACTGAATGTATTTTCAAATTTTATACATTACGTATTCTCAATTGTTTTCTTTCTTTCTTCAACTGTTCGCAATAAATAAAATAATATTTAGTCAATTACATAGCACTAGTTACTCTATGTAGTGGCAGCAGAACAAGATTACTAGAATACTAGAAGGTTAGGCGTAAGATGCTATAAACATAGTCGTGTCTGTGATTGGTTGACTCGATTGCTTACGTCACTGGATATCGGATGACCGTGGCTTTTTCCCAACTGTTTGAAAGAAGCCTCCTGTAACGTCACTAACCTACTTCCCCCGCCCTCTCGCGTCTCGCTTAGACACACCTTCAACAATGCTAACGCCCAACCTTAGTTTCTAGGAATCTTTGTAGCAGAAGATAGTCGAGGTCCTATTCTATATTTGGCTCTAAAATTCCTGTTTTTATGACATCGCGTTAAACTTGCACCAAAAACTCTATAATCAATGCATCGTCGAATGACTGTTCCACGGAACATCCGAAATGGCCGCCACCGAATTAGTAGAATGTCTTTGCGAGGAACCCGACGACCTCATGATTTCATCGGCCGGCGGGCAATGGGGTCTCGGACCCGGTTCGGGCGTGTAAGTGAACGTTAGACCCGTCGCGTATATAATACCGTCGTTTCTGACGAGCGATACGGGAACTTGAGTCGGCTGCCTGACCCAAAGCCACTCCCCACGGAACTGCGATATGTCAGGAACGACGCAAAGCATTGATTCCTGACATCGATACATCGTTTCGGCTTCGACGTCTCCAAACCAAACTTGCAAAGAAGGCGTAAAGTTGTCTCCCGTTAGTTCTAACATCGCGATGTCGCCTCCGCCGTTTAAATGTAACGAATGTACTAGCGGGACGGGCGTTACGGGCGATCGGACGGGTCCCATTCCTTCGAAAAATTGATATTCCGCTTTGTCGGTCGAAATAATTGTCCAACACGCGCCGTCATTTATCATTTCTTTGTTCGGCTCTTTCGGACAAGGCGTCGCCTGGAATTGGATTATGCGTTCTTGAGACAGACAAAGGTACATGCGTTCGGTATCTTTCATATAAAATGCACATTTGTGTAGCTGCGATACGGGATCGTCTGCTTCTAGTAGTGCCATTTGCTTGTCCACCTAGAATTATAGAAAAGATGCTGTAGGTGAATTTTAATTGCATTTTTAGTCGATTTATTTGAAAACTTAAAAGTCAAGGTTAAAAAAACAACAAAACGACACGCAATGTATAATTCTTGTTTTCTTTTTATTGAATGTAAAATTATTTTTGATTTTTTAAACCGAATAATGAAAAATTATTGATACGCGTGCTGTATAATAAAAAAGCCTATGCATATTAAAATTGTTTATATCGCCGCATCGATAATTATTAATGCTTTGTTAGAATAATTAGATGAAGTATTATAATGCTGTTATTAACATCAGTGACAAAGCATTTGAATAGAAAATTTTAAAACAGAAAATAAACAATTTAAAGCATTATCGCTCATTTATTTTTTTAAAAATAATATCCCTGTCAACTAGGTATTTATTATTATTAAATAGTTTATCCTTACGCAATTTCAAGTCAAAAATACCTTTTACTGATATGTCCACAAAACAGGACAATCTAGTAGCTAATCTTATGGAACTCATAAGAAGATCCAGATTGTTGATTAGATCCAGGAAAAGGGGGAAGCACAAAAATGCTTTCAGGGCCCAGAGACCACCCCATTCTATTTTAATCTTTTTTTGTTAATGTTTTATTAATAAAAACAAATGCATATCACACACATTTGTTTAATATCGTCGACAATTCAGTTAATACAGAGTTTTCGATTTGAAATTGCCTAAGGAATATATTCTTAAGCTATGTACGTCGCGTTACGGGACACCTTGTATAAAGAAAATTTATTAAGTTAGACACACGGTGCATGATTTGCTAAAATCGTCAATGACACTTGTAGGTTGTATTAAGTATATATTAAGAATTTATTTTTATATTATTTGTGACCCCCCCCCATATATAAATTGATATTTGGATCATTTATTAAATATCCCTGTTTGTATTTATCTAACTCAAAATAAAAATACATTTTGGAATTCGAATACTTTATCGATAAGAATTATTACTGTGATTAAAGACCGGTTAGAAAATCGGGCAATTTACCCGATGGTCTGCCTGATTCTCAAAATGTTTTTATCTTAAATAAATCGTCGGGTGACAAGTAAAACTCACTAAGTGCCTTAATGAAACAACAGAGATATTAAAGTTTTAGAACATTTTTTTACGTCATAAATCCAATTGTAATGCAATTTATTGGAGAAATGGAATATTTCATTCATGGAGTATTCCATTTCTCCAATAAATTGCATTACAATTGGATTTATGACGTAAAAAAATGTTCTAAAACTTTAATATCTCTATTGTTTCATTAAGGCACTTAGTGAGTTTTACTTGTCACCCGACGAAATGTTCTGAAACGTATTTGGGGGATGTTGCTTTCTGGATCTTTTCGCAAGAATTAAAATGAAGCTAACTGAATTTTTTTCATTTCAAAGGCTACAACAGAGAATGTTGTTATGATTTACAGGGCAAATTAATTGCCAGAAAAGAACATTAAGCTTTTTAAAAAAAAAATCGCTTCAAACATACTTTACGGATGATTAGTCGGGGCAACGCCATTCCAGTCACCGAACAGACCAGCTTGACCGTCGATCCGTAATGGACGTATCCGTCTCTGACTTGAAATTCTTCGCTCTCACTTTCGTTGTCGTCTAAAAGGTGAATTGTAAAAGCGCCCCATTGCGTCGAACTCGCGTGAAAATTGCCATTCTCTACATGTAAATATCTGGTCGATACAGTCTGTGATCTCAATCTATTAAATAAAGCTACTTTAGTCCCGCTAGCGATACATAAGTCTGCGTTTTTCAACGACTGCTTTTTCTTCGACGGCTTCGATATGACTTTAATTCGTTTACTGTGAAAGACACCGATATCGTGACCCGATCCGTAAAACATTTTTACGGATAACATGAAGTGTTTTCTTTTATCCGAATCGGATATGTATAACGTTTTAGCAGCGCAATACTGTTTGCCATTGTTCAGATCTAACTGTTGCATGTCTTGATCCGAGTTACCGATACCGATGAAAGCGCATAGTTGTGCCGATTGTTCGCTCTCACCTTCGCGTAGCATCTGTTCCTGCCGGAGTCTCCAGCCGTCTCCGAATAAATAAATACAAGGAGGCGGGCAAAAAAACCTCTTCTCGTTTCCGTACGATTTCTGTGCGACTTTGGCATGCAATATAACTAAAACCATATCGGACCTGTCCCTCAAATAGCGCTCCATCGCCTCTCGGGTCAACCGTTGGTCTCCGGATCTGTAACCGCTGGCCCCGCTCGGAACCGTTGCAGCCGTGCCGGGAAAACGCGGAAATACGGCGCCGTGCTGAGGCGGCGTCGGAGACTGCGCCCCGTGCGCCAAGCCCGGCACAGGCAAACCGTACTGATGCGGCATTTTTTGTTATTTTGAGGTTAAGTTTATTTTTTTTTCACAATTTTGATGAGGAAGGCGCATGCGTTTTTGGAAATATATTTCATTTAAAAAAAAATAACAACACCGAAATCACTGAACACATAACTGGATTCGGCTATGCCCCAAAAAAAACAAACGCACACACTGATTTCGTAAACACAACCACATTAAATATTCGCTTGACTTATTGAATTTTTATTTGATGCAGTTGAATTTCATGAAAGGTTAATATAAATTCATTGTACAGCGTAGGTTTGTTTACACTTTACGTAATGTATGACAGTCTGCAATCCAACTGAAGAAGATGACACACTGCTAAAGCGTTAACGCCAGTCTACGAATGCCAAACAACACTGAGCTATCCGCAGACCGTATGTTAGTTCCCGCGGACCCTATCGCCCTTTCCCCCACGATGTCTCCAGTTTACTTGATGACTTGATGTGCGTTCGTATATACAGCTCGTCCCCCGTCCATTTACCAAAACACCTGTTCGCAGCTGACAATTTCCCGAACACTGTCTGACCAACATTGCGCTCGAATTAAGTCGTTTTCCCGAAAAACTCCAAACAAATCACGCCGACTGTTGTATGCTTTATTGAATATATAAACAAGGAATACGAAAGCAGCTGATCGATTGCTTATCGAATGATTAATAATTAATAATAGTAAATATTTCTTTTTAGGTATTGACGACTTATGAACGAACTGTACGCGAGTTTGCGAGTTTGTAGTACTATCGATTTTAAACCGTATCAATAATGTAGCGCTTTATTTCGGTGCCCAGTTTTCGTATTTTATCATGTTCTTTATTTCTGTGGTTGTTTGAATAAAATGATTGTTTATTACTATTAAATTACTTGTCATAGAGTTAACAAACTTATTATTATTCTTCAGAGGAACGACTATGGCCCTATCGGTTGCAAAAAAACTCACGACATGGTAAATTTTTGGTTGCGTCGCACTGAAAGATCTAGGTTTTTAGGCGCTCTGTATTCATTATGGAAAGATTATAAATTGTATTGAAGTTTTGTATGTAAAGCTTGCATTATGCCTGATTTATGATAAGAGAATTACGGCTGAATAGACGCTGATGACCTTAGATGTTGAGCGTTCATAATCTACAATCATCATTACGACTCAACCGATTTTGAAACTGTTTATTCGGTTCAATTCCTCATTCTGCAGGTAATCACAAGTGGGATGTGTCCAGTTTTCCAAATTGTGTTGTAAACATGGAATAAACCGCTTCGTGGTATTTCGTATTCGAATCTATGTAGTATGTGTTTTGGCCCCCCCTTGCCGCTCGCTTTAAATGCCGCAAAAGGATGTTAGGGTTATATATATGAGGTCGTGGGAAAATGTACTGTGGGAAAGAGTGGGTGGCCTCGACAAACATTGGATGAATCTGTTATCTCACTCTAATAAAACACATTTGATACGTGATATCTCAGATGCTCAGACATAATACAAATGTAATTCATCGTCTGAAATTATTAAAGTACATGTAATGTTATTACTTATTAGTACGTTGCAAGTAGATAATATTATTTTTTATAATAGAATCATATGATTTTAGAGATGCTCCTCCACAAGTCGTCTTGTCTCTTTAAACGCGCGACTCTGAGTGATTCTTTTTCCGTCTTGATTCGGTTCGCGGCGATTTTAAGCTCAGATGTTATTTGTTTACTCAGGGGTGTCAGATGTTTTTAAAAAGGTCATGTCCGTGATTCGTTTTTATGATGCCAGACAATTATTGTTATATGAAAACAATAATTATAGTTTTAAAATATATTGCAGTCTTTTGTGATTAAAAAAATTATTTGAGACTTCGTATAAGCATGATCGTAATTCCGTTTTTTTGTATTATTATAATTTGTATACCTACGCAGTCAGTTTTTCCTAGTTAAACAGTGACTTCAAAGTCCAGAAGAACCCGACTTAAGCACTCTTCTTTGAAAAGATACAGATCTGTTTTTCTCAAACCTTGTTTGAAAATTTTGTCAGATAGTCTGTATATTTTATAAAATACAGTGAAAGAATTTTTCAAATCATTTCATTGGTTCTCGAATTTTGAGCTAACGCCTTTCTCTATTATGTGTCAAAATAATTTTCGGTAGAATCTTAAAAATGCATTTCCAGATTTTAAAACTGCATGCTTCATAAAGTATTTTTGTACCATCAGTTAAAACCGTGAGAAAACAATATTAAATTTTACCTTTTTACCTGTTTATAATACTTAGTTACATATTGTTAAGTATGTATGTATTGTATGGTATAGGATTTCATTTCTACCTGTTCATTATAATTTAGACAGCAATTTTATTGCAGCATTCTTGTAAACAAAATCAATATCATACAATGTATTTGTTTACATAAATGGGTAATCAACAAAGATATTAAAGACTATGATCTCAATAATTTATTACCTACCTATAATTATTGTAAAGCCATTATCATTGTTTTAGAAGAAGGCGCTTTTAATTTTTTTTTTCTAAATATGTTTAAAGTTAGGCTAAGTATAATTCTCTTTCATCAATTATTAATAGCAATTTTAATCATTTGTGGTTTTTCACAACTATGTATCGCCAAAATATAATAATTTGATAATGTTATCAGTGCTAAGGTCATGAGCCTTCAGGGCAAGATTTGAATTTTGCGCTCCTCAAAACACAGGCAAGTTGCGAGAGCGCCCCTGGCAGCCCCTAGCTGAGTGCTTTAATGACCTAATAAGTTATCGAGCATATATAATCCAGTGAACTTTTTAATTACAATTTTAATGTTAAAAAATAAATAATAACTGAATTTGAGAAGTGATCGTAAAATGCCGCAATTAAAATTACGTCTTTTCAAAAATTCAAATAACGGAAATCGATGTTCACTTTTTTCTTTGGAGTTCGCGAATAGATTCATTTTTAGCGAAGAACGATTCGTTCGCGAACGACACAATCACGGTATTTTATTTAGCATTAGCAATGTGTAAGATATCTCATGGGAAAATAATTCTTTCTGGTATGTGGTTAAGAGTTTTGGCGTGCCACACTTCACTGCCTGGGAATCTCTGAAAAGATTTAATTACATTTTGTTATATTGTATTTTTTCATATTATCTAGATTATGTTATTTTAGTTCACTCCAACACCTAGACAAGTGTCATGGGTGTGCATGGTCTTTGGAGGTTAATTGAACCTTCAGGTAAACCCGTACCACTGGAAACTTTGGAGAATAAGGTCCTTGCTGTCGGTATCCTTTGCCTCACACGCTGCCGAAACATGCTTCTATCTGTCGGTTATTCATTTTATTTTTATCATATTTACGTATATTTAGAATTGTGGCACCAGCTAGTAACTTGTCAAACGCTATCGAAAAATTACAAATCGAAGTAAATTATCAGTATTGCGATTTTAAACAGATCATAGTTGATTAAATACTTTGTTTAAGACTACTGTTTCACTTATATGAAAAAAAAATTACGTAGTTTCATTTCGTCACGTTTATTTAATTACTTTAATTGGTTTCTCATAATTAAGAAATAATTATTCCACTGTAGTAGTTCGGACTCATCCATGATCTAAATCAATAGATAGATGAAGTAGTAGTCATTCTAATTTTATCCAATTGGAGAAAATGTATTGAACATACGAAACCCCACTTATAAATAGAATATCCTTGATGCTATGTTCAATGCAATAGTATTGTCCATAGTCCATCGTGGTTTGAGTTCCTTAATGAGAAAAACCAGATATATCGATATGGCTTCATCAGGTGATTAAGGGCTACCAAGATACGAAAGGCTCATCGGTAGCAAACGCACATTTGCTGGGCGTGTATCATCGGCTCTGTAAATTATTGTATTATAGAATACGCCCTGTTTTTGTTTTCGACGGCGGTGTTCCCGTGTTGAAAAAACAGACTATTGTAAGTAGCTCAGCTCAATGTTCTTTTTTTATTATTATAACGTATTACATCATCAATAAGCGACCGGGGAATTTAAAAAGCCTCTTTTACAAAATGAATGATTATCGTTCATCGGTGAAGACTCTGTAAAAATGAAATATTGTTTTTGTTAGGCAAAAAGACACCAACAAAAATACGATTTGCAAGACAGCGCAGAACAAATTCAAAAACAGTTATTAGCGTCTTTAGCAAAACACGCCGCTATAAAAAATGTTTTGCCCGACACCGGTAATTCGCCTACGAAGCAACCGGCTCTTCGAGAAAAGGAAGAAGACGCCATGTTTAGACTTCCCGAGTTACCGGCTTCTCAGAGTTCTGCGTTGGACGATAGCGAAGAGAATTCTAGTAGCAGCGACACCGAGGAGAGTCCCATTAAACCTTGGGCGGGGGTCGATATCGATAGTGTCGATGAAAAGAGCGACCATTTTAAATCGCTTCCGGCCGATATCAGGCACGATATATTGACTGAGCTGAAAGAAAAGAGCAAACACTCGTCTTGGCATAGAATACGTCAGATGCAGGCCGAAAGCGGAGATTTTACAAGATTTCAAATTAAGCGCGTCTTAAAAAAACGTTCGATACAATTGTCCCTCGAAGAAGCTGAAAAAGAAATGGGAGGTCACAGTTTATCTTTAGGTGAACTCGAAGCACTTTTAACAGAGGAGGGTGTCGTTTCGGCATCGAAAGCAGCGTCTGCCAGAATTGCTTCGGATGAAAACACGAAGTATTTGTTGATAAAAAACGTGCAGAAAGCTATGGCTGAGGCCAAAAAGAAACAGGAAGAAGAGGAGGAAAGAGAACGGAGGAAATTATTAACGATTTTGGAAGATGGCGATTCTAACGATGCAGAAGTTAAATCCGAATCGGATTTCAATCAGCCGAGCTGTAGTAAAACTGAAACTTCTGTGTTTGATTCAGATTTACAAAAAGCTATTGCATTATCGCTTAAAAGCGATAAGAATGATTCGTTTTTAGAAAATTTCCACGATGAAGATTTCGTTAGCGATTCATCGAGTGAGGAAATTGAAAAACAAGTTAACGAAGTTAAAAATTCTACTTCGTTAGCTAGAGCTTACATGTTAGAGTATAGTGGATTAACACCGGCTGAAATCGATAACATTTTAGGTATAACCGCTGTAGAAAATAAAAATTCTAAAAAAAAAATTAAAGTACATCAGGAGAAATTAAGTGGTCAAAAAGAAGTCGCAGAAATAATAGAAATCAAAGATGTTAATAACGTCATAAATTCTGATCAAAAAAACGTGTATGCAGATAACAGCCTAAAAACCGAAACAAGTATAAATTTGGAAATTAAAAATGTTCCGTTGGTATATGATGCAGATAAATTTGAAACTTTTTCTAATAATTATTTAATGAAAGGGGCTGAGAATAAAGGAATTAATCAAGACGACAGAAATCATTCAGTAATGTCAGAAGAATCGACCGACTCTGATGATTTCATCGAAGTCGTTCAAAGTCGTCCGAAATGCACGTCGAACGAGGCTGCAAAAGTTAATGAAGCTCCAAAAACAAACGAAGCTTTAGAGGTTATCATTAAACTCGATTCAAAAATAGAAGGTGAGGATATTTTTGCAGACGTTTTCAGCGAACCGAATAAAGACACGACTCTACTTAATAACGTAGCACCCGAAGAAAATGTCGAAGAAGTCGATGATGAACCTGATGAATTTAAAGAAATTGTTAAAGAAATCGGTGGTGAAATGAATAACATCGAAGGTAAAGAAGCTCATGTGATATCTGAAAACTTCACAAATGATTCAAATAGACTAGAATCTAGATTAGATAATGTGGAGCGATTCCTGGAAATTACGAATGATAGTAAAACAATTGAAGCTCTAGAAGAGAGTGTTCTGAATATTCAAAACGATTTAGAAACAAATGAGTTTCAAAACAATCTCGAAAATGTTCACAATTCAGCAGTTATTGTGGATGAAAATAATAAAGCTGTAGATTCGAGTCGCAAAATGGTGGAAGATAATAGTAAAAGACCACAACTAAGTACTAAAGAATTGATACAGATTAAAAAATTGCTGGAAGTTGAACAAGAGCAGTTGAGAAAGGATAAGGCTCACCAAGACAGAATGTCAGTTTCTATAACTGACAGAATGTATCAAGAAACGCAGGTAAATCACTTAGAAAATTGTCAGGTTTCCGTAAATATTTCTTCATAGGCTTTTTTATAATTTCTTTATAAAATCTACTGTTAGATGCTTTATTTGGATTTTTTTCTGTAGGAATTACTTCAATTGTTCGGAGTGCCTTATATTGTCGCACCAATGGAAGCCGAAGCTCAATGTGCATTTTTAGAAGAAATTAAACTTACCGATGGCACGATTACTGACGACAGTGATATTTGGCTGTTTGGTGGAAAAACTGTTTATAAAAATTTTTTTAATCAAAAGAAACATGTTCTTGAATTTCGATCAGATAACATTTATCATTTGTTTAGTAAGTGAGCTGTATTTTTGTTGGCATTTTTGTGTCGAATGGACTTTGGATATTTTGTTGTTTTTTTCAGAACTTACTCGTCAGCAGTTGATTCTCTTAGCGATGTTAGTGGGCAGTGATTATACGGTAGGTTTGCAAGGTGTCGGACCTGTCACTGCTTTAGAAATACTTGCTGCATTCCCACCTTCAAAGACTGATTACAGTATATTATCGCAAGATGAATTAATATCAGGCTTGCGACAGTTTCGTAATTGGCATAAAGCTGGCCAGCCCATCGGACCTTTGAAAACGGCGTTGCGCGGAAAATTAAAAAACGTATCGATATCGGAGGGTTTTCCTAATTTACAAGTCGTCGGCGCATACCTGAATCCGGAAGTGGAAACGAGCAAAGAAAGGTTCAGTTGGGGAAATCCGGACGTGAACGGTCTTAAAATTTTTGCTAAAGCTAAGTTGGGATGGTCCGAGACAAAATCGGAGGAAATACTTTTACCTGTTCTTAAACGAATGCAAGAAAGAAATTGTCAGAAATCTATCAAAGACTATTTTTCTTCAAAAATCGTGTTAAAAAATGATGCACAAATGAGCAAGCGAGTTAAGAAGGCCGTAAAACAAATCGCAAAAGATCCAAACGATCCGGAAAGTGAAGAAGAAGTTCCAGTTAAAAAAAATAGAACAAAACAATCGAAACGAAAAACATCTGAAGATGAGTTGAAAACAAAAGAGCCTCTAGAAAACGAAATTGATGCATTGGCTCCTTCAAAACTTAAGCCGCGTAAAAAGCCAGTAAGAAGAAAAAAATTGAAGCCGAATGAACCTGAAGTCGTTACTGTAGATTTTAATATTTCACCGACTGAAATTAGTAAAACTACATCGCCTATAAAAGTATCACAACCTGTAGTTTCCGAAGAGTTCATTCCTCAACGAGAAAAGGATAAAATAAACGCTCTAAAGACTAAATTAAAAGCTATAGAAATTTATAGGAAATCAAAGCAAGGTCCGGGGTATCTTAAAAAGAGGGCAAAAGTTGTTAGACAGGTGAAAGATGAAGCAGAACTTTCTGAAAGCAGCAGTTCAGAATAAGTCAATGTAGTTTTTGTGATCGTTAAACTTTTTATAATTCTTGGGATTTTTTTTTATTTTATAGTTGAACGTTATAGATTATTCTAAACCATTGATAGTTAATATAATATTCTAATTTCATTTTTTCTAGTCTTTTTTTACAACTTTTTTAAAATTGATAACTATGATGTGAATATGAAATTTTGTTAAATTAGGCAAACGTACGTTTTTTACTTTTAATAATTATACTAATTAGAAACAGATCGAAAAAACAATATAAAGATTGTAAAAGCGTATTTATATATTATTTATTAAATAATAATATATTCCTCTTTTGTTCTGTTCGTGATTTATCGTATTTTTGCTTTATTTTGGAGACAATTTGCTTTTTTAGGGTACCTATTTTAATTAATTTACATAATTACACGTATTTATAAAAAAATAGATTACAATTTTAGGTTATGTTTGGTGTTTTGTTTTCGATTTTGGTTTATAATAATGAGATTCCTAAATTTATAAAAGGCCTTAATTAAAAAACGCGAAATCAAAAAAGATCGGGATGGCTTTAAAAGGAATTAAAGTAGTAGAATTGTCAGGCCTAGCTCCTGTCCCATTTTGTGGGATGCTTCTATCAGATTTTGGGGCTTCAGTAATCCGAGTCGACAAGGTAAATTGTATATTTTATATCTGCATGAAATATGTGTGTTGTAAAATATCCATCAAAAATAAAGAATTTTTGCTTTCATGAAACCGGAATGCGCACACTTTTTTTTATATTTCAGCTGGGATCGAACACAGATTTGGACGTTTTAGGTAACGGTAAAAAGTCTTTAGCGTTAAATCTGAAAAAATCACAAGCCGTTAGGATTGTCAGGGATTTATGCAAAAACAGTGACGTGCTCGTCGAACCTTTTCGACGTGGAGTCATGGAAAAATTGGGTCTTGGCCCAGATATTTTGCTTAAAGAAAATCCTCGTTTAATTTATGCCCGTTTAACGGGCTATGGTCAAAATGGTTATTACGCCGATCGAGCAGGCCACGATATAAACTATCTTGCTCTGTCGGGTTTGTTGTCTTTGTTTGGTCGTAAAGGAGACAAACCATTACCGCCAGCCAATCTTGGAGCCGATTTCGGTGGTGGAGGTTTGATGTGCGCCTTTGGAATTGTGCTAGCGTTATTAGAACGCACCAAATCAGGCTTAGGTCAAGTGATCGATAGCAATATGGTCGAAGGCTCGGCCTACTTAGGTAGTTGGTTGTATCGATCGCAGAAATTGCCTATTTGGGGCAACAAATTGGGAGAAAACGTTTTAGATTCGGGTGCTCATTTCTACGATACTTACCAAACTAAAGATGGAAAATTCATGGCTGTCGGAGCATTAGAACCACAGTTTTATGAACAGTTACTCAAGGGATTGGGCTTAGATCTGAGCGAAATTGAACAATTCGGCGAATTTGATAAGAATCGGAAAATTTTGTCGGAAAAGTTTTTGGAAAAAACTCAGGACGAATGGTGCGAAATATTCGATGAAACAGATGGATGCGTCACACCTATTTTGTCAGTAAATGAAGCTCCCAATCATGTACATAATTTTCAAAAGCAGTCGTTTTTGAAAGACGATTTTGTATATATACCCAAACCGGCTCCGTCACTAAGTAGGACCCCGGGTCAGTCAAAGGGACTTGATAATTCGCCTGAATGTGGTCAGCACACAGTGGAAATTCTGAAATCGTTGGGATATTCTACTGACGAAATATTAAAATTAAACGATGAACATGTTATCAACATCGGTAGTTCTAAATTATGAGAGATTCTACTTTGATTATAAAAAAATATGGTTAAGCAATTTTGGATAATTGCTCTTTATATGATTTTTTTATAAAATATTTAGAGCAGATATTTTATGGGATTTATAGTACGGGTCTTTTTTTACTACAAAAATGTTTTAAGGACAGGAATTGACAGAAATTGACTTGTTCGTTGAGGCTGGTAAAATCAGCAATTCATATATTATATATTATTATAGTTTTGTTTTATAGGTTTATTAAATTCGTTATTTTTCAATTGTTTTTTTTTTTATATATTGAAATCGATATTGTAGAATACAGACGCTCGAAAACAGAGGTAACAATTGCGTGTAAACAAAATTGAAATTGAAAGCAGATTTTTATATTATGTCTGATAAATTTTAATGACAAAAAAAGGAAATAAGGCCGGTAGTGTTTCATTAACAAACGATTATTTTTCAGCTCGCTTTATTTACAATTTGATCTATGTTTAATATTAATTCTTTGGGATGAATATCGATATTTTTAAAACATTCGAGTTCGCCAATTTCTTTTACAAAATCGACTAAAACATTTTTTATTTGCATTAAATCGAATTTGCAATGATTTTTTCCTAAAAACCATTTGTTAAAGTGTACAACATCTTTTTTATTTTGTAATAAATCGATCCGTTTTTTTGCGATCCACATTAAGAAATTGTAAAATTCTTTGCAATCGATACCAAACGTTGCGTTCAGCAGGATTTGGCATTGCTCTAACCAATCTTCCATATCGTTGCAATCAGCTATTTCTTTTTTCACGTCGTTTAAACAATTGAGCAGAGACGTCCACATATTTTTTATGTTGCAACCGTTCACCCAGTTGTGGTTTACCGATATGGTATCCTTTGTGTTCCAAACTTGGTGATGCCATCCGGATGGTACGAAAATTGCTTCTCCCGCTTCTTGATAAACTTCGTATTTAATTATGTTAGTATCACAATCGGTGCAGTCATACGGCAGATTACCTAAAGGGTCGCGCATCTTATTTTCTTCACCCGGAGGAAAAAGTAACCACCGTTTCTGACCGCAAATATTGGTTGACCAACTGTATGACGTAAAAACATCTGCATGAAAAGGCGTCCTGCAATTGTTTAATAACAAATGAATATTGCAGTCACATATGATCTTCGAATGTTTTTCCGTACCATGTTCCTTTAGGACCCATATAAACGAACATGTAGTCATCCTTTTTAGTGTCGCTTAAATATTCATTTAGCCAGTCCGAGGCAAAATATTGAGGCACATCGTATATTTTACTATTAGGAAATGTTTTAATGAAATGCCAGTCTTTTAAATAATAAACGGGTTCATTAACAGGATAATTCTTTTTTCGATACAATTCCCAATAATTTATAAAATCAGAAAAGGTGTTAGTTAGCTTTTTTTGTGAATTGAAATATTTTTCGTTGCAATTATATACAGGTACTGAAATTTGATTGTTGTAATTTTGTCGCAAGTAATCAAAATTTGGTGAATTGTCTTTGACCCATTCTAGGGAACAATTCCATTGTTCCGAGACATTTTTTATTATGCAAGGTATGTTTTTAGACATATATTTGTCAAAAAAACTTGTATATGAAAGTACATTGTCAATTTTACTAATAGTTTCTAGATTTTTATTTAAAAATTCAAGATTTGTTCGCGGGGTGACTCCAATTTCTATTATGTTTTCCATTTTAATATCTTGTTAAAAGTACATATTGCATATAAAAATTATAAGACTATAATTTTAATCGTTCCTATATGTACATTTTTAAGATTTTTAATTTAAAAATTATTCGAATTTGCTAATATTTTGAGGTTAAAATACATTTCAAACGTCAAACTCAAATCTATGGAGGACGGATTGGATCATAGATCAAATCTATGGAACCGCCGAAGCTGGTTAGTGTCAGATTAAAGTGCTTCCAGTGATATTTGATAGTAAATTTGGAAATAATAATGTGTATTTTTTATGTTTACAATGCCGGTTATAGCTAAAGTAATTGTTTAACTTTTCTCTGCAACGTTCGTATGATAATATAAGTTTTTAGTGTTAATAAATGCTAATACAATATACGTTTATAAAACCTAAGATTGAATAAGGGATATCACTGCTCAACTATGGGTAAATATTCAAGTGATTCAGATTCCAGTGATGAGTATTCTAGTAATAAGAAACATAAATCGCGTCGCAGGTGAGGTTTTGAAGGACTACTAAACATATTAAAAAATTCGTTTTAAAAATGTTGAAACAGAGTACAAGGCAAATTTGGATTGTTTAGGTACAGTTCATCAATTTCAAGTGACGATTCGTACCACCGGCGAAGTTCTAAAAAATCGAGCAAGTCCCGTTACTCAAAATCAAGGTAAAATGGCATTCATGTAGTTTAATTTTGGCGACTTTAATTTGTATATTATTTTACAGTCGATTTTGTTTTTGACAGGAAACGATCACGTTCCCGTGATAAATATAGGCGCAGGTCAAGGTCAACTAGCAGATACAGTCGACGATCTAAAGAACGCAGGTCGCGTTCGAGAGGCAAATCGAAGGACAGTTACTCAAAATCCAGTAGAAAATACCGTTCTAAGTCACGAGACAGGTATTCAAGGTCGATATCGAAAAGTCGCCGGTCGAGATCAAGAGAGAGTTCGTCTCGTAATCGCAGGTCAAGGAGCAGATCGTACGAAAGGAGAAAACGATCCGTCGATCACTCGAGGTCGGGCTCTCGCGAAAAACAAAAGAAGTCGAAAAGATCGCGTTCTTTGAGTAAAGTTCATAAAAATGTAAGCGGCAAACACAAAGACTCTCCGATTAAAATCGATTTGACGTCCGATACAGAAAGTAGAGATTCTACTGCAAATGTGGAACAGAAATTGAAAAGATATTTGAATGCGTCGACAACCGACATCAAAGAAATGTCAGATGTCATTAAATCAGAGGCTGAAGATTTAAATACGGCCGAGAAGTTTTTGCAGTTTTCGTCCGTCACAAAAAAAGTACCGGAGAATATTCGTATCGATTTGAAATCGCAGACGGTGATCGTGCCACAAGTAGAAGTTAAACAAGAAGAAGAAACTATATTTCATCCGAACGTAAGTTGCAAAAGTTGGAACATCTTGCTTTTTGAAATTTGTGAATTTTATTAGTTTTTTGTTTATTTACAGTTAATGCCAAATGAAGAACAGAGAATCGATAAATGGGTGAAACATTTGTACGAATTTCGTCAAAAAGCTTTGCGAGGAGAGCCGATGATTGTTAAATAAATTTAAAAAACTAAAAATAAAAAATAGTTACTTAATAAAAATGTTTTTTAAAATACTGTTTAAGTGGAACTTGATTTCTTGTATAGTTATAGCGATAGCAATTTTATTTTTTCACATTAAAGACTTTTCGATCATTCCGTTACTGGAAATGGAAAAGTGCCCGGCTTGTTACGGGGTGGATTTATGTTCTCAGTTTGAAAATGGTGAATTGCGACTGTATTATGAAAACTTATCTCAGAAATTTGATTATTTCCTAAACGTAAAAAATGCTTTCGTTGGACAATTTAAAAACGAAAAAGTCATTCTTAAAAAGTTGGGGCACTCTTCAGAATTGAGGCTCATCGATAAACACAGCGATGAGCTTTTCGATAATAAAAATGTATTTTTAAGTGACAATGAGTGCCGAATAAATATAGGGGACAATATGAGAAAACGAATTAGCGAACTTTTGTTGGTCGAAAGTGAGAATTTCGTCGAAGGTGAAATTCAGAATAGAAAGATTCTATGCCCAACTACCGACGTAGCTAGATTTCTGACGTATTTGCCTGCTACATTTACTGACTCATTTATTTGGACAATTCTTCAAATAAACCCAGAACCGATAGTCTTACAGGTAAAACAATTGATTAGTGTTTTTTTTTAAAACTCCTTCCTTAAGTTTTTACATGACTCGTGATTGTACCTTATGGTTTTTGATTTGTCGTTATTTAGGTCGTTATGCAAACTTACGCCTTTTTAACAGACATCAAAAAAAAGGAGGAGGTTCTCAATTTGTCGGAATCTTTTTTTTTTTAATTTTTTATGTATGTTCCCCAATTACTCGAAGACGCCTGAACCGATTTGGAAAATTCTTTTTTTGTTTGAAAGGGTATACATCCCAGGTGGTCCCATGGTCATCAGTCCGGATCTGATGATGGAACCCTGGAGAAATCGAGGGAAATCTTTAAAAATGTGCGAAATCAAATCCACCACTAAAAAGTAAAAAATAAAAAAACTTTAAAAAAAAATCACTAAAAAGATGAAAATAATGAAATTTTGAGGTCGGCGCCTATTTAATAAAAGTAGATATATAATTAAAAGTTGTTGTAATGAAATTAGTTCCGACCTCAAAATTTCATTATTTTCATCTTTTTAGTGATTTTTTTGAAGGAGGTTAATATATTTTTTTAAAAGTTTTTTTACTCCTAAATTCTTGGGCGTTATTAAAATGCGGTATAAGAGTATGTTAGGTTATTTGTAATAATAAATGCACTAAGACCTCGCTTAACGTTGCTCCGCTTAACGATGTTTCAATATTACGCGATTATTAGAAGAAGATAGGCTACTACGTTCCATGAATGACGTCAGCTGGCAGACCTTTCATATTTTTACCAACCACGCAATATCAATTGACAGTCCGCTGGATGACGCAATCCTCCCAATACTTTGTAATAACCTATTATCCAACGGAATGAGGTCGTCTGTCTGTCTAATAACCTTGAGTTCGAGTACCGGTTCGATTTAGAATATTCGCAGGGGCAGATTATTCTGGTGACCGATGGTCTAAACCGTGCACATTTTTTTTCAGATACTTGATCGTAATGACGGATGGCCAGTGCCTCGGTATTACGGAGCTTGCGGTCGTATGGTCGTAGAAGAATACTGTGGAAATATGCTGAACTCTTTCAAAGACGCCGGCTGGTTGGTCAGAGCCAGTTTGGCTAAACAATTGCTAGAAGCCAGCGTCATGTTTACGAACGCACATCCTGTCTATAGAATCTATTTGACCGACGTTTCGGCCGATAATATAGCTGTCGACGATCAGTTGAGAGTCAGATTCATAGATATGGAAAATGTTCTCGTGCTCGAGAAAAATATTACTTCTAACGGTAAATAACTTATTTTGTGTTCTTGCTGTTAGAATTAGAAAAAAAAAACGCCCAACAGAAGCGAAGCTTCTGCGCATTGAATCAGCGCACTAGCTAAGCAAGCGCGCAACTTTCGAAAAAGCTTCGCTTAAAAAATGAATGTCCTCTAATTTAGGCAACTGGTTGTACGAATTTGCGTTTGTTCTATATGCAGTAAGGCGTTTTTTGAAAATTATAAATTAGGTTTTGACATGCTACAATTACTTTCAGATGCTCCGGCTACTTGGGAAACGATTCATGTTAGTGAAACAATAAACGACTGTGAACATTGTTTTGTTTTTTCTCAAGAAAAGATTTGCAGTCATAGCGAGAGCGATCATAATTATTACGCTATCTGCAAGGTACGTGTGTACAAATTTGTATAACATTGTTTATTTTCTTTTAACAGTGTTTTTAGGCCTTCAAAGTAATGCAGATTATCATAAAAAGTAAAAATCTAGGTTTTTAAAAAGGATAATGCGAATAATGCATTTTCCACTTTAGCTATTATTGTCTGCTGAGGCGCCGTGGCCAATGATGCCGGGCGGTTTGCTGCATACAGTTCCCGCTTATATCGACGGCGACTATCCAACCCTTTCGCGGCTACTCGAGAACTGCGTTCAACCAAAACCACAACAGACTAGATACCTTGTTGTATTGGAACTGATCAACTTGCTCGATAAAATTATCACGTCTGAATAAAATGGTTTTTTGTGTGTGTATTCAAACTGGTCGTAAAAAATATATTTTTTTAATTTACGAAGTGTTTGTTTGCTACACATTCCTGTGAACCTAATGGGGTCCCGTTCTGTTTTCACTTTTCTGTCTTATTTCAGTTGAGAAAAAAAGTCGCACTAAACTTCGTAGTTAGGGGTTGGCCTCGGGGGCGCAAAACTCAAGGAATTTGTATTTGTATTGTTTTTCTTTCTACAAACCAAGTTTTGGGGGGCGCAAAAATCAAATCTTGCCCTAGGTGCTCCTGACCTTAGCTACGACATTAGTCGTGCTACTAAAATCTCAGTACAAATGAGGTTTTGAAATTTAGAGAATTACGTGATGGCATAGTTTTTGTGTTTCATAATTTCAGCAGTCAAAAGTTTCCTGGTTTGATCTCGTTTCGTAGCTTATATCCGATAAATCCGTCTGGTGTCGCTACCGCAGAGTGTAGGCCGCTTATATGACTTAGCTATGTATGGGACCACGGCATCAGTGGACCAGCGCGTCAGTGTTGGAACTATTAGCTTTGACTAAAATGTGCTAGATGTCACTAAGTGCAACTGCGCTGTGGAATATACAGTCGACTCTCGCTAATTTGAATCTCTGGATAATTTGTTTTTTTTCCCGGTCCCTTAAAAAATACTCGATAAATTGAATAAAATCAATATTAATTGGTTCCCTCGGTAATTTGAAGTTGAAGGAATCTTGCCCGCCAACATGCAATAATTTGAAGTCCAGACTTCCCTACTGTTTATACATAATTTGAAACAATTATCATGCACAGACCTTTTATTTGTTTACATATAATATGTACCACTATCGAAAATTCCTTGGACAACGATAAATTGAAGTCGCTCACTCAACAGAAAATTACGGACTTCTTTTCAAAATGAATAAGTGAATAATTGTACACATGTTTAAAATAATAAGTCACGAATTTTGATCAAACTCTTGTTTACTTGATTTTTTTCCTTCCTCCCTCTTGGTTATTTAAACTCCTGTTATTTTGAACTTTTGGTAATTTGATATTTTTATTATTGGTCTCTTGAGTGTCAAATTATTTAGAGTCGACTGTATTTTCAAAAAATATTCTGAAATATTTAGGATTAATTTTTTGACTGACTACGGTCTCGATGTTCGATAACACAGTGCTAATTAAAAATAAATGGTCCAAATTGAAATAAATAATTTCGTTTATAAATACTACGAATTTATCGCGCTATTGATTGCCAATACAATGATAAATTATCCACGCGAACTTATATAACGATGCCCTTGGGAACGATAAACTTCATTTAGAACGGTAATTTGTTCTGTGTACAGGGTTGGGCTTTACAATTTTTATTCTAACTAGGTACCTATAATACATATGCCATATACAGGCTGATTTTTTGAGTTGATTCTTTTTTTTGACAGTTTGTAGAAATCAAATAGACGAACAAATATTTCAAGTAACTCAAACATAAGAGAGAAACATAGCCTTTCAAAGTTTAATTAAATTTTATTTAATTTTGAGGTCGATCAATGCACCTCTCTATTTTTTTTCCGTGTTCGTTAATAATAGAAAAAAAAATCAAGCAGTAGATACGTCGCTAAAGAATTTTCACTTTAAAAAGAAAACACATTTTTCTACTGGCAGATGAAACGTAATGTATTGCAGTCTATTAGAAAATATGTATCGCATTTCATGTCATATTTTGTTTCAAAGCTCTTCTAGTTATATGCCGCCATTTTGAATATTTTAGTCATGCTTTGCTTATTATCTCATATTTGTTTGTATATAAGTAATATAGTACTCATAAGCTTCATAATATTATATATTTTAGTTCTAAACTAAGCTAATTCGTATAACCAATTATTTTGTTGAAATTGAGTTATTAGAATTTACAGGTAGATATCTTCTTTGGAAAATTGAGTTAATCTTGTTTCATTCGAATTTAGAGATAATCCGAGTACTAAGTACTTATAATATGTTAACTTTAGACAGACGTTATTAGCTGCTTTTGTGTATTATCAAAAGCTACCTCTCACTTACTGACTGCTTATAGAATACTAGCGGCCTGGTCCGGCTTCGCACGGATAGCACTAATTATCTATAGCCATAAAAGATGAGAATCATTATCATAAAATTCTCAACGTGTATTGAATTTGCGCGAATTCAATCGTTTTTAATTGTGAATGCTCAAAAATCGAAGAAAAATCAAAATTGCCAAGAAACAAAATTCTTTTGATCCGATCACAGGATCACCTGAACCTGAAGATTGCACGAAAATTTCATCAAAATCGGTTCATAGATAACACATACATACATTGCCTTTTATTTATACAGATTGGCCGTTGATCTGTAACACATGTTTGTCAGATGTTTAGTTTTGATGTTAAAAAGATTTAAAAATTATTCGCATTAATTATGTTCATCTTGCGAAATGAAAGCACAACATTTTGTATGAACGAATCAAAGAAAATAAGACGACAATAACCTCTATTTTAATTTAAATCCTTTTAAAACTTTGTAAGAAATAGAAGAGGTAAAACTTAACGTATACTTATGAACGAATTATTTAAGTTCTTCGTATTTTACATTACAAACATTAGGGTCGTTTCCGCTGCAGACTTGCGAGTGTAATTTTAATTGCAAAATTACTGTTTGTTATTCAAAGTTAATGAGTTGCATTGAAAAAACTTTAAACTTGAAACTTTACAGATAGACAAAAGAGATTTTCGTTCGATTGAGTGAATCAAATAATTCAATTAGTGTATTTGTCTTAGCGCCGACCCTGGCTCTTGATTAGGGTAGAGCGAGATTGTCTTTCAGCGCTCTTTGGTCACGTAAATTGTACTTCGGTTTTATGTTAAATAAATAATAAGTCCCCAATTTTCAAAAAATGAAGGTTCGCCATAATTTTGCTAATCTCAAAGGGATCCGTGGCCTAGACAGTTTAGGAAACACTGCTCTAATTATCAGGAAATATAACGACAAGCATATTATACGTGAGCCCATGGCGGGCTTTAGAAAAGTAATGACGAAAATGAGAACATTTCTGTGATCCCGTGGAAGTAATCAAGGGTTAACGCTTTCAACGGTTGCGGCTGCGTGCAATTAGTACAAACATGATACGCCATTCACAAACGTGGCATGTAAAGTTCAAAAGTATCCCATTTAATTACAAGGGTCTAACTAACCGTCAATTTTATCCTTTCACTGTACAACTATTGGTCAAGCAGGACTGTTAGAAAACCGCAAAAAATATCTAGGCTAGAACTTAAGTGCAAACAAACGAAGCAGTATTGAAATAGCATTTAAGCAAACATACTTCACAGATGTTATTGGATAAAAAATCTATATTTCTTTTATAATACTCGCCACGGTTTTAAAATGTTCTGAAGTTAGTCACAAACAGCGTCGCAAATGCATATTCTAGAGCCGTCCTGATTGTTTTGTGGAAAAAGAAGACTCCCACCACCTCCCAGTTACCGGCACGAACGTGCGCTCGTCGGTGATTGGTTATCGCTGGTTGTCTTGTCACTTGTCGCTTTCCTGCTATAAAGTGCAGTCCAGTACGCTATTGTTGTTGTTTCTTTGATTGTTAATTGATCAAGATGCTTAAGTAATACAGTTTTATATAGACAAGCACGAAAAATAATTTTTTGGATGACTTTATGCAAGGAATTAGACCTTTTCACAATACGAACATCGAAAATGGCGGCTTTCGTAGCCTGCGGAGTGTTGCGAAAATGGAGGTATGCAGGTGAGCGGGTGCGAAAGTACTTTACAAACCCTAGAGTTTCCAAGCCTCTTATTACAAATAAGATAATAGGAGGCTTGGAAACTCTAGGGTTTGTAAAGTACTTTCGCACCCGCTCACCTGCATACCTCCATTTTCGCAACACTCCGCAGGCTACGAGCCGCCATTTTCGATCGATGTTCTTTTTGTGAAAAATAGTATACGCGGCACGGGGCTGAAACCTCGCGAACGCATTTACTCGGTTTCGCCCCTTGCCACGTAATGTACTATTAGATAAAAGAAAAATTAAATATAATAATAAACCGCGAGTTTGTAGTTTTTCAACCAACTGTACCTGCGTAAGCCTCCATTTGCATCTAACTTCAGACCCTTTTAGTCCTCAAGGACTATAACTAACCTGAATATAAGCGAAATTCAAGATGTCACTTTTTTTCTTATGTCCGCTTCACGTGGAATGCCCCAACTGTGAAATCAGTTACCTTAAATTAACAAGAAAAGAAAATGTAATTGGTAATTTGAATCCTTACTGTAAAATATAAATAAGTCTATTTTTATCAACGTAACAATAGATGCTTAATTTTTCCACCCGTCTCTTCCACCAGATCGACCTTGCGCCTACATCACAATTTTAAATTAAATATATGTCTAACAAATTAAATAATATGTCATTTGTAATCAGACAGAAATATAAAAAAGTCGTGTTTATCTTTCTGAATGATCGTTTAATTAATTTTTAAAATTATTTTCATCCATTTAGTGAGAACAAACAATTAAACACAAATTATTGCTTTTAAATGTTTGATTATGTCTGTTAAAATAAAGGCGGTTTTAAACAAAGAGCTTTGTTGTGATCAAGCGATCGCTTTAAATTATGCCCAGTTCTGTTGACGATTTTCTGCAGTGTCCTTCAGAAAATTTACATAACGAGATTCTGAAATACAAAGATGGTGGGTGTGTTACGTGGCTTTCAAACTTTGTAACATGTGATGGGTCTTCGCCCGTAAATTTCAAAATGTTTTTTTCTCCCCCTTGCTTTCTTGTTTATGCATTCGTCAGAACTATTCCAAGCAGTATACAGGGTGTTTCAGATATTATACTAATTATAGTGTAAATATACTCATGATCTCAGTCCAGTACTAATAATTGGGTATTATCCCATTTCGGTGATGTGTGTATGTTATCTATGGACTCCAAAACGGCTGGACCGATTTTGATAAAATTCTCAGGCAATCTTTAGATTAGCCCAGTGGGTGATCCTGTGAAGTTTGATAGCGATCGGATCTACAGAATTATTTTTTTTGTTTTTTGACAATTTTGATTTTTCTTCGATTTTTGAACATTCACAATTAAAAGCGATTGAATTCGCGCAAATTCAATACACGTTGAGAATTTTATGACAATGATTCTCATTTTTAATATCCTGTATGTTACATTTACGCCTGGGCGAAGCCAGACTGGGCCGCTAGTTAGTTATAATTTAAATTTACGTCAGTACAAAAGGAAAATTAGCTACGCCGATGGTAAAAAAAGAAAACGCAGTATGTATGATTTTGCGAATTTATAGTTTGTGCTCTTTATATAGTTTTGATAAAATAAGCTATACAGTATTGTAAACGTTCGACAGTTTAGGTCATTAGCGAACACGAATTGTAGAGTTAGTATTTGATGCAAATTTTACGAGCATATTAAATCACCAGCCAACTTTTCAAGCGTCTGACAATACAGAAATTAGGTATTCTGAAAATAAAACTTTCAGGAAAACACGATAGTGAGAGAGCCGAACAAATACACTTCGATCGAAAGCGCGGATGCAAAGTACATGAATAATCCAATAATCTCGTATAGAGAAAATTCACGTCAACAAATGGATATGTCGGCTGAGAGCTAGCATTTTTAATGTTTGCAGAAAAAGAACATTTGTGCCGCGTTCCAAACATGGTGACAATTCGTCCTTGTTGACAGCCACTGGTCTGTTATGTATATTACAAACCCTTAACCGTAATCTATATATATTGAACGAATGCTAACAACGGATTCATTATTTTCTTATATCTTTTACATACGCTGTTAGCCTAGGTCGGTTAGCGCGACCTAGGGGTGGAATAATACAAAATCGACATTCTAACTCATTTTTAGGGTTACGTGTCTCAAAAGGAAAAAACGGAACCCTTATAGCAGTGGGTCGCGACCCCCAGGGGGGTCGCAAAGCCTTACTCGGGGGGTCGCGGGTAAAAGAAAACGGTAATTGTTTGTAGATTTTACACTACAATAGAAAAAACCCCGCGACCAAATTACTACTTGCAGAGCTCTCGCAACTTCCTTGCGAAGTACACTGGGTTTTTCGATCACTATAGGTCGAACAGTAAGAAAAATAACTACAAACTGATATAGTTTTATTATGGCTCTAGGTCTAGGGGGTCGCCGCAATTTTTATTAACGTGTAAAGGGGTCGCGTGCACAAGAAGGTTGAAAAACACTGCCTTAAAGCCAATTCAGACTAGCCGTTCTCGGTTACGATTCACCGGTCCGGTTGGAAGCTCGACCAATCAGGGCGCAGTCGTTCCCGATTGCGATTCGGTTCGAGCGTTTAGGTTCAGCTCTAATTTCAACCGGACCGTTCGCAACCGTAACCAATGAGAACGCTTGCTGGAGTCACGTGACTAGCCAGCTGTTTTTGTTGACGTTTAACTACACATCAAACGTCAAATCATATTTCGAAATTGCGCATGCGCACCGAGAATAATCGCAGAACCGAATCGGGATAGTGTGAGCAGCCTATTATAGGATGACTCACGTGTCTGTCCGTCCGTCTGTCATAGTCAATTTGCTCCGAAACTACTGGACCGATTGAGTTGAAATTTGGTGCACATAATATGTAAGTTGGTGACACAAAACCGGACGCGTAACGTAAATAAATGAATTTTAAACATGGGGGCCACTTTTGGGGGGTAAATTAGGAAGTTAAAAAGAAAGTTTCGCAAACTATATCGTGTGACATATCAAATAAAAGGGCTTGTAGTAAGGGTCTTAGATATATTTTTTGTAATTTTAAAATAAATAGTTTTTGAGATTATTTAAGAAAATAGATAAATTGACTATTCTCTCCTTACCTCCGAAAACTACTGAGCCTAAAATTTTGAAAAAAATAGGGGCCATAGGGCGTCACCCATAGTTTACAGGAAAACCTAAACGAAAATCCTAAGTCTTAAAGTACTCATGGAAAACGGAATAATACAGAACCCTCTTTTCGCAAGTTCGACTCGCCTTTGACCGGTTTTTCAAATCGCAATCGAACTCGAAACCCGAACGTTAATTTGTCTCAGTTTCAATCCGTGCTTAAGATGTGTCGTTCTAGATGACTGCGGTCTTGATTTTGAATTTCGTTATGCATTGCTTTTTTGTCCTTGTTATAGCTGATGTGCCGCTTTCATATTAAATCTCGCTTTTAATTACGGAACATTTAATAACATGCACACCAAAACAAAAGCTACAATAACACGGCAGCTTTGTGTTTTGAACATTCGGAGCGTTATTTATGAACCTAGATAAATATGTGGACAACATTTGGATTTGTGTAATTAATGTGCTGCGACATAATAATTAACATCGAGCGGCACACACTGTTGACGTGTTAAAACGCGATGTTTTTAAATTATTGTTATTTGATGTACGTGTCGATTGCACACATAAAAAAAATGGGCACGCGTAGTCTTTTGGCGCATGTGGATAAAATTATATGTGTTTTTTTTGGCACTCTTTGGTTTGATTCCAACAAATCCGACTAAGCGGAGTTCCGGAATTCCGTTTTTTTTAAATATATTAATTCCAGAATTAAAGAAATTAATATCGGAATTCCGCTACTAATGAAATGTTTTTAATTGATTCCAGAATTCCGATATTAATTTCTTTAATTCTAGAATTGTTGTATTTAAAAAAAAGATCGGAACTCCGAAACTTCGCTTGGTCAGATTTGTTGGAATCAAACCAAGGAGGGCAAATAAAAAAATATTTGATTTTATTATTGCTCAATTTTCGGATAAAAAAGTGAACCTTATTAGACTTTATACCATTGCTCGGTGATTTATATGGAATCAAGATTTTTATGTTTCTTTGTAAATTTTTAACTCAAAGTTAAACATTTTCGGTGTCAATAAATATATTTCGTTTTTAAAAAAGGCAATATAGAGCATCTCTCGAGAATGGTTAAGGCGTGTGAAACATTACTCTTAAAAGATATCCCATAATAACTACACGATGCTGCAGCGGGTTCGTTATAATAATGTCTGAACCCAAGCGCTTTAAATATTTTGGTTAACAGAATTTTAGAGGATTATAGATTAGAGACGCTCAGGTGGTTTGCATCCCACAGTAAAAATAAAAGACAATTTCGAAATAAAAATGCTGTTGAAATGATAAAAAAAAATAATACTAGCGTATTAAATGATTTTAAACAATTCCTTTCTGAACACTTTTCGCTTACTTAAACAAACGAAGGCTTATTTGAATAAACGCACCGATGATTCAAATGTTTCAATTGTTAAATAAAAAAGAAAATATTTTTCTTTCGTGTATTTTTGTACGCCATTTTCAACTGTCGATTTGAAATTCTAATATTTTCCATGGCATACGTTTCGTATTATTATAAGAACCTATACTTTTATTTTGCTAGATATAGGTTTGTTTGATATTTCCATAATATACTGACAATAATAATTCGGGTCGCAGTGCCAAAACCCTGCCGACAATATAGTGTGTTTGCTAATACAGGCAGTGTGGTTTTATTATGTGAACTTAAGTTTATTTTTGAGCAAAAAATTTTAACTCCTTAATACACTCCTTAAAATACAATAATTTTCTTAATTGTAATGTTATTACCAATCGAACATTTACACTAAATTAAATACACCCTTCAGTAAATAAATCTTCTTTGATTTTTATTGAAAATAAAAAATATGTATTTTCATTTAAAGTATCCATTCGTAAAGAGCGGCAATTTGTCTTATAGTCCAGCGCGACTTAACCGCTGTCTTTAGTTATTTCTGTAAAAATTAACTGAGTTTTTAACCGAATCCAGCTCAAAACCCAGTATTCCTGCTGTGCCGAACTGACAGTTGGTAGTCTACTTCTACACGGCGGCGTAATTTCAAAAAAAGGTCAATGTGATTATTTTTCTGTTTACATTATTTTACGCTGTTAAATCTATGGAACTTTTATTGTAAATGTCTGAATGTCGATTCGGCTTATCGCCAATTTCGCGACAAAGATAGCTAGTGGACTTCATAAACTTGGATCGATATTCTGCCGGTCTACGGATAAGTATAAAGTGGGTACATTTTTCCAAAAATGGTGCCAAATTGTTCAGGAGCAAGGGCGTCGCCAAGGGGGGCAGGGGGGCAGTTGCCCCCCCCCCAGAGATCAAATGTAGCTAGCCGCAAAGCGACCAAAGTGCGAGCAATTGACTTCCTTACCTATTAATAAATTCCGCATCGCATGACAAAACGTAAATAAATTCACATAGCTATAATAAATAAAAACCCGGGTCGCAGTGCCAAAACCCTGCCGGCAAAATAAAAAATTTGACTCCTTAATACACCCCTTAAAATAACATGGTTTTTCTTAATTGCAATATTATTCTCAATCGAACCTCTATACCAAGTTATATACACCTTTCAGTAAATAATTCACTATCTGCAATCTAGTCATTCGTAAATTTTTTAAATCCGGTCCTGTAGGGCCGATTTTATTAAAATTTTGGGGGCACTTTTTAATTGCTACTAAAGGGTTAAATTTCAATTTTGAAACGATTCTGAGATTTTTTTCTTTATTTTGGGACCCAAAAACTTTTTTCAACCCCTAAAAGCTACCCTTAAATTGATCCGATTCGGCACATTTTAAATAGGCTTCGTGCGGTGATGGATTCCAATATGTGTGCCAAATTTCGTTAAAATGAATTAACTCCTTCGAAAGTTATAGCCCGCACACATATATATATACCTATATATATATATATATAAATATATATATATAAATAAATATATATATATATATATATATATATATATATATATATATATATATATATATATATACATACATATATATATAAACATTTTTAAAAATGGTGCCAAAGTGTTTAGGAGGTTATGAAACGTCGCGAAATTTTGGTCCGACCCCTAGGTCCCGCCATCCGACCGACGCCAATAGTGTATGTTGCCATATGGCAAATACACTAAAAACCTAAATAATTTTAATGATAAAGTGGTTGAAAGTTTTGCAAAAAATCCCCGCAGGTTATGTTTTAATTAAATATTATTTTCGTTAAAATAAATAATTATTACTGTGTTTAAAAGTTTGATTTAGTTATTGTGCTGTCGAGGGCTTGTGAAGTTTTATACATTGATATTAGAACCGTTCTTATTACAATCGTCATCGAGGCAAAGACTTCCAAAGTGTAACGCTTCATGCTCTCGGCGTTCATATTTTTTATCCTCCATAATATTGCCCCATTGCCCCCCCCCCTAGTCATAAGCTGGCGACGCCCTTGTTCAGGAGGCTATGAATGATGAATGGTCGAGAAATTTTGGTTCTACCCCTAGGTCTCGCTGTTCGACCGACGCCAATAGTGTATGTGTCATATGGCAAACACACTAACACTAAAAAATATGTACCCCGTCCATGTAGTATAAATTTGTAACCGCAGTTCCTTGTTAACTTCTGTATTTTTTTATTCTCTTATATAAAATTTAACGTCCTCGCCGAATTAAATACACTCTTCAGTAAATAAGTCACTATCTACAAATTAGTGTTTTCAAAAACAATTGTAAGTTCGGTCCTGTTGGGCCGATTTTATTAAAATTTTAGGAACACTTTTTAATTGTTACTATAGGGTTAAATTTCAATTTTGAAACGATTCGGAGAATTTTTTCCATATTTTTTAGTTTCATAAAAGCGTGTTCTTTTAGTTTTCTCAAACTCTAATTTTATTTATTATTTATTTATAACAACCGCCGTGCTATAAACATTCCGAGTCTTTTCCGTCGCTCTTTTGCGAACGTGAACTGTGAAATAAAAAAGTTTTTGCTGTAAAATATATAGTATTTTGTGGTATTTAAAGTTGATTGATCGATGTACCTACTACGCAGTCTTACATTATTCCTTCAGGAACGTCGCGGTGCGGAATATCTGACGTCGTTTTTGACATACGAGACGTCGTCACATAAAACCCAATTTCAAAAACGCATAGTTCAAGTGACAGTCCTACATATAAAAATGTTTTCTAAAGAATTTTCGATGTATAGAAACCTTAAAATCATCTATTATAAAACACAATTTTTATTTTATTTTTTATTCGGCCTTCTGTATTCTTTGAGCGTTTAGTTTAAAATCAGCGCATTCAAATTTCACACATTTTATTAGACAGAAAAAAATACGACTTTGTAAAGCACAACCTCTTTAATTCGAACAGATATGTGTAACAGATTATTCGAATTATCAAAAAAGTTTCAAAAAAAAATAATTACAAGTTTGAATTAGTGTAAAGTCCTAATAACCCTAGCGGCCCAGTCCGGCTTCGCCCGGGTGTAAATGTATATAGAATGTAAAAGATAAGAATCATTATCATAAAATTCTCAACGTGTATTGAATTTGCGCGAATTCAATCGCTTTTAATTGTGAATGTTCAAAAATCTAAAAAAAATCTAAATTGCCGAAAAACAAAAAACAAAATTCTGTTGATTCGATCGCTACCAAACTTCACAAGATCAGCCGCTGGGTTAATCTGAAGATTGCGTGAAAATTTCGTTAAAATCGGTCCAACCGTTTTGGAGTCCATAGGGAACAATACACACATTGATTTTTATATATATAAATATAAATTGTAGGAACTTTACAACAAAGGATCATATATAATTAAGTATATATTTCATTTCCTAGATTTATTCCTCCTACGATGGTCCTTTATCACGAAAGTTAAATAAATAAGACAATTCTTATTTTAGTGGTTTTACAGTCCTCAATTTAATATAATATTACTTTCGCTGCGTACTGTAGATAATTTTAATTTTAGCTAACGTTTGAGAGCCACTTTTCTTCTTTTTGTTCATTTTTATCCTGCGTCTTTTTATTCTGTCTACGCACGTGCCTATATTAGGAAAGGATGAATAAATTTAAAGAAACGTAATCTTATTTGAGATTTTCATATATATTTTAAATCATTTTAGTAAAAAAAATGGGTAAATCATCTACTGAATTGGAAATTTATTATTTCCTAAATGACCTTTCCATTGTTCACCTATCAAAAATTCCTTAATTCTCAAAGTTAACACAGTACAAAGGTCAGTCAGCGAAAGCGCGAGAATGACGTCATATTTTTATCATCTTATGACAATACAAAAATGTCATTTATATTTAACTAGAACTACGTAAATCTCTTACCTTAAATATTAATTTTATTGCAAATAATCAAATATTCCGTTTTTCGATTTTTTTGACGTTTGTTAAATACTGCCATTAAACAGCCGTTGTCACGTAATCTTGACAGGCCCGCCGGATGCCATCATCCTCCCACTACTATCCAACGGAACGAGGCAACCTCTGTAATCTGCTAACATAGTTCCAAGGTTCTAAACACGAGAACCGGTAAAAGTACCAATTGGGTTTTCAATTCAAAATTCTTTGGTGTCAGGTATAAAGGATTGAAGTCGAAAAATCTAGTTTTTTAACCGTTAATACCAAACGAAAGAAAATACAATTTAGACAAAGTCCAGTAAAAAATGAAATTTAATAATTTTTTTACTTATGTCCCTTATACCCGACACCAAAGAATTAAACCAATGAGAAAATTGTAACCGCCATATTGAATTTTTAATACGTAAACTCGAGTTAAAGTGTATTGTCATCGGAACTACATGTGTATGCAAAATTTCAACGCAATCGGATAGCAAGATTTGTGACCGACAGACAGACAAAGGAAATTATTAAATAAGAACTTTTGAAAAAACGTGTGGCACACACGACCGAAATGAAACTTCTTAGGTATTAATAATATAAACTTATTTTTGCAATTTTTTCTTAGTTTTTATTTTTCGTTGTGCATGAGCTCAGCTATTGGGCATCTATAATCTGCAATCTATCTATTTCGTTCGTGTATTTAAAATTAAGTTTTGGCAGTAGATAACAATAAGTCGTTGTTAATATTGCGTTTCTATGACTTCGTTTTAGAAATTTTGTTCGGTTTATACATAGATTAGATAGTTTTATAGATAGGCGACTTGACTTCAAGGTCAAATTTTACATTTTAGTTCTGTCCCAGGTCACCACTGCAAGTGGCGCTGCTGATGCTATTTTACCGGTACCGCGAAATTCAAATTAATTTCTGTAGATTTTATAGGATAATGTTTATAGGGAGGTATAGGAAGATTGAAAAAGTGAGTTTTTTTGAAAACTTTAGTTTATTTATAGTAATTTCTTAATTCTATGTACAGTTCTATTTCTAATAGAGTATTTTTTAAATCTAGTTTTTTTAATATTATCGTTAGCAAATCTTACATCTAATTCTCCTAATATATTATTTACATTACTTACATAAGTCCTTATGTAAAAATAAAAAAAAATAATATAAAAAATTGTGTAAATTGTCTTTTACACAAGTAAAATTGATTGGATGTCGGTCTACGTACTTGCAAAGTTGTGCACTGAGTACCTGGTCGTATTAAGGCTTCTATCATAGATAATCATAAATAATCATAAACGCATAGAAGTTCTATGCGTTTATGATTATCTCCTGTACCTACTCAAGTCGATTTTTCTGGCGGTTTTTAGCATGCCTCTGATGACTTTGTAATAATGGCGAGCCTTTGGTGATAAATCGACTATCCTTTTGGAGTCGCTTCCTTTCGAACTTTCTTCTAAAACCTAAATAAAAGAACGAACAACTTAGATAATCGATGGCTTGAAAGATAATCACATTTATTGTCTATATTTGATTGTTATATTTGTTTCAATATTCTCAATAACTCATTTAAGATTTATCTCATTTGCAAAATTAAAAAATTGCTATAATTTAAACTTTGTGGAGCTTATAATATAGTAGCTAAACAGTATGAATTTACTGGAATTTACGAAATACATTGAAAATGATTTTAGATCACAAGTGGAACTTACCTCGTGATTGCTTAGGACATGTAAAATAATCGTACTTTGAGATTTTTCACAGTTCGTCACAATAACGACCCATTCTTATATAAAATATTATTTTATAAATGATAAAACAATTTTTGAATGACAGTTTGTGAACTCTAGATTGATTACAATTTAAAATATAAACGTTTCCATGGTTGCAAAAAATGAAAATCGCTCGAAGCGCCTTGCCGTGACCTGGGAACGATTTAAAATACAAATTCTAATAGAAATATACTGAGTGAACACAGCCTGGGTTTATAGCATTAATTATGAAAAAAAAGTTATTTATTTTTATAAACTTTTCTCCCTGTATTTGTATTAGGAAGCGAAGTGAAAATTTTGCGAAAATATTCAAACTGCACCACCCTGTATACAGGGTGTTAAAAAACATTAACAATTTTGTATCGTAATAAAATCGGTGTTAAAAATTGTTAACCAGAATTTAAAACGTTTTCGCGATGCACGCGGTCATAAAAATAATGATCCAATAAACAGAGGGCTGATTTTAAAAATCATAAATAGCGACGCCGTCGAGTTTACAAAGTGACAAGTTTATTATTCGCGTGTAGGTCGGATTTAAAACCCAAACTGGAGCGAAATAGAAATTAGATACACTGGTTACCTCGTTAATGACTTATGTCAGCTGAAGACCGTTCAGAATTTTTATCAGTTTACCAACTGACAGGTCCCATGGATGACGCCATCTCCTCACTAATATCCAACGGAACGGGGCAACCTCTGTAACTAATAAAAACCCGGGTCGCAGTGCCAAAACCCTGCCGACAATATAATAGTGTATTTGCTAATAAAGGCAGTGTGGCTTTATTATGCGAACTTAACTTGGTTTTTGGGCAAAATAAAAAATTTGACTCCTTAATACACCCCTTAAAATAACATTTTTTTTCTTAATTGCAATATTATTATCAATCGAGCTTCTATACCAAGTTATATACACCTTTCAGTAAATAATTCACTATCTGCAAACTAGTGTTTTCGTAAAATTTTTAAATCCGGTCCTGTAAGGTCGATTTTATTAAAATTTTAAGGACACATTTTAATTACTGCCAGAGGGTTAAATTTCAATTTTGAAACGATTCGGAGAATTTTTTCGGTATTTTAGGGCCCAAAAACATTTTTCAACCCCTAAAAACTACCCTTAAAATATCCCGATTCGGCCCATTTTAAATAGGCTTCTTGCGGCGATGGATTCCAACACGTGGACCAAATTTAGTTGAAATCAATTAACTCTTTCGAAAGTTATTGCCCGCACACATATATATATATATATATATATATATATATATATATATATATATATAAATATATATATACATATATATATAAACATTTTTAAAAATGGTGCCAAAGTGTTTAGGAGTTTATGAAACGTCGAGAAATTTTGGTCCGACCCCTAGGTCCCGCCATCCGACCGACGCCAATAGTGTATGTTGCCATATGGCAAATACACTAATAAGCTTGGAGGACACGCAAAAATTGCTAAGGTGATCCACGACGTGACGCAAAAATAATCTGTAACAATAAACTATCATAATATTGTACGTATAGAAATTTGGAAAATTTAATAGTATAAGTTATAATTTTATTTTATAGAAAAACAATTCCAAAACATAAATTTGTATAACAAAATTTATTTATAAGCGCTTTCGACCTAAGTCATCATCAGATGTTTGTACCTGATGATGACTTAGGTCGAAAGCGCTTATAAATAAATTTTGTTATACAAATTTGTTTTGAAACTGTTTTTCTATAAAATAAAAGTATATCTTATACAATAAACTATAATACTATAATGTAAGTTTCGTGTCTCAGCTTCAACATTTTTGAGACTATTGAAACTCATTTGTGTGCTGGACGCAGTCACTATTTTGTTTTGTATTAAGAGTATAAAGCCGGTTTATAAATCTGGCGCCAGTTTATTCAGAGCTTGCGATGTTATATCAAATTTTTGTTTCCCGCAAAATAGACAATTGAACAATTTCCAGTTGAGACGTGAGATAGTTTTATATCCGTTCGATGCGTTGAAAAAATTATAAATCTGGTTTTTGCGATCACGTCTTATTTCTTAACCGACTTCAAAAAAATAATTCGGCGCGTTTTTTATATTATTCGATTCTATTTATAAAATGTATTTGGCACCTTTAAGAAAGCCATTTTTTACATTTTTATTATTTGTAACATATGTAGAATGTATATTCGAATCAGTTTTTAAAAGCTTTTAAAAAAATTTCGTACAAAAAGCTTGTTCATCGGTGGTTCAAAACTTTTTCTTCTTGTTTTTAACTTAAAGCTTCTGATAATATTTTTAAAGCAGATAATACTATAAAAGTTAATATAAATAGAGCCATCGAGTAAAGTTTAGTAGGAAAAGTGACAATATGAATCTTATAAGACTTCAAACAGCTTCAGTGTGTTGTGACTTTTGAAACTTGTGGGATATAAATACGAAAAAACTTTGTCTTACAAGTACAGATCCGTTCGCTGGAAATAGCTGTCAAGCATGTTAAACATGTCAGGTCATTCGTTCGGAAAAAAAGAGGGAAACGACCGACTAAAAAAGTAAATATAAATTTAATGTAGGTTAAGTGCAATCAGTGGTCCTTTCTATGTCATGTTATTTTAAGGAGATTGGAAATTTGAACAGTTTATATCGGTATCAACCAATTTCTTTCTGTCTTTCTAAATAATAATAATGCGTTTAACATCCGTTTGTTGTCATTTTCGTTGCGTGCGGTGTGCGAAACTTCTGTATCAGAGAAAATTTTACCCTCAAAGAAGTATGACTTCAAAAAAAAAAAATAGAAAACTCGCAAGAAAACGAAATTACAGAAAGAAGTTACTGTTACAAAAAAAAGAAACGTATTGATCAAAGAAAAGTTAATTAACTTCGTGTTAAAGTCACTCGTAAATTTTCATCTGCTCGAGTGCAGCTGTTATAACGATTTATCAGTCGGTATTGCAGAGAATTAATGAGTCGATAACAATGATAGTTTGTTTAAAAATGTATGTATAGTAGATCTTCGGTTGTCTGTCAAGTGATGGATATTAAAACATAGATGGATAATATTAGAAGTGCTAATAGCATTGCTACTATAATACTCGCCACGGTTCTAAAAGATTCTGAAGTTAGTTACAAGCAGCGTCGCAAATGCATATTTAAGAGCCGTCCTGGTTGTTTTGTGTGAAAGGAAGACTCCCACCAACTCCCAGTTACCGGCACAGAACGTGAGTTCGTCGGTGATTGGTTATCGCTGGTTGTTGTCACTTGTCTCTTTCCTGCTATAAAGTAGTCCGGTACGCTATTGTTAAGTTGTTTCTTTGATTGTTAATTGATCAAGATGCCTAATACAGTTTTGCATAGACAAACACGAAAAATAATTTTTTGGACGACTTTATGCAAGGAATTATACTTAAGAATAAAGAAAAATTAAAAAATTAAATATAATAATATAGTGCGAGTTTGTAGTTTTTCAACCGACTGTACTTGCGCAAATCTCCATTTGCATCTAACTTCAGGACTTTCTAGAACCGTGGCGCGTATTATACTAACCTATTAGGGCAAAAACATGTTTTTTGAATTTTTTTTAGTACCAAGCCAAACTTTGTGAAACTAATAGAAATAATAATAAAATGAATTTTGCGACCACAGTTTGAAATTTCCCGAGAGCTTCTTATTAAGCGGTATTTGTATAGTTTTAACTAGCAACGATCTGTGAATTTTGCAGCTTTAAACTACCCCAAACTGTTGATTACATTATAATGCACATATATAAACTTTTAACTTATGCAAATTACTCACAATGGCATTAAAATGAACATTGTTATTTATGAATATGCAGACTACCATGACACAAAGTTGGCGAATTAGATATGATTTACGTCCTACTATATCCATTAAACGGTACGCTGAATTTGTTTCCTGTTTTGTTTTTGAATTCGCCTCGACTCAGGTGCATTACCTCCGCGGTGACTCACCGATTCTATGTTTAAAAGATCGCGCACACTTGTCAAGCATGGACCGGCATAGCACGGAGCAGAAAAGGTACCGATCAGCGTTGCCAGACGTCTCAATTTTGGCGAGTTGTCGGGGGTTACTCGATGGCGCGAGAGAGGGGGTGAGGGACTATTTTGGCTCTTTGTTGTCATGCAAATTTAATTTGAAACTCAAATAAAAGGATAACTATTTAAAAATTACTGATTATATACTTTTTTTAAGTATGTCTTGCTTTCGACGAAAGAATCCCGCTTTTTTTACTCAAAATGTTTCAAAATCTCGCTTTGTCCGAAAAAAAATGTGGCAACGCTGGTACTGATGTTATTTAACGGAGTAGCGCACACTGGACCAGCACCTACAACCGGCAGCCAGCAACAACTGTCAGTCGGACAGTCGGTCGGCTACAATAATTTCTCTCTGACCTTGTTGACCCGATCGAGTGCGTTTAGTGATTCTTTGCTGGTCCTGTGTGCGACATCGTGCAGGCTGCAAGTTTGTGATGTGCCAGTTCATGTTTACAAGTGTGCGCGGTATTTTAATCGGGAAGCAGCGGCGTGATTTTTAATTTATTATTGAAAACTGAATTGTATCCAGTCTCGACAATCGTTTTGTATAGTTTTGTTTTTCATTTCACTAGCTGCTTTACTGTTAGAAACAAATTGCGACTATAAATTTAACGCATCACCAAATAAACAGACAAACACACGTTGAGAATTTCAATTTATTTAATGACGACTTTTATTTAAAATTAAATAAGTTTTATAAAAAAAACACTGTAAATTATAACTTAAAACAATGATAAAAACGTGCTAATTTTTTTTGTAAAGCTAAGAAAAATAAAAGAAAAAATAAAAACCCGGGTCGCAGTGCCAAAACCCTGCCGACAATATAGTGTATTTGCTTGTATATAGGGCCGTGTGGTTTATACTTTTATTATGTGAAATTAAGTTTGTTTTTGGGCAAAATAAAAAATTTAACCCCTTAATACACCCCTTAAATTAACATCTTTTTTTTAATTGTAATATTATTATCAATCTAACGTCTACACCGAATTAAAGACACCCTTCAATAAATAAGTCACTATCTGCAAATTAGTGTTTTCAAAAAATTTGAATAACGGTCCTGTCGGGCCGATTTTATTTAAATTTTAGGGACACTTTTTAATTACTACTAAAGGGTTAAATGTCAATTTTGAAACGATTCTGAGAATTTGTTCGGTATTTTGGGGCCCAAAAACATTTTTCAACCCGTAAAAACTACCCTTAAAATGCCCCGATTACGCCAATTTTAAATAGGCTTCTTGCGGTGATGGATTTCAACACGTGGGCCAAATTTCGTTAAAATCAATTAACTCTTTCGAAAGTTATTGCCCGCACATATATATATACGTATATATATATATATATATATATATATATATATATATATATATATATATATATATATATATATATGTACATATAATATATATATATAAACATTTTCAAAAATGGTGCCAGTGTTTAGGAGGTTATGAAATGTCGAGAAATTTTGGTCCGACCCCTAGGTCCCGCCATCCGACCAACGCCAATAGTGTATGTTGCCATATGGCAAATACACTAATAAAAGAAAAAATAAGAATATATTTTTTGGTACAACGGTTATGAACACTTTTTTATAGACATTTATATAACACTTAGATATAATATATAGACGCTGATGAGTTTAGATGTTGAGCGTCTAAAATCTACAATCAAACAATTAGATATAATACACGAATATAATATACAGCCGGTTTTTTTAGTGTGAGGAACTAGAGGGAAATTTGACAATTTAAGTTGTCGTATTTAATTAAAATTAATTTTGAATTTGATGTTCTTTATTTTACAGAAAAAGAAGAATATTATGTTGAAATCAAATATAAAACAATGTTTTGAGAGCGATTTTCCATTTGTCGTATTATTATATTAAATTTTGAATTTTTATATGTCAAGTTATTGTGTCATTTTTGACAGATGTATTTTTTTTTAAAACCACTAAAGTCTAACTTGCAACACAATTTCAAAGTCAAGTTGGTTTTCAAAAAATCCTCAATTAAAACAAAGTAATCGCAGATCTGACCCCTCACACTAAAAAAAACACCTGCTATAGATTTATTACTTATTTTAAATTACTCGCTCACTCACAATAAATTCTCTTTTGAAATAATTAAAAATTAATTCCAAAATAAAACATGTAATAGAAATTGCATAACCGATAAGGAGTATAAAAAATCCCCCTTGTAGATGATTTATAGTCAACATAGTTAATCCTTTTTTATCAGACGATGAATGAAATTGATTTTTTCCAATATTCATTTGCCATTTGACCGGTAAGCCGCTTGCTTGTATCCAGAGTACCACGTCATTAATTATATTTTTTAACGGATGATTCTTTTGGATCAGCAAAATATGATAGAACGAAAGCAGTGGCTCCTTAAAAGCGTAAATCCTCGGACTAGACGTGACGTTGTCATAAGTTAGCGCCAAAAATAGCGACATCATTGCCTGAGGAACAATTGTTGCACATTTACGGTTTTCAGCTATATAAACGGCTATTTCTTTAAACGTTTTCCTTGTTGATTTAACGCGCGGAATTAATCTTTTGTCGCCGAACTCATCAAAAACTACAAACCATCCATTGGTCAAAAGTATTTCCAATTTGGAGTCGACCAGTTCTTCGCTGTTGGAGACTTGATTCTCGTAAAGTGGCAGTGTTAAATAACTCGTATAGATTCCTTCAAAGGCAAGACTTATGTGCCATCCGTAGAGAAGATAAAGAAGAAGATATACATTCAAGAGAGTTGTTTCTGCTTGTGCCATTCCATCGCCTACGAGTGACGAGTAGCTATTTAGCAAACACGCGGAGAACTGGCGATAATGCTTTTCGGCTTTAACCCTTCCAATAATCCAAGACACCAAAGCATTGATCAAAATCAGTATTAGAACCGTTAACCAGACGGACAAATTGAACGTTGAAATTAAAGTTTTCCAGTGAGGTAATTGTTTTGCGAAAGGAACTATCCAGTTCATGGAATTATAAAACAGATAGGTCGAGTAGTAGAACGGGTAGGTATCGAACGGCGGATGCGATGCACATAAATAATCAAAACCGACCATTTCTTTTTCAAGTTGGTTTAAAGTTCCATTCTCGAGGCATTCCTTAAGATGTTTGGTTCCATCAAGTAGCGTCGCGTTAAGATTTAACGCGGCCGTTAACGTATTAAGAAACTGAACAAGTAAGCCTGATGACTTGTCTATTACGTAAGGTGGATTGCCGATTGGTGTTATGATAAAATGACAGTCGTTTAATCGAAGATTTTTCGATTTTAATGTTTCGAAATTCGTCGAATCGATCGCGTTTGTTGGCAGCTCGGTATTTATTTTTCCACAGTTGTTGACGATGTCTAATGGATTTTGATAAAATATTTTTATAGATTCGTTTGTATCGTTAATTGAAATAATCAATAGATTTGTCATGAACTGGTTCCATAAATTTTGATATGTCGATGTTAGATTTTCGGAAGTGTTTTCCAGTAAAACCAAAACTACTGGATTATTTAACGCGTGCTCTTTATTCATGTCAAATTCGTCGATATCAAACAAAATATATCCATCGGGATATTCATTCGATCTAGTTTCATATTTATTGATTTCACTTATCGAACGGGAAAAATTTAGTTTTGAGATAATATCATCGAACACATTGTATTTTTTATGAAATATTTTAACGAAATTTGCGTCTTTGAAAAAAATATTAATGATATTTGAGATCTTTGTTGACATTTTATTCATATTTGAATCATTAACATTTAAAACGTCCGCTTTGACGTAAAATAATGCCACAATAGTTATGAAGAAAAAACAATTGTTTGGTGATATGACTGTCATCTTACGATTGTTTTTTGTTTAATACTGATAGCATTTGTTCACTTCAAAACAATTGAAAGTAACGTTTTTTTTTGTTTACATTAAAAAACATTCTATTGGCTTTCATATAGGAAACCGTCGTTACCTTATAATTGTACATTATAATTATGGCCTCTCTATTCTTTATGTATTTTGGACGTAATATGTTTGAAAAAAAATGCTCTATAATCTATATAATAGATATGTATATATGTATTGAGCGTTCCAAAAAGGGATGAGAGACAATGCTAATGACTGTCCGACAGTTTTTTCTTTTTGTTCGTTGGAATCTACATTAGATATAGATTACGAACCAGAATAACAAATAATTAAAAACACTTGAAAATTCTTTAAATAATTATTAAATTATTTTTTGACGATCATTTCGGATAATAAGTCCATTCTCAGGAGTACAAAAACTTATACAGTCAAAGCCCTCTAAGTGCACGCTCTCTAAATGCACACGCTCTCTTACTGCACACGAACTCGCCCTCTAAGTGCACGTTCCCCAGCGCCCACTTCGAATAATCTGCGACCAATCACGTGCGACCGTAAGCGCGCTATTTTCAAACTTTCCATTTCCATCATATTCATAGAGTTTTAGAGATATTGTTTATAGCATCTGATTGAATAAAGATAGCTATAGGAGTTAGAAGAGTGGGGATGAAAAAGATCGTAGGGGAAGTGTGCACTTAAAGGATGGGCTCGGTTCCGAGCTGTGCACTTAGAGGGCTTTGACTGTACTATGTTTTGGTACTCCTGAGGATGGACTTATTGTCCGAAACGATCGTCGAGAAATAATTTAATAATTATTTGTAGAATTTTCAAGTGTTTTTAATTATTTGTTATTATTAATCATGTGCTACCATGTGCCGAGTGAAAAATCAGTGCAAATTAGATTATGAAACATTTTTTTACGGAAGATATCTTACATACATAGTGTATCCTACTTCTTTGTATAACAAACGCAATGGTTTCAAAAGTGTTAAAACCCTTTTTAAACTGGAGTATGATACCAAACAGACCTATTACCTATATCAAAACGACTGACAGCTGTCTTCGTCTGTAACATTATACTTTAAATCTTTAATTGTTGAAATGTCTGACTAATAATAATTGTTCTGAAGCAGCAAAATATCACGTTCTGACGTCACCGCGTTGGTCTGACATTTTCCGCTAAAAACCTCAGCGGTAGTGACTTTAACATCACCCGCTCATTAATTGAGACATTTTCGGAAGCTTCTTCAAAAATGAAAACATGTGAACGGTAATGGCGAGCATACATTTTTAAGAAGGCTCGTTTATGCAGCGTTGTTATCAAGAAACAAATTAGAGATCTAGAGAATTTCAATTGGCAATTTAATTTAATTGGTAGATATTTTGAAACAATGTCACGTTATGTTCGAGATTTTATTTTGTTTCTTTGCCATTCAATCATCTTTAATAACAAAATCTTCAAAGTATCAAAACAAAATCTAGTGATTTATTTCACCTTATGTAGGTTCAGGGGAACTGAACATCTTGTAAAAAAAAAAGAAATTATCCCTAAGTACTCCCGTGGGGTTCTTTGGCCACTCAGCTTGAACATTAGTGAAATATGCTATCCATTAACGAATAACGACGTTATTATTTGGCTTGTGATCGTTTCCGTAGAATATTTATTTTATAACTCATCTGTTAGCGTACTGACTTCTTGAAAGAACTTGAAAGGGTTCGAATCCCGCCTCTGTTCATGGATGTTTTGTGATGTCGATTTATTTGACCCAGCTTTGATATTTACTGGCCAAAATGCTGTATGGTGAAAACCAAATCCCCAAGTGATATTCTCTTGTATATGAGGGTAGATCAATAAGTACCCGTGTTTGACGACAGATGGAGTTGACGAGTGAAATTGACTTTACCATCGTGTACTGCAGACTTTTAAACGACTTCGTGCCGAGTTGTGGATAAATTCATAGGTTAGATTATTTTTGACAGCCAGTTGTATCATTCGTGCTTTGTATTTTTCGACAAAATGGAAAAAGAGCAATATCGATCCGTAATTCGTTTTTTAAAAAACATGCGAAGAAATGAAATGGAAGTTGGATGCTGTCTATGGGGACCCTTCACAATCTATGACTCCGGTGAGATACTCGTATTAAAAACGAATTACGGATCGATATTGCACTTTTTTCATTTTGTCGAAAAATACAAAACAGTTTGACAGTCTGCAGTACACGATGGTAAAGTCAATTTCACTCGTCAACGCCATCTGTCATCAAACACGGGTATCTATTGATCTAGCCTCGTGATTTATCTATAGGCAGACAGAAAAAAACCACATATTAATGTCGGATTAACAAAGAAGGGCTTGAAGGCCCGTCAGTGGAGTAAACATGTCGGATTACTGGGTCTATCAAATGTCAGATTATCGAGTTTGCACTGTACTACTGAAATTATGCAGCGTAACTAAAACCTCAAAAAGTAATTATGTATACAAATTTTAATGTGTGATATGATTTTGTCTAAATATATCTACGGAATGCAATAATTTGTATATAAATATTTTTACTTATAGCGTTAAACAGTTTTATGGAAATAAACTTAGTCAAATTTTCGTAATTTTGTGCCATAAATATGACACGGTATTTATTTTTTAAGCAAGATTTATTATCTGTCTTGTGGAGTTAATATTTTAAGACAGACCACATGTAATTTGAACGAAATACAGTCAAACCTGAGTGAGTGAGAACTGGATAAGCGAGAAAACTCTAAGTGAGAGTAATCAGGGTAGAGCGAGATTGTCTTTCAGCGCCCTTGCTTCACGTTTTCGGTTTTATGATAAACTAGCGGCCCAGTCCGGCTTCGCCCGGGTGTAAATGTAATATATAGGATATAAAAGATGAGAATCATTATCATTAAATTCTCAACGTGTATTGAATTTGCGCGAATTCAATCGCTTTTATTTGTGAATGTTCAAAAATCGAAGAAAACTCTTATTTCCCAAAAAGAAATTAAAAAAAAACTTGGAACGTGTCGCGGGACACGCGTTTGGAACGAAGTCCCTTTCATATAAGACGTTTTTCGTAACGCGTTTTATATAATCTAAAAACACCCGGTATAATCTAAAAACACCCGGTATCACCGTATACCAGTTTTTCGTGACATTTTTGTCTTACGGTATAGCCTATATGTTACTCAGGGTGAATGTAACTTTCTAATGGTGAAAGAATTTTTTAAATCGGCACAGTAGTTTTTGAGTAGCCTATGTTACTCAGGGTAAATGTAGCTTTCTAATGGTGAAAGAATTTTTTAAATCGGCACAGTAGTTTTTGAGTTTATTCATTACATACACACAAAAATACAAATCTTTCCAGAAGTATAATAAATAAAGCAACTTAATTTAATTTAAATTCAACAAGTGTTGATGTTTGCAATAATCGTTGATTTTTAAAAATTTGGAACTTATTATTTATCTACACTAATATTATAAAAAGTCCCAAATTTTTAAAAATCAACGATTATTGCAAACATCAACACTTGTTGAATTTAAATTAAATTAAGTTGCTTTAATTATTATACTTCTGCTACTTTAATATTAAGAAAGCTTCTACCGCTATTAAATTAGCGGTTTACCCGCGAATTCGTCCACGTGGTATAGACTGTATCCACAGATCTTTTATAGAAAATCCACCCCGCACCCCGTTTCGGGTAGATGTGTTTCAAAAGACAGTCGAACATGTATTTCTTTATTTTCTGAGAAGAGTATTTTTTCCCGTTTTTTGTTAAAGCAATTTCAGAAATAAAGACAGCGTATATTTTATCCCCTTAAGAAAAAGTTAGCCTATAATGTTAGGGTATTCTCTATATGGATACAAAATTTCATTTCAATCGGATGTATAGTTAATTAGTTATAACGGAACAAAGGTAAAAATCTCTATAGATATTAGTATAGATTAATATTTGGTGTTGATTCCAATCAAAATTTTATTTTGCGCTGGAAATTGTTTTTCGCAATTGAGTTTTTGTGCGCCCTTTGCCACCTGGCGCCTAGAGCGACCGCTCCTCTCGCTCTACCTCCGGGCCAAAATGGCTGAATTTTTTCGCCGGCCAGTGAGATGGTCAGCGAGTATATGCCCAACAGGTGTGCGTTGTATGATTTCTGACGCTTTAAATATCGCGTCGGCTGCGGAACTGCAGCGTTCCTCGCGAACGGAAGTTTAGTCAGCGACTGGTGATTGCGTCGCGACGATTCAGCTTCAGTACGCAGCCGTTAAAGACGCCACACGTTCACTCCGTAATGCACTTTCAGTTTAGTAATTCATGGCTCGGTGTTAGTGCGAACTGAACAACGACTCTTTTAGTCGACTGGCAAGTTCAAAGTTCGCGGATTTTCTTTGTTTAAATTGTTCGATTAAATTTTGAATTAGGTTTTGCATTCACAAGTCGAGCTCTCGTTTGCTTAACAAGGGATGTGTTTTTGGTTTTTTGAAAGCAATTGAAAACTTTTTTCTTCATATAAAACTTAATAAAAAGTGTTAGTTTGTTTACTTGACGTGTTCAGTTTTTAAAATCAGTTTTAAAAGTTTGCTCTACTTTTAATTTTTTTGGTCCTGTTTTGTTTAGAATTTTTTAATTGAAGTCACGTATACTATTGTAACTTAATCTTTTTTTTGAGGTTATTAAAATTTAAAATGCTTACCATTTGTCACTAAAAAATTGTACCGCATATATTTTTTAATTTTGTGTCGTAACAATTTTGATTGATAAAATTTAATTTTTTGAGATCGTTCGCCATTTTGAATAAGAAATCAACTAAATGGTCTACATCTGCAATTTCGTTTTCTTGCAAGTTTTTGGGTATTTTTTTTATATTTAGAGCTGAGAAATCGTGTTTCCGGAATTTTTGTCTTTGTCTGTGTGTATTGTCATCATTCGAAAACCGCTGAATCGATTTGTTTGCAATTGGACCAATAGTCAAACTTTTATTATGCAGTGCTTTTTTACCAGGTTATGTCCGGATGAAAATAAAATTCGCGTAACGAAGCTGCTACCAAAATCTAGTATTTATAGTAAGACACTAAAATGAACTTGTAAAGTTGAATATTTGCAGCTTTAATGAATGGTTTGAAAATAATTTTATTCGTAAATATCTACTTTAATAAAAACTGTAGAAAAATTTCTTGCCAAGAATTTTCGTAATAATATTTAAATGAAAAAATTAAAGAGCATTTAAAGTGATGTTTAAAACACGTTTCACTTCTTTCTGACTGAAAAAGAATTCTGCAGCAGAAGTTTAAAAGCTCACAGCTTTCGTTATGTAAGTTTTAATGAGTATCTATTTATATTATAAGTAGATGATATTAAAGTTTTAATATACTTTTAAAATTCAAGCTTATACGTGTATGTATAAAATCCTGTTAAGTAATAACTTATACCAGCCAAAGCTTTCACACATTCTTGTTTTTTTTTCTTTGCAATTAAAAAACAACAGTATTTCGAAAACATAACGTTTTATTTATTTGCTTTTTAGTGTAGTCAGTTCGTGATTCAATCTAGCGTTTTGAAAAACCAGCATTTTTTTCATTGGTAGTAAGTTTTCGGTACGAGGAGTTCCCCCATGTATCTCTGTAACCGTGGATCCCACGAAATAAAAATTCTCTACAACGCTTATTATTAACTTTTTGACGTAGCGTTAATAATAAAAAAGTTATTGAAAAATTGAACTTATTATTTTTAAATAAAACATTTTTAATATTAAAAATATCACCACATTTTTGTATCTTGTGATTATCTCGCAAAAATGTTGACCACATTTAAATTGGTTCACCCATTAAAGATCTCTAATACCAGGGAAAAAAATACTTATACACTTCTTTTCAAGATGACGCCCAAACGGGAGCACCCCTCGTCCTGAAAACTCATTTTTAAACTCACCATCGACCCCCCGACGAATCCACAAACAAAATATCGCTGTCTACCAAAAACGCAGAACAATTGTTTCACAAATGGCTTCGTTAGACAGTTTAAAATCTTTGTCTGACGAAGCCAGTGTATTACTAGCAAATTTCAAGATGTATATTCGTTTCTACTGCAAGTTGTAAATCAGTTCGTGTTTTGTTTGATAGTTTGTCGACAGTTTTTTGTTTACTTCGTGCGCTACAGTTTATAAACATAAATAAACAAAAGTGCAACTTCCGGAAGTAGTTCTGTTTTATATAAAACTCCATGAAGCTTAAAGAAAACTGTTTTACCAGCGTATGTAGTCGATTATACATCAGCTGCTGTATTGTATTGGTGGATAAAATCACATACTCTATCATTTTTTATTGTATTCCTTGTTGCAAAGTATCCAATAAAGTGACTAGGGAAAAAGATAAAAAATAACGTGCACCGCTTTTGTTTTATTAAAACACGTGATACCAACCGACTGAAAACTGAACATACGCCATTTTGTTTAACACCTACGTATGTCTTGTACGTATCGAAAAAATATGCTGTATTCGATAATAATTAAAAATATGAAAAATCCGGGTCGCAATATAGCGTGACTTTATTATATGAATTTGTATGTTTTTGGAGAAAATAAAAAATTTAACCCCTTAATACACCCCTTAATATAATATTGTTTATCTTAATTGCAATGTTATTATCAATCGAACATTTATAATAAATTAAATCCACCCTTCGTAAGTAATCCACTGCAAACTAGTGCTTTCATAAAATTTGTAAGTCCGGGTCTGTTGGACCGATTTTATTAAAATTTTAGGGGCACTTTTTAATTGGTCCTAAAGGGTTACATTTCAATTTTGAAATGATTCTGAGAGTGAATAATCCTTATACGTGAAATTAAGTTTATATGCGGCTTGCTCCGAATCTAATTAGAATAGCCTGGAATCACATTTACTTAATTCCATTAGCCACTGAATTTTACTTCTTCGGTTTCTTAAGTTCATTAAGTTCATTAGTACAGATTTACGCATTTGTTAAATGTTTGTTGACAGTCAGCTAATATCTGTTCGTGTAATGAGATTTGATTTGAGTTGGAAAATACTGCAATTTTCGAAAGAAAAAACGCAGATAATTTCTTTGAGCATATTGGAATGGTTGGCTGAACCATGATTAATAACGATATTTTTTATATTTAACTGACCCCCTCCTCCAAATTTTCGCTTGAATAACTTTATATTTGCGCAAATAAATTAATGTTATTTTTTTTCTTAGTTCTGTTTATTCAAATTTGAAAATTCTAGCTAGTTAGAATTATCTGTCACTTTGATATTTAGAGACAGGGATTGTAGATTATAGACGTTCAACATTTGAGGTCATCAACGTCTATTTGATATTTCCATAAAACGTAAATATACACCAGCTTATAAGTATTTTTAATAAATGTTTTACTTTGGCTTAAAATTTATTTAATAATTAATAAAGTTTCTCGAATAGTTTTGAAGAACATCTGTGCTTAAATTAGTAAATTGTTCATTCAGAAAACCTCATTTTGTGCGTATGGATTACTGTCTGTTTCAAAAATATAGAAACAAGTGTAAATTTTCTTTTTACTTTTTGGTTAGCAAAAAAAATCCCTCATACATAACAAGCATCAGAACTGACACAAAATTATAACAGGATATTTATTTCTATGAAAATTTTACACTTCAAGCGAAAATAGAGATTTGAATCCGGAACAAGCCCAACATATAAAATAGAATAGAGTAGATTTATTAGATATGAGATTAAAACATATTGAATTATAAAAATGATTTGTCGGGAAAAAGGACTTTTTCAGTAAGCAATAATTTGTTATTTATAGTTTGAAAAAGTCCCAAGAAAGAGACGAAACGTCGCTATAAATAACAAATAAGTGTTTACTTAAAAAGTCCTTTTTCCCGACAAATCATTTTTATATTAATTACCAAGGATAAAAAAGAAAAAACCTGGGTCGCAGTGCCAAAACCCTGCCAACAATATAGTGTATTTGCTAATACAGGCAGTGTGGCTTTATTATGCGAACTTAAGTTGGTTTTTGGGCAAAATAAAAAATTTTACTCCTTAATACACCCCTTAAAATAACATTTTTTTTTTAATTGCATTAATATTATCAATCGAACCTCTATACCAAATTGTATTCAACTTTCAGTAAATAATTCACTATCTGCAAACTAGTGTTTTCATAAAATTTGTACGTCCGGTCCTGTCGGGCCGATTTTATTAAAATTTTAGGGACACTTTTTAATTACTACTAAAAGGTTAAATGCCAATTTTGAAACGATTCTGAGAATTTTTTCGGTATTTTGGGGCCCAAAAACATTTTTCAACCCCTAAAAACTACCCTTAAAATGCCCCGATTACGCCCATTTTAAATAGGCTTCTTGCGGTGATGGATTTCAACACGCGGGCCAAATTTCGTTAAAATCAATTAACTCTTTCGAAAGTTATTGCCCGCACACACATATATATATATATATATATATATACGTATATATATAAATATATATATATATATATATATATATATACATATATATATAAACATTTTCAAAAATGGTGCCAAAGTGTTTAGGAGGTTATGAAACGTCGAGAAATTTTGGTCCGACCCCTAGGTCCCGCCATCCGACCGACGCCAATAGTGTATGTTGCCATATGGCAAATACACTAATAAAAAAGTCAACATTGAATTATGTCTGTCCGATTGTCCGTCTTTCCGCACGCTTTCCAGAAGGCTCCCATTGACCTAGGAGGCTCACACATTAAAATCCGTTGAAAAAGAAACATGTGTTTTTACATAATATGTTTTTGGAACACATTTTTAAGTGCGGTTCCAAAAACAACAGTGAATATGTCCAAGGAAATGATATTATGAAATTTTAAATATTTTGAAATCTCGCGCGGTTTTTACTGCGTTTGCCTCTGTACAAACGACTTCTAATCGGTACCATTTCTCGCAATACTTAAGAGATAGGTATCAGCTATCTATTAATCTTTGATTTAAATTTACTATTTCTATATTTATGCAATTGATAGCGGCCTTGAAAGTAGTCACGTTATTCACATATAGAGATGTTTCTAGTACTGCGTACGGGAAATTTAGAAGGTTTGTGATGTGATCAAGAAATGCGAGATACTTGCGGAATAATGAAATAGTTTGAAACGTGCGAAGATTTAAAGGAAAGTTTGCCAAAGTATCACCGCGTCTACAAGACTGAACCGGCTAAATTTCAAATGAGGTGAAGTTTAAAAGACTTTTCATTTCATTTCTTGACACTTTCTAATATTAGTTACGAGGCGATGATTTAAATTGTGGTTTAATCTTCCAGAAAGAGTTCTACTTTTGTCGAAAGGAGGAAGTTTTAAACTTATGAAAACTCGACGGGGGGAGAGGGAGTTCTATATTTTAACCTAGTAGACAATCGTTCGTAACAGAACATTTTTTTCAATAAAAGGATTCTCTCCTTACAATATTTTAATCATCTAGATTTCATTGATATGGATTTTTTTCTATATGTTTATATATGATTTTGAGAACATTTTATCTCGGAGCCTGCTGAACTATCTGTTTATACTAACTAATTTTATATACCAAAAACCCGGGTCGCAGTGCCACAACCCTGCCGGCAATATAGTGTATTTGCTAATAGAGGCAGTGTGGCTTTATTTTGCGAGCTTAAGTTGGTTTTTGGGCAAAATAAAAAAATTTACTCCTTAATACACCCCTTAAAATAACATTTTTTTTCTTAATTGCAATATTATTATAAATCGAACCTCTATACCAAATTATATACAACTTTCAGTAAACAATTCACTATTTGTAAACTAGTGTTTTCATAAAATTTGTAAGTCCGGTCCTGTCGGGCCGATTTTATTTAAATTTTAGGGACACCTTTTAATTACTACTAAAGGGTTAAATGTCAATTTTGAAACGATTCTGAGAATTTTTTCGGTATTTTGGGGCCCAAAAACATTTTTCAACCCCTAAAAACTACCCTTAAAATGCCCCAATTACGCCCATTTTAAACAGGCTTCTTGCGGTGATGGATTTCACCACGTGGACCAAATTTCGTTAAAATCAATTAACTCTTTCGAAAGTTATTGCGCGCACACATATATATATATATATATATATATATATACGTATATATATATATATATATATATATATATATATATATATATATATATATATATATACGTATATAAATATATACAGGGTGTCTCACCGAACGTTGGCTAACATGGGTAACTTTGTTATTAGTGGAGATAGAAAGTCGGTTAAATGGGCAAAGTAGTGCAGAAAATTGGGCTCAACAAAATCCCGTCGAAAAAACAATTGAATTTTGACACCCTATGAATTTATTCAGAAAATAGTGAAAATTGCCATTTATGAAAACTGGCCATAACTTTTTTATTTATGAAGATATTTGAAAATTTCATTAACCATTTTTTGATAACTTTTTAAGGTCTTTTCAGTGGCGTAGGTTTAATTTTTTTATTTCCACTACATAATGAGATATTGACATGAACTTTGGTTTTTCTTATGGACGGCATTTTTGATTTTCAGATATTCGAATTCTACTTATTTTTCTGAATTATTTGACATAGCATATCCTATATCTAAACCAATCAGAAGCTACAAAACTGACAAAAATAGCTTTTTGGCGTTATCAAAGTGTGCCGTGTAAAACGAAATTTGTTGAAACAAATACATATCGACAGATTAACAATCTGTCGAGCGATCGCTACAGTTTTGCTAATTCATTTTGTTTGATTTACTCTCTAAGATGGCTCAAGCATTCTCAAATTTGGAGAAACAGGCTATTTTTGCGCATACATTCAGCGTAACAAAAATACCACGTAGGCTCAAACAGAATACTTGAAACTTTATCCAGAAAGGCGACAGCCTTATTCAATAACTTTTAGGAACTTAAATAGAAATTTAAAGGTATACGGTTCATTTTTAAAGAAAAAAGGCAATATTCAACACTGTGAAGAAGAATTAGGTTTAGCAAACGTTGAAATTAATGGAGAAAAGTTCCTAAAAGTTATTGAATAAGGCTGTCGTCTTTCTGGATAAAGGTTCAAGTATTCTGCTTGAGCCCACGTGGTATTATTGTTACGCTGAATGTATGCGCAAAAATAGCCTGTTTCTCCAAATTTGAGAATGCTTGAGCCATCTTAGAGAGTAAATCAAACAAAATGAATTAGCAAAACTGTAGCGACGTCTCGACAGATTGTTAATCTGTCGATATGTATTTGTTTCAACAAATTTCGTTTTACACGGCACACTTTGATAACGCCAAAAAGCTGTTTTTGTCAGTTTTGTAGCTTCTGATTGGTTTAGATATAGAATGTGCTATGTCAAATAATTCAGAAAAATAAGTAGAATTCGAATATCTGAAAATCAAAAATGCCGTCCATAAGAAAAACCAAAGTTCATGTCAATATCTCATTATGTAGTAGAAATAAAAAAATTAAACCTACGCCACTGAAAAGACCTTAAAAAGTTATCAAAAAATGGTTAATGAAATTTTCAAATATCTTCATAAATAAAAAAGTTATGGCCAGTTTTCATAAATGGCAATTTTCACTATTTTCTGAATAAATTCATAGGGCGTCAAAATTCAATTGTTTTTTCGACGGCATGTTAATGAGCCCAATTTTCTGCACTACTTTGCCCATTTAACCGACTTTCTATCTCCACTAATAACAAAGTTACCCATGTTAGCCAACGTTCGGTGAGACACCCTGTATATATATATATATATATATATATATATATATATATATATATATATATATATATATAAACATTTTCAAAAATGGTGCCAAAGTGTTTAGGAGGTTATGAAACGTCGAGAAATTTTGGTCCGACCCCTAGGTCCCGCCATCCGACCAACGCCAGTAGTGTATGTTGTCTTATGGCAAATACACTAACTAATCTATTTATACTGTTTTCACGGTATCGAAGGAGAAAAAAGTTACTACACCCAACAAATATAGGCATAAAAAAGTACCTTTAATTTCACGTTTGGGTACCAATTGATAGTGTAGGTGGCTGCAACAAAATCGATCCAACAGATAGCAGACAGAAAACCTAGATACCCGTTTTCTTGTCTAGGTATTATAGGTACATATATACTGAGACCCAAAGAAACAAACATGGAAACTGAATTAGAGAAAACGTCCCGGCACTATTTTTAGTGTACTTGCCATATGGCAACATACACTATTGGCGTCGGTCGGATGGCGGGACCTAGGGGTCGGACCAAAATTTCTCGACGTTTCATAACCTCCTAAACACTTTGGCATCATTTTTAATATACGTATATATATATATATATATATATATATATATATATATATATATATATATATATATATATATATATATATATATGTGTGTGTGCGCGCGATAACTTTCGAAAGAGTTAATTGATTTCAACGAAATTTGGGCCACGTGTTGAAATCCATCACCGCAAGAAGCCTATTTAAAATGGGCCTAATCGGGCTATTTTAAGGGTAGTTTTTAGGGGTTGAAAACTGTTTTTGGGCCCCAAATAACCGAAAAAATTCTTCGAATCGTTTCAAAATTGAAATTTAACCCTCTGGTAGTGATTAAAAAGTGTCCCCACAATTTTAATAAAATCGGTCCGACAGGACCGGATTTACAAATTTTATGAAAACAGTAGTTTGCAGATAGTGACTTATTTATTGAAGGGTGTATTTAATTCGGTGTAGACGTTAGATTGATAATAATATTACAATTAAGAAAAAAATGTTATTTTAAGGGGTTAAATTTTTTATTTTGCCCAAAAACAAACTTAATTTCACATAATAAAAGTATAAAACCACACGGCCCTATACAAACAAATACACTATATTGTCGGCAGGGTTTTGGCACTGCGACCCGGGTTTTTATTATATTAGAATCGATACATACAATTTGATTTCAATCTTCATATTGGCGTCACGTTTAGAGTATCTCTATTTGATTAACATTGGATATATCAAATAGTAGGCTCATGTCGGGTTGCAGAAAGCATTGTCAAGAAATTGGAAATGACTTTGTGATCATATAATTTGCAGTTTTTATACATGTAGGAGTAGTCTAATGTCGTTGTGAAACTCCGTATTAGCGCAAGAGCTATTAAGCATTTTTGGATAGGTATTTGAGCCACCTCTTTAGTAATATCCGAATACAAAAACAAAAACCTAGCTGAAGGGCAGCCGACTTAACCGATTTATCAAACATATTGATCGCCTGGCAGGTAAAATGCCCCACCTACACGACCTGTATTTTTGATATATCTTTTTTTAGATACCAATATTATTGTGACCATTTGGTTTATCGATTGACTTTTTCGCCGAATTTATGATATCGTTCTCGAGCATCTTACGACATCGAGAAAATAGCAATAATTTTTGTGCTGCTTGTCAAACTTTTATAAACAGTCCACGATCACACACGTATATAGGTACTTCTCACTGGAAGTGTAAAAATAAACAAAAGGAAGTGTCTAAACAAAACACTGTCGTGTTTTGTGAATGGTTCGGAGCTTTATAAAGCGTTTCTTTTATTGTTTACAGCGAAGGAACGTTTTCTTTGTCTTTTTGCGCCCATGGAATTTTTCTTTTTCGAGAAAAGGCCTGTTGTTTAATTTCCAACACCTGTGGGACACTAATATTCTCGTATTCATAAATCGCAGTAGAAACTATAACTCTAGCCTCGTTAAGTCGAAATCGTATTTTGACCTTGCGATGTAATATGCTATTCTAGTCTCTTTTTTAAGATGAATAAAGGATCTTCTTAAGTTATTGAAACGCTCACTCTTTCAATTTTCCTGCGTATAGCTGAGGAAAAATAATTTAGACAATATTACATTAGGAAGACAGAGAAAGAGAGGGTTTATACTTGCTAGACAGATTATATGATATGTATATAACATGACGTATTACATATGTGATGGTGGTTGATGCAAGGACCGCCATGAGAGAACGTTGCATATTTATAAGCAGTGTAATCCTTATCCCGAGAGTTATCTCGATGCCTAAATCTGAATATCGTGCTGAAGGGAAAATGTCGAGAACTTTGCTTATCTTCAAGTAGAGAGCGTCGCCTTAGACCAACTATTTTTAAGGTGACTCTTTTAATCTCTCAGATTTTATAATATAATAATAATAATAATAATAATAATAATAATAATAATAATGCGTTTAACGTCCATTTCTCGACTTTATGTCATAACAGACGCCATTCGCACCATTACTATTTTTTCATCTACCACTTCCCGTTATTTTCTACATTTTTTACAATTTCAACTTATGTAATAGCAATGGGCGAATGAAGGAATTATAGGAATTTAGGATAAAGTAGGTAATTTTTAAACTAGGAGTTTGATAGGTAATCGGCCATGGCCTCAAATAAGGAACCATCTCGATATTTATCTGGAATTAATTGAGGGAAACCATGGAAAACCTCAATCAAGATGGCCGGTACAGGAATTACCGTTTCTCGGCGAGAGGCAGTAGGAAAAAGTCCCAGCCAAATCTGCCCCCGCCGGGATTCGAACCCGGTACCTCCCGAATGCTGGTCTAGCATTTTGTTTTTTCATTTGAAAATGAGGTTAGGAAACGTTCTTTTGCAAACGATTTATCTGTTACGGGATTATTACAAAAGTCGTCTGTTGTTTAAAATGTAAAAATCTAAAACGGAAATCGAAATGTTGCTACAAATTTTAGAGTGATGAATGAAATAGCATTGCGTCAGTGATACTGGAAAGCTGATGTACGTCGTTTTTGCAATACTGCTCATTGCACAAGGTCATGTAATTGTTCGAAATTTCAGATGGACATTATACAATGTTTTAACGGTTTTGTAGTTTCGCCGACGGCTTCTTCTTTACCAAATAGTTTTTTTTGTCGGTTTATTTTCCTTACCTTCGTCGAAAAAACCGTTGTTGTGTACTAGAAAAAATAATGACTGAAGTTAGCTGACATTAGACAATTTTTTAAGGTTAAATAAGTGATAGCTCATCTGAAAATAAAGTTAATAAGAATTTGAAGACGTCCACTAACTTCACATTCATAAAAAGTAGTCGTGTCCGAAATTCTAGAAAAGTGCCTGTGACGTCAGGATCTAGATTTTATAATATGCTCTCGGGAAATTTCGAACTGTGATTAAGCATTAGGCTTCACAAAATGTGTCCTATTGCAAGAAACATATATTTTTGCACTCAAAATTGAATGAAAAACGTAATATTCGTGAATATTTCTTTACAGCACGGCAGGAGATTTCGAATTACGGGAAGGCAAATTAATAATTTAAAGTTTTTTCTTTACAAACTTATGTTAAATATACGGAAAAATTCGGTTTGCTTATTATTTTTTTAAAATTGCTGTTAAACTTATGTCTCGTTTTTATTTGATTTTAAATCGTTTATTTAGATCAAATAAACTGTAAAAACTTGACTAAAAGTTATATGGGAAGAATGGTACATATTTCTGGTTTATTATTGATTGAATAAGATTTTTAGTAGAAATTATATATTGCCGAAACGTGGGTAAGTGCATTTTACATGCGGGTGAAAAAGAGGGCTAATTGAACAGCTTGTATCTAGTAAATAGCCAACAATAAACATAATATTTAGAAAGAATATATTATTACACGTAAACCGTGATTTTCGTATTTGATAAATTTAGAAAACCATATTTCATTCTTTATTTGGACTTAGGGGAGTTGATGTTTAGTTACTGTTGAAAGATTAAAACGTGAAGACGACACACTGAATGAAGAAAGATGTGGAACTAGAAAATGGAATGAATGTCTCACAGTCTCAGAAAGGAACTAGTTAAACAAAATATGCCCCAACAAAAATAAACCCAGGGATGCAAAGTGCAGTGGAGAATTTGCATGACTTTTTAGTGTATTTGCCATATGGCAACATACACTATTGGCGTTGGTCGGATGGCGGGACCTAGGGGTCGGACCAAAATTTCTCGACGTTTCATAACCTCCTAAACACTTTGGCACCATTTTTGAAAATGTTTATATATATATATGTATATATATATATATATATATATATATATATATATTTATATACGTATATATATATATACATAAATATGTGTGTGCGGGCAATAACTTTCGAAAGAGTTTATTGATTTTAACGAAATTTGGCCCGCGTGTTGAAATCCATCACCGCAAGAAGTCTATTTAAAATGGGCGTAATCGGGGCATATTAAGGGTAGTTTTTAGGGGTTGAAAAATGTTTTTGGGCCCCAAAATATCGAAAAAGTTTTCAGAATCGTTTCAAAATTGATATTTAGCCCTCTGGTAGTAATTAAAAAGTGTCCCTAAAATTTTAATAAAATCGGCCCGACAGGACCGGACTTACAAATTTTATGAAAACACTAGTTTGCAGATAGTGAATTATTTACTGAAAATTGTATATAATTTGGTATAGAGGTTCGATTGATAATATTATTGCAATTAAGAAAAAAAAATTTTATTTTAAGGGGTGTATTAAGGAGTCAAATTTTTTATTTTGCCCAAAAACCAACTTAAGTTCGCATAATAAAGCCACACTGCCTGTATAAGCAAATACACTATATTGTCGGCAGGGTTTTGGCACTGCGACCCGGGTTTTTTTTAACTATTTACAGCTCTGGTCGGAAGAATGATTTAAATGAATTAAGCTAATTAATTAAATGAAACAATTAAACTAGTTTTGCTCTGAAAGAAAATGGCACATTACTATATGTTCTTGAGTTCGTCGTCATATTTAATTCAAAAAGACTTAATAATTAATTTTATATAGTTATAAAGTTATATTAATTGTATACTTGAGATAAACTTTACTTTTAAATGATACTGTTTCATTTTCCAAAAGATTTTTGAAAGTTTTGGCGAAGGTAATTAATTCTGATAATTAAATTATTCCTAACTCTTAATCGTTAAAATGACTGTTTAGTATATTTTATATTTTTGTGCGGAGTCAGTAAAAATATTGTTATTAGAAACTGGAGATTGCTTTTCAAAAAAAAGGGATGTTTATATAGATCATATGTTTTTATTCAAGGAATGAAAAGAAGGTTAGACAATAAAAAAATTAAAACGTAAATAGCCCCATCAAAAAGAGAAAAATAATCAGGCTTCTCAGTGGGTTCAGTCTTTCAATTTTTTTATTGACGATTTTGAACCAATTTTTTTCGGGCTCATTTTTTTATATAGTTGATATCGAATCATCGAAGTTTTTTCAAAAACGATTCTAAACGACTTGTCAATTCATTTGATCTATTTGAGAGAGAGAGAGAGACATAATGTGTAGATTATAGACGCTCATCATTGACAAACTCCAAGCTATGTACCTGTTTTTTTGAAACACTGATTGTATAAACATTTAGGATAATATACTAAAAAATCCTTACATTAGATTTTACATTATATTTTCTTTCCATATTTTACTTGCAGATAAAAAAGTTTCTCTAAATATAATTTAAGAAACGCGTTTGCATCTTTACTGACACAAAAAATTATTCATAGAAACTTATTTTAACACTTTCCACAATTCGTTTTGTATATTTGCATGTAAGTATACGGGGTTTGTGAAAACGGCCGACAACATAGGCTCTAGATGGGGTTGACAGGCGTAACAAGGTCGAACACTTAAACACTAAAGATTTATTAAAATAAAATTCAGATAATTTTTAATTTCAGTTTTCTTTAATTTATATAAAAATTTACAAAAGAAAGCATCTTCAACTAGTTCGTAAAACACTGGCATCTCAATTTGAGACACAAAAATTACAGTCTAACAAAAACCAGACAAGCCGGACACCGTTTAATTTTACCGGAGAAGCATTTAAAAACCTTTATCCGGACGTCTTGCAATGCTAGCTGTCCATATTTATTCATTTGTTTTGTAGACAAAAAAGTGAAATTGTGGCTTACACATGAACTAAAAATTCACGGTCGATGTGAGAAAGTCAGTGCTGTACAATTTATCCTAATTTATGTTCATAATACGACCTTAAATAATAATCACTGCGGTAAACCTGTACCCAACCAAACAATAAAAGTAACGAAACGTGATTACAACCTTTTTTTAATCTTTTTTTATTTTATTGTAAAGACTATACGTGGGCGTGCATTAAACTCGCATCCAGCGCCGGATTTAGCTTTTTGGTGCTCTAGGTTTTTATAGCGAACTTTGCGAACCTCTGCCTACGTAAATTTGTTCTTTTGCTTGAGGCGCAATTTTACGCTTACATAAGATGCTATTCGTAATTATTATTGGTATTCGATTTTAAAACAGAAAGCGTAACACTTACGCACTGCTGGAATTACTCGCATGCCGTCTGTAACGGCGGGCCGAAACAGTTTTCTCGTGCACACTGATACGAAACTACGTACTGTCGACCGAGTGTGAAGAAAAATAGAAACACACTATACGGCCAGAAAGTTGTAATTCCTGCACTGCGCGACACATGATGCCAGCTTGGTTTCGCTTCGGACATCATGTTACGTGCAGTATAGGAATTTCAACTTTCTGCCCTTGTGGTGTTATATACTATTTGTAGTACCCTCTCTGTCGGCGCCTAGTGTTGTAAAGCACTGATTAGATGAAAATGAATCGTAGAGTGTTATCGCATAAACCTGGTCTTTAGACAAGTATTATCTGCGTAATGGTTGCCCGTATGAACATCAGCAAACCTTCGAAAACATAAATTACCTACATTTGGGTTATACATGACCTGTCTCTTTCTCTGTCTAATATTCCACCAGATAGGTACGTATGCTTCTGTTATAAAGTGGTCAGGAAAGATTGACAATTGAAAAATCGACTTTATTTACAATCACAAACCTCTTTAAACTGCATGAAGCTATATTTTTAGTGTATTTGCCATATGGCAACATACACTATTGGCGTCGGTCGGATGGCGGGACCTAGGGGTCGGACCAAAATTTCTCGACGTTTCATAACCTCCTAAACACTTTGCCACCATTTTTAAAAATGTTTATATATATATGTATATATATATATATATATATATATATATTTATATATATATATATATATATATATATATATATAGGTATATATGTGTGCGGGCTATAACTTTCGAAGAAGTTAATTTATTTTAACGAAATTTGGCACACATGTTGGAATCCATCACCGCACGAAGCCTATTTAAAATGGGCCCAATCGGGCCATTTTAAGGGTAGTTTTTAGGGGTTGAAAAATGTTTTTGGGGCCCAAAATACCGAAAAAATTCTCCGAATCGTTTCAAAATTGAAATTTAACCCTCTGGTAGTAATTAAAAAGTGTCCCTAAAATTTTAATAAAATCGGCCTGACAGGACCGGACTTACAAATTTTATGAAAACACTAGTTTGCAGATAGTGAATTATTTACTGAAAGTTGCATATAATTTGGTATAGAGGTTCGATTGATAATAATATTGCAATTAAGAAAAAAAATGTTATTTTAAGGGCTGTATTAAGGAGCAAAATTTTTTATTTTGCCCAAAAACCAACTTAAGTTCGCATAATAAAGCCACACTGCCTGTATCAGCAAATACACTATATTGTCGGCAGGGTTTTGGCACTGCGACCCGGGTTTTTTTTCTTTATAATCTGTCGAAAGTACGTACTTACGGCTTCGTACGTGCGTTCCAGTGTTCCAAAATTGGAACAAGTGTTTAAAAAAATTGTAATTATGTTGATAGAAATGTTCATAAAGTTTGCCAGCCTGCATTATTTTAAACAGAAAAATCACACTTAATTAAAAAAATTGCTGTTATAAAATACTATTTATACAAAATATAATAATAATAATAATGCGTTTAACGTCCGTTTCTTGATTTTATGTCATAACAGACGCCATTCGCACCATTACAATATTCCATTTACCACACTTTCCGTTATTTTTCTACATTTTTAAAACTTCAATTTATGTAATAGCAATGGGCGAATGAAGAAATTATAGGAAATTAGGATAAGGTAGGCAATTTTTGAACTAGGAGTTTGTAGGTATTCGGCCATGGCCTCAAATAAGGAACCATCTCGATATTTATCTGGAATTAATTGAGGGAAACCATGGAAAACCTCAATCAAGATGGCCGGTACAGGAATTACCGTTTCTCGGCGAGAGGCAGTAGGAAAAAGTCCCAGCCACATCTGCCCCCGCCGGGATTCGAACCCGGACCTCCCGAATGCGAGTCTAGTGCTGTCACCACTACTCTACCCAGCTTGGTATTTATACAAAATATATAGTATATACATGTGTATACTTACTATTTGTACAAAACTCGAGAAAAACGGGTTAAAATATATTCCCGAATATCCCCAGAAGACACGCAATAGGCATTTGTTAATAATTGATCGTATCGACTTTTTGGAACACTCCGTACTTACTTATGCGCTATATACTATGTATTTAATGGAATCCATGGATATTTTGGCCAAACTGGCGGCATTATCGTAAAGCCCCGCTAAGCTAAATAAAGCCTGAGCCACTAGCAACTTTCTAGCGCAAGATACTTGACAGCTTTATTGTACTTCTGTTTTTCAGAGGCTTAACTGGGAATTTTTTCCAATCTTTCAGTTGGCACGTCTGCTTGACAGAAATGAAATATCACTGTTATACGACGCACATTATATTTGAATATTTTTTATGTTGCAGAATTTTAAACATTTACTTGTATTTTTTGAAAATTAAAACTCATTTGTTAATTGACTTTCCGATTTGTATCGTTCATTAGGTCATGTTTTATCGTGATGAGGTCGTTAGTTTTAAAATTTGAGGGTCGATTAAGCCCCACCACCCTTTAGCCAGGTCTGTGTTTTTGTATTTGGATATTACTAAAGGGGTATTGTAGACATTTTCACAGTGCCTCAAATACCTACCCAAAAATGTCTAACAGCTCTCCTACTAATATTGTATAATGATCTCGCACAGCCAGAATGATGTTATAAATAATGTATTAAATATATTGTCTGTCTGTACCAGCTGCCAGTCGATTTCGCAGAACTTCATATAATATCTAGTAATCTCTCGTACTCAAATTTAAAGTATATCTGCGGAAGATAGCGGAACCAAATCCCCGCGATACGGAGAGGTCTACTGTATAAATCAGCGTTTCCTAAACTTTTTTGACCGCGGCCCGGAACGAGGTTTTAAAATTTTTGGCGACTCACCTAATGAAAAAAATTCCAGCCAATTGGGCGCCAGGACATTTGATATATTGTAATAAATGTCTTGATCACTGGCAAATACCCTATGCTTGTCAACTATTTTTGACAGATCAATAAAACTCCAGAACAAAAGAAAAGCTGATTTTTTTATTTTCAAAATATTTCCGAAACTATAAAGTTTAGAAATTTTTTTTTACAAAACTTTCTTAAAAAAAAAAAAACTCGGGTCGCAGTGCCAAAATCCTGCCGACAATATAGTGTATTTGCTTGTATAGGGCCGTGTGGTTTTATACTTTTATTATGTGAAATTAAGTTTGTTTTTGGGCAAAATAAAAAATTTAACCCCTTAATACACCCCTTAAAATAACATTTTTTTTCTTAATTGTAATATTATTATCAATCTAACGTCTACATTAAATTAAATACACCCTTCAATAAATAAGTCACTATCTGCAAACTAGTGTTTTCATAAAATTTGTAAATCCGGTCCTGTCGGGCCGATTTTATTAAAATTTTGGGGACACTTTTTAATTACTACCAAAGGGTTAAATTTCAATTTTGAAACGATTCGGAGAATTTTTTCGGTATTTTGGGGCCCAAAAACATTTTTCAACCCCTAAAAACTACCCTTAAAATAGCCCGATTAGGCCCATTTTAAATAGGCTTCTTGCGGTGATGGATTTCAACACGTGGTCCAAATTTCGTTAAAATCAATTAACTCTTTCGAAAGTTATGGCGCGTACACACATATATATATATATATATATATATATATATATATATATATATATATATACATATATATATAAACATTTTTAAAAATGGTGCCAAAGTGTTTAGGAGGTTATGAAACGTCGAGAAATTTTGGTCCGACCCCTAGGTCCCGCCATCCGACCGACGCCAATAGTGTATGTTGCCATATGGCAAATACACTAATAAAACATAAATCATTAAGGAAAAGTATATCATTATATGAGAAAAAACATATAGCATATATTTATTTTGCGTAAAATACTTCCCAAAAAATAATAATATTGACTCTACCAACAGTAATAGATATATTAACAAAATAAAATTACTTGCAATACTGTTCAATTGGTTTTTATTGATATAAAATACCCCGTTTCAACCAAACGTAGTATTTTATATCAATAAAAACCAATTGAACAGTATTGCAAGTAATTTTATTTTGTTAATACTTCCTAAAAAGTTTCTTTCAGTTAGTTTCTAGTTCAATTGATACCGCGTATTTTAATTTTAAAAGACAAAAATATAAAGAGGACACTCTGTATAAATATTTATAAAGTTTTTTTCCAACATTATAAAAATGAAATAAATGAAACAGCGTTGTCGGTTTTTTAAATTGCATAATCGATTTGATAATTGTGTAATCTACAGGACAATTCACGTTTTAAAAATGACCTGCTGAGAATTTTTAGTTGCAATGTGATTTCTGAATAGAGTGTATCGAACCTTCGTCAGTGATTTTGATTTAATTTTTAGTCATTATGTTTTCTTAAGGGACTGCAAAAAATATGTACGCTTTGTTGGATTTAAGTGTTTGTTTTCGTGTGTTAATTATTTTTTCATAAATACGAGAATTGAGTATTTGAATTAAAAAAAAAACTATTTTTTTTATATAATATATCGTAAATGATATTGAAGAACGAAAAGAAAAAAAATTAAGCCATAGGTAATTAATAACAAATTAATTAAAATGTATAAAACTTCATAAGATATAACGTGATTACAAAACGTACCAGGAATGTTTGTGACGTCAAAATGATAAAAGTTGTGTATTTGTGTATGGCTTTATAATACATACTATCAAAGTAACCATGGCAACCAGGACCATAAAAACATTTTGACGTCACGGAGGTTTTTAGCGCGTTATCGGATCTTAGCTTAAACATTATTTTTAAAACAAATATAACTCTTTCATTATGAAATTAAACAAGATAATAAAAGTAGTTTCGCTATAAAACTTGTATGTGATCTTTCCATTTATGCAAAAAAAAATAATTCAAAAACCCAATTAAAACAACTTTTTTAATGTTGATTTTATGTGGTTTTGTATTTTTTCTTCAAAATTTGTTTCGTACAACATTTATGGTTTAGTTTTCAGTTATTCATTATTTTATAGTTTTGAAAAAACAATTTGTGATAAACTTTTTGTGATTACAAGGAGAAAGTGTGGACTTTTGTCGTCTTAAAAGAGCGCTGCACAAGTTGTTAAAGTTTACGGTCGATTGCAATTAAATGTAAGTTTTTAATTATGATTAATGTAGAAAATTTTAATTAATAATTAAAAAGTTAGTGCTTAACAATTTGAAATAGGAAGTGCCACTACAAAAAAATGTATTTTAGAGAGATGTGACTTTGGGAAACTTTAATATAAATAATTGATAGGACTTTGTGCGTATTTGAACTGAATAATTGCATACTGTCGGGAGATGTGTTTATCTCTGCTATCTATATTTGTTACAGGATTAAGATGTATATTTGGGGTTAAACGACTTCATTCAGTGTAGTGCTGAATTCGAAACATTAATAACGCTACTTTGTTGTCGTGTTCTAAATAATTTTAATTACAGGATATTTGTAAGCTGTGATAATTAATAACAAATTCAAATGGAAAACATAGCTGCTTAATCATTAAAATAATTTGTCTTTGTGACGTTTAATACTTGTTTAGATGGTTGTTTACCAGCTGTTCAATTTGTCCCCATTTTCACCCGCATAGCAGTTGGATGTGTTTCGGAAATATTTACTTACGAGAAATCTTATTGAATCTTTGATGTAAATGCTTCAAAATAAACTAGAAATACGTACCGTTCTTTCCACATGACTTTTTGCCCAGTTTTTACAGTTCATTTGATCTAAATACATGATTTAAAATCAGTTAAAACGAGGAAATTAAGTTTTTTAAGAAAATTTTTGTACAGAAAAATTAAACCTGAAAAAAATATTGAGTAAGTGTAATTTTTCACTATTTTTAAAATAAGTTTCTAAAGAAAATACTTCAAAATGTTAGCCTTCTCGTGATGTGCTATAAAGAAATATTTAGGAATATCGTGTTTTTAGTGTATTTGCCATATGGCAACATACACTATTGGCGTTGGTCGGATGGCGGGATCTAGGTGTCGGACCAAAATTTCTCACCATTTCATAAACTTTGGCACCATTTTTAAAAATGTATATATATATATATATATATATATATATATCTGTGCGGGCAATAACTTTCGAAGTAGTTAATTCATGTTAACGAAATTTGGCATACATGTTGGAATCCATCACCGCACGAAGCCTATTTAAAATGGGCCCAATCTGGTCATTTTAAGGTTAGTTTTTAGGGGTTGAAAAAAGTTTTTGGACCTAAAAATACCGAAAAAATTCTCAGAATCGTTTCAAAATTGAAATTTAACCCTTTAGTATAGCAATTAAAAAGTGCTCCTAAAATTATAAGCGAATCGGCCCGACAGAACCGGACTTACAAATTTTATGAAAACACTAGTTTGCGTATACGCCTTTACTTACATAAGGTCGTATTTAATTTGGTGCAGATGTTGTATTGATAACAATATTTCAACTAATAAAATTATTATTGTAAGGGGTGTATTAAGGGGTTCAATTTTTTTTTTATTTTGTCCAAAAACAAACTTAAGTTCATGTAATAAAGCCACAATACCTGTATTAGCAAATACACTATATTGTCGCCAGGGTTTTGGCACTGCGACCCGGGTTTTTTTATTAAGGGAAAAATATGTTTTTTTGAAATTTTTAAGCAGCAAGTCAAATTTTGTGAAGTTCAATGCGTAATCACAGCTAATAAAAACAGTAATAAAATGCATTTTGCGATCACAGTTCGATATATTCCGAGAGTATATTTTACGAGCTGAAATTTTTGCTTAGAATGAAGCTAGTACAAATCCTGATAAGACACAGCCATTTTACACTAGATAAGAAAATCACATTCTTGAAATTAAAATTACATGTTTTACACACACGGCAAGCCTGACCCAACATCGTTCGACCTGATCTATCCGTCGACGAGTCGTCTTTGGCACGGTGCTAATTGATAAATGTACTTGCTTTTAGTCTGAAAACAGAAACAAATAAAAAAGTCGTTTTCTCCGAGCAGGATTCGCGAAAAGAAAAGCACGTTAAAATCTCAACAAAACACCACTTTAACCTTGTAAGATGTTTTATTTCCTTCGCTTTACATGTGACTTACTGTACATTGTATGGTGTCGTAAGTCAAACATGAAATACTAAATCAAGAAAAAAAAGTAATTAATTAGTTTTTAGATACTGTTTGTACAACAAAGGTACATTGAGGTAGGAACATAGTCAGCTAATGAAGAAGCTATATTGAAAAAAGTAAACTGTGACTAATTAATTGTAATTTCGAGCGAACGAACGAAGCGAGTGAGTAATGTATTAATTAAAATAAATGCGCGCAAAGCTAAGAAACGAATCGAATGTACCCAGGAGTTTTTAGGCAGAACATCAAGAATGAATACAGTATCATTTTTTTAATATCTAGGTAATTGTTCAGTGATAAATAACGCTAATAAGTTAAATAGATCGGTATTGGTTTTAGAGAAAAAAATTATCCTTAAAATAAAAGAGTTTCGTACATACATACAGTAATACCCCACTTAACGCGGGAGATACTTATTATTTGCTAATATCGATTTTTGTTCATAAAATATTTATGAAAATCGAATAAAAGTTCGAGTAAGAAATTATGTTTGTGATGAGAAAGGTTTCTCATTTGACAAATTTTATTTTTTTGTGGAGAAGTCATCTAATGTTTGCCTTTTTCTGTTTCGTTCAGTAAGCTGTTGTAGATAGCAAGATATTGCATCAATGACACATCGTCTTGCCTTTGAGCTTCTATCAACGTTTGAATCATTTTCTATAAACTGATCCATAATTTACGTTATAGTGGCCAAACTTTTTTTAGAAACCGCGTAATACTGAAACAGCATTAAGCGGAACAGCGTTAAGCGAGATCTAACTGTATTTTAAAAAGTTGTTAGTTATTATAAAAATGATTTGTCGGGAAAAAGGACTTTTTTAGTAAACACTTATTTGTTATTTAACATATATAAATAACAAATAAGTGTTTACTAAAAAAGTCCTTTTTCCCGACAAATTTTTATTATATTAATTACCAAGGACAAAAAAGAAAAAAAGTTTTTAGTTATTATTTTTTTAAAAATTTTGGAAAAAATTAAACGCATACAACTTCTAAACTAGAAATATAGACGTTTGCTTGTACTTACTTATTGAAAACAGCGTATCTTTTTCTATAAGTATGGTAAGTTTGAAAAAGATCTAAAAACGGTTTTTTAAAGGTGCCTTAGCAAATGGTGAAACAATCGAAATCTTCCGTATCTTTTAGAAATTGAAAACGTTTATAGAATAAATTGCACCGATAATATATTTCCGCGATATTTCATTCAGTCATTTTAGCATCAAAAATATGAATTGGAAAGTTAAAAAGGAAAAAAATGTTACACGAACGGAACATTCTAACGGTGCTATATATAAAATTGTGAAATAAATCGTTCATTTTCTTGCATTTATTGGATCTGTGTTTCTTTCATTATGCGGTTCCTTTTATGATAGATAATCGAGGCTCGACTATACTTTAATTATACTGTGCCACTGCAGATCGTAAGTTATTTCAGAAAATGTTACACGAATCGCAATTTTCTCAGTGCGTAAATTTTATCACTTTTAAACGGTTCTTAATTTCGTCTATTAGTGAAATGCCATTATTAGACTCACCGTAAAAATATGGTTCCTCATAATTTATAGGCGTTCACTTTTGAAACTCGTCTTGGAAGCCCGCAGAATATTCAACTAATGACTTTTTAACCGCCGACAGGCAAAAAAATGAGGTGTGTGTATTTCGGTCATATGTCTGTATTGCTTGTTTAGTACGCCGATTTTAAAGTGATTTTTTTATACGATGGATAATTTTTTTCGCGAGCGTGCATTTTGAGGCTAAGAAATTCATGGCTGCTCTGTGCTTTCAGTTTTTTATGAGTTCCCAAGCACCATATTATGTTCGTACCAGCAATTGCGCCGTTATGTCTTCCTTACGATGACAATTCGTAGCCTGGCTAAACTTGTCGCATCCCTATAAATTTAAAAATAGTCAAGACATTGTAATAAATCATTTTTGATAAAGTGCGCTTTATATTAAACTGAAAAGTGCACATCTGAAGCAGGGCCGGAGTTAGAATTTTATTTTAATACAGACCGAAGAATTTATGATCTTGAACTTAAAAAAATGTAAGAAATTCAAATTCATAACAGACGCCAATGATCTTAGTTGTGGAGCGTTTATAATCTCTAATATCACAAAATTATTCGATACATAATTATAACAAATTATTAAAAAAAATATTAAAGGGTTCTTATTCTCCCCTCCCGATCACAAAATATGCCACCCATTATATATTTTTGTTTTTTTTTTTCAATTTATCTCAAATGCTATAAGTTTCTACCTCGGTTCGAAAAACTCTTAGAAAACTCTGAAGATGAAAAATGTAGTAGCGATTGTTCCAGTAGTTTCAAAAAACCGTTTACTGGTGCTCGAAGCACCGTAAAATAGATCAGTATTTTTAGAAAATGAGCAAACCCCCTGCCCCCAACTACGGGCCTGCTCTGAAGAGATCAAAAATTCCATTAAATTGTCTTTTAAATTCAAGTTAAAGTAAAATATTTTCTCTCGGCTTTACGCCTCATTCGCGTAAAACTTATTTTTCGTTTATCTCACGCTTTCCATTCATAAGATGTGCCGCGCAATAAAGTAGTTTTTATATCGCCATACACCAGAATAAACAAATACTAAAACAACTCAAACATATGGCTGCAACTGTATAAAAACAAATATACTTAGACTCGCTGCGGTCGTTAAGGCTGCGGCCACAATCGGGAGATGTGTTCATGCGATCGTAATAATAATATTTATTAATCATATAAACTTATAAAACAAAAATCACAAGTTTAAATATAATACAAAAATTGATATTAAAAATAATTTATTATAAACCAATAAGATACTCTTCAGAAAGACTATTTAAAGAACTAAGTCTTAGTAATATAAGACAGCTATATGCCAACACGATTTTAATTTATACTTTTAAAAATATGAGAACATATATTGATAATGACTGTTTATATAACACCCGTGCAAAGGACAGTATATTTTTAAGAGTGCCTACAGTCAAAAAATCTATAGGACAAAAGAAAAACCCGAGTCGCAGTGCCAAAACCCTGCCGACAATATAGTGTATTTGCTAATGAAGGCCGTATGGCTTTATTATGCAAACTTAAGTTGGATTTTGGGCAAAATAAAAAATTTTACTCCTTAATACACCCCTTAAAATAACATTTTTTTTCTTAATGGCAATACTATTATCAATCGAACCTCTATACCAAATTATATACAACTTTCAGTAAATAATTCACTATCTGCAAACTAGTGTTTTCATAAAATTTGTAAGTCCGGTCCTGTCGGGCCGATTTTATTAAAATTTTAGGGACACTTTTTAATTACTACTAAAGGGTTAAATGTCAATTTTGAAACGATTCTGAGAATTTTTTCGGTATTTTGTGGCCCAAAAACGTTTTTCAACCCCTAAAAACTACCCTAAAAATGGCCCGATTACGCCCATTTTAAATAGGCTTCTTGCGGTGATGGATTTCAACACATGGGCCAAATTTCGTTAAAATCAATTAACTCTTTCGAAAGTTATTGCCCGCACACATATATATATTATATATATACGCTTATATATATATATATATATATATATATATATATATATATATATATATATATATATATATATATATATATATATATATACATATATATATACATATATATATAAACATTTTTAAAAATGTTGCCAAAGTGTTTAGGAGGTTATGAAACGTCGAGAAATTTTGGTCCGACCCCTAGGTCCCGCCATCCGACCGCTGCCAATAGTGTATGTTGCCATATGGCAAATACACTAATTATAGATATATAGGTCCTAAACTTTTTGATATTTTGCCCAATGAGCTTAAAGAAACATTAAATAAAACTAATCTAATAAATTGGGTGAAATTAAATGACATGTCTATTAAAAATATAATGGAAAATTTGTAAAATTTGTAATATTTTGTATAATGGGCGTTCTTTGTAAATCTTTTCTTCTATTATTCTGTTTCGATAATAATTGATTTTCTCACAGACAAGTTGTTAAGTGAGACTATGTATATTTTTAAATTGTTATTTCTTTTCTTAATAAAACTTATTATAAACTTATTATATAGGTTTGAAATGACAGGTCAAATACAAAAGAGTCCATTCAATGAAATTATCATTTGAAAAAGCTATAATACAGTTTATTTTGTAATAATTTTCTCACCGCTAAACTGATTTTTTTAAAAGTTCTTTTGGCGCATTGAGGATAAAATTTTCTCTATTACGGAGTTGCGCACGTAGCATGCAACTAAAATGAGACACCATGAAGTTAATTGTTAATATATAAACGTATTACGTGTATCGACAAGGTTGAAATCGTTGATAAAGCTGACTCTTCGATGACTTATAGTTTTACTTTGTATTTATAGATGACACGTCTCATTTCTCTGTTACAATGTACTGATGGAGCTGTCCACCTATTATCCAAAGTAAATAAGTACTACTTAAAGTGAACAGGCTAACTTTTAACTATATTTATCATCTCCCTAGACATCGTATTTTATTTTATCAATGTACATCTTTAACGAAAAATGTTAATATTAATTATTGCGAGCGCGCTAAAGAAGTATAACTTCTGCCGTGCGTTACCGGACTTTCAACAGCTCTTTCACAGTAAGAATGTGGCCCCTTTTTACAAAGACGCGCTATTCGCAAATTAATGTTTTCACAAATTTTGTAAGCTCAGCGTGATCGATTCGATTTTGATAAAATTTTAGATTAGGTGATTACGTATTTTGTAGAACCTACCTCTATGTCCTAGCTGTCAGATCGTGTATTTTAAATGCTACAATATTCTTTATAACACATTTTAAAATGCTTTAATGGGATAAGAAGTGTCTGAATCTTCTACTTGTGCGACAGATACATTAAGCCAAATTTAAAAAATAATAATAACAAACTAAAAATATGAATGATTCCAAAGAGACGGCGTCATTTTATCCTTTTTTGTGACCTGCTGTAAGAAATGAATGCAGAGAATTCTCGCTATTTACCTTCGAGGGTAAATTTATTGTTAGTGAATAGATAATGGTTTCACGGTAGCGGTTGATATTTTAATTTAAGTGCCTATTCTAAAACGTCTGCCGCTAAAACAGTTGCATTATGCTAAGCTTAAGGTGTCGTAATTTAAAATTTTAATTGAAATATTTTCTTTAATATGTAAAATAACCACTGCTCGCAAAAAATTGCATATTGTCTTCGTTCATAGGTTAGCTCATCTTATTGTATTTAAGAAAACTTGGTCGCAAAGTTCTGCCATTTCAACCTCCTAACTTAGGGACTTGAAATGTTTCTCCTGATCAGATTGTTCGAAATTTGACTCCTAAAGAGCTGAAAAATATTTTAGGGTTCTATTATAGATTATTCCAGTTAGGATTCAATTGGTTGTTCCCACATAAATCCTAATTGGGAAAAATTGACAATATTTATTTTCACGTTAGGTTATCCAAATTAGACCCCATGCATCATTGGAACCAAATGGTGTCTAGATGTATACTTAGGGCAGTTTGAATATAATTTATATTCGGATAAACGCTATTACAGATGCCTGTTATGTATCTCCAGGCTTGCAGATAACTTGTGCGCTATTGTTTGTTTTTCACACGTGACTGCTTTCAACATATGCTCACGCTTTGTAAAGTCACGCGTGTGGGCGCGGTCTGGTGGAAAATCAGCCATTAATTCTGAAACCGTGACAGATCTATCATCCATGAAGTTTTGAAGTCACGACGAAATAAAACCAATCGTAAATTTTCGCAAGACAAATAAACTTTTACTAAAAACGCAGCTGCTAATTTTTTAAAAAATGTTCAATTTTTGGTCGAACTTTATCTTGTTTCGTTTGTTTTCTTAACAATATATTATGGTTTTAGCTTTTTTTGTTTTGTTTTGTTTTTAAATTGAAATGCGATGCAACGTCCCGACGCCGTGTTTGAAGAAGAACAATAATTCTACAGGGAAATTTAGTAGTTGAATTATCCGAAATAATGGCTTCATTTTTACAGTGAATAAATTTCAACTAAGTACACTGTGAAAAAGTAGACGTTTTGTTATTTCATATATTCATATAACTAGCCTAAAAATGGAAGATTTCAAGCTTGAAAATCTATAAAAATATGTGTACCTATATCTAACTTTTTATGCAGTAAAGCTCGTATTATACGACACGCCGATAATCTGATGGAGACTCCTGTTATGACCTTAAGCTTTCGAGGCTTACCAAACGAAAGTCCCTTCTCTTCTTAACCCAAATTGTCTCGTAGTTTCGTCACAACGCACATGCAGTTTTCTTAGCGGTTGAAAACAGTAAGGCGCAGAAGAGTTGGGCTAGAATCAATGATTAAATGAAAGCTCTTTCTCTTCAAGCATAACTTCGATTTTAATTTGAAATTTAAAATATTTAAACATGGAGCTCTTTACAATGGGACAAACTTATTAAATTATTGTATTGTCATCGGTCCTTGTTAAGTGTGCAAAATGTCAATTTAATCTGACATTTTGAAGTGGGTGATTTTTCACGTTCAAAGATTCCGTTACAAACAAACATACAGGTGAAGCTTATAAAAGCGTGTTAAAAACCAAGAGTTAGATCGTAGATTATGGACGCTTAACAACTGAGCTCAACAGCTGAGTTCATTAGCGTTTATTAAAAAAAATCGGCATTAACAAAAACAAAGAACTGTAATAATAGCTATCGTCTGCTATAATTATTGTTAAGAAACATTCATTGTTGTAATTCTATAATAAAAGAAATTATTTTTCAAACACGTCACCGTCGGGACTTAAATCCGAATCTTTCCACTTTCGCGGCGTAATGAGTTATCGATTACTCTACGGTCCACACAGTTCATCATTTAAATCGTTCATAATAAAGCAAATACAACACTAAATTCACTACACGTGAGAGCCAATTATTTTAGCTACTGCTAAACATGAATCTTCACAATAACGAGAGTTTATGAATTAATCAAAGATGAAAATTCCATTATTGACGTGTTTGAAAAATAATTTTTTCTAATTAGCATTACAACAATGAATGTTTATTAACAATAATTATAGCAGACGATAGCTATTATTACTGATAAAAATGAATTTAGCTTGTACATAGCTATAGCGTATGTATATTTACTAATAAAAACAAAGAACCTCATTACGAATTAAGTTTGTTTTAAAATACATTTGACGTTAAATTTAATTTTGAGACAACTGGCCGTGGGCTTATACTGTCATGACAACTTACGTCTTGAAAACAATTATAGTTTTCCTAGAAAATTCTATTTTTATCTTTGTTTAAAGAACTTGCAGCGTCATCACACGGTCGACTTATTTCGAGGATTATGTATATTAGATTATCTTTAAACGGACTTAAAATGCGATCCAGTTTATTTTCTCGTTCCATTAACCTGTCTCTGTTACTCTGAACTGCATGCACTAGAAAATATCCTCCTGGCATTTTACTATACGACGCTAGATTTTCTGTTGAATTGTCGAGAAACATCTAGGTTATGTCAAGTCGGCAAATCTTAATAAGATCGTTCCACGTTTCTAAAATTTCGACAGTTTCTTTATACTTAAACAAATAATGTGAACCAAAGTTTTCGTTTTTATATCCTGCCTCTTGTTTGCAAATAAGAATATAAAAAAATATATTACATATACATTGAGCATGAACCGGTATATGATACCGTAGAATTTTTAGTGTATTTGCCATATGGCAACATACACTATTGGCATCGGTCGGATGGCGGGACATAGGGGTCGGACCAAAATTTCTCGACGTTTCATAGCCTCCTAAACACTTTGGCACCATTTTTAAAAATGTTTATATATATATATATATATATATATATATATATATGTGTGTGTGTGTGTGTGTGCGCTATAACTCTCGAAAGAGTTAATTGATTTTAACGAAATTTTGCCCACATGTTGAAATCCACCACCGCAAAAACCCTATTTAAAATGGACCCAATCGGAGCATTTTAAGGGTAGTTTTTACGGATTGAAAAATGTTTTTGGGCCCCAAAATACCGAAAAAATTCTCCGAATCGTTTCAAAATTGAAATTTAACCCTCTGGTAGTAATTAAAAAGTGTCCCCAAAATTTTAATAAAATCGGCCCGACAGGATCGGATTTACAAATTTTATGAAAACACTAGTTTGCAGATAGTGACTTATTTATTGAAGGGTGTATTTAATTCGGTGTAGACGTTAGATTGATAATAATATTAAAATTAAGAAAAAAAATGTTATTTTAAGGGGTGTATTAAGGGGTTAAATTTTTTATTTTGCCCAAAAACAATCTTAATTTCACATAATAAAAGTATAAAATCACACGGGTCTATACAAGCAAATACACTATATTGTCGGCAGGGTTTTGGCACTGCGACCCGGGTTTTTATTTTTTTTGTCATTGGAACCGTTCTATTGCCGAGAGCACCCGGTCCAGTATCCTCGTTCCTTGTACAAACTTGCATAGTCCGTGGACTGGATGGTTGATATAGTCTTCTGGACCCATTGCTGATTGTCCATAAATTATCTGTCTTCTGCGATCTAAAGCCCCGCATTCGCACAGAATATGGTATGCTGTTTCCTTTTCCTTATTGCACTGTCTGCACCTTAAGTCACACTTCTTTTTCTATAGAATAAGGTGTTCCTATATATAATCTATCAAGTAGATCGTATTTTTTTTAATAAATTAGTAGATTTTGTTAACCAATTGTACGTCGTTTTGGATAGCGGCGTATTTCTTTGCTTGAAAATATACACTTGAGAATTTTTTTTAATAACAAAGAAAGCTTCCTAATCCCCGAAAAAGTCGTCTCATAATCTATTTGTGGTAGAGAATCAACAAACAAAGAAAAATTGAGAATTTGATATCAGTGAACAATACCTAATAATAATAGTTGTGATAATTTGTTTTGATTGCGTCACGGTCTTGCTAGGATTTAAGTTTTATCTATTCCTTACAAAGGGAATGTCGGGTTTAAATGTTATATTCCTTGTCTTAGAGATGTTGCGTGGCGTGCCTCAAGCATGTTAATACGTCTTATACCCAAAGTATTATCATTTAGAGTAGAATGTAGAAAATGTCTACATTCTGCCTCGATACTATCTACCGATATACAGGGTGTTGGGACAAAAATTTAAAATAAAATTAGAGTTTAAAAAAACTTAACACGCCTTTATGAAATAAAAAATGCAAAATAATTTGACAACAAAATTAATTTTACTGTAAAAAGCGTGGGCTGCTATCTACTTAAATTTTCATAATAGCTCTACGTTTACAATTAGCTAGTAAAGGAAAAATTTATTATCGATATTAAGCACTCCATGCTTTTTACAGTGAAGCTAATTTTATTGTTAAATTATTTTGCATTTTTTAATTCATAAACGCATGTTGTTTTAGTTTTTTAAACTCTAATTTTAATTATAAAACTAAAAAACCATATTGCATTTGACTATGAGGTACGCACCTCAACGTACGTCACTGTACAGCGTGTTAGCTTCCTTGCTGTAATTTTTCAAGTTTTTTTATCCTGAAGGTCTTGGTCAGGATAATGGGACAAACTTGTTAAACTATTGTATTGTCATCGGTCCTTGATAAGTGTGCAAAGTTTCAGTTTAATGTGACGTTTTGAAGTGGGTGGATTTCATGTTCAAAGATTCTATTACAAGCAAATGTACTGAATTTTTTTTCAGGTCGGCAATACAGATATCATCACTCTGTATAGTTGATTCATTCACGCTTTGCTTCTGCAGTACCTATGCATGTAAGGGAGTTCTGTTGCAATAAAATATGTTTAAGTCTCACCAGCTGTTCTATTTACCTGCTCTATAATACAAACATTTGAATTAAAAACCTTTTTAATTAATATATTAGTAAATGTTCATGCGTTATAAATCGTAAGACTAAATTCATAAACAGTATAATAGCGATTCGTTTGCTGTAATTGTTAAGAAACATCCATTGTTACAATGCTATATTAGAAAAAAAATATTTTCAAACAACTGTCACTGTCGGAACTCAAATCCGAACCTTTCCTCTTCCGCGACAGAATGAATTATCAATTACTTGTTAATTAGTGTATTTGCCATATGGCAACATACACTATTGGCATCGGTCGGATGGCGGGACCTAGGGGTCGGAGAAAAATTTCTCGACGTTTCATAACCTCCTAAACACTTCGGTACCATTTTTAAAAATGTTTATATATATATATATATATATATATATATATATATATATATATAGGTATATATGTATGCGGGCAATAACTTTCGAAGGAGTTAATTTATTTTAACGAAATTTGGCACACGTATTGGAATCCATCACCGCACGAAGCCTATTGAAAATAGGCCCAATCGGATCATTTTAAGGGTGGTTTTTAGGGGTTGAAAAAAGTTTTTGGGCCCAAAAATTCCTAAAAAATTCTCAGAATCGTTTCAAAATTGAAATTTAACCCTTTAATAGCAATTAAAAAGTGCTCCTAAAATTTTAATAGCATCGGCCCGACAGGACCGGATTTACAAATTTTCTGAAAATACTTGTATGCAGATAATGAGTTATTTACTGAAAGGTGTTTTTAATTTTGGTGTAGACGTTCGATCGACAATAATAATGTAGTTAAGAAAAAATGTAATTTTAAGGGGTGTATTAAGGAGTTATTTTTTTTATTTTGCCCTACAATCACCTTAAGTTCACATAATAAAGCCACAAGGCCTGTATTAGCAAATACACTATATTGTCGGCAGGGTTTTGGCACTGCGACCCGGGTTTTTAATATTTGACTGCAATTCTTTCAAAATAAACTAGAAATATGCATCATTCCTTCCCATGTGACTTTGAGCCAAATTCTTATATATTATTTAATCCAAATAAATTATTCAAAATCAGGTAAAAATAAAAATGGCATAAGCTGAACACAAATGTAGATGCAGAAAAAACACATTTAAAAAATTGTTAAGTAATCTAAATTAATCCGTATTTTTAATATTCATTTACCTTCCCGTAATTGGAAATCTCGTGACGTCTTGTAAAGAAATATGACGTTGTTTTATCCAATTTTTAAGACAAAAAAATGTGTTTTTTGAAATTTTTAATCAACAAGTCAATGTTTTAAAGCTTAATGCTTAAGCGCAGCTAATAAAAATAGTATTAAAATATTTTTTGAGACCACAGTTGGAAATTTCCCGAGAGCATATTTTACAATCTGTTTGAGAGTCACCTTAAATGCGATACAGTTGCAACTTCCCTATGAAATGTCACAAGAATTGCATAAGTGCTTTGCATTGTCAATTTTTTTTGTTATATCAAGCTGCTGCAGTATACTTTCTGAAACAAGTGAATTGGTTATAGTTTTATTTTGCAATCGAGCCGTAATCCGACTCGAACTAAACAGAAAGAGGCTTTTTGATATAAACAATCTACTTTTGCTTCGGAGTTCCATTTATTTTGTACTTAACAGAACGTCGACTCACGTCTGTTCTATGTTCACTTACTCGGGTTTAGTGCCATTTCATATTTTCAATTTATTTTTTTAATATGGTGTGAGGACGGGTTTAATATGGTGGGAGAGCGGGTATATGTATGAGCGTGTATAAACATTTGCGGGCCACCAATGCACAAAGCTATTTGGACCTAGTACTAGCTTATATTTACACCCTCTATAAAATAGCTGCTTTCCATATCTGTATAATGACACATTTAACACTAGTGTTATAAAGTTGCGTTAAGTAAAATCATAGTCTAGCCGCATGAGAATTGAACGCAACCTGCAATTAAAAGTGACTTTGCTCAGAATTGAACTGTAGAAAACTCTGTCAATTAGGTAGAAATCGGTTATTTTATAGGTAGTACCTGCAAAAATACTCGTATATAATTTTTCTCGTTTCGTTATAACATCACACTGCGTCGTAAATTACTAATTAAATTACTAACTATCAATAATAAAATAATGTTAATAATTCTAATGTAAGTTTTATCCGGACTCATTCTACACTGTATTCGCAGTATTTAAAGAATAAAGTATATTTATTATTATTATTATAATAATTCATCCACTATAGATGTATTAATAACAAATTAAATATTAAACACATACATAATATTATGTATAGCCGTTCGCGGATCAAAATCTGGAAACTGAGGGTTTGCAATAGAAAAGTCAAGACACGATGCTGTATAAAAAACGAAATCGCTAGACGCTCGGCTATTCTAGAGTCTAGAAAGGTTTCTGTAAAAAAGAACAAAGCAGCTAATTCTTTCGTGTCAGGCATAAAGCCGTTAATACCAACCGAAAGAATATACGATTTATAATTTGCGCTGATTTTTCACACGGCACTTGGTAGAAAATGATTAATAATAAACAGATAAAATAAATTTTATTATTAAATTATTTCTCGACGATCGTTTCGGACAATAAGTCCATCCTCACGAATATATTCTTGAGGATGGACTTATTGTCCGAAACGATCGTCGAGAAGTAATTTAATAATAGATTTTGTAGATTTTTCAAGTGTTTTTATTTATCTGCTCTTAATATACAATTTAGACTTATGTCCAGTGAAACAATTTCTGACTTAAGTCCTTTATACCTGACACCAGAGCGTTTGTAAACGATGCGAGAAATGTGTATTTTATTCGTTTGGGCCAATAAATTCCTTCAACCGTAAAGTTTACTAACAGTGGCTTCCGTTTCCGATCTTCGAGAATCTCTTAATTACCGCCGCGCTTGTCACTTTTCATTTGCTTGACGCTAATGCGCATCCGGTGTCGGGCCAAGTGAAAGATAAAAAAAATCCATTATCCTGACGTTTTGTTAGAAAATTAAGTAGAAAAATTCCAGTCCATTGGATGACATTGTCATTCCAACTCTAAAAATATTCACATTTGACATATTATGATAAATGCAAAAAATTTCTGTTAACGCGCGCGATGACGGGGGTAACGGCTAGTAACAAATTAATCAAAGCATGCAGCTTGCCAGCTACCTGACTTATTTTTGATATTTATTCAGAACAGCAGAACAGATTTTTTTTGTAAAATAAATAGAATAACAAACAGTTATAAAAAATATATCATCATTGTACAAAAAACATTATAACATATACATATGTTTTGTACACATACGTCGATTTACTCCCCAAAACAATAGGACAATATTTGCATATTAAGTACCCTTCTAAAATTTGGTTTCAATCCGCTTATTCGTGTTAACAGATAAACAGACCCACAGACTTTTTTCAAAATATGCTTTTTTAACTCAGGGGACCTCAAAACGAAAAAATATTGTAAAATTTTGAAATCTGAATTTTTACCTAAATTAAACTAGTGGGTTGCGATGGTAAAACAATTTTTGGAACCTCCTTTGTGCATGTATAAAATCCCCCTCAGAATAAAATTTTCTACATTTTAAACATGATTTTCATGTCTGAGCCAAGGACTTTCATATTATAAATTTCGAAATCTCATTTTGTTTAGATGTCAGATGTCATTGACAGACCACAATACGATTCCGTACAAACCTTTGGCTACGGAACCTTAAAAATAATCCACGAACCTCCTGCCAAAGGACAGAACCTTTGAATAGAATTACATACTAAAAATAATAACAATTTGTGAATATAATAATGATATTTTTCTCAGATAACTCCAGCCTTTAATAATAAAAATTCTTCTAGTTGGGCTGCGTGTTATTCTGGTTAGACTGCATACATTTTTATTTGTTTGTTTATATAATATGGATGTCAAAAGCTTATAAGATGAGGTATTTTCTTATGACGATGACAAAAAAACTTACCTACATAATACGTTTTTATTATGATTTCTCTTCTTGTTTCATATTTCTTCAAGGACCGTGCAATATGAAAAAAGAATATGTTTTTTCGATGATATCGACTATCGTTTTAAATGTGTGTGTACTTGAAGTTTATAATAATTTGAAGTTTTTTTTTATGAAACAAAAACTAGTCTTTACTAGGAGGAGTTTAACGTAAATAGCCTAAGAGAAAAAACTTATTGTATACTACGTATAATAGATTCGGCCGTTATTTTATGTTAATTAATATTTATAGTAGGTGCCCACATTTTAAATTTAATAAAACATAGCGTTTTAATTTATTTACGCTTAATAACTTTATTCAAAAACTTTGGTCGCAGTTCCAAACCCTGCTGACAATATACAGTAGAACTTTTTTAGCGACGTATCTGTTTGAAATTTTTTGTAAATGGATAACGCGTCAATGAAACGTGTTCATAACTCTAAAGAAGTTTCACTTCCCCCTTGAACTTATGCGGGTGAGACTCACACGTTTTTATTAAGTCAAAATATAAAACATTTATTTGTTTGTTCTGTCTCTAGCTTAAATTTATGAAACCCATAAATCTTGTTCACTTTCCCAGTTTAATAAAAATTTGAAAACATCTTTCTTCTATTTTAAATAATATAATGTAAGTAATATAAAACGCAGTTGATATCTCTGGCAGTTTAGGTTCTTAAAAATAATATGTCAATCTGGGGTTTCCCGGTCTTATTTTCTCTTTTTTCCGGATGATATATCACCAAGTACTTCTAGGTATAAAACTTCTATAAAATCGAAACCCTTTCTCAATTCTGTTTTTCAAGAACATCTACACAAGTATATACTCGATATTATATTAAATATCTTCAGGGAAAATATGTTCTATGTATATTGTAAATAAACGTTGATTCAGATATATATTCTTTGTGTAGGTTTAGTGACCTAAAAAATATAATATTTATTAAGGAATAAATAATAGCTTTTGCTTTTCTTATATACAAAAGCAAAAGGTGCACGATTCAGACATGTGTAGTTTTCCATCAGCCCACTTTTTCTTTTATTTTTTTATTAACTACGATGCGACAGAAATAAAAAATATCTTTTTTAAATTTCTTATTAATAAATTAAAAATAAAATCAATTTGATTATTTAGTTTTTCTATTTAATACTTTTAATAATTTTGTTGTTTTTTGTGTGATACGTGAATTTGGAAGTAGCCTAGCTTCCGTCGTGTATTCCCGAACTGGTGTACCTCTTTAATGATAAATTCAGATGATATTTTGCACTAGGGGTTTGCAATTATTTCTGTTAAGGCTGTCGGAATGCTCTGAATTTAAGCCAAAAATAGAGCTTCGGCTGTAGACTTATTCGTCAACATTCTGCAAAAATGTTTTCTCTATAAAGATAAAGGACAAATCTAGGTCTCTAATGGACTACTTTTGTAATTTATGTACGATTTACCAGAAAAAAGTTGGCATTAATTGTGCCAAAAAAACACACGTTTTCAGTGTCACACTACGACCTTATTCGGATTTATTTCACAAAACTGTTCCATCACAAACCTAAAGTGACTCTTCTTTTTTCGGAAAAGTTTTTTCAATCCTCAAAATATTTCCAAAAACTAGAGTAATCAATTGACAGCGGCACCTTTGTAATAGCATCTTTTAGCCTCGTAGTTGGCACCAGCCAAAAATTGAAACGTGCGGATGATTTAAGCGAGACAGAGCTAAAGAAGGTCACACCCATATGTTTTTTGCCTACCTCTCTCTCCTACACTGTTAACACTAAACGTACCTATTTGTATCGCAACCAATCAAATGACCGATTTTTAGATAAGGATTTTATTTTTCCTTATTGAATGGAGAAATAGATAGATATATATTTACATTTGGTACAAAATGTACAATAGTTGCAAGTCAAGACAAGAATAAAAAGCACAGATTAAAATACGTGAATTAAATATTATTCTTCACAGACTAGAAACAATTATCTGTCAGCAATTTTTTAACATATTTTTTAAATCTTAGTAAATTAAACTCTTTAAGGCTGTCGGAACGCTCTGAATTTCAGTCCAAAAATAGAGCTTCGGCTGTCAACTGATTGTAGATTTATTCGTCAACATTCTGCAAAAATTCTTTCTCTATAAGGAAGATAAAGGACAAATCTAGGTTTCTACTGGACTACTTTTGTAATTTATGTACGATTTATTAGAAAAAAGTTGGCATTAATTGTGCCAAAAAAACACACGTTTTCAATGTCACACTACGACCTTATTCGTACTTATTTCAGAAAACTGTTCCATCACAAACCTAAAGTGACTCTTCCTTTTTCGGAAAAGTTTTTTAAATCTTCAAAATATTTCCAAAAATTAGAGTAATCAATTGACAGCGGTACCCTTGCAATAGCATCTTTTATCCTCGCAGTTGGCACCAGCCAAAAATTGAAACGTGCGGATGATTGGAGCGAGACAGAGCTAAAGAAGGTCACACCCACAATATGTCTTTTGCCTACCTCGCCCCTTACCGCTGGGTCTCAGCACAAACAAAATTCAGAGCGTTCCGACAGCCTTAACTGAGGAAGGTGGTTTGTTGTATAATTTTAAGGCACAATAGTCAGGTGCGGTGCGTGATCTCGCCAATCGATGGTTCGGAAGACGAAACTTATCCCTATCTCTGGTATAGTATATTGATTTTATCAGGTTTATAATGAAAATATAAATGATTAATTTTGTATGTTTAACAGAACAGTCATAAAGTCAAATGTGAAAAAGCGATAGCATTTTTTTTGCAAATAATCAAAAGTTCACAAACGGTCATTTGACCGTACGCTAAGCATTCTGGTATATTTATAGCTACTAATTTTCTGGAAATGTAGCCATATTTTTCAATCATTCTGTATAGTACCATAATCCCTTTCATCTTGTATCGAACGAGTTTGTCACTAAAAGCTTATTTTGACAGAAAGCTTTTTTTTTGTCAGTTTATGCGATGTCGTCTCAAATATCGTTATTTCTCTGTACTGTCAGAAGAACTCATCATCAATCATCGTGATCTAAAATTACACTTTGGCAGCTCGTCTACAATTATAATTACAAAACATATTTATTAAATCTACAACTAAATGTGTTCTTTGCATTGTTTCAAATGCCGAAGACTGGACTTGCCTGAAACTCAGTATATAAAAAATTCATATAATTAAGCTAGTCTCTAATCTTTACACCTTAACAGCCCCACGTAGAGTAGTCAAGTTTAGCAAGGTGGAGAATCTGCGTAAGTAAGAAGAGTGGGAAAAGCGATTAGTATAGCGGCGTGATTTATAATTTCGTGGGGATAATCATAAACGATGTCTGTACAACAAAAACAATGTTATTAGACACATATGTGTCCTCGTTGCGATGGGTAGAAGTGTGTAGATGACGTCATTCAGTGGACTGTCAATTTGCGTGGTTGATAAAAATATTTAACGGTCTTCCGGCTGACGTCATTCATTAACGAAGCAGCCTGTGTATCTAACGACCTAATGAGCATATTAATGGGACCATCTTTTGTTAGAAAACTCAGATTTATCCGATCCGACATTCGCTTGTCGCAGAAATGACGCGACTATCTTCTCTAAACTACCGGTCGGAGCAACTGCAACTGATGACCGGGGCGCGATCAAAGAGTCGCGGAGATGTGAAAAGGGCCTAAAGTTTGCGGTGAGCGGCTTCAGCTAAGTCTGCACGTGCACCAACGTTAAATAAGCAATTTTAATAATTTAAGAGACTAGATGTTTATCGCTAGTAGTTCTCTGTAAGCTATCGTAAATACGAGATCAAGCGGAACACGATTCGTGTAAATATTTATAAACACTTTGTTTTTATTATTAATTAAACATTTAAAGCCTTACACAAAATGCCAATAAAACTAACACATAAAGGTCGATAAACACTGATTTCATAACTGCATTACAATATCATTGATTAGCGCCGAAACAAATTCGGACGGACTTGGCTAAAGAAGTGTTTTCACTTACCTAAAAATGTATGGATATATATTTTTTTCTTTTTTTAAAACACATAAATCACTTTTATTTTGAAAAATGTCATCTGCATTTAAATTAGAAATATACGTAACAGAAATTGGCTGCCTGTTAATTGAATAATATTGCATCGATACCTTTGTTTCCAAAATTAAATCAAACCAATATACGCATTCCAGCTGAACTTGATTCACATTTTCAAAATCGAGAAAAAAATTACAGTACAACACATAACTTAATTTTTTTTGGAAAAGGGATTACATGCTAAGCTAACAGCGTATTATAAATTCAGATATAAAAGCTTAAGTCAAATATTAGTGTGAATCGACCTGAATTTTGTCACCTGCATTTTATGCGATTAGATTCTTTCATCTTTTAAACAAACAACTGACTGAGGAAATAATTATGATAAAGCCTTAATGAGTTAACAACTGCGTCAGATAATAAACACATTTACGCGGAATCCATTAGCAATTTTTGTAGAAAATAAAAAACTGTTTTGATAATGATATGTAACAGAAGTGAAATTCAGATATTATTAGTGTATTATCGCAATTACATGTAGGTATGTTATTTTGCGCATTTTTCATGTAATGAAGTACCAGGCTAGAATGAATGTTTTCTGAAACAGTAGATAGAAATCTCAGTTCATGTATGTTAGACGCTTTTATTTTTTACGTAGGGTAACACTGCTTTATTAATTATTATTCAGTTGTTTTAATCAGAGCTGAGGAAGCTATTTACTTTACATAAGTTGGGTGTACGTCGTTCGACGTGTTATGTTGGCAGTGATTTTCATTTGTTTATGTAAAACTGGGTATAAACGACGAGATAATTTTTGACAGAACCGTATTAAGATAATATACTATTAAAAAGTAAATATGTAGTTTAAAAAAATCCTAAAATAACGATTAATTCAAAAAGCGTGAAGCACTTTGTCTAAATTGATTAAAAGTACACATAACCAACAAGCGCTCCACACTTTTTTAATTAGTCATTATTTTATAATTTTTAGTGTTGGTGATAAAAGTGTGTTTTTTAGTTCGGGAGTAATTTATTCTTGTTAAGGCTGTCGGAACGCTCTGAATTTTGTTTGCGCTGTGACCCAGCGGTAAGGGGCGAGGTAGGCAAAAGACATATTGTGGGTGTGACCTTCTTTAGTTCTGTCTCGCTCAAATCATTCGCACGTTTCAATTTTTGGCTGGTGCACACTACGAGGCTAAAGAATGTTGTTGCAAGGGTGCCGCTGTCAATTGATTACTCTAAGTTTGGGAAATATTTTAAAGATTTAAAAAATTCTTCCGAAAGAGGAAAAGTCACTTTAGGTTTGTGATGGAACAGTTTTGTGAAATAAGTACGAATAAGGTCGTAGTGTGACATTGAAAACGTGTGTTTTTTTGGCACAATTAATGCCAACTTTTTTCTAGTAAATCGTCCATAAATAACAAAAGTAGTCCATTAGAGACCTAGATTTGTCCTTTATCTTCCTTATAGAGAAAGAATTTTTGCAAAATGTTGACGAATAAGTCTACAATCAGTTGACAGCCGAAGCTCTATTTTTGGCTTAAATTCAGAGCGTTCCGACAGCCTTAAACCAAGTAGAAGCTTTTTACAAAGTATCTTCTGAAAGACGCTTTAAAGCACTTAAGTTATTCGAGCAGCTCACCGGGGAACACGGAGAAAATCTCTGAAAGGAAAAACAGACAGACAAAATAGTTGATTAATTATTAGTTTGTTTTCATTTTGGTTAACTTAGTTCGATTCTGTTAAGCTATGAGATTTTCCAACGTTTACGCATAGCAAATATAAATACCTAGGTATTAACATCTACGCAAAATATATATCTAAGGGCTTACGGAGTTTACAATTTACTAGCCTAAACCTGCGTTGTAACGGCTGATTCATTTGGAGGTACTTTTTTCAAAACTAAAAAAAATTTAATAAAAACTAATTTATCGGATAATTGTTATTATTATACAAAAGAACTATTCTTTACATTTATTTTTTAAAGATTATTTCTTTCAAATGTTGGCCGTAACTCCGGTTAGCATAGCCCATTCTGTCGTTCCAATTTTCGATGACGCGTCCGAGCATTTCGATTGGTATTTGGCGAATAACGCAAGTAATGTTGGCTTCCAGTTGCTTAATCGTACCCGACTTATCAATATAGACTTTGGACTTTACATAGCCCCAAAGGAAAAAGTCTAGGGGTGTGATATCACAGGATCTAGGCGGTCAACTCACCGGTCCGAAGCGCAAAATTAACTGTTCACCAAATTGTTCACGCAATAAAGCCATGGTTTCACGTGCTGTATGGCAAGTGGCGCCGTCTTGTTGGTACCAAATGTCCTGGAGATCATGGGCTTCAATTTCAGGAAACAAATAGTCTGTTATCATGGCACGATAACGGCCACCATTGACAGTTACGTTCTGGTCGGCCTCGTTTTTGAAGAAATATGGACCGATAATTCCACCGGCCCATAAACCACACCAAACCGTTGTTTTGTCTGGATGTAATGGCAGCTCTTGAATCTCTTCAGGTTGCTCTTCGGACCAAATATGGCAATTTTGTTTATTGACATATCCGTTAAGCCAGAAATGTGCCTCATCACTAAACAACATTTTTGTCGAAAACAGTTGATTTTCTTCCTCGCAGAACGCTGATTTTCGTAATACAGCTGAATAATTTGTAGACGTTGTGCGGGGCTAAGTCTTTCCATGATGAAATGTCAAACTATACTGAACAAAAATACCATAAAAGGTTATCACGACTCACGCTTCATCTGTCAAAAAATCCATAGACAAAAAACTACCTCTAAATGAATCACTCGTTATATTTAGTTTTTGGCAATTCTAGTGAAACATTGAAATATAATTCAATAATATATCACAGGTAATTGGATAAATAATATAAAACAATTGTGTTATTGTTACTCTTGCAACGTTTCGACTACTTTATTTAGTAACAATAACACAATTGTTTTATATTATTTATCCAATTACCTGTGATATATTATTGAATTATATTAATAATTTTGGATGCGATATAATGTCTAATTGAAATATAAATTAAAAAAGAAACATGTTTTTTCGAAGGAAAAAAGTTTAACGCTGGTATACTAAATCGTGTTTTCAAATTTGGATAAAAATGTCAAAGTACAATAAAAATGAAGTTATTCTCGTGATCTTCAATTTTATATAATTTAATAAACTACAGCGCTTTCAACAACTAAATTAAATTTCCCCAATAAGAAGGTTTCGTTGAAGTCAGTGCTACGTAATAAAATATACGAATAACGCTTATATGATATAAATAAATAAATATAAACATGGAGACGTGTCAAATCGAAAAATAACAAATGACGAATCTGTTCAACCCCCGAATACATTGAAATTTTGATATATTATACGTTTTTAAAAGTTTTTTGTTTGTTTGTTATTATCGACTTTTATTGCCAATTGCCATATCAATAGCAGTCACGTCAATTTTATATTCGTTGCTATTCATTTTTTAATAGCTGACGCAATTTTGCTTTATTACTCTAATTTATAAGGCTATAAGCAGATTATTTTTCTGTTCTATCAACATTGCTTCAAACAGTAATTTTAATTTTTTTTATACTTACATATTTGCATGTTTTTAGAGAGAGAAGATTATAGACGCTCGACAATTGAAATCATTAGCGAAATGTGTTTTTGACCGAGTGGGTAGTCTGGTTGTAAAAACATTTATTTATTGTAGAATATAGACGCTCGACAATCAAGATATTAACGACGGCTGATTATGTCATATATATAAAAATTTCTGTTTATGTTAAACTCGTGTGGAACAAAATTGGGGTGTTTATGGATGGCTTAACTCAAATTAAAAACAATAAATACTTTTCTGCGTTTATAAAATAAAATAATATTATTATTCTGATTCTCAGAAGGCACTCTAAATTAACTGCTTCATAAAACTAATCGTAAATATAAATAACCCCGGGTCGCAGTGCCAAAACCCTGCCGACAATATAGTGTATTTGCTTATACAGGCAGTGTGGATTTATTATGCAAATTGCAAACTTAAGTTGGTTTTTGGGCAAAATAAAAAATTTGACTCCTTAATACACCCCTTAAAATAACATTTTTTTTCTTAATGGTAATACTATTATCAATCGAACTTCTATACCAAATTATATACAACTATCAGTAAATAATTCACCATCTGCAAACTAGTGTTTTCATAAAATTTGTAAGTCCGGTCCTGTCGGGCCGATTTTATTAAAATTTTAGGGACACTTTTTAATTACTACTAAAGGGTTAAATGTCAATTTTAAAACGATTCTGAGAATGTTTTCGGTATTTTGGGGCCCAAAAACATTTTTCAACCCCTAAAAACTACCCTTAAAATGGCCCGATTACGCCCATTTTAAATAGGCTTCTTGCGGTGATGGATTTCAACACGTGGGCCAAATTTCGTTAAAATTAATTAACTCTTTCGAAAGTTATTGCCCGCACACATATATATATACGTATATATATATATATATATAAATATATATATACATATATATATAAACATTTTTAAAAATGGTGCCAAAGTGTTTAGGAGGTTATGAAACGTCGAGAAATTTTGGTCCGACCCCTAGGTCCCGCCATCCGACCGACGCCAATAGTGTATGTTGCCATATGGCAAATACACTAATTACATTGCTACAGACAGAATGTTTCGATTGATTCTTTTGTTACGATAGCTACTCTATTACAAGCCTCTGGTCCCGAGGAGGGTAAGAGTGCCAATAGAATTTTCAATTAATCATCAAAAGTTCAGAAATTGAAAATATGAATTGGCAAACACTTCAAGGTGGTAGGAGAACGGGTACAATTACGGTGGAAATGAAGGATCGACTTTTTTCTTTTTAAGTGCCATCAATAGCTAGAGTTGTTCAACTAACAATTTCAATTTATTATTTTTTAATGATAAATTAAAAGTACAAACGTTTCTTACCAGTTCTGGGATTAAAATGGGAGCCATGACAACGCCTTAATAAAACAACGGCTTTGCTACTTGCTCGGCTATTTTAAAAACCCGAAAGGGAAGAAAGTGCAGATGTATTTTTGACTATTGAACTGTTTTTATGTCGTAACGTTTATATTTATTCTTAAATGTGAGAATAATTTACATAGTTACTAAAACGAACACAAAACTTTCCAAAATATTTTAACATTAAACTGCGTTTGCTTCAAAAAGTGTTAAAGAATCGAATTGTTATGAATTTTACAATAAATTCATTAAACTATTATTATCAATGCGACTTTGGTGCATAATTTTTTCAAAGTTAATTTTTCAATAGGTGCATAAAACTTTGAAATATTTGTAATGGACTCTTTTATGGTTTTCCCGCTTCTTAGATAAATGTCGTCAGCGTAATTTCTAAAAGAAACAAAATGAAGAGAGACACTTATTTAAATGGAACGGTTGCTTCCAGGCGTGATTGATGATACTTTCTTTCCACTGTTTGTTTTAAATCTAAGAGTTTTTGAACTGCCCTCCACCGGATGAGAAACATTTACAGGTGGATTAAAAAGTTGCGGTTTTACTTCTAACTTTTAAACTTCTGTTTACCTGAAATCGCTGTCTTCTACAGTATATTCTAGAATGTGTGGCAAAATTTTAATTCTCACATTTAATTTAATATTAATAATTAGCAAATCTAATAACATTTAACTAAGTATAGCGCTAATACAAGTAGATTTGTTCTCTAAAGTGGTAAAATTTGTTTGTCTGTATGTGGAGGGTGGGGTTATATCTGGGACTACTGAAACGATTCTACAATTTCTTTTACAAATAAAAAAACTACACTATCCCTGAGTAATATAAGCTATGTAATATTTTGAAAAAAAAAGTCCCAAGTAAACTGGTTTTTGAGTACAGGGTAGAAGTAGAATAATTTTATGGTGGGAGCCGTGTTTTATCGCAATCGCGTAAATAAGTTATGGAATTGTTTTTCTTATAATTTTTTTATTGTAAATTGAAATATTTCTGTAATACGTACTAACCACTCGTTTGGCTAATAAAACATCGCAGATAAAGTATTTTATTAGATCTAATGCATTACCGGAGCAATTCAGTTCAGTTTGTGTGTTGTAAAAAAACAGCAAATAATTCCAACTTAAAAAGTAATCATTCTAAGCCATAGTGACAAATGAAAAGGGTTTTAACCAAAATGTAGAGTTGTATTGTGTTGCCAAAGAATGAGATGTTGCTTCGATTGTGAGAGACGCATTCGGAATATCTATTTTAAAAATGTTAAACAAACACTGTGCGGACACATTTTTTCAGGCGTTTTCAAATACACAATGCGTATTTTATGTCGATACGAATACAAAATTATTGTTATTAGTGTATTTGCCATATGGCAACATACACTATTGGCATCGGTCGGATGGCGGGTCCTAGGGGTCGGACCAAAATTTCTCGACGTTTCATAACCTCCTAAACACTTTGGCACCATTTTTAAAAATGTTTATATATATATGTATATATATATTTATATATATATATATATATATATATATATATATATATATATATATATATATATATATATATATATATATATATGCGTATATATATATATGTGTGCGGGCAATAACTTTCGAAAGAGTTAATTGATTTTAACGAAATTTGGCCCACGTGTTGAAATCCATCACCGCAAGAAGCCTATTTAAAATGGGCGTAATCGGGCTATTTTAAGGGTAGTTTTTAGGGGTTGAAAAACGTTTTTGAGCCCCAAAATACCGAAAAAATTCTCCGAATCGTTTCAAAATTGACATTTAACCTTCCAGTAGTAATTAAAAAATGACCTAAAATTTTAAAAAAATCGGCCCGACAGGACCGGACTTAAAAATTTTATGAAAACACTACTTTGCAGATAGTGAATTATTTACTGAAAGTTGTATATAATTTGGTATAGAGGTTCGATTGATAATAATATTGCAATTACTAAAAAAAATTTTTATTTTAAGGGGTGTATTAAGGAGTCAAATTTTTTATTTTGCCGAAAAACCAACTTAAGTTCGCATAAAAAAGCCACACTGCCTGTATTATCAAATACACTATATTGTCGGCAGGGTTTTGGCACTGCGACCCGGGTTTTATTCCTTTTTGGTCACTAATATAGCGCTGATGTTCGTGAATTATTAAAGTCCCTAGATTTGATAGATTACCGCACTCGTCTACCATTTTGAGGCAAACGATTCAATTAAAAGATATAACAGTTTTCGTGGCCAAGAAAAAAATAACAAGTTCAAAAATAAATATCTGTGACAGATAATCATTTTCATATTCAAAAATACGTAAATTAACCCAAATTATGTAATGCCACATGGGTACAATGGATTCCGATACTATCTACTAATCTAGGAGCTTTAAGACGTTGACGACATGTCCTCGACGCCCATCAGAACACTCTACGTATCCACTCACGAACTATATTGCATTTGAAATCCTGATATCTTACTTTGTGGCTGGAAAGTTTGATATAACAAAAGTATAAATAAAATACATAATAATGGAAACGTTGTGCAAATACGAAGATAAATGACGTTTTGGTTAGAGTCTTTCATCGAACGAATATAATCTACCGAAGTGTGAACATGTTTTAAAACGAATTTGCAACGCAAAACTTTTTAAAAGAGCGAAGGAATTTTTTGCTTTATCTCATTAAAATCGTTTTCCAATGACAGAAAAAATATCTTCAATGAACAATAGAAAAAAAAAATTAAATTGAGATAGGTAACACATATTCAATACGGTGGGAGAATCGGTTTAATGTGGTGGAAGAGCAGGTGTTCCCAGGAATATAATAGTAACATATTATTTTAGGATTACAGAACAAGAGAAAAACAAAATATTTATTTGCTATTTTTTTAAAAAATCAACCTTTATACACAAATATTAAAGCAGATATCATACGCTTCTGCAAACTAAATGAATATATGCACTTTTTTATGGTATTTTAAATTTTAAACAGCTAGAGACACGTTTTCCTACCGTCAACACCGTCACTTCAGTCATATGCTTTAACTTTTAGAGGAGTTTATCGATTTGAAAAATTTCGACGTCATTTTGTTCAGAATATTTAAAGGATGGGTACCGTATAATTTCTTTTTTTTTAAATAGGCGTAGTCGTTTTTAACTGACTTCAAAGAAAGAATTTTATTTTGTCTCATATCTCCAAAATTTGTAAACTTATTTTGATGATGCTTTCTCTTTTTAATAGCACCTAAATCAATTCAGTAATTTGTATTCTAGTTTAGTATTAAAATATTAGGGAAGAAGTCGATTAACGTGTTGGAAAGCTATACTAAAAAGTAAAATAATTTTTTTAATAACATTGATCCTCTTTTAAAAAAGCCACTAAAAACGTAAAATAATAAATATTTGAGGTCAGCGCCCATTTTTATGTTGGTACTTAAATTGGCGCCGAACTCAAAACTTTTTTTAGTGACATTTTGAGGGAGGTTCAGTTTAGTTTTGTTAAGTTTTTTATTTTACATACAAGTGAAGTCAATATAATCGTGTTAAACGATATTTGGTTGGCTCACCTCTCCCTTGGAAGGATTGGAGCGATAATGGAGGCACGGTCTTGAATATAAATCAGAGGCCGATGGAAACAAAGAAAAAAAGAACATTTTCAAAAAAAAACTTTCGTAAATGTTCACTGGCTGTGAAAATCATGCTAAATTCTTAGTGATTAGTTTTCTTTTCAAATGGAAGTTGTAACAGATCTTTTATTAAATAATTTTAAGGCTCCAACCCTATAATTGATAGTTTCTTTACTATGAGTATAGCTTAGGTAGAAACCGACACAAATTTTTTACTGCATCTTTCTGTTTTTTTTACTTAAAGAAGATAAATTATCAGCGGCTGAGGGAATGTTGAGGAATATTTTTCTAAAAAAGAAGCCTTTTTTAGCACCACGAATCAACACTTTTAGATTTTGTTAAAGTGAAACTTCTTTAGTGACGTATCTGTGACGTAAAATTAAAAGAGAAAAGATTCGACGGCATAGGAGAAACCTTAGTAACGCAAAATGGATAACCATCATTGAAACGAGTTCATAACTCTAATAAAAAAAATATATGGTGCCAGTCAGCAAACATTCTGAACAAAATGGCGTCAATGTTTTTGTAATCTCTTAACCCTTCGAAAAGGTACATACTTGAAAATAGTATATTCATGACGAATTGAATAACCTCTTTTGTTTTTTGAAGTCGGTTGAAAAGTTTCACTTTTCCCGTGAGCTTATGTAGGTGAAATTCACGTGTTTTTTTAATGATGACACTAAACACAACGATCTAGGATTCCCCGGTGTGCTTTTTAAATTACACCGGGGAATTCCCTGTAGCTCTTGTGGTAGGTAATGTATGCGCTCACAGAACGTCGAAAGTAATTTATGAATGAATAATTGCATTCGGCTGGAGAATAGAACGTCGTTAAAGTCGACGCAAAAGCTGCAAGTGGTTTCTGTTTAATGAGAAAATCATTGAATTGTGAAATATAGATAAACGAACGATGTTCAGTCGGCTGTTCAGCAGGAGCGAATTTAGTCTCTTCGAGACCTGGGCTCGTTGAAGTCCAGTGGGCCCTCTTTCGTTAAAATTCATAAAAAAGTTGTTATAATCCACCCAAAAAGTTGTCAAAACCCACCCAAAGTATTGCCAAAAATCACCAAAAAAAAAATGTCTAAATTGTGAAAATTCACCCAAAATATTGTCAAAATTTATCCAGAAAAATTGTCAACAGCCACCCCATGATAAAAATAATCACTAATATTAAGTGCTCATTGTTAATGAAAAAGTATAACCAATAAATGATGACAATTCAATTTTTGTGGCCCTTTGACACTTGGGAGCCTAGGACTTAAGCCCTGTTAATCCCTACGCAGATACGCCCCTGCTGTCCAGACAGTGAAGATTAAACGACCAATTTAGTGTAAAGTCCCAGCTGGCTTCTGGTGTTCATCGTCATAATATTAAACATCTGTGGTCAGAAAAGTCGACGTTTTTCAAATTTTTATCTATATCTGCAAACAGAATTTTTCAACACAATTTTGTGTAATGTGACGGAAAAACACTTCATCGTATAAACGTTTTCCCGTATTAACTCGACTGAACGAACGATGCGAATGAGATCTCGCCGTAGGCACTTATTTAAAGGTAGGTCAACCTTATTTTTTTTTTGAACGCGCATATTTTTCGATTGTCGTCTTTTATTTACCGTCACTCCTTTCCAGAATGACTTCATCGCCTTTTTTATTGCAACTTCTCATTGTCTCGAATGTTTGTTTTTGCTTCTAACAATTAATTTCTCGTGAACTATGTAAATGTCAAATAATTGCCAACAACAAAAATTTATTCTCTATTCAAATCTGCGAAAAAAAGAGAGACTGCTATTAAAAAAAAAAGAAAAGAATGAGGGTAATCAAGAAGACTACCAAAAAATATAACCGTTAAAAAATAGCTTTGACCTGTTCGAGGATTTTTTGGTCGAAGATGATCTAGGATTTTTTATGCAGATACTAAACTGAGACACGGTACTAAGCACAAGTCGTTTTATATTTAAAGTTTCCTAAAATGTATAAAAAAAACTCTTTAAAAGTTTTAAAAACCAAAACCCTACAGAAAATTTCTTGTAGTACTCACTGGAATCAGCGCAATGGTTTTCAATTTGAAAAATATATGAAAGATTTCAAGTTTTGATATTTTATAAGGCAAATACGATTTTTGATAAAATCGAAATCTCTCAGGGCTTTTTAAAGTTTATATTTCTTCTTTTTTTATTAAATTATATTACCCATATCAAATTATCTAACAAACTGCCGAATGAGATAAAAAAATATTAGCAATTATGACAGGTTCAAGCGGTTTCTTGAAGATTTTTAACTACAAAATGTTTTTACAAAATTATCAACGTTTGAGTTTTTAGATATAAATATTTCTGGTTTATATAATATGTAATGTGTTGACGCATTCTAGATTGTTTCACAGTATTATAGAATAAAGAATCAATCTATCTATTGATTTTGTTTAATCTTTGACACTTTTAAACCGTCAAATGCGAACAGCAATACTACATAACCTTTTATATATGAAAAGTACTTAAACTTCCTGTAAAGATAAAATTGAACAAATTGAAAACAACTTTTTTTATGTTTCGAGCAACTGACAGATACGCGTCGAACTTAAGAAATTGTAACTTTTTATACAGAACCCTATCAATTACATTTTGATCGATCTGGTGGGAATCTGCGCATGCGTCTATCTACTAATTCGGTTAAAACTGATTCCGCAAAACGTTCTAAAGCTCTTCTGAGTTATATTTTTAGTGTATTTGCCATATGGCAACATACACTATTGGCGTCGGTCGGATGGCGGGACCTAGGGGTCGGACCAAAATTTCTCGACGTTTCATAACCTCCTAAACACTTTGGCACCATTTTTAAAAATGTTTATATATATATGTATATATATATATATATATATATATATATATATATATATATACGTTATATATATATACGTGCGGGCAATAACTTTCGAAAGAGTTAATTGATTTTAACGAAATTTGGCCCACGTGTTGAAATCCATCACCGCAAGAAGCCTATTTAAAATGGGTCTAATCGGGCCATTTTAAGGGTAGTTTTTAGGGGTTGAAAAATGTTTTTGGGCCCCAAAATACCGAAAACATTCTCCGAATCGTTTCAGAATTGAAATTTAACCCTCTGGTAGTAATTAAAAAGTGTCCCTAAAATTTTAATAAAATCGGCCCGACAGGACCGGACTTACAAATTTTATGAAAACACTAGTTTGTAGATAGTGAATTATTTACTGAAAGTTGTATATAATTTGGTATAGAGGTTCGACTGATAATATTATTGCGATTAAGAAAAAAATGTGATTTTAAGGGGTGTATTAAGGAGTCAAATTTTCTATTTTGCCCAAAAACCAACTTAAGTTCGCATAATAGAGCCACACTGCTTGTATAAGCAAATACACTATATTGTCGGCAGGGTTTTGGCACTGCGACCCGGGTTTTTAATATGTTTATTTTGTTTAACAGTTTGTGAAAGGAAACTTTTTTAGCGACGTATCGGCTTGAAATTTTCTGTAACATTATAAACGAAATGATTCAACAGCGAGGAAAATAATCTTGGTAACGCAAAATGGTCGCATAAGAAGTTTCACTTCAAAAACTAACTCAAAGACGCATATAGTAGAATCACATATATATTTGGTCGGAATGCAATAAACGTCTGATAAATAGTAGGAACGAAAAAATGCTTTGTTGTTACATAAACGACCGATAGAAACTTTTTGCAAAGATTTACCCTTGTCAAGGCATTCGAGAACATGCACCCTTTCACCGCAAGGCGGTTTTGTTTTTGTGTCGCTGTGATAAAGTACTTTTTACTCCAAACAATACAGTACAGTGCATAATAAAAAGGTAATTTACTCTGTGGCATGTCTGAGTGAGATGGAACGTTTTTGACCGAATATCGATAAACATATCGAATGTGTCGATTTACAATAGATATCCTCAGGGCCGGATTTGACTTTTTAGTGCTCTAAGTTTTCATAGTAAACGGTGCCCTACGTAAATTTGATCAGTCGCTTCGTACTAGAGGCGAAATTTCACCACCAAAAATGGAGATTGTGGGAATGTGGGAGAGAGTTTCACAGCTCGTGGAAAAGAAACATCTCGGAAAAGTTGCAAGTGTTTAATGACACCTGCCTAAGTCAATTCCGCAACATTTTGAAAGGAAGGAAGAAACAAACCTCCTTAGACAGGTTTTTTTAATGGTCTGCAGGTGAAGCGTGGCGAAAAAGACAAAGACCAGTGAAGAGAAAAACTGACGAAAATTAAGCGAAAGAAACACCTCCGCCAATTTCTTTCGTAAGCTCAAGAATACATTTTTCTTATTCAAAAACACGTAACAAAAATAACTGGGATGGCATGTTGGAGGCTGGAATGGAATAATTGTTTTATTTAAAAAAAAAATTTATAAAAAATCTTTTTATGGTGAATAGATACACTCAAAAAACCCGGGTCGCAGTGCCAAAACCCTGCCGACAATATAGTGTATTTGCTAATATAGGCAGTGTGGCTTTGTTATGCGAACATAAGTTGGTTTTTTGGGCAAAATAAAAATTTGGCTCCTTAATACACCCCTTAAAAGAACATTTTTTTCTCAGTTGCAATATTAATATCAATCGAACCTCTATACCAAATTATATACAACTTTCAGAAAATAATTCACTATCTGTAAACTAGTATTTTCATAAAATTTGTAAGTCCGGTCCTGTCGGCTCAATTTTATTAAAATTTTAGGAATACTTTTTAATTACTACTAAAGGGTTAAATATCAATTTTGAAACGATTCTGAGAATTTTTTCGGTATTTTGGGGCCCAAAAACATTTTTCAACCCCTAAAAACTACCCTTAAAATGGCCCGATTACGCCCATTTTAAATAGGCTTCTTGCGGTGATGGATTTCAACACGTGGGCCAAATTTCGTTAAAATCAATTAACTCTTTCGAAAGTTATTGCCCGCACACATATATATATACGTATATATATATAAATATATATATACATATATATATAAACATTTTTAAAAATAGTGCCAAAGTGTTTAGGAGCTTATGAAACGTCGAGAAAATTTGGTCCGACCCCTAGGTCCCGCCATCCGACCGACGCCAATAGTGTATGTTGCCATATGGCAAATACACTAATAAAGTGCAGTTTCCTATATCTCCTGTGTTAAAATCGCAATTTTTAAAGTTTGATAATTTTATAACGAAACGGTGAAAAATTAATAAAAAAATATTTTCGAATTTAAGAAAATTTTCTCGATTAGGCATTACATTTTCAAAATTAAATCTTTAATTTTGAATATGCAAGAACGTCCTTAAATGGGGAAATATGTTTTGAGATACGAGCAAGGTTACGGAACGAATGAAACTCGTATGTCGAGGTTCCACTGTATTGTTGCATCCTGTATGATCTGAGCATAACGTTTATGAGCTGCGAAGCTTCTCCGTATGGTTTCTTGCAACGACGCCATTATTCTTGTGTTTTAACAGGTTGTGGCTAACTCTTAGCTATGTACTCAGTACTTGAAAATTCAATTAAATGCATTGTAGTCATGTGAGAGCATGTATACGTCGCCTGAAAATGATTAATGCTTTTCCGATATCAGTTTTCAGGGTGTAGAAAATTATTTTGAAATTCATTTGATCTGAAATTAATAATACATTATAGTTTCATTCGTTACTCGTAAATTAATTTTATACACTTCAATTTAATAAAACACAGAGTTCTTATTTAATTAGGTGTAATTAAATTGAAACTCTGTGATTTAATTATGTTTATATAAAAATAAGGAACGATGCTCCAGCTGACGTCATTCATGAACGAGCTAACTTGTGTTCTACTAATGACCTTGATCCCAAGGTCAAACTTAAACGATAGGCCATTTTTATGCCATTAGATACGGAAATGACTTTGTTCCGTGAACTGACAATTGATATTGCATTGTTGATAAAAATATTGAACGGTCTTCCAACTGACATCATTCATTAACGAGGTGACCTGGGTATATCTAATGATCTTGCCTCATGGGCTCCATTTTATCAGTCATCACATAATCGATATTGTGTGTGTAGTAGTAATTGAAAGGTCAGCAGCAAACAGAAATCCTCTTAGGGTAAAAGTCCTATCAGGAACTCAGCATTAAGTTGTCAAATCTGCTGCGTGTTGTTCGAATGTCGCTTCTTGTAAAATATCTACTCTTTGATGTTTCTGCGAACACTGCTCAAACATTAATCTTTTTTGAGATGAGATTATTTGTATACCAAAAGTTTTCTTTGTAATATTTTACTTCAAAATATGATCGATTTTTAATATATCACCAAGGTAGACAGGGGCCATTATTCAACAGTTCTTCTTTTGTCTTTTAAACAAACGAACGACGCAAACATGCAAAGAAGGGAAAAAAACACGGATCACCTATTCAACTTTGACACAGTCAAAGCACGGAGTCAATATTATGATGAGATTAATATGCCATTTTATAATAAATTATGACATAACCGACAGATGTTGCAAGTTTGGCGCGAAATTAACGATATTTTTATGTCTTCGATTAGAAATATTAAAGCTAGACTTTCACCCCAATCGTACAAGATAGCTCATTCTTTTGTTTTTGAAGAATTGTTATACGTAGTGTTTTTTACTGTTGTATTTTAGAAATGATTGTTATCTATAAATATTGTACATCGTATTTAAAGAAGCTTTTCTCTTTTTTCAGAATCAACTTCAAATTGTCGAAAACAACGAAATCCAGCTGAAGTTAAATCTATTTCTTCTGGAACCATAAATGCAGAGTCACTGTAAGTTTTTTTTGATAACTTTTTTATGCCTATTACGAAAATGTTTAAGTGAAATTTATTTCTTCTGAAACCATAAATGCAGATGCACCGACTCGGCAATCTATCAGTGTATGCATATTATTTTGCGTTCTTTTATCCTGAAGGTCCTGGTCAGTGTAATGGGACAAACTTGTTAAATTATTGTATTGACATCGGTCCTTAATAAGTTTCAGTTTAATCTGACGTTTTGAAGTGGGTGAATTTCACGTTCGAAAATTCCGAACAAAACCCATACAGTGTAACGAATATTAATTGCATAATTTAACATTCGAATCTCTATTTTTATTTTTACTTAGGTACACGGTAATATGTGTGAACCTAAGTCATTTGACATAATAAGTTAATGGCGCTACCTAGCGCATTTGGGTTCGTGTCTATGATAGATAGCAATCGACATACGATGACGTCGTTCAATTATGAATGTCGGATGTCGTTTGCATAGTTATCTTTCACGAATTTATTTTATTTTCATCATGACGGTCGCTTGGTCCGTGATGCCAATTCTATATGGCTTTGCGAACTGTCACGTAATAATTTGTCTTTCGAAGCGCATAGTGATTCGACCGTTGGATATAGTGTGTTAGTATATCGACCGCTTATTCATAATCTTATGAACCAGTGCTTTGAAGTCCAAAACTTTGTATCATGTATGTTTGTAGATCGGCTGTAAGGGGTGTTGTGATCTGCTGCTGGGTAGAGGTGGTTAAAGTTGGCATGTGTTTGTACAGCGACCATGCCTACGCTAGTCTGAAATTTCGGGAGACCGCAACACTTTTACACACACTTTACACTTCTTGGAGTATGTTAGTATAGCGGCTGCTCCAGCACACATTTTACCTCTGAACTTCGGTTCTGCACCACATTTACACACAGATCGACCCGACCATGACCGTAGTGACTGTAGATTTGTTTTAATTGTTAATTTTGACCCAACCTTTACAATAAAAAAACAACGTAGGGAACCTTATAATGTATATATTTATTTTTGACCGATTGTTGTTCAAATTTAAGAATGTCCGTTAGAATTACGCACGTAGTATTTTGTATGTCTATTTTCTTTAAATGTTAATAATTATTTTCTATAATATGACCGACTGTTGTATAAAAGAAGTAATATTAATTTATGTATAACTGTATAAATGATGTTTATTTATTTGATTAATAAATCCTGTGTTATTATATATGTATATTTTTTTAAAGCTTTGTTTTATTCAACCTAGCTTAATTTATACCCAGCATAACAAAAAATACCCCATCGAAAAATGGGTACGTAACAACAGGTGAAGCTAATAAAAGCGTGTTAAAAATGTTTTTTTTTGCACTTTTCAGGACATGGACGAGGCGACGAATGACGAGTGGGTTAGCGGCGACGTCGAAATGAACAACTACAGCTTGCTGTTCGCGTGGAACGCGACACTTTCAGCGGCGGCTAACGACGTCGGTTTCTTCAACATTTCAGACATGGACGCGAGCACAGATAAGGATTATATATTCGACAGGCTTGAAATTCGCGCCGTCTTTATCACTCTCTACACTATTGTGTTCTGTTGCTGTTTTTTCGGTGAGTTTGCATATTTTTAGTGTATTTGCCATATGGCAACATACACTATTGGCGTTGGTCGGATGGCGGGACCTAGGGGTCGGACCAAAATTTCTCGACGTTTCATAACCTCCTAAACACTTTGGCACCATTTTTAAAAATGTTTATATATATATGTATATATATATATATGTGTGTGTGTGTGTACGGGCAATACCTTTCGAAAGAGTTAATTGATTTTAACGAAATTTGGCCCACGTTGAAATCCGTCACCGCCAGAAGCCTATTTAAAATGGGCGTAATCGGGCCATTTTAAGGGTAGTTTTTAGGGGTTGAAAAATGTTTTTGGGCCCCAAAATACCGAAAAAATTCTCAGAATCGTTTCAAAATTGACATTTGACCCGTTGGTAGCAATTAAAAAGTGTCCCTAAAATTTTTATAAAATCGGCCCGACAGGACCGGACTTACAAATTTTATGAAAACACTAGTTTGCGTATACGAATTTACTTACTGAAGGTCGTATTTAATTTGGTGCAGATGTTGGATTGATAACAATATTTCAACTAATAAAATTATTATTGTAAGGGGTGTATTAAGGGGCTAATTTTTTTTTTTATTTTGTCCAAAAACAAACTTAATTTCATTTAATAAAGCCACAATACTTGTATTAGCACATACACTATATTGTCGGCAGAGTTTTGGCACTGCGACCCGGGTTTTTAATTTTACATTCGGAAGATTTTAAGCTTTAAGCCCGGGCTACTCAACCTTTCTACATTCTAAATCTACTACGTTCAGGATTTTCATATTGATCTGATCCCAGAAATTGTTGGCTTTTCTGTGATATTGACTGTTTTACATTCTAGATCACTGCGTCATCAGTCGAATTATCGGTAAACGTGCCCAAAATCAAAATATATTACAAAATATGCTAGGTCTATGCTTTAGCGAGCAACGTCATCATGTTAATTCTAATTCATCTTTAAAGTTCAATTCCAGATATATGTTATAATCAATATCACGGGTAATTGGAATAAAAATAAATCAATTTAAACACTCATTGATTGCAACGTTTCGTCTTTATTTAATTAAGTTTTTTCAAGCTTCTCAATATGTTTAAATGATAATTAACCTATGATATAATAAGCAATTTTTAATTGTTTTTTGTCACGCGAAATTGCTTATTATATCATAGTTTAATTATCATTTAAACATATTGAGAAGCTTGAAAGTCTTAATTAGATAAAGACGAAACGTTGCAATCAATGAGTGTTTAAATTGATTTATTTTTATTCCAATTACCCATGATATTGTTTTCTGTTAATTCTAATGTTACAGTCGGCTACTTCAATGTGTTAAATTTGATGTTGCAGTTTGCAATTTTATCCCGTTAATTTTGACGTTACAGTAAGCAACTTTATCCTGTTAATTTTGATGTTACTGTCGGCAACTTCATTCTGTGAGTTTTGATGTTACAGTAGGCAACTTCAGCCTGTTAATTTTGATCTTACACTGTAAAATTTCATTTCATAACGCGCCAAAAGAAGTATAGCTTCCGAAAATTTGACATGACATCCAGTTTCGAATCATATAATAGCATGTGATATTTCAAACATTCCAAATCGCGAAATGATACTATTTATTTGAATCGAGATTATAAAGATACTTTTTGTTCGTTCTTTATTTCATTACACCATCTCTGCACAAACCGAATTTCGAAACACCCTGTATGTTTATTATTCATTTTAATATTCATTTATACAATTAAGAAGCTTTTAAATTTTTGTTAATTGGGATACATTTCAGTTCAGAGATTTTATTATGAATTGTTCTAAAATTAAAGGGCGTCTCCACCATTATTAACATCGCTTATTTGTTTTCTAACTAAGCTTTCTAAATCCAACACTTGAAATTTTAATGCTAATACATAATTAGGATAAAAGCGTCTATGTAAATGTGTAAAAACTAATTAATTTTCACATTTCTTCTATGGATTGTTAATTAGTCTTAAGGGTATACTAAATTTTTTTTATATCAGCTGAGGAATAATATTTTCTATATTTATTTAATTATTTATTTAAATGTATGCGTTTTGGTGCGTCGTGGAAGCTTTTTTAATATTCGATTGTACATGTTTTTTTTTGTATGTTTGTTACACGATTACTCCGCCAATTATGAACCGATGTGACAAATTTCAACGCAATTTTGTTCAGCATACTGCCGAAATGGTATCATATAGTTTTTATTAAAATAGGTTCCTCCATTTTTGTGAACCGATTTTGATGATGATTTTTTTCTTATTTAATAGAGCATACCTTCAGAGTGATCCCACATAAATTTTACTTAAATCGGCTCAGAAGTTTTTTTTTATAATAATTTATAAACAAAGCAACTACAAAATATCATCAAGTTATTGACTGGAAGTTTATAAATGATTGAAAATTGAACCGTTATCTACATTTACAAGTTTTCGGATTCGCGTCTGGGAACTGGAGGCTTGCAATAAAGGAGTCATATTAATAACGGCATTGCTATATGTACGACTATTCTCATGTCACTATGCTTAATATTTGGGACATACGGAATTAGCATGCAAAATTTGTACCATCTGTGATGTCACGTTTTTCCTGTCTATAAAAACTCGGTTTTCAGTGCAAATTAAATGTATTTTTTAATTATAAAAACTCTTTTTAGTTGTCCTTTTTGATGTTGTTTCTGTGACGAACGCGAATTATAACTGCTGTAGAAAATAAAATTAGAATAACAATATTACGGTTTTGTCGTATTTTTGTGCCTTATGAAACTAGATTCTAGAGCAGTGGTTCCCAACCAGTGGTCCACACAGCCTCGAAAGTAGTCCGCGTAATTTTAAAAGCGATATGCGTTGAACTAGGTGGGGTGAATGTATCCGTGCTGATGACTATCATAATAACAAATGTGTTTTAAAAAATTATTTTACTACTTAAACACCTTTGAATTTAATTACAACTGGTAAAGGATACTGATTTAATTTCAGACTGAGTGATCCTCAAACTTGTACAAGTTGGGAACCACTGTTCTAGAGCAACGCCGTTACTTTACGGTGGCTGAACTAGAAAAATACTAAGTAATTCCGACTTCAGGAAAAGTTCTCTTTAGGCAACAAAGCGCGATAAAAATGTGCCAGAAGTCCAACATTTCTTTGTTACGCCTCTGTAATCTAGAGTGTTAATTTAAAAATGAAATTGAATTACAGAAAGGTAATTTTTATTCTTTTTATGTGAGAAGCACTGAACTAAAACGTACGTTGTATTAATTAAAATGTTCATACTTTCTCAAACAATAACTTTAATAACGGAATTTTCTTCGTCGCAATGTATTTTTTGTGCTTTAGTTTTTTGCTAGCTAAGTTTCGCTACTGTTTTTAACGAACGAAAAAGCTTTGAAGATAGTACAGATATGTGTTTAAACGTATGTCATATCTTATGTAGTAAGGTACAAATATAGTTGCCGCCATTTAATGCGAAAATAGACGTAAGAAATCGCCGACGTGAAAACGTGTCGAAGCATATCGAACACCAATTATGTTGAGAAATTGCCTGGAAAATTGTGTGCCAGACAGTGCATAAAAAACCGGAAAAGACGAAGAACCTTTTTTATGCTGGGTTATTCTGGAAGTTTAAATGTCGAATCTACGATTGAATAAAAACAACGCGAGAGTCAGATTAAAGCTTCAGCAAATTTCAATCAATTTTCACTAATACGTTTCGTATACTTAGTCCAAAACTTAAAAAGAAACACTTAAAAAAAACAAACACAAAATTCAAAAACTAGATTTAAAGCTCTTAAAGTCGTATCAAAAGCCGAGCATTGGAATTATAATTATATATAACATATGTGCCATTTTTAAACAGTGAAATTATTTTTCAAATCGGTTCAATAGCTGTAAAACGAACTAACAAATAAACAAACTTTCTCTTTTTATACATAAGTATGAAATATATTATATAAACATTTATTTACGAAGCTATGTTATTTAAAATTGAACCGATGTTTGTGCAGAACATGTGGATTGCAAATGAACCGCGGTGTTTATTTGAAATGTAATTTTCAATTGAACAAGGCGATCCTTTGGGGCAGTTTTAATCTCTATATTAAATGTTTTAATTTAGCTTGTATTATACATAGGCCTGATCAAAGTATGGCCGGTGGTATTAAACAGACACCTTTTTGTGTAAAAATATACTTAACTTTAGCTTTTATCATCTCAAAACCGTCATAATCTACAAAGATAATTAAAATATGTTTAATTTTCTGTAGATACTTAAAATTATTTAGATATGCGTACGCCAAATCTGTTTGAACGCAACGTACGAAATATAAATTAAGCTTAAGGTAATTATCGTGCAGAATTTCTCTCTCTCTCTCTCTCTCTCTCTCTGTTGGCACTGTACTCCTAAATATCTGTGTATTGCAGCGAACATCGTTCTAACTTTCAAGTGTTTATTAATTTCAAACACATAAAAAAAGTGCGCATCGAATTGTATAACCTCTTTTTCGGTTAAAAAATATGGCGACCACTTGCTCGCTTCTGTGTCGGCATTTTACTCGTGAATATCTTTGAAATGTCTTACATCTGCCAGACGTTCCACGACGACTTACATTTTTTTCTGTTCTCAACCCTGCGATCCACCCTGTATGTCACGTAAAAATCGTACCGACACCCTGTCCACCATATCTACCCGTAACCTCCACCATATGTAGCGACGCATGGTGGAAGTTACGTGTAGATATAGTGGAATAACGGGTATATTACAATTACATAATTGTCAAGTTTATGATGACATTAATTAGGTACACCCACTTTGGAAAATACCGCTATAGTGGAGAAAATGGCCAGAAAACATACAAAAGTAATAAATTTATGTAGTATGTAGTTTTTAATATTTTATGTAATTACAAGTGGAAAAGTAATTGAATGTAACACAAAAGTATGCATAACACAAATTTTATAAGAAGCTTTAGAAGTGCACATCGTGAAGTGAAATTAAAGTTTGTTGTTGAAAAAAAAAACAGCAACAAACAAGTAAAACGTGTAGCTTTGAACTATCAAAGGCCTAAATTGTTAAGGCGACTGATTGTAAAATACGTTCTCGGGAAACTTCGAACTGTGGTCGTAAAATTAATTTTATCAGTGTTTTTATTAGCTGTGATTAAGCATTAAGTTTTTCTCAAAATTTGACTTGCTACTTAAAAATTTCAAATATTTTGCCCTAAAAAATGCATTAAAAAAACGTGGTATTGATCGATGTTTCTTTACAGCACGGCATGAGATTTCGAATTCCGGGAAAGGAAATTAACATTTTCAAGTTTTTTCTTTACAAATGTGTGCTAAAAATACTGGCAAATTTGTGTTGTTCGATAATTTTTTTCAAATCTAATTTTTTCTGTACAAAAATTTGTGTTTAATTTATGGTAATTTTCTCGTTTTTATCTGATTTTAAATCATTTATTTAAATTAAAAACCCGGGTCGCAGTGCCAAAACCCTGCCGACAATATAGTGTATTTGCTTGTATAGGGCCGTGTGGTTTTATACTTTTATTATGTGAAATTAAGTTTGTTTTTGGGCAAAATAAAAAATTTAACCCCTTAATACACCCCTTAAAATAACATTTTTTTCTTAATTGCAATATTATTATCAATCTAACGTCTACACCAAATTAAATACACCCTTCAATAAATAAGTCACTATCTGCAAACTAGTGTTTTCATAAAATTTGTAAATCCGGTCCTGTCGGGCCGATTTTATTAAAATTGTGGGGAAACTTTTTAATCACTACCAAAGGGTTAAATTTCAATTTTGAAACGATTCGGAGAATTTTTTCGGTATTTTGGGGCCTAAAAACAGTTTTCAACCCCTAAAAACTACCCTTAAAATAGCCCGATTAGGCCCATTTTAAATAGGCTTCTTGCGGTGATGGATTTCAACATGTGGCCTAAATTTCGTTGAAATCAATTAACTCTTTCGAAAGTTATCGCGCGTACGCATATATATATATATATATATAAATATATATATATAAATATATATATATAAATATATATATATATATATATATATATATATATATATATATATATATATATATACATATATATATAAACATTTTTAAAAATGGTGCCAAAGTGTTTAGGGGGTTATGAAACGTCGAGAAATTTTGGTCCGACCCCTAGGTCCCGCCATCCGACCGACGCCAATAGTGTATGTTGCCTTATGGCAAATACACTAATAAACTGTAAAAAACTTGACTAAAAGTCATTTGTGTGAAGAACGCTACATATATTTGCAGTTTATTGTGAAGCATTAACATTAGATTGATAAAAAAAATTCATAGAAATTAAAGAATTTTGAAACATAAGTAAGTGCATTTTACATGCACACACATTACCACAAGTTTGTAAAGAAAAAACTTCAGAATGTTAATTTTCCTTCCCGAAATTTGCTGTCTTATGACGTGCTGTAGCGAAATATTGATGAATATTATGTTTTTTGATTCAATTTTTGGGGCAAAAATATACGTTCTTTGAAACATTTAAGCAACAAGCCAAATTTTGCGAAGCTTAATGCTTTTTCGCAGTTAATAATAAAAAAATGAATTTTACGACTACAGTTCAAAAATTCCCGAGAGCGTATTTTATGATTTGAGGGATCCGTCAAGATAGTCTTTCTGTAATATTTTGAGAACTTATTTGTTGGGAAAAAGGACTTCTTTAAGTGAACACTTATTAATTATATATTGCGACGTTTCGTCCCTTTATTGAGACTTTTTTTTTTAGTTAAACAATTGTTCATAAAATTAAAAAAAAAACGGTTTTATTATAAAAGTTTTTATGAACAATTGTTTAACTAAAATTCATATCTACATGTTACCTTTTATATCTACTTGAACAAAACATTTAATGTTATAAGCTTGAAAAAGTCCCAATAAACGGACGAAACGTCGCAATATATAACAAATAAGTGTTCACGTAAAGAAGTCCTTTTTCCCAACAAATAAATTTTATATTAATTACCAAGGACAAAAAGAAAAAGTCAATATTTTGAGAACATAAGAAATTGGATTAACTTGTGGATAGAAATAAATATTAGCTTATAACAGATAATTAGTGTATTTGCCATATGGCAACATACACTATTGGCATCGGTCGGACGTTTCATAACCTCCTAAACACTTTGCCACCATTTTTAAAAATGTTTATATATATATGTATATATATATATTTATATATATATATATATATATATATATATATATATATACGTATATATATATATACGTATATATATATATATGTGTGCGGGCAATAACTTTCGAAAGAGTTAATTGATTTTAACGAAATTTGGCCCACGTGTTAAAATCCATCACCGCAAGAAGCCTATTGAAAATAGGCGTCATCGGGCCATTTTAAGGGTAGTTTTTAGGGGTTGAAAAATGTTTTTGGGACCTAAAATACCGAAAAAATTCTCAGAATCGTTTCAAAATTGACATTTAACCCTTTAGTAGTATTTAAAAAGTGTCCCTAAAATTTTAATAAAATCGGTCTAACAGGACCGGACTTACAAATTTTTTGAAAACACTAATTTGTAGATAGTGACTTATTTATTGAAGGGTGTATTTAATTCAATGTAGACGTTAGATTGATAATAATATTACAATTAAGAAAAAAAAAACGTTATTTTAAGGGGTGTATTAAGGGGTTAAATTTTTTATTTTGCCCAAAAACAAACTTAATTTCACATAATAAAAGTATAAAACCACACGGCTCTATACAAGCAAATATTGTCGGCAGGGTTTTGGCACTGCGACCCGGGTTTTTTAATATTTAAGATCGTATTTTCGCAAACGAATTCATTTTCAAGAGTTTTGCCATAAACGTTACAAGGCTATAAAAAAGATTATAAAAATTTGGTTCACTGTTGTAATATTGCATGTTGTGGACAAAAAGCGTTAACGCAGGAAAGATATGAATGTCTACTTAAGGGCACTATGGAGTAATTGACATCTCTTTCAGTGTGAATCTAAAAGTTTCGGGTACGAGCCCCGACAGTGATATTTTTTTTATAGCCTTGTTACGTTAAAAGCGACTTGGTAAATGAAAGTAAATTCGCATTGTGGAAATCTGAATCCTCGAACTTCTCTAGAGCACCACATGTACATATGTGTCGTCTAATTTCAAACACCGCCAAATCCACTTTCTTTAAAAGGATATTTTCTGTCCATTTTATTTTTTTTTTATTCTAAAACGAATGAATTTAAAATCAATGTGGTGTTTATGCTATACTTATCAAATATTGCTTTAAATTTTGACAGCTATATTATTCACGTAATAATAATAATAATAATATAAAAAATAACATACTGTAAAAATTACATTTTTGGATCTGACTGAATTTGAAATTAGACGCCACATATATAAATGCGTATTTTAGGCTTCTAATACGTCTTTAAAAGAGGCCGTGTATTTTGCACTGCACAACTACAAAAGTAAAATTGGTATTATTGTAAAAAAAGACAAAAAAAAAAAATGTTGACTGCCGGGATCGCACCCACGAACTTTAGGCTAGGAGGCTGCCACTATACCTCTCAGCCACCACGAATTGCATAGCTGGTTTGTATAGTATTCGTATATTGCAACGGTACATTTGCCGTGCCAAACGTAGTTTTATTTTCAAAAATTGTTAATTTTTTAATCTCTTTCGTTTCGTTGGCATTTGAAGTGTTTAATTTGAAACGTTTCCAAGAAATGCTTTCAACTATAATTGTTTTCATCAGTTTGTTTACAAGTGCTTATAATCATTAAAACAACGGCTTCTTGGAACAATTGAAAACTAAATGAGTATATGCTCTGAAAAACAGAACAATTATTTAAAAAAAAATACTTTCTTAAGCACTATTACGAAAAGTTGCCACTAAAACTATTTTACAGTTGGTTTTTGTGTTAATCTTAATTATTCAAAACTAGCAAACCGCAAACCGCAAACCTTTTAGAAGGGTATAGCAATTTTGTGGAAATTCCTGTATTGTGGTACTCTAGGTATTGTGAATAAAGATTTAGCCTTAAATCTAGTTTTAAAAATGTAATTCTTATATTCGGATTTGGGACTGAAAAGTAGTACCAGAAATTCAGCATTAGTCGTAGCCACGAATACACTGATACATGACAAGTATTTTTTTCTTTTTTGAAATGCTATTAGAAAGGGATTTAAATTTTTTTTAAATTTATTTTCTGTTTTATTCTTTTTATATATGTGTATGTAATTTCATTATGAACGAAAAGTAACAAAAAGAATATAATTTAAGGGTGAAAAATAAAGTTTTTAATGAACAAAGCTAAAAAATCATCCGAAAAAAGCTGCAGATACTTTAAAATGACTACCTTTTGATCAGAGACGAGTATTTTGGTTCAATAAAAAACGAGTACTACGAGAACCGTCGTCTTTATTACAGCATGTATCGAGCCAAACAAAAAATAAAAAGCAGCAGATGTGTACAAAATATGCTAATTAGCAAGAGATGCAAATATAACATCTTTTTTTTTTGAAAGAAAAAAAAACAATTCAAAACATTTGCTTTATGAAATATGAAAACAGTAATTGTCTAAAAATATTTCAAAAAAAATTTATGTAATGCCGCGAACTAAGAAAGTCAATTTGGGCATTTATTACTCGTAAAATTTGAATAAAAAAATTGTAAAACATAATTAGCTTTTAAATGACAAACATTTTTTTGTAGTTTCTTCCAATCACAGAGTTTATATAAACTGTTCGATTTTTTTAGTATAGAGTTGTAAAATGTTTAGAGAGGTTTTTAATTTGGATAGAGAGGAAAATAATCTTAAATTTAACGTTTTTCGATCGAGAGTCTGTTTGACTTTGAAAGAAAAATTGAGATAAATTGTGGACTCGTTACAAAATATAGATCTTGAAAGCTTTATTTTAAACGAGAAAAGAAAATAACAGTAAACTTGAACTTGTCTTTTCTCATGTTTTTATAAACGTAATAAAATAAAATGACGCCACTAGAATAAAATTTTACTTATATGAGGAATTTCCTATATTTGCCAAATTCACTGGAAAATTTTGATGACGTAATCGTTATTCAATCTTTTTTTATATAACCCGAAATCGTGTTATAAAATTTTATTTGATTTCGTATCGCGCTTTTTATAAACTGATAATAGTTTGTCAAAAAGGATGAGATTTGGAAACAAATATTTTGTTTGATAAAATCAAAATTGTTTTTATTTACTTGATAATTAAAAAGCTACATTCAGTCGACAATTAAATTTTAAACTGTCACCTACTGCAGTTTTCGAAATTATTATTATTTATATAGCTGTGAAATAACTCATAGTTTTTTTTTTATTTTATTATTTGGGAGAAGTCGGACAAGAAAATACCTTTGATCTGAGACAAGTTTCAGGCTTTATAAGAGACGTATTGCTTCAAAATACAATAACAGATTACCGTTAGCATAAATTCATTGGTGTCAATTTAACGGTTTACCATATTTGTGTTTATAAACTCATTATTGATGTTTTAACAAATTTATTCACTAAACCTACAGGGTCGTTAATCCCATCATTAATAAACGGGCATTCGCATGACACAAGAAATAAAAAGTTCCTATATTTACCATTGCTCAAATATAGTACTACTCAAAAAAGTTTTAATTATTTAAGTTTCAAATTCTTTAACAAATTGCCTGACGAAAAGCAGCCCCTGAAGCAGTTCAAAAAATCTGTCAAAATACTCCTAATTGGTCATTGCTTTTATGATACATGTGAATTTTTAAACTGTAATTTTTAAATTTTACTAATTGTGACGTCACATATGTACTATGTATTATTTTGTGCAATAAATTTATTATTATTATTATATGTGTGTGATTGTGTAATTTTAGAGAGAGATAGTTTAATCTCTCTCTAAATTGGCTTGCTATTGTTTCCAGGACCGTAATAAAGCGCCTTGACATGTTTTATTCGCTTTTTTTTCCTATCAGAGTAAAACCCTATTGCATTGCATTGAAATGCATTCCGTGGTTTAACTTTTATAGACGATTTTATTTTTGATTGCTAAGTAATAAAGTTTCAATCAACATAGTACCATAAAATTAGGCAAAACACCATTAAGTAACATAGTTTAACGGTCAACGTTCTTGCTTTGTGCAAAGAAGGTCGCCGGTTCGATCCCGGTAGGCATCTTTAAATTTTATTTATACTTCTTGTAAACGAATGTTTAACCCACAGTATTTAAACGAATGTTATTCGGTATTGTTCAATGCATTGTGTAATGGTTTATGTTATGTGAGCTGCGTACATTGATACTGTAAAGATTGTAGCATTCTGTGTTGAGACAGGATGGAGTTCACTTTGATTATATAATTGAATTAATAATTGAATACTTGTTAGTGTATTTGCCATATGGCAACATACACTATTGGCGTTGGTCGGATGGCGGGACCTAGCGGTCGGACCAAAATTTCTCGACGTTTCATAACCTCCTAAACACTTTGGCACCATTTTTGAAAATGTTTATATATATATATATATTTATATACGTATATATATATATATATATATATATATATATATATATATATATGTGTGTGTGTGTGTGCGGGCAATAACTTTCGAAAGAGTTAATTCATTTTAACGAAATTTGGCCCACGTGTTGAAATCCATCACCGCAAGAAGCCTATTTAAAATGGGCGTAATCGGGGCATTTTAAGGGTAGTTTTTAGGGGTTGAAAAATGTTTTTGGGCCCCAAAATACCGAAAAAATTCTCAGAATCGTTTCAAAATTGACATTTAACCCTTTAGTAGTAATTAAAAAGTGTCCCTAAAATTTTAATAAAATCGGCCCGACAGGATCGGACTTACAAATTTTTTGAAAACACTAATTTGCAGATAGTGATTTATTTATTGAAGGGTGTCTTTAATTCGGTGTAGACGTTAGATTGATAATAATATTACAATTAAGAAAAAAATATTATTTTAAGGGGTGTATTAAGGGGTTAAATTTTTTATTTTGCCCAAAAACAAACTTAATTTCACATAATAAAAGTATAAAACCACACGTCCCTATACAAGCAAATACGCTATATTGTCGGCAGGGTTTTGGCACTGCGACCCGGGTTTTTTATTACTCGCTATTTATTGAGTTATGTACATATTCTTTTCAATTTTGTTATCGTACAGTGGAAAAATTAGCGGGGTGTCAACAATTCTTTATTTGTTTACGACGGTTTCCGCTTGTGTGAAAAGTTTTCCTTTGATATTTTTGTGTTATTCGAGTTATTGAAAACGGTCACGTCCTGTAAATATTTTGTTGTGGTGAATATTGTGATACTCTTTTGAAGATTGTAATTAAATCTCTTGTTGGTTTCCTTTGTTTGTTTACTTTCTCTCAAACAAGTCGTTTCGGTGTTGATTTATTTTAAAACCACCTGCTGCTGTTTTTGTCTGATATCGATATCAGTTCAGTTCGTTATTATTTATAATTAATGAGTATTTTATATCTGCTTTTGGACATTATAGATTCTGATCCACTGACGAAAAAAACCGCGATTGTGAAAATTGCAATTTGTTACAAATAGCAAGTTATATAGGCACCACTGTACGGTGTACACTGGATCGTGCTCCAGTGTAAAAAGTGTTAACGTGCACTTTTGACACTACTGCGTTTGTTCTACAAGGGCAACTTGTCGCACTTTTTGACTTGGCGAACCAAAACGGAGACTTTCCAGGTATCTACTTGTGGACCGCTGATCTATTTGTAATTTGTAATTCTCAAAATTTTCACTTGCAGCGGTATTAAACGGTCGGGAGCCACCCCTGGATGTCATACAGAGTGTTTGTAAATTATCGTGATTCAATATTTTTTAATATTGAAGGAAAATATGAAACGAAAAACATGTATTTTAATTGGAAATCTACTACTTTTTAACAGAGTTTACTACTGGATGTTTCAGTAGATACATTTTTTATCTGTTCTTTTTTTTAAAGACCAACAGCCAATTTTATTTGGACATATTTTCAATTTATTATTTTGACACTTTCACCAGGTTTCAAATTAGAATTTGGGAACTGGTTGCTCTGAATAGAGATGTTATGAAACAAAACCATTACTTGACGTAATTTATATTACGTTTTAGTTTTTGTTATGTTCGTATTTCTTTTAAAATTGACTTAATCTTCTTTTTTTCATTATAGACAGTTTTATATATGTCACAAATATTATATTTCCTATTTTTATTATCGTGCTTACAATATTACGTAATCTCAAATATCATTCCATACAAACAAATGCGAACATAATATAATATACTAGCAAACAAATTATAACAGAAAATCGCAGAGCATTTTCTCTAATAAAATGTTTTTTTGTATTCTTAAAACGTATGCATAAAAGTCTGGAAATATTTTTAAGTCGTTGAACATGCTATAAAATTGAAATAATGGCATAAAACGTTCCTTTTTTGTAACTGTCACTTTTTTCTACCTTTTTAAAATTCATAATAGCAATTAATATCCGGTTACTAATATCAATAATTAGGTTAAAAGGATGAAGAATTATAAATAAAAATCCTGGAATTCAAATTTTTTGTGTGCCTAAAAGTAGACGGGGCATCGAAAGTCCCTAAAAAATTAAATGTCGAATATCGTTGCTTTTTTATACGAAAAGTTATGATTTTAATACTGTATGTATTATGTATGTATGTAAGTACGTTTACCTCGTAGAGCCAAATCTACTTGACCGATTTTCGTAATCGATTTGTCTTAAATCACGCGAATGACATTAAAATATACACTTTTTGTGGTTTATAATAAATAGGTTCAGTATAGGGAAAATACTTCTGTAAAGGCGTTGCCCTAAATCCGGCGCTGTTTAAATTTTGAGAAAATTTTAACGTATTTTTTAATACGGTCTAACGAATTGCCACTTTAGTTCGAAAAAAACGATCACCGCGGCGCTAGTTGTTGATTACTCTGACAGTCTCGTAAATTTAGTTTTCGTCTAGCACCTAAAAGGAATCGAACGAGTTAACAAATTGCGCAGCTCGGAGTTCTGGCGTTAAGATAGCTGTGTGAAAAATTGTTTTATCAAATTACATGCAATCTAATATGTTTCTGTCGTCTGCACGGTACAATACAGAGATTGTAGATTATAGACGCTCCTCAACTGAGGTCATTAACGAGCCACTATGCACACACATACATAATACATACGCTTTGTGTATTAACAAAAGGAATAAATATCATGTTGTCATACAAACGGATGGGAAGAGGCAATAATAAATTCGTATTATGTTCTATTCTCGCAATATTTGTCTTTTAAAGTGTGTTACGTAATTTGGAATTATATTTGGATGTTAGTTTGTCAACTTGCTTTTGTCTTCTAAATTTATACTTTGTTTCGTTTCCTTCAAAAAGAAGAATTCGTCTGAAGCCTTTCTATGTTTGATATACGAGGGTTGATCAATAAGTACCCCCGTGTTTGACGACAGATGGCGTTGACGAGTGAAATGGACTTTACCATCGTGTACTGCAGATTTTTTGAACGAACTCGTGCTGAGTTGTAGATAAATTCATAGGTTAGGTTATTTTTGACAGCCAGTTGTATCGTTCGTGTTTTGTATTTTTCGACAAAATGGAAAAAAAAACAATATCGATCGGTAAGGTTTTTATTATTATTGTAATGATGAGCATCGAAGTAAAAACACTCTGTATATAACGTTGGTATTCCTGTTAAATTGACCGCGAAAATTAATTACTTTGAGGACTATATACTCCACTAGCTTTATTAGTTTTTACGTCGGTCGCAAACATAGTACTGTAATTAATTATATTAATTCATTACGCATATAATTAATTATGAAATGGTAACGATAAGTCTCGTTATTATTAAAGTATGTTACGTAATTGAAATGTAATCTATCAATAAAACCCCCGTTAGTTTTCATACAAAATTCGGAGCTTTAGAAGCGGTGTATTTTAGATTATACTGTTAATTATTTTTTAGGATTACTTCGGCTAGTTACGTGCTCGGCTTAATTCTGTGATTAAAACTCTGCAAGGGCTTTGCTCATCTTTATTACAACTACTAAGTTCCCAATTTCTAATTACCAACTGGATTTTTAGTTTGTTATTAAATAAATAATAAATTATAAATATAAATTGGTACTAAGTCCAAATAACCCTGTACTTTGGTGACATTTATGTACACTCGTAGATACATCAGCTCTTTCAACATGTGAAACCCGCTCTCCCACCATATTGCACCCGGTCCTCCACCATGTTGTTGAAATGTAATAATTTTTAAACAGCTCAACGAAAATATTTATAATTTGATGGAAAACAATTTTTCTCCGATAAAGAAAACAATTCTGTCGCATTTTCATTAGCAAAAAGATTTGTCTTTTCTTGTTGCAATTGGCCAGCTTGGATAAAAATCTATTTTTTCTGTGGTATTTTTTGACAGATTTAAAACAAATTTTACGCTTATTATATTTGTTCGAATAGTGTTTGATATTCAAAATTCTATTCGTCGTAATCTAAATAATGACACATTATGTCATTTTCTGTAATAAATTTTATTTGTTTGAAAACAAAATATTTAGGGCTCGTAGTTTATTTTCTTACACAGAATTCTAAAAGGAAATGTTATAAGTATATAGGAAACGAAAAATGATACCGTCATTTTTTATATAGTGCAATATTGTACGAAAAAATTGTAGGGTTGTATCTTATTTATGTTCTTCTTTGGACGACCGTACAGTTTTGCATATCAATTTCGCAAGATAAATTGTAGACATCTTGCTTTTTTCATTGTATTCACTTTTCGATTAGGTTTTTCAGAAAAGTTTCAGGACTTCCTTTTTTAAATATGGATCGTTTACATGATCTAAATTAACGTTATAGATTTTAAATGTAAGAAAATATAACGTTTTAAATGATTTCTATTTAAGAACTTTATATTAATCTAGCTTAAGATTTTTTTTGTCTCTCGAAACCAGTTTGTTGTCCTGTTTAACAACTATTAAAATTGTCAACTGTAAATAAATAAAAAAAAATGCATTTTATTTATTTCACATAAAAATATAGTTTTTAATTCAATACAATTTCGTGTGTGCGATTTAAAATTAAAAAAAAAATCTATTGAATGCGTATTTTGATTTGATCTGCAATTTATGCGATTTTGCTACCGACGCGACGTCATTCCAGTGTAGGTATTTCTCGCAAATACTTCAAAAATCATTTATGAAAAAATGTGAGTTATTTGCGAGAAAAAATTGCATATATGCGGTGATTACAACATACCGCGAACAAGTGTCCGTGTCGAAAATATGAAACAATGATCTGTACGTTCGGTATGCGACGCTCTGTTGTTTTACTGTAGCGTTGTTCACTTGTTTCAAGTGCTAAAACATGCTGAGAATATCAAAACTTCATGTTTTTTGAGTTATGACTTTTTTGTTAGTTCATGCATGAAATTAACTTTACAGAATAGAACTTATGAGCTGCGAATATAGGCAAACTCTTGGCCGGCGACAATTTTTTTAAGTAGAACTTCTTTTGATAACGCGATAGGGGAAAATTGATTCAAGAGTTTGAAAATGTTAAAACCAGAGGCCTCTCCATTTGCTGTCGTGCAAACGAAGCACAGAAATGCCATGATACGAATATACAATAAAACACCAGATTATGTGAAAACTGCCTAAAATAAAAAAGTACTTAAAAGAAACTTAATCCAGAAGTCACATTATACCTAGTTAAGAAATAATAACTTTTGAAGTGACGCTATTTATACACGTAAATGTACAAAAAATAAAGGCTATTATTATTATAAATGGTCATAAAGCCGCACCTTTACCCTATAATATAATAAATAATTTCTGGAAGGAAAATGCCAAAAGATATATTTCGTTGGTTATGAATTGTTAATATAAAAGCTATAGTTTAATTAAAAGTGATATTGAAATTATTTCGCTCGAATTTTACAAAGCAAGTATAAATTATTTATACGCAGAAATTTATCAAATTTATTTTCTGATTTTCTCGTCTTGCTCAAGACGTTGCGTATCACGTGACACGGCTCACGCCTCACTAAATTCTGGAATTAAAACTTAAATACAACCCCCAGCACCCAGGTTCTAATCTAAGAACTAGCAAAATTATTTAAAAAACAATACATTGAAAAAATGATCGAAGTAAAACAGGCTGTTGGTTATCTTAAAAAAACTTGCCTAATTGTAGATTTCTTTATCTCTTTGGGCACTAAACTAATTACTCACAATATTTACTTTGTCTGTGTAATTTTGGGATTTTAAATTAAAACATTTTATCGCAACGAAAATGTAATATGCGCTTCTTAATGAAAGACTAGCGGCGGTTTCTAATTGCCGCATTAAGAAAAACAAACAGACTTAAATGTATTTGTTTTAATTTTTAATTACACTTTCTCTACACAGACAACTTTTGAACTACGACGTCAGTTCCTTCTTCCTGTATTAATATATTTATATTATACTGTGTCAATTTATTTATTAGTGTATTTGCCATATGGCAACATACACTATTGGCGTCGGTCGGATGGCGAGACCTAGAGGTCGGACCAAAATTTCTCGACGTTTCATAACCTCCTAAACACTTTGGCACCATTTTTAAAAATGTTTATATATATATGTATATATATATGTATATATATATGTATATATATATGTATATATATATGTATATATATATATATATGTATATATATATATGTATATATATATATGTATATATATATATATATATATATATATATATATATATATATATATATATATGTATATATATGTGTGTACGGGCAATAACTTTCGAAAGAGTTAATTGATTTTAACGAAATTTGGCCCACGTTGAAATCCATCACCGCCAGAAGCCTATTTAAAATGGGCGTAATCGGGCCATTTTAAGGGTAGTTTTTAGGGGTTGAAAAATGTTTTTGGGCCCCAAAATACCGAAAAAATTCTCAGAATCGTTTCAAAATAGACATTTAATCCGTTAGTAGCAATCAAAAAGTGCCCCTAAAATTTTAATAAAATCGGCTTAACAGGACCGGACTTACAATTTTTTTGAAAACACTAATTTGTAGATAGTGACTTATTTATTGAAGGGTGTATTTAATTCGGTGTAGACGTTAGATTGATAATAATATTGCAGTTAAGAAAAAAAATGTTATTTTAAGGGGTGTATTAAGGAGTCAAATTTTTAATTTTGCCCAAAAACCAACTTAAGTTCGCGTAATAAAGCCACACTGCCTGTATAAGCAAATACACTATATTGTCGGCAGGGTTTTGGCACTGCGACCCGGTTTTTATGAATTATAGACGTTCAACAACATGAAATTGCATATTATATACATGAACTTGTAGCGCCTTGTTATTGTTATAGTACGTGCGTAATCCAAAAGTTTATTTTAAAAGTAAATTTTGTACGAAATGTCTAGTAAAATGTTGTTTTTAAGAGGAAATTGTGCAAACAGTTAAGAAAAATACTGGATTAGTGTAACTTATGTACGCGCGTTAAAAGTTATACTTCTTTGTCGTGATTAAAAACTAATTTTTAATATATAATAATAATAATAATAATAATAATGCGTTTAACGTCTGTTTCTCGACTTTATGTCATAACAGACGCCATTCGCACCATTACTATTTTCCATCTACCACACTTCCCGTTATTTTTCTGCATTTTTAAAACTTCAACTTCTGTAATAGCAATGGGCGAATGAAGGAATTATAAGAAATTAGGATAAGGTAGGCAATTTTTGAACTAGGAGTTTGATAGGTAATCGGCCATGGCCCCAAATAAGGAACCATCTCGATATTTATCTGGAATTAATTGAGGGAAACCATGGAAAACCTCTATCAAGATGGCCGGTACAGGAATTACCGTTTCTCGGCGAGAGGCAGTAGGAAAAAGTCCCAGCCACATCTGCCCCGCCGGGATTCGAACCCGGACCTCCCGAATGCGAGTCTAGTGCTGTCACCACTCCTCTACCCAGCTCGGTAACTAATTTTTAACATACATGCAAATAATTAATTTATTGAAATAAAATCTTCAACAAGTTTGAAAATAATGCTAACAAACGTTTGAATTTTATTTTGGTTTTTCCTTTTTTTCGCTGTGGAACGATTATTGGTTGTAATCAAGGGTTATAGTCGTCTAGTATATTATCATATAGTTTTCGGATGGCAAAAAGTGCATTGATTTTGTCCATCTGTCACTCCAGGCTAGGTCTGTGAATTTGTCGAATTTTCATTAGCTATGCGCGCGCAGTTTCCGCTGCCTGCTAAAATTTTACGCTCAGTCGGGTTGATTTAAAATTCTGCAATGCTTTTTTTGACGAAATATGTTTGATTAAAATCTAAGGTGATTTTCTACATCCAACACAACTTATTCGATCTATGATTATCGAATAAAAAAGCTTTATTGGTACAAAAAGACACGGTGTATATTTAATCCAATTGCTACCTGCTGTGTTTATTGTTATAAAATAACATTTAAAAGAGAAGAAAGAAATAAAATAAAAAATCCTGTACAATTACAAATCCTTCGTATTCAGAGACTTTGAAATGAATAAAAATACTACTTTGTATGCCATGAATAAAACGTTTTTATCGTATATTTATTTAACCGTTCAAATTTCTTTGTAATTTCAAACGGCTGTAGGTCATTATGTAGCTGTTAATATGAACTTTTTATCACGGTTTACCCCATAAATTACTTGCTCGTTTTTCATTTACATCCAATATAAAAAAAACCCGGGTCGCAGTGCCAAAACCCTGCCGACAATATAGTGTATTTGCTTGTATAGGGCCGTGTGGTTTTATACTGTTATTATGTGAAATTAAGTGTGTTTTTGGGCATAATAAAAAATTTAACCCCTTAATACACCCCTTAAAATAACATTTTTTTCTTAATTGTAATATTATTATCAATCTAACGTCTACACCGAATTAAATACACCCTTCAATAAAATAAATGTCACTATCTGCAAATTAGTGTTTTCAAAAAATTTGTAAGTCCGGTCCTGTTCGGACGATTTTATTAAAATTTTAGGGGCACTTTTTAATTGCTATTAAAGGGTTAGATTTCAATTTTGAAACGATTCTGAGATTTTTTTCGGTATTTTGGGGCCCAAAAACTTTTTTCAACCCCTAAAATTCACCCTTAATGTGATCCGATTGGGCCCATTTTAAATAGGCTTCGTGCGATAATGGATTCCAACATGTGTGCCAAATTTCGTCAAAATTAATTAAGTCCTTCGAAAGTTATAGCCCGCACACATATATATACCTATATATATATATATATATATATATATATATATATAAATATATATATATATATATATATATACATATATATATAAACATTTTTAAAAATGGTGCCAAAGTGTTTAGGAGGTTATGAAACGTCGAGAAATTTTGGTCCGACCCCTAGGTCCCGCCATCCGACCGACGCCAATAGTGTATGTTGCCATATGGCAAATACACTAATAAATCTGTTTTTTTAGTGTATTTGCCATATGGCAACATACACTATTGGCGTCGGTCGGATGGCGGGGCCTAGGGGTCGGACCAAAATTTCTCGACGTTTCATAACCTCCTAAACACGTTGGCACCATTTTTAAAAATGTATATATATATACATATATTTATATATATATATATATATATATATATATATATATATATATAGGTGTATATATATGTGTGCGGGCTATAACTTTCGAAGGACTTAATTAATTTTGACGAAATTTGGCACACATGTTGGAATCCATTACCGCATGAAGCCTATTTAAAATGGGCCCAATCGGATCACATTAAGGGTGAATTTTAGGGGTTGAAAAAAGTTTTTGGGCCCCAAAATACCGAAAAAAATCACAGAATCGTTTCAAAATTGAAATTTAACCTTTTAATAGCAATTAAAAAGTGCCCCTAAAATTTTAATAAAATCGGGCCAACAGGACCGGACTTACAAATTTTTTGAAAACTAATTTGCAGATAGTGACATTTATTTTATTGAAGGATCTATTTAATTCGGTGTAGACGTTAGACTGATAATAATATTACAATTAAGAAAAAAATGTTATTTTAAGGGGTGTATTAAGGTGTTAAATTTTTTATTATGCCCAAAAACAAACTTAATTTCACATAATAACAGTATAAAACCACACGGCCCTATACAAGCAAATACACTATATTGTCGGCAGGGTTTTGGCACTGCGACCCGGGTTTTTTTATGTTGACTTTGTCGACCTTAATTTGCGACTTCATAAATTAGGTATATCTGTTTTTACTAATCAAATGTATACGTTTATAAACGGTTATGATATATAAGCGATGTGGCGAAGTGGTGAAAGCAATAGACTTGCATTCGGAGAGGGATGTAGCTAGGAATTTTTCCTACTTGTTCTCGCCGAGAAACGGTAATTCTTGTTGAGATGTTCCATAATTTTCCTCAATTAATTCCAGATAAATGTCGAAATGATTCCTTATTCGAGGCCATGATTGCCTGTCAAACCCCCATCCTTTCATTGGTTGCCTACCTTATTCGAATTTCCTATAAATCCTACAATCGCCCATTGCTTTTAATTATGTTGAAATTTAAAAATGCCGAAAAATAACGGGAAGAGTGGTAGATGGAGAAGTAGTAATGGTGCGAGTGGCGTCTGTTATGATACAAACGGACGTTAAACACGTTATTATTATTACATTTGATTATTATATTGTTTTTTTGTACAGAACGAAAGTTCAAAATAAAAAACTATTATTTATTTCGAACAATAGACTTTAGTGTGCCCTTTAAAATCAACGCATTGCAAGTTTCGAAAAAAATCGAACAATTTTGACGAACACGGATCAAGTAAATTTTTTTTGGAAATCGTGGATAAGAAGACCATCGACCTTGCCGTACAAATTTTGCTTTCAAACCATAAATATGTCGGACGAAAATAGTCTTTTAACGATTCTTGCGCTTTGTGTAACCGCAAAATAAAAGAACAAATCATACGATCGAATCGAAAGTCACAGTACACGATCAAATAAGCGATCCAACCAACCAAACTCTGACATGTTTGTCTGTCGTAACCGGAAACGAAGAAGGAGATGTCAGGAAATATTTATTATTCAGTACGAAACAAAGATCAGAAGAACTGAAACCGTGGGAAGGTAAAAAGAAAACATTAAAAGAATCGGAAGGTTGTGGTTGTCTCTTTATCAGAGACTCATAAATAAAATATCGCTGTTTTATTTTTACATTGCGCGGCCTGTATTTTAGCAGAAGGCGTAAAACAAGTACTAAAAATCTGTGTGTTAATGTCAAATTGATTTAACAAAACACAAACGCCTCGTTTCGTTTTTGTTTTAAGACCGTAGCATTATTGTTCTCGTTCGACTGCAAACAAAAACGATTGTTTTGTAATGTATATTTTGCTTTAACAGTGAAATCTGTTTTAACGAAAGCGTTTACATTTTTTGTCAAAGAATTTATATTTACATACGTATCTTTTTTTTCGGAAATTCTTAAATATAAATAAACCATAAATTACTCGACATTCAGGGCTCAGAAATATTTATTTGTATGGCGTTTCTATGATTTCTCTATTAAAAGTCCCCAGCTCGCCATTTTATAATTCTGGAACTGGTAAAAATAGGCATCAATTGGATTTTCTATTTATTCTAAAACTAGAGGTATAGAAATTTGGCAGGCAATTGACAATGACCTTGGATAAGCAGTTATCTCGATGTTTGTGTAGAAATATGACTTAGTAATATGGCTAGTAATTAGTCATATATACCTATTCTGTAAGTAGAAATTTACAAGTATTTTCTTTCCTTGTTCTAGGCAACCTCCTTGTCATTCTCGTCGTGACGCTGAGCAGGCGTCTCAGATCGATCACAAATTTCTTCCTGGCAAACCTGGCCGTGGCAGATCTCTGCGTCGGACTGTTCTGTGTCTTCCAAAATCTCTCCATGTACTTAATACCCAGGTATGCTTCTCTCTGTACTAGTGATGTAAAATATCAGTTATTTAGAATAGTAACATAATTCACAGGTTAATTAACCGGTTATCTATAAAAAAAATGGCAACTTCCTGTTTCTATCTTACACAACAATAAAAAACAAAACTATAGAGCAGTTTTCAACAATAGAATCGATAGAATTACATAGATTGAACGTTACAATCATTTAAATATGCAAACTTTCAGCGCATCCTTGTATAATAAATAGTCGCTGGTATTTAACCGGTTATATAACCGGTACTTTATTTTTTTACAACACTAATCTCTACTTAATATTATAAAAGGGAAATATATGATGCATCTTAGTTGATTTGCCATTCGGGAATTAATAAACTGATTACGATTTTATTTATTTATAGTGATTTTGCAAAAGAGACACTCTAACAGATTTCAGTGACAGAGAAAGCTTGCAGATTATAGACGTTTGATAACTGAGCCAAATGTGTTTCACGTACTTCTAAGTTTTTGAGATCTATAGCGATGGGGACATTTCCATTTTACTCAATTTTTTTATCGATGGAAACTAGGCTTTTATTATTGTTAATCGATTTGGTTGACAAGCCTTCAATGATTCTGTTTTGTTTTTCAGCTGGGTATTTGGCAACTTTCTGTGCAAGATGTACTGGTTTGCCCACTCGCTCAGTTACACGGCGTCCATCTTTATCCTGGTCGTGATCTGCACCGAGAGATACTTCGCCATTATACATCCGATCACATGCAAACAGATGCTTACATATACCAGACTTCGGGTAAGTTCCAACAAATAATTAAAATCAGGTCTATATTGATATTTAATATAAAATCGTTAAAAATTATTTTTTTCGTTTTACTACATTTTAATAAAAAAATTTCTTATTAATATTTTTTATTATTAATAATTATTAACTTCCAATTATAATAGCTTCAAGTTCAAATCTTTATTCAGAAAAATAGTACCGAAAGTCGTTCTTTGAAATAAAAGAGAATTGAAAATGTGTTTGCTAATAATTTGCATTTATATTACATTCTTACGGTTAGATATATTTTGAGCTTGATTATTATTTCACTACAATAAGCAAAAATTGACTCGAAAATTACTTCAAAGCATGCTAATTGTTAAAACGATGAATATTTGACGTTATATAATTTTTAACCGACTTCAAAAAAAAAAAGAAATTATGCAGTTCGACGCATATTTTTTATAATATGAAGTAGGATAAAGTTCGTGAAATACTTTTGAAGTAAAATTTCTTTTGGCACGCTAGAGTAAAATTGATTCTTGAGATTGAAAATGTAGCGAACGTGTCGAAATTTACCGACTGTAGAACATTAATTAAAGTAGAATACTTTCTTCATCGATATCACTATTATTTTTTGTTTGTTTTTTTTACTATTATACCAGTTTTGTAGTGTGTAGTGCAACATTTCTATTGCTCTATTTATTTTATAGACTGCCCGGTTGTAACAGCGGATTATGTTTTTGGAAATTAAGCGTAGCAAACAATTATTTCAAAACTACTTTCACTCTGTCTGCGCTGTCAGAATTTTTGTTCTTTTGTCTCGGATGATTGATAGTTCAAAGTTTGTAACTTTGTAACCACACGTCAATCCAATGTGTCAACCGTTATTGTTTTGTTTCTCTGTAAAATTAACCTTAACCTTAGACCACGTTGGGACTCCAGTATAAAAATGTTTATAGCGTCGAATTTTAATATACCCATATTTACAAATAGATAAACGATTTTATATGTTATTTTCTGAAAAAAGGCGTAACAGTTTTCGAGATACTGCCAATACGATTCACTATGAATGAGTCCATTATAGACGTTCGGCAGCTTAGGTTATAAGGATTATTTATTGTTTCAGATAGTGATATTTGGTGTTTGGGTCCTGAGCGCAGCATACAGCGTACCCAAATTTATTTGGGTGCAAACAATAACGGTCAACATAACTGACGGCGGTTCGGAGACGATCTGTATTACTCATCGGAAGAAATACAACTCGGAACTATTCGACATGATCAATTTTGGACTCCTCTATGTTATACCGCTGACGGTCATGACGGTGAGTCTTTTTTTACAAGCTTTTATTCAACTTCACATGTCTGTCTGTCAATAAGTTTGGATGAAATTTTGCAAGTCGATTTAGAACCACTTTCACTTGATCTGTTACTTTGAAATTTTGCATACTTATCTAGGATCGATTACAATACAATAATCTGATATAATCATGACTTGACGTTGCTGTCAGAATAGTCAAACTCACTATGCTACTTTTTAACAGCCTATACAGTAGACGTGTCGTGTGGTGACTCGTTTTGATTGGCAGACGATAAATACACGCATGCTATGTAACTAAAGCGGAAATAATCCTCCCTACTTATTATAAATTTGAGTTTGTGTTTGTTCGGACTAAGCTCAGAAACTATTGTACGGATTTTCATACGGTTTTCACCAATAGAAAGAGGGATTTTCTAGGAAGGCTATAATTTATGAACACTTTGTGAAAATGAACTACCGGTATGATAGTTAAAGTTACACGAATTCAGTGGACTGTCAACGGATATTGCGTAGTTAAAAAAAATATTGAACAATCATCTAGCTGACGTTATTCATTAACAAGGTAACCCGTGTATTTAATAACTTTGGACAGTACCTGCTTAAATATGTATATTCTACTAGTTAGATGTTAGATGCCGCAATTATTTTCTGTGTGACGAAGCCTAAGTCGATTATAACGCGAGCGAGGCCGCGGGTAAATGCTAGTCTTAAATAAACACGAGCACTGAATTTTGGTGGACACTGACGTGGGACAAGTGGGATTGTGGAGACCGCCGCTGGAATTGACATGGCGCGGTGCGGTTTTATGACGTTGGTCGTTAGAGTTGTTCTGGGCTCCGTTTGATCGGCGATATAATTGAATCGTTTCCGAGTCAGAAAAAAACTTTTTACGAAAACCGCAAGCCGATTTGGTTTAGCGTGTTGACAACGCTTTTAATTATCTCCGTTGTCAGAATTCCGTCTCGCTCTCTCTCAATACAGGATAGAAAGGAAATTTAAATTGAACTGAACTTTTTTACGGCATCGTTTATAAATTATGTCATTTATGTAGGTATTTTAAGTTTAAGTTTCCCCGTAAAAAACTCGATTTTTGTTTTATTGAATCGTATAAGACTTTGTTCGCAGCCTTATTAAATAATTTATACCGTTTTACCGGAGGTCACTTGAAAACTTCCCCATGCAAATAATTTGAACTTAAATTAAACTTTTCTCAAGTTGAAAACGGTCAATCGATTTCAAGTTGTAAGGGTGAATAATAATTTTCTTAATTAGTGTACAATAATTCAGAATATTTTTACACTAGCACGATGACTCATATTTTTCTTAGTCGTTTCAGATTTTTCATGTAAAAGATATTATTTTTTGTTCGCCACTTTTTTTATCGGATCTAGACTTCTCGGTTAAAATAAAAAATCAGATTCTTCAGTGTATTAAAAAATCTCGTAACTCCGGATCCGCGTAAGACGGGGTATTACTGTACTCTTAATCCAACAACGTGCTAGCCAATCGGTTTTGATAAGTTAATTTTATAAAGATATTACTGTTTTTCTTTGGCCAACATTCCACATAACTTATAACATTTAAGAAGTATTCCTTTTGAAGTTAATTTTATTAATTTAATACAAAACAATCAAACGCGTGTGTACACAAAACTTTTCCTGTTAAATATATTCTGTTTTTGCTTCAGTTTTGCGTTCCCACCAGGGACGGGTCTACATGGGGACTAGTAGGACTTAGCCCTCGACTCCCAAGTGTCAAGGGTCTACAAAAATTGAATTATCATTTATTTGTTACACTTTTTCATTAACAATGAGCACTTTTGTGAATTTTGACAAATTTTTGGGTAAAAGTTTAAATTTTTTTGGACGAATATTGGCTGTTTTTTTTCAAATTTGACAATTTTAGGATAAATTTTGACAATATTTTGGGTGAAATTTGACCATTTTTTTGGGTGAATTTTAACAAGTTTTGTGATGAATGGTAGTCCGTTGGGTTTTAATAAGCTCTAAGCCCTGGAAAACTTAGATCCGCCCCTGGTTCCCGCCCGATTTTTCGGTCGAGCCCAATCTGAACAAGTTGACTGCGAGTTATATGAAGTCTGAAGTACGAAACAGCAGGCGCCATATTGCTGACACAGCATGTAATTGAAACTTGTTGACACGTTTGAAAAGTGTTTTCACAGCTATCAGTTATTATATAAATATCGTCATAACTCACAATTTTATTATGCAGTAAATGTTTGGGTACGATATAGAAATGTACCACGTCTCAATCAGATAAAATATCAAAATATAAATAAACTTTTAGTGACAAAATATATTAAGTTTGAACATTTTTTGACTTTCCAACTTTTTAAAACTATTTTGGTATGTTTACGAATCTTATTTGAAATGTTTAATTGCATAGATTCATTAAATAATTAGCATCAGTTAAATTAAAAAAAAATCTTCAATTTCTCTAAATTCGATCTCATACATATATTTTGCAAACCATTCATTTTAGCCGGGCACTTAATTATACGAAAAATGCTCAAAATAAAGTTTTCATTCCGAATTCGTTGAAAAAATATAGGATGCCGCTTGAAACAAAGCGTAGAGGAAGGTTGGGTGCGGAGCAACTCTGTGTCAACTTGTATTCCACTATCGATTACTCAACCGCCTAAAAATTCCCAATTGCCAACTTAACACTTTGACGGACAAACCGGCTAAAACCGGCATAAACAAAAGTTCAAAAATTTGACACGACGGCTGAAGCCGTCGTATACTACGGACCGCGTAACAGCCAGACGGGTTGTAGCAGTCTCTTTGCAAGTGTAGAATACATACCCTACATGCTAATTAATCTTATTAATTAACTCAATAATTAGATATAAATGTTATTTTTGTGATTAAAAACATATTATTGGTTCAAACAATTGAAAAAACTATAGTGTCAAAATTGGAACAAAACTAAATTTTTAAGTGTCCGTCAAAGTGTTAAAATATATAACTGTGAGATGCAGACATGCTGTATATAAAAGGCATCGTCTGTCTGTCTGTACATATGTCTGTTTGAACGCAGTAAGCTTACATTGTTTTCAGGAATAGGTAAAGAAATTATTTGGGAATATTTTAAGACTAGTACATTTTTTGTCGAATTTTCTTACGCTACTTGATGAGACCGATGCTAGGGTAGGAATAATTTCTTAATTTATTCTTTCACTTCTGCTCTTCCATTTTACATATTTCAACTGTTGCAAACATGTCTTTGAAGTCTAATGAAAGTGGTTAATTAAGAACGTTACAAGTTGGTGTTGTTACTAGTTTTGTCTAAAAAAGAAGTGGTTGCTAATGATATGCAACATATTTATTTCACAATGTATTTATAAAAGCGACATTTGTGGTTTCTTTCTCTTTTTCCCTTTTCTCTCTCTCTCTGTCTCTAATTCGTTGCAACATATGTATCAAAGAATTAAAAAAATAAAAATAAGAAAATGTAGTACTATACAAGCATAAAAGAGAACTAACTGACGAGAACCGGGAGCACAAAATAGAGTTTTTTACGTAGGTTTTCAGCGAACAGCACCTGAAATGCTAAAATAAATAAACAAGTGTACCGCTTGAGATTCAAACTACTTCAGCAATTTATATTTACTTTATTTTGTTTATTTTATTGGTTTTTATGATTTGCATCGATTTTGTCTAAAAACCTGTTTGTTTTTAGTGTAAAGTCGACTATAGTTAATTTTGAAAATATTTTTCTCGAAAAACGGTAAAAAATATATAAATATTTTAATAAAATTTTCACATCATTGAAAATTTTTCAAATGGTTCTATTGTTTCAGTTTAATTTGGGTCAAGCAAGTGTCAATTTATTATTCTTTAAAAATTAATCGAAATTTTAATTACTATTTTTACCAGTTCTCAGCTTAGAACATGCAATAATTGTAGTACCTTTACTTCCGCCATTGAAATGTGTTCCCTGTATAATCGATACTGATTGTCCTAACATCGTAGTTCCCAAAATGTATAAAATTCATTAATTATTGCAATATTTAACAACAGTAAGAATAGTAAAATATAATTTATTTGAAAATTATTGAAAAAATTATATAATATAAAAAAATACTAACCTTTGCTCCCACCACATGCGGTATGTGGTGGGAGCGAAGGTATTATATTAGTATGTTTTTTAATAAGCAATCCAAGCTCAGCTATTTTGAAGCAACCTTTGTTTGTTTTTTTGTATTCATAGTGGATCTAACAAGCTTTAAATTATAAAGTTATCAATTACTATTTTAAACAAAATTACGGTTTTAATGTTTAACGATGCTTATATTTTAGCAAAGTTTTTAACGAAATTTTTTTTCAAAATTTTCGTGAAGTGCTTATTTTATTATTTTAAAAGTTTAATAATGACTACACTTTTCAAGATATTATTTTTTTAAGCATTAAAATTATTTTAATTAGAAATTCGTGAAGTGCTTTTGTATGACATCGATTTTTTATGCATGGAGTGAATTCATTACGAGAACCACAGTCGTTTGCGTCTTTCAAAATTTGAATAGGTTCAATTGGTGTTGTATTCTGTTTTAACGGAAATAAAAAATCCTTCGCTCTCCCAGCTTGAAACAGCTTATTCGGTCTAGAAGCCTTTATATTATAAGGTAGAGTTTAAGTAGAAATTTTATTCAAAACTCATAATTGCAGACATACTTTGGATTTTTATTTTTTCGTATTGACAAAGCTTCACTAGAAATGATCGTTTGACTTGTTCTCTTACACATTCGGCTTTTTCACATCTCGAAAAGAATCTAGTTAAATGATAAAGCTCAATTCTGTTACAGCTGATAAGTATTTAATCCGCTTTTCTGTTCAAATGAAATACGTTTTTTCACAAACAAAACAACATTTTGACAGAAATACTGAATGATTCAAAGACACCATATTGATAAAAGGCAAATCTAAAGGACAATCCTGCTTATTCTAGTTGTCCGAGCCAGCTTAGCCCGTGTAGATTCTGCATTGGCAACAAAATAACCAAGAAATAATATAATGTGTGGTCTCTGTTAAAACTGACATTGACGCAGGTGAAGCCTCGGACAGAATCTAGTACTACATCAAATCTGAAAAGGTTTATTAGTAAATGTGTTGTATAATTTAGATCAGTGGTCACTGAACTTTTTTAGAATTGTGGCATACATAATATTCTTCGTTATGATTTAGTATTCTTATTAAGCATCACTCACATAAAAATTTCTTAATGAGATAGATAGATTGTAGATTATAGACGCCCAACATCTGAGGTCATCAGCGTCTATAAATGAACTTTAAGAATATATAAAAAAATTGTCTGTTTAATACGTTGTTATGCTGAGCTGCCGTATATTTAGATTTTCGGCAATATTTCCTTGGTTTTAAATTACCGACAAATTGTCGAAAATCGCCGAGTGCCACATATTTAGCAACTCTGTTTTAGACCGGCTACTCATCAAGCTAGATAATAGATTCTATATGTTCAACTACTGTGCGATAGCTGCTTGTCCCGTGGTTAGTGGGTGAAACGGAACGACTTTACGGTACCGGAATGTGCTTACAGAATATAGCCTTTAAGCGGACACAAAGTATGATTAAGCTGGAGCGCTTTACATCGTCGTGTTTATTTATGCTATCTATATGGACACGAACTTTCTTGATTCAAATCTCCTTGGTTTCCGAACTTGTAGACCGTGATCAGACCCGGGCAATGCTCAGAACTTAGCTTTAACCCTTGCCTGCGCAAGCTATTTTTTAACTTTTTTGACCCCAGTTACGCAATAAGGGTTGATTGATAAGTATCCGAAAGAGTTAATTGATTTTAACGAAATTTGGCCCACGTGTTGAAATCCATCACCGCAAGAAGTCTATTTAAAATGGGCGTAATCGAGGCATTTTAAGGGTAGTTTTTAGGGATTGAAAAATGTTTTTGGGCCCCAAAATACCGAAAAAATTGTCAGAATCGTTTCAAAATTGACATTTAACCCTTTAGTAGTAATTAAAAAGTGTCCCTAAAATTTTAATTAAATCGGCCCGACAGGACCGGACTTACGAATTTTATGAAAACACTAGTTTGCAGATAGTGAATTATTTACTGAAAGTTGTATATAATTTGGTATAGAGGTTCGATTAATAATAGTATTGCCATTAAGAAAAAAATGTTATTTTAAGGGGTGTATTAAGGAGTCAAGTTTTTTATTTTGCTTAAAAACCAATACTAAAATTCGCATAATAAAGCCACACTGCCTGTAAGCAGGGTTTAGGCACTGCGACCCGGGTTTTTTTTTTATTTCTCAGCGTAGTCTCCTTTCAAGTCTACACACCCGTTAAAAAAAATGATTCTTCAAATCCTGCAAAACACGCTTCTGTCTCGGCGATTACCTCTTCATTTGAGCCGATTTTTTTTCCTCCGAGCCATGTCTTCCGGCTGATGGAATCTGTCGTCAAACACGGATACTTATTGATTAGAATAGTATTTTTTTTGTTGATCCAATAGAATGTCACAGCAAAGGAAGATTTGGTTGAGGATCAAGAAATAAGCTTTACCAATGTTACGCTAGTGGCCAACGTTTCGAAAAATTTATTTTCATCTTCAGGGCCTTAAGCTGGTCAAATGGTAGTAAATTGTACCACCCCAAATCTTCCTTTACTATAGTATTTTTCTGAGTTCGTAATAAAATTTGTAGTTCTAACAAAACAAAGGTTTTATCTACTAGAGCGTCAAAGAGGAAATTTCACCCGCTTCCACGCCACCTTTGATAATATCTACCGCAGTTGTAGATAAAACTACAGGTAGAAATACCAATGGACCACGGCGTACGAGCCCGGAAACCAACAAGATTTAGAATACCGGTCGTGAAAGTCTATACACACTTCGGGAGAACTTTCTTGATATTTTGTGACGTCACGCACTATTTGTAGTCACGTGATTTTTCCGGAGTTTTTCCCATGACCTGACAATCGCTCGATTATTAATGAAAACATTCGAAATAAGCAAAAATTCCTATGTTGAGAACCAGTCTGTATATATTAATACGCTACAAGTCAATATTAGAATTCTTTTAGAAGTATTTTTAAGCACTCCTCCTTTGGCACATTCCCGGATTCAATTTTCCCAGCTTTAATTCGTTTTTTGTTGGATTAAATAGTTCGATTTTTATGCAAGGATTTTTCATTTGTCAATTTATTTTAATGTCCTATATTTGTTTTCATTGATTTCATAGCACAACAGTTAAAACCCATTTTATGGTAATTCAGTTATTTTTAATGTATTTGCCATATGGCAACATACACTATTGGCATCGGTCGGATGGCGGGACCTAGGGGTCAGACCAAAATTTCTCGACGTTTCATAACCTCCCAAACACTTTGGCACCATTTTTAAAAATGTTTATATATATATGTATATGTATATATGTGTGTGTGTGCGGGCAATAACTTTCGAAAGAGTTAATTGATTTTAACTAAATTTGGCCCGCATGTTGGAATCCACCACCGCACGAACCCTATTTAAAATGGGCCCAATCGGGCCATTTTAAGGGTAGTTTTTAAGGGTTGAAAAATGTTTTTGGGCCCCAAAATACCGAAAAAATTATCCGAATCGTTTCAAATTTGAAATTTAACCCTCTGGTAATAATTAAAAAGTGTCCCTAAACTTTTAATAAAATCGACCCGACGGGACCGGACTAACAATTTTTATGAAAACACTAGTTTGCAGATAGTGAATTATTTACTGAAAGTTGTATATAATTTGGTATAGCGATTCGATTGATAATAATATTGCAACTAAGAAAAAAAATGTAATTTTAAGGGGTGTGTTATTTTATTTTACCCAAAATCCAACCTAAGTTCGCATAATAAAGCCACACGGCCTGTATTAGCAAATACACTATATTGTCGGCAGGGTTTTGGCACTGCGACCCGGGTTTTTTATTAATTAATTACATCGTATGTAAAGTTAGTCATTGGACACACAGGCCACCTCGTTAATGAATGACGTCAGTAGGGAGACCGTTCAGTATTTAATTCAACCACGCAATATCAATTACTACATTGCTAGGTGTTTTTTTAGTTTTTTTAGTCTGGCTTATTTCTAATGTAACTCAAATGTAGTTTTTTAGCATGTAAAGTCTATAAGTCGGTTTAAATCAAACACTCTGTATAATACATTTACATACAGATATATTTTGTCTTTTTGATCGTAGATTTGTTTCATTTAAATCCTGTATGACATTTCTTTCTACATCAAATGTCACATCGCGTATTATCTTTAATATTTCATGCCGGCGGTAATTCGAATTTTGCACGGACTGTGGGACGCGGCCACCTGTCACATGTCAATTGTTTTTCAGAACATCGCAGTGAGCCCTCATAGGTCAGCAAAATATGCTGACATACTTATGTCAGTCAAAGCTACCCGACTTTTATCTCTATAACTGTTTCGCGCGCTGCTGACTTCCAATATTGTAGAGTCGCCATACAAAAGAGATAGATTGTAGATTATAGACGTTTAACATCTATGGTTATTAGATTTTGTAAAAAGGGAAACGTTTCAAATTAATAGATCGCATTTTGCCCGTGTGGAATTGGAAAGATAAAATGACCGAAAAATCGACATAACAAGTTCGCCTTGTGGTCAACGATGTAATCTTTGGAGTCCCTGTTTTCGGATAGGTTGCTCTAGAACAAACCTACAATATTGTTTATGAAATCAGTTTTTGGCGGAATTATTATACAAAACAAATCAACTCTCATCAGATTTGAGTTTTGTAATGGCTTTAAGATATTTGCTGAACTCTGGGTTAACCGAAGCGTGGAATAGCATGTATTGCTTACACTAGAACTTTCGAAAACGCAATATTATGCTCTGAGCATAGCTATTTCATTTGTCAGCGAGTTTATTTCAAGGGTTGCTCAGAAAATTATGCAGTTTACATTTATATTGTTATATAATCTGTATTTAGTTGTTTTTAACAAGTCTATAAATGGTTCGTTATAAAAAAAATTTGAATTGATAGTGGCCAAAGCGCCATTTTTGAAATGTCATAAACTTCATCTTCAAAAGATAAATTACATTATAAGATTTTACCTCGCTTTTATCTGAACTCTTTAGTGTTTTGATTTAGTGTTTAATTGCGAAGTTTGTTTATATTTTTAGTATTCATTTTTTCCGGATATAATTTAAATACTTGCAAATCATTTTTCCCATTTCCCAAAGCAAACAAAAACATAGTTATTATTATTTCTGTCGTATCGGTTTTGTTTGCTTGGAAAATTCGTTTTTCCATTCAAAATGCTTCAGGCTGTAACAGTACACTTTTTTTTTGTTGCTGCTTGCTTGGCAAAATATTATTATAATGCACATCAGCATTTCAAATAGAAAAGTTTATTCAAGTTCAAAATGTACGTTTGGGAATTAATTTCGTTCGACTCGTCTATAACCTCGAAATATATGTGATAAGAAGTCATCTCTTTTTATTGTCACGAAAAAGAGACGACTGAACGGTTTTGAAATTGCAATTTAATCGCAGAATTTACGTAGGGGTTAACCACTCTTCTGTTCAATCACATTAATTTCGGTTCAATAAAACATTTTCTTTATCTCAATTATACCATACTAGCGGTCCGGTTCCGCTTCACTGGGATGGAGTTAAATATATAAATAAGTAGTTTATTCTGTCACATTTCCTTCGCCCGGACTTGTAAATTACCTATTAATTATTAATTATTATGCTGTAGTGAACTTTCTTATAGAATAATAGGCATATTTTCCTGGCGTTGATTTAAATATGCTTAATCAATCAAATGAAAATATACGAAAATATTCGACGCACTTGTCAAAATTAATATTAGATGATTACATAAATTGCCTAAAAACGCTCGCGACTGTAATGAAACAACAAAAGAAAAGTAACATATTCAAGTCCCGTAGGAACCCAACATTATTCCGGGATAATAAGTATCCTATGTTTTAATCTAGGGAATAAACTATCTGTGTGCGAAATTTCATCCAAATCCGTTCACCAATTTTTGCGTGATTGAGTAACAAACATTCAAACAAACTCACATTCGCATTTATAATATTAGTTAGGATTATTTTGAAATAAATTTTAATTTAGTAAACCATAATTTTTATTTATTTCCATTTATTTCATTCTTGGTACCGTAATACTACTGGCAGAGGTTGGGACAATACTGTATATGTTATCCAAATTTCAAAACCCCTTCGTCGAATTACATTTCTCCGTAAACCACAGCCACATAAATGTTTACTTTACAGCGAAGACGTGTTCATTTGTTTCAGTAAATGCTTTTAATTTGTAGTACCTGCACCTACGCCACATTCGTGTCTTAGCTTCCACCATAACTGAATACAATTTAAGTGCGTTATTATGCGCTCCTCGTTTGAGTTTAGAGTAGAGGCGGGCGGTCCTCGTTCTATGTTATTTATGGTACAGTCAGTTGTACTTGATAATAGTTTAAACCTCCGTACATTGCAACTAATTGATTCAAAGGATTAATTAATTTCGTGACGCAATGGCGACTTTTCTGGAAACAATCATGTTTTTAACGTTATTTTTATAGAGAATAATAGCTTTTGTCTGCTATAATTGTTAAGAAACATTCATTGTTGTAGCACTATATTAGAAAAATTTATTATTCCAACACGTCACCGTCGGGATTTAAACCCGATTTTTTCCACTTTCGCGGCGGAATGAGTTAAAAAAAATTTCTAATATAGTGCTACAACAATGAATGTTTCTTATCAATTATAGCAGACAAAAGCTATTATTCTCAATTAATTCAGCATGTACGTAACTATAAGCGTATGAAAAATATCTACTAATGTTATTTTTATAGTTGGCACAGTTGCAATACAGAAGTATTTGTAATATCTAGAAAAATTAATAGTATATTACACCGTAACATGAATTACCGTTTCTCGGCGAGAGGCAGTAGGAAGAAAGTTCCAGCCACACATCTGCCTCTTCGCTGGGATTCGAACCCGGTACCTCCCGAAGGCGAGTCTAGTGCTCTCACCACTACTCTGCCTCGCTCGGTCGGTGTGTGTGTGTGTGTGTGTGTGTATTTAATGTCATTCCGGTCACTTGTGAATCGAACGTGTACTGAGTACTGGAATCAACAAATATATTCAGCCGACTTGCAGCTAATTTCATCCGCTGTATCGAACACACTTGTGCAATAATTAACGTCTGTTGTGTCGTTTGCAGGTTCTGTACACTCGCATCGCTGTCGGCCTGTGGCGGAGTTCACGCCAGTTGGAGAAACATCTGAACGCTATAGGAACGTGCGCCGGTCTGACGGCGACTGCCAGTAGCAATGTTGCGAGCAACGGTGATACGTCGCACCGACAGCCGACGGCTTCGCCCCGCTATGCAGATAGGACCGTTGCCGTCACGCCCGACTCTGAGGTTTGTGACGCGGTCTGCGATCTCATTTTAATCGCATATTTATTATTATTATTATTCGATTATCGACTGGTAGAAACTGTCAGTGGCGTAACAATAGGGTGGCAGGACGGGCAAAATGCCACGGGCCCCCGGCCGAAGGGGGCCCCCGGCCCAAAAGGGCTGTGAGCACAGATGGATCCTAACTTTTACTATTACAACATTTAGTAAAATTTATTAGTTTTGTATTTAATTAATTTAAGATATTTACTAAAGTAAATTAAACAAAAAAATGTATCAAGATTTGAACGTATTTGTATAAGAAAAAGATATCACTCAGTTTTAGAACGCATCCGCGATACGTAATAAAGTCCTCGCCACTTGTAAACGCAACGCTGTAAATGAAGGCTCAGTTTTCGATCCCGCTTTTAAGACACGAAATAGAAAAGTCATCTTCTAGAACTTGCTGATTTATTAATTATAAAGTGTGCACTGCATTTGTAACCATCCCTGTGACTATAAGGCTAGTGCCAAGCGATCATTTTCAAAATTAAAATTGATAAAATTATTATTATTATATGGAACAATAAAGACTATGCAACTTAGCTATTTTATCCATCGAACATTCTAAGACACAAAATTTGAGCTTTGATGATGTCATTAACACTTTTGCTGAACAGAAAATTTTAATAATTATAGTTTTGTACTAAAATTTAAAATTGTGATTTCAGTCGAATATGTTCTTTAAATTAAAAGTTACTAGAAAATCAAATAATTATAATAACGTTTCTACGTACTTCACGTGGTGATTTATAAGAAAAATAACAAACTATAACGTTGGTTGAGCTTCTTTACAAAGGGGGGGGGGGGGCGTCCAATGAATTTGCCACGGGCCTCTAACGATATAGTTACGCCACTGGAAACTGTCTATAAATGTAGCAGAAAAGATGTTCCAAATAGTATATAAGAACAGAAAGTTGAATTTTCTGCACTGTGCGTCATGATGCCCGAAGCGAAGTCGAGGGTATCATGTGTCGCGCAGTGCAGGACTTTCAAACTTTCTGCTCTTGTGGTGCAATAGACTATTTGGCACATCTTTTATATACAAATATATCAATCTGAATTATTAAAAATTATTTTTTTTCCTTTTTAGTAGGCTGCAATAAAAGTTTGTCTTTAAAAAGTTTTTTTTCTAATATTTTATTGTTTTGAACGTTGACGCTTGCTTTTCTTTTTGTCATCTAAAAACTGGCTTCACTTGAACGGTTTTTTTATTAGTTTGTCGAATATTATTTCTTTGCTTTTTATGCCTCGTAAAGAATGTTCAACCCATCAATCAAAACTCGAACAAAATTACTGCAATAACGCCTTGCCCGTATGCTCAGTTATATATTTTTCGCATATCTTGTGTCTCTCTACAAGATATTTACACTCCTTCAAACTTAGTATACTATTTACTTCGCACATTAAACTTATACGACTACAACTCCCATTAAATGACCCCCCGTTGGCTACATTAAGCGCATCATTACAAAGCTATAAAACAAGACGCCACCTAATTAATATTTTCATTACTTTAACAAGACATTATACTCCTGAAACATTACGTAAAATTATTACTGATCTCTACTAGACAGATAGATTGCCGATCATAGACGCTCGACAACTTAGGTCAAATTTATATATCTTGAACGTTTATGGTATAAACGGAAATTCAGTCAATTTTCTTCGATAATCGAAAAAGAATTGAAGTGAGGGGTGTGTTTGTGGATATATATATATATTAATTTAAATTACCAATTTCGCAAATTAATATTTAAGTAAGCGTAAAACTCAACTTTTTCGGTTTAAAAATTGAAGTACATTTTGTGGTAGTATTTCATACGTCTTGTTTTAAATCAGTTGAAAAAAAGTCGGAATTAATTCAATTTGAATCTTAAGCAACTGAAAAAAAGCAAAAATATACGAACTCAAAATATATACATTTTTTTAAATAGTTTCAGAAACAATTTGGCCCATATGCCAGTCCAGATTAGAAAAATTGCGCTCTTCCTGAAAATTCATTTCAGGGTGCCTGAACAAAATATTGAATGTAACACATCATGAAGTCCCTTCGCTTCCACCGTGTTTTATTAATTTGAAATTATGCGTACAACTTTGATCAGTTCCCGGAGTCTAAACCGAGAATTAGATTTTCATTTTATTACTAAAAAATAATAAATTGAAATTGACACTGGGCCCAAATAACTCCACCTGTTGAACGCCTTAAAAAAAACTACATGTTCGATACGCCACATAATCTCCCACCACATTTGTATTAACAAGTCCATTCTGCGCAGAGTTCTGCGCAAACGGATAAACCGACGACAACGTGGAGTCGATCCATACCCGGAGGAGGAGATCACGCCGCATCGTCGTCTTCGCGACTGCTCCAGACTCCTCTGGCATCCGGTGCGGCGACCCGTTCGGCATCACCGGCCGCGTCGACCCGCCACTCTCACCATCAACAAACAGCGACCGCATCGACGTCTTGCCACGGCACGAATTCAGCGCAGAACGTGCTGAGGGCGCGGCGCGGCGTCGTCAGAATGCTGATTGTTGTCGTGCTGACGTTTGCACTGTGCAATCTTCCGTATCACGCGAGAAAGATGTGGCAGTACTGGTCGGACGATTATAAAGGCGACAGCAATTTTAGCTCCCTGTTTACGCCGCTTACTTTTCTCGTAACTTATTTCAATTCCGGTATAAACCCGTTGTTGTACGCTTTCTTATCGCGCAATTTCCGCAAAGGGATGAGAGAACTGCTAATGTGTTCGTTCAGAAATACCAAGAAGAACAAAGGTAAGCGATATTCTAACAAACATAACTATCCACTCTCGCATTCTTCGTTTTTAAGAAGAGGCGGCTCGACCAGATCGACCGTTAAAGGCAACAACACGACGACGACTTCGATAAGATGAAAGTTGTGTAAAGACGTGAAACTGTAAATATTTTTAATGCCGGTATTACACCATAAAAAATAAAAAAAGTCGCTTCTTCTGAACATCAAAAAATCACAGTTGTATAAATTTAGATGATTGAATTTTTTCGCGTCATTAAAACATGCGATATAAAAGAAGCGAGTCTATAAGGTTACATTTTGGCAAAAGAAACCGCATAAAGTTATAAAATATTTTTGATAGTGTAATACTTTCTAAATTAAAATGAGGATAATGTTGTAGTCAATTTGTCTTGTAGTTGGAGCGGTGATCATAAAAAACGGTACCGATTTTATAGAAGATGAAAAGTACATGTTGCCTAGGCAGCCTTGCGAGAAACTAATCCAACAGCAGAAAAACACTACTTCCGGTATTAATTTTGTTTGAAGTTGATTCAGTTTTTTCATGTTATTTACGTGAAAAAAAACTGATGCCATTATGTTTGAGCGTTGTTTAAAACGGCACCCATATATATTCTTAAGAGCTCTTACCGGCTAACAAGTTCGTAAAAATTAAAAGCTCTAGCTCTATGGTACTACATCAAAATGAATGAAACGAATCAGGGTTTCGCAGGGTTACCTAGGTAAGTGATCTTTTCTGACAGCTTCATTGTCTACAAAATCGCAACCATTTTTTCACGTCCGTCGCATGGACTATTGGCTAAGTCTTTTTAATATTTCATGTATAATAATTCTTTTTTAGGATATAAAACTTGAAAATGCAATTAAATCCATTTGCTTATATTTAGATTTAATGCTAGAAATAAAAATCCCATCCGAATAATAATTCCAGTTGCATTATAAACTAACAATGTTCTAATTTTGAAAAATGTATATATCAGATCCTTTTGATGTTTTTATTAACGTGAAATTATCAACGCTGTATAAATATCATTTTTAACCCATCACTTCCCAAATGGGGATTCGCCAGTTATATAACGACCTCAGTCTGTGACTAGTTATAGCTGCGTGTGCAAAATAAGTTTATTTCAAATAATAACTCTTTAACAATACGGATGTGCTGTCTTAAGTCTTTACCAGTGTTCAAATTATAGAGGGTTTGTATTTTTCCAAAGGATCCCGGAATTGACAAATAAGAAGGGAAAAATTTTTTACTGTAAATGCTGGGACAATAGTTTGTGAAGTCTACTTTACTAAAGAAGATTTTGCCACCGAAACAGAAATTGGGTTTTTGAATTATTTTTTTTTTACATAAATGGAAAGATCACATACAAGTTTTATAGCGAAACTACTTTTATTATTTTGTTTAATTTCATAATGAAAGAGTTATATTTGTTTTAAAAATAATGTTTAAGCTAATATCCGATAACGCGCCAAAAACCTCTGTGACGTCAAAATGTTTTTATGGTCCTGGTTGCCATGGTTACTTTGATAGTATGTATTATAAAGCCATACACAAATACACAACTTTTATCATTTTGACGTCACAAACATTCCTGGTACGTTTTGTAATCACGTTATATCTTATGAAGTTTTATACATTTTAATTAATTGTTATTAATTACCTATGGCTTAATTTTTTTTTTCTTTTCGTTCTTCAATATTATTTACGATATATTATTTAAAAAATAAAAAAAAAATTGCAGATAGAAAAACGAATTATATCTTTCTAAAGAATGGTTATAATATTAAACGTCCCAGATTTACTTTGAATTATTCTTTATTTAAATCGCGCAACTTAGGAAGGAACACGTAGGCATAGTTTTTACTATACTCGTAACTGAAAACCAATCATAACTTAGGTCGTTATGTATCTGCTGCCATCTACCTTGCGCTTGATATGTGTCCATGTCCATTGTCATGTGTCAGTTCTACTTGGATTTGCCATTTTTTTATTTATTTCTTAATAGCTTCTATTGGAAGATCGTTCTTGCACGGTGTCCACTATTTTTTTTTTTTTATTATTTTAACAATCGTTTGACAGACCCTCGTATTTTATTGTAGAATTAAAACATGCTATTATCTCGGTAATCGATAAGCATTACATTTTCAATAAACTTAAAATAGCGATTAGTATTTAATATATAATTATGACTAAAAGCTTTTCATCGCCGCTAAAGATTACCAGCAAACTGTGCATACGTTTAAGCAGCTAAGCTCTACACTGTTGTTACTAGATTGCTATTTAAAGCTTAGATCACCTTAGGGATGTAATAATGCATTTTAAAAATGCACATTTAAGAAACAGAAGACAAATATTGATCTCTTACTAATGCTGTAAAGTGGCTTGAAATTTGAATTCCACCAAAAACATGAATGTGAAAAAAGCTAAGTTTAATACAAAGAATGAATCAGGGGCGTAGCTACCACCGTATCTGCCGTATCAATTATACGGGGCCCCCGGGTCACGGGGGCCCCCATCGTGCGTAAGCAAAAATTAATAAAAACTTCTCAATTTTTGTTTTTATTTCAGAAATGACAAAAGTCAAAAAAAGCAATTTCTTTTTTCCCGCGTAAAGCGTGCGTTCAAAAGTTGGCAACACCCTACATCGGTTATCGCGGGCTGCGGGATTTCCCTGTTTAAGTCATTTATTTCAACGGGGGAAGGGCCCCCAAACAAATTTTTATACGGGGCCCCGCCAAGGACCGCTACGCTTCTGGAATGAATGGTTTTGTCGAAAAAAAGAAGTGAGATCTAAGAAGGTGCCAAGTTGTCAGTTTTTATATGTATTTACATTCTAAATAAAGGACTCGTGTAAACTTGCCAAGTGAAAACTTGGCACTTTCTTAGATCTCGCTCTTTTTTAATTGAAGCACGACACAAAACACACCTAAAGCATAATATTTTAAATTGTAATTTTCAACATTTTACATGCTGTTAGTACGGGGTCGAATTTATATTTGTAAGGGCCCTAATCAGTGGTCATAGGAAAGGCCCTGAACTTCGGAAATAATTCAACCTAACCTAAACAAATCATAAAATCGGAGAATTAAATAATTCTACATATAAATTATTTTTCGACGTATTTATTTTTTAAAGTATGGTTTCTTCCACATCCTTAGTTTGTGTTTACTAGGAGGATGGGATGGGAAGACCTGGTGCAATAAAATTTAATGATTACAGTGAAAGCATGTAAAACTGAGAAAAGCGTGTGAATTAAACGAGAGAAGGAAACTCGTGAATAATCTCTAGTTTAAGCAGTGTTCAAACCTTAGATTATAGAAAATATCAACTCGCTGTCCGAAAGACTTTTTTAAGAAGACGATTCCTAGGAAAAATAGTGGGCGCGTCAGAAGTTATACTTCTTGGGCGTGATTAAGAACTCATTTTTAATTTGCACGCAAATAATTTATTTTACGCACGCGATGCAGTCTTCATTTCGGAGACTTTCTTCTCAGTACCAGGCAACAATTATTTTTTGTATTTTTTTCAAGGTTGCTCCTATATTTCCTCACTGTTGAATCATTTCAGTCACAGAAAATTTCAAACACATACGTCGCTAAAGAAGACTAAAAGAATAAGAAGAAAACAGGTCTGAGAGTATTTTATTTTTGTAGGTGCTATTGAGGCACTAAACTGCTATAATAATTAACCACGCGGGGTGTCAGCTCGAACAGCACAGTATTTTTTTATCCTCTTCCTCGATAGTCTTAGGTTCAGACCCTGACGTTTGAGAAAACAAAATTGAAAGATTTCCCAGCGGATTTTCAACGATAGTATAAACATTTCATCTTCGCTAAAAATAAAAAATTATTCGATGTAGGTTTTTCAAAAAAAATGAAACACACCACCACGTGATAAATAAAACTTTTATTTTTGTGTAAAAAAGAGAGCATTTCAGATTATAGACGCTAAACAGCTGAGGTCATCATATTTTGTGTTTTCAATACGTCTGTACCTAGTTTTATTTTATTTGTCACCAACTACTAATTAATTTAAAGTTTCGATGATAAATTAAAAAATTAATTCTCAGAATAAAATTGTTAATGGATAGACATCGTAGATTATTATAGACGCTCGACGAATCATGGCACTTCTGCGATCTTGACTTAGTTGTCGAGCGCCTATAATCTACAATATCGACAAGCTTGCATATTCTGAAGCCATGTACTTATTATAAATTTAGAGAAATATCAAAATCAATTTTTTTAAACTGATATAATTGCAAAAATTAGTGCCAAAACTATTTTGATAAGTTATGTTTTTGTATTTGAATGTAAACAATGTGTAATTGTATTAATTAAAAATTAATTATTGTACATATTAATTAAGAATTCTTCGCTAAAAGTCGTTTAAAAATTGTTCCTATTTTAATGAATCTAATAATAAAAACTTAGAACTGCATGTTAGTAAAAAAGAACGTCGTGATATGAAAGAGCTGTGCTTGGAAAATAATTTTGTAAATACGATTTATTTATTTAGTTTGTAAATAAAACGATAGTATCAATTAAATATTGTTTTTTACAGTACATTAAAATGCGAAACAATAGATTTTTTAGATTGATGTATGATTAATGACCAACGGCATTAGAATAAAATATGCACTAAATATTTATAGTATGCGCATATAATATTAGCGCTAAATATTATAGCATTTCATGCATTAAGAATGAAAAAAAAAATCAGTAAGTTGTTTGTTCACAGTGGCAGCACACGGTGGGTTTGACAGCTGCAATTTTCAATAACGCGAAGTAAGATAAAATTGGTTAATAATCTGAGAATCTTTATAGTTCGAGCGTGCCGATGGGGGCGTCGAGGGGACTCGTAAAACTTACCGAGTATCGGACTCCATCGTAGGGATGTCAGAAGTGCCAAAAAGTATCGAGAAAAATCGTAACGATATTTTTTTCAAGTATCGATATCGGTACCGATATATTTTTTAAAAAATTTCGATATATCGGTACAATTTTAAAGAGAACATTGGCCCTCGAAGAAATTTAGTATACATATTGCCTAGCTTAATATAATCTCAAATAGCAATTAACGGACATTATTTCCAATAAATTAAGTAATAAATAATTACCTACCTGAAATCAAAAACAACGATGAGAATTTGTTTTTCATTAATCAAACGTCTAATACATTTAGGAGCAGATAATTTTAGAGATTAATCGAACAATTAATAAAGCCAGGAATGGCGAACCTATGGCATGCGTGCCAGAGGTGACATTCGACAGAAAATTGTTGGTACAGCATGAATTGAGATGGAAATCGAAATAATTAAAAATATTCTACATGTTGTAGAAATGAAATGAAATATTGCATGAATAGCTATTTTGACTGTTTATTATTCCGAAAATATCGAAAAATCCAGTGAAAAAGAAACGTGTTCTACATATGCTTTATTCACTGTTGTTGTTTTTGGAACGCACTTAAAGTATGTTCCAAAGACATATTATGTAAAAACACATGTTGCTTTTTCAGTGGAGTTTTCGATATTATCGGAATAATTAAACGGCCATAGTCAGTCGCGGTACAAATGTTGTTACTGGAAAAAAAAATCGGTTTTCGATACTCGGAATTTTATATCGATATATCGAAATATTAAATATTGCCCAAAAATATCGATATATCAAATAAAAAATATCGATATATCTATATTTTTTCGACATCCCTACTCAGAGAACCAACAGCAACCGTCAATTGGTCTCGCTTTTAGTTTCTATCTAGTCGTTTTCATGAATAGGATGTTTTTCTTTCTGGCTTCTACCTCTTCGTACAACATTGTCAAAATAGAAAATGCTTCGATCGAACAACACAATATTCATGTTGCATACTCGAAAACTGCAGAATTTCTATCGTACACGGAACCTTCAATAAAAGTCGCTGGTCCGTGCAGGTATAGTGTGCGCGGTCTTTAAAGCGTAGACGCCACTGCATACAATCCGTATGATAATCAATAAAATATTAACAGAAACGATTAACTGAATGTCGTATATAAAGCCGCTTGACAAAGAAAATAGCTCGAGTCTTTGTAAACTAAAATGCATTTCAAAACAAATAAATCAGCAAACAATATTTTAACAACTTTCGAACCGTTTTTGAAAGCGTGCACACTTTTTGGAATTGCACCTTACTCAATAAATATTGACGAGCCTCGGTTAAAATTTCAGAACAAATTAGTTTTTTATAGTTTATTATTATTTGCACTAAACGCGTCTTATTTTTTTTATCACGCTTGTCTCAGTCCAAGTAATCCCGGTTTCAGGGAAATGGTTTTCCGATGTGAAAATTTAGAAGAAGCGCTCGTGGGTTTAATTTCTCATTTTTATGCTCTTTATTATGTGAAAAAACGCGGAAATACCATTTTGAATTTAATGAAAACGTATGAAGATATTTTCAAAAGTAGAAAAGCTGCTATAAATTTTACACGGCTTTTGAAATGTCAGTTTATTTTCGGAGGCTCGTTTATTTTTGGTTTTTATATGGTAACATGGTATGGCGTTTATCTGCAAGTCGTAACGCAATATAAATATGTTCTCAGAGACGCGATCATACGAATCGTTCAACTGATTTTACAATGGATTAAATTTTTGAATGAAATGGAATTCGTAAACGCGCTGTTAATTTTAAACGAGTGTTACGGCGGTTTGCAACAACAAATAAGTGAATTGAAACCAAATTGCGTCAAACAAATTTATCATTGCGATTCGTATCGATCGACGAAATGTTTTATAAATGTCGAAAGAGATGTTGCAAAAGAAAAGATTAAGAAACTTGCTGAAAAACACCGAGAGTTGTATAAAGCCGGGAGTGTTATAAACGATCTATTTTCGATACAGATGCTAGCGACTGTTTTTAATATATTCTTCGAGGTTACGTTTAGTATTTATTTTTATATAATACATATTCTCGAAAGCGATAACGAAAATGAATTGGTAAAAATATTTGCTATTTATTTGATTTTTTGGGGTACTTATTACAGTACTAAGCTGATAATAATCACGACTGCAGGACAATTGCTGACTGAAAAGGTATGTGGAAATATGTATATTAATATCATAAGTATAATATATTTAATGAGAGAAAGTTTGAAACTATTTTATAATACTATTTATATCAAATTTGGTACTTAATAAAGATTACATCTATCTGTCAATACCCTCTTTGACGTGTTGAAATCAAATAAAATAGAACAATAGTCGTTTACTAAAATGATAGTCGTTACGATGTATGAATCTATTCACTAAATAATTACTTTTCTTAGTCAAAATTAAATTGTCTGCTCTATTAGGGTTCCGTACATTCGATTATGATAAAACGAAACCCTTATAGGATCTATCTTGTGTCGTGTCACAGATTATTTTCTCCGAATCTACTGAACAACAAAAGTTGTTAACACTGAAGATATAACGGTGCCGCATTTAATTTTCACCAACCAAATTAGAGGTGCAAATCGTGCGTGAAATTTCCCGTGACACGTCGTGAGTGTGACTGTTTAAAAAAAATCGTGAGTGAGTGTGATTAAATAAAATATATGGATACGTGAGCGTGCATGAGTGGAAAAAAACTTTTCGTGAGCGTGAGTTGGCTTGACTGAAAAGTTAATCATGTAATACATTTTCTCCTGTATGCGGACTGTTAAATCTGGCCCGGAACTAACGCTAATAACTGTCAGGTGCAGTCATAATTTTTTTTGTTTAAGGTATGTACTTGCTATTTAGAGGTTTTTTGTTTTTTTTTTGTTAATTGTATTTGCATATGTAAACTGTAACGTATATTATATAAAATTACAAAAATTCATTGTTTAGTATTTTATAGTTGACAAACACATTACCAGATCCTATTTCCATAATCATGTTTTGGTAATATCTATACTATGCTATCTGAATCAATATGTTGCATTACTATATTTTTATTGTATTTGTAAAGATTGTAAGAAAATAAACACAAATTAACTAAAAGAATTATTGTACTTTTTAATTAAGCGTAATAATATATAGCTTCATTCTGAGATTAATTTTCATTTTTGTTAGTTACTCTATGTGTACTAATAACTTTGTTGACGCGACATTGTGACTTACTAACACAATCCAATTTATATTGATTCACATCTATGATTAATTAGTGCACGACGCTTTGCTCTTATGTAATTAATGGTAGTTCGTTTGATTGACGTCCGATATCGCTACAATATCTTTTATTTTATCTTGCTAATTTTATTTTGCTTTTACGTTCGCACTTTTGACGGTACGTCTCAAAAAGCAGATTTTTCATGTTTTTGGTCTTGTGCGCATGCGCATTCATGCAAATCGGCCAATTTTATCTACTGCGCATGCGCAATAGATAAAATTGCTGTATTTTTTCAAATATTGGGTGGTGGCTGGGCCATAGTCTCTGTTACATTAAAAAATTGTAAATCGAGAGAAGGACGGCTTGACAGTCGATTTTTTTTGTGGCCAATACTCCAGTTTACCGATTGCCGACCCAATGATCCATTTTTTGACATGCTCGATGTTCAAACACGTGCCATTCAGATGCCGCTTATTACGCCGACCCTCATAACTGATGTGAAAACAACATACAAGTTACATGTTATCCAACGTTGCTCTCAAAGATGCAACAGACGACCGCTATCCGACTACGGAGTACGGTCTGTCTACTGTTATGCAAAGCAAAACTTGAGAAAGACACATTTCGCTTTCGGGTGTCATTGAATCACATACCGTCAAAAGTGCGAACGTAAAATAAAATAAAAATAGCAAACTTAATAGAAAAACTAGTGTGGCGACATCGGACGTGAATCAATTGAACTACCGTTAATTAGTACTCAAATACCACGTTAGAACAAAGCGTCGTGCACTAATTAATCATAGGTGTGAATCTATAGTACAACTGGTTTGCGCTAGTGTACTAATACAAAAGTAATCTGGGACTTTTAACAAACTAAAATAAAAAATTTAAAAACCCCTAAAGATAATTTGAGACTCACGCCCACTCACGCACTTTATAATTGATATTATAACATTTCTTAAGCTACCAAAATATGATTATGGAAATAGGATCTAGTTATGTGTTTGTCAACTATAAAATACTAAACAATGAATTTTTTGTAATTTTTTATAATATGCGTTACAGTTTACACATGTAAATACAATTAACAAAAATCTGAAAAACGGTTGACCCTGCAGGCCATCCCTGGAACTTCCCGCTGTATCACTCTCCGTTTCGAAGTTAGAACCCTTCGAACTGATTTTCTGGAAAGTCTGGAATATTCGAAACAAATTTGTAAAATTGAAAAGGCCACCGATCATTAACCTGGGGTTATTTTCGAATTGTAAACGTCATTTTCTATTAATCTAAAGCCAAAAAAAACAATATTTTGATTTTTGACGAATTTTAAGTTTTTTTTTTTTAAATTGAAAGTCTCAAAAAAGTTTCTCGTATCCTTTTCACATTCGGTTTAATTTAAAAAAACACGTGCGCAAGTATACCGGGGAAAAACCGTCCGTGTGACTATAAATTTTCAACATCCAACAGAGTCTTAATACACGGAATACTTAATATGAAAGCCATTCACGAAGGCGCGTCAAAGATTTCGCGTGTGAACCTTCTTTAAAAGTCCACATGCGCACTTATACTGTTGACAGACAACCTTTGCAAAATTTCCATGGTATTTTTTCAGGCGAAGCAAACCCCAATTCTACTACACAGGACTATAAACAAATTTAATGACTATTCAACAATGGAAGAAGTACGTAATGCCAATAATAATATAACTGCATTTTTTCAACAAATAGCTTATACATTTTTTATTGCAGCTTTATTACTTTTCATTACAAACTGTACATCAAAGTCCTGAAATGTCCGCTTGTGGTTTTTTCCCAATAAATTATGTCTTAACTTACGAGGTGAGGAAATTACGACAAAAATAATAAATTCATTTTTAAATTTTAAATTATTTTCTTTTAACCCCGTCGCAAAAAGAATGGGTTTGTGTATCTGTATTATCATAATTATTCTACAATAGATGGACGGATGGACGATTTTCTTTGTGCGACAAAACATTTTTGCAAGAAGGTTACATGATAAGTACTACAAAAAAACTAACGAGAAAAAAATGTACGAAATTAAAATAATCTCTCCCTAATCGATGTTTCTTTTAATGTTACCTATTTGGTGTAATTATTGTAACGCTTCCGCTGGTACTTTGACCCAACAAAATAAAAAAGAAATTAAATTAAATTGCTTCAGAAGTCTAGGGGGGTACCAGTGGTCGTACAGAATACTTACTAACTAGTTCAATTAGTCTGCCCTTTGCTGAACAAAAAAAGGTTTGCTGAAAACTAAAGAGCAAAAACAAAAAAAAAATTATATAAAGGACTTAAAGATATACTTTTTTTATTAGCGACGAAAAAAGAGAAAAAAAACAAATCTAATCGAATATTACAAAAGTAATAAAAAGAAACCAATAGTATATATTTAATTATTACTTATAATAATACAAGCGAATTTTTTTGCCAAATAGGAAAACCTCTGAAAAAAGCAAATTAGTTTAATAAAAATGTATAATTAATCGTCAGAGGACTGGCTTTCGTGACAATCAGTTCGCTTACTTTTATATTCAAGAAAAAAAACTGATTCGAAATTTAATAAATATTTAATCTAGCACAAAAATGTCCGACAACCGCACCTTTTGACAAAAACTCACTGACTGATTGATCTAAAGAGCCGCGATCCGACGTTCAGACACTAGCTGTGACATCTCACAGCTGGACCACGTGACATTGCCATGACCTCTACGTTTTGAAATGGTGGCACACCAGTGGTACTGTAACGTGTTGTTGCATTATATAGATAGTAATGGTTTTAGTTGTTGAGCTTTTATAATGGGAAGATACGAACTCACGAACCCCAACGGTGTCAAATTTACTATTTTTTTTAAAAGAACTAGGTTGCTTGACAAATCATGTGTGAATCAGTACTATTATTTGGGGTATTTTTTAATTTCTTTTTTTTTTAATATTTCTAGATGATAGGAGCGATGACTACATATTTAGTAATATTGATACAATTTCAAATCACTTCTCTTGAACTTGAGTCTGGAAAAGCGTACTAATTAATTATTAGATCTCGAAGAAACAAATTAAAAGTAGTAGATCAAGAGATCGCAACAGAGTACTTTTTAGTTTTTAAGTAGGTAAGTGAATAATTTCCATTGGCGGATCCAGGGGGGGGGGGGCTATGGGGGCTAAAGTTCCCCCCAGAGCTACAGTAAAAAAATTCATTTCTAGAAATCCCAGGATAAATTTTTCCCCAAACAAGACAAGAATACTTTATCCCCGAAAGGAGTTTTTCAGTCTCAAAGGCACATTTTTCAATGAGTAGTTGCAATGAATCAACTCAACTGGACTTTCGACGTTTTAACTCTCGAGCCCCCCCCCCCCAGACCTGGATCCTAGATCCGCCACTGATAATTTCATATAAAATACTAAAAATCCTTTATCCGACGGTGTACAAACCGTTTAGTAAGGGGCTGTATCTTCTCTATGTGAATATGTGAGGGCGCGGCGTTTGGAATGTCGTAGTAAAACAGTTGCACTACACCAATTATGTTGGTCAATAGGTGACAATTTTATGAATGAAATCAACAGCTACTACTAACAAGGATGCTTTTATTATGTATTTTTGACGTCCATAATTTCATCGAGTATTTGATAGCGGCCGTCGCTAATAGTATATTGGTTAAGTTTGAAACTTTAATGAATGCTGATATTCCGTGACAGATGACATATTATCTTATTTGCCAAGTTAAAGAAAAATATCTGGGCGACCGAGCTCGCTCGGAAGAAATTTTACCATACAACTGATACAAGCCTCCAGCACCAAAATTATCATTATATCTTTCTAAAAAACTGCTTTAAAATCAGAGACAGAGATAAGATGATATAAAAATAACATACCTTATGCCCATAATTCAAATATTAGTTAAAACTATATTTACTTAATATTTCTTCGTTTTTATTTATTTATTTATAATTTTATTTTGCTAGACTGAAAATCGTTAACAACGACATCGAACACACGAATTACTAGAAAATATCCTCCATGTACTTTATAACCTAAAATTGTAAGACAACGATTCTTAAGTAATTTTAGTAAAATTAATAAAACGAAAGTAGAAACCATGGCCGTATTTAATATATTACGAAATAGTTGGACTCTTAAGCGTACGCATTTTGCATGTATAAATTTAGCAGTAAGTATAAAATTGATTTTGCGGCTTGATTTTTAAATTAACCTAACATGACTTCTTTTTCAGCATTTAAAATGTATGTCTACACATTTAAAGTTTTCCGAACACAAACAATTAGAAAAAATACGAAATATCGGAATATCGGCACATATAGATTCCGGCAAAACGACACTCACCGAACGAATTTTATTTTACACCGGCCGAATATCAGAAATGCACGAAGTCAAGGGAAAAGACAATGTGGGCGCTACAATGGACTCGATGGAACTCGAAAGACAGCGCGGCATCACCATTCAGTCCGCGGCCACATACACGCTCTGGAAAGACCACAACATAAACATAATCGACACACCCGGTCATGTAGATTTCACCGTAGAAGTAGAACGCGCTCTGAGAGTCTTGGACGGAGCCGTGTTGGTTCTTTGTTCGGTCGGCGGCGTTCAGAGCCAAACATTAACCGTAAACAGACAAATGAAAAGATACAACGTTCCATGTCTCGCGTTCATAAACAAATTGGACCGAACGGGCGCCAATCCGAAAAGAGTTTTGTCGCAACTGAGATCGAAGTTGCGTCACAACGCGGCTTTCATTCAGTTGCCGATCGGCTTGGAAGCGAACACGAAAGGAATCGTTGATTTAGTTTCGAAGCGAGCCGTTTACTTCGAAGGCGAATTCGGCGAAGTTTTACGCGAAGATGAAATCCCGAAAGACATGCGAACCGAAGCCGACGACCGTAGACAGGAATTGATCGAACACTTGTCGAACGTCGACGACAAGATCGGAGAACTGTTCCTGGAAGAGAGGACGATCGAAGAGAGCGATTTGAAAGGCGCAATAAGACGCGCGTGTCTCAAGCGCACGTTCACTCCGGTTTTAGTCGGCACGGCTCTGAAAAATCGAGGCGTGCAACCGCTCTTGGACGCGGTGCTCGATTACTTGCCGAATCCGGGCGAAGTCGAAAACGTAGCGCTGAGGGAAGTGACGGGCAAAGAGCCCGAATCTATTGTTCTGTCGTCGGCAAGAGACGGCGTCGCTCCTTTTGTCGGCTTGGCGTTCAAATTGGAGGCCGGCAGGTTCGGCCAGCTGACGTATCTTCGGTGTTACCAAGGAACGACTAAAAAAGGCGACACCATTTACAACGCGCGCACCGGTAAAAAAGTTAGAATCTCGAGACTAGTGCGTTTGCATTCGAACAACATGGAAGACGTGAACGAAGTGTACGCCGGCGATATTTTCGCTTTGTTCGGCGTCGACTGCGCCAGCGGAGACACGTTCGTGACGGATCCGAAATTAAAACTGTCGATGGAATCGATTTATGTTCCCGAACCGGTCGTTTCGATGTCGATCAAGCCGGTGAACGCCAAAGACCGCGACAACTTCAGCAAGGCGGTCGCCAGATTCACCAAAGAAGATCCGACGTTTCATTTCCACTACGACGCCGACATTAAAGAAACGATCGCTTCCGGAATGGGGGAATTGCATTTGGAAATTTATGCGCAGCGAATGGAAAGAGAATATAATTGTCCCGTCGAACTCGGCAAGCCCAAAGTGGCCTTCCGAGAGACTCTGATCGCTCCGTGCGAATTCGACTTCCTGCACAAAAAGCAGTCGGGAGGTCAAGGCCAGTACGCCCGCGTTATCGGAATTATGGAACCTCTTCCGGCCCATCGGAACACGTCTGTCGATTTTAAAGACGAAACCGTCGGAACGAACGTACCGAAACAGTACATTCCCGGCATCAAGAAAGGCTTCTATGCCATGTCCGAGAAGGGTTTGTTATCGGGGCATAGGTTGTCGGGCGTTGTTTTCCGATTACAAGACGGCGATCATCATGTTGTCGATTCGAGCGAATTGGCTTTTAATTTGGCCGCGCAAGGGGCTGTTAGACAAGGTATGCAGATAAAGTATAAAAGAAATAAATATTTCTACAAGTTTCGTACCTCTAAATTAAAAACGAAAATCATTTTGTTGTCTGCGTGTCTGTCCGTCCGTCAAGACCCTTTTTCTCAAGATTGACTAGAGGTATCGAGTTGAAATTAATATGAAATTCCCGTAAAAAAATTCAAATAACAAAAAGAAAACGCCTTTCAAAAATCACGCATTTTGTTAACTTCCGTTAACCTGAAATTTGATGCTAGGGAAGGTTTTTTTTCTGAATTAGTTTTATTTTTTTAACTTTGAAGTTTTAATGAGAGCATTTCTTTTTAAATTTAATGTTTTGTTTTCAGTTTTCGAAGACGGTTCGTGGCAGCTTCTCGAACCGATAATGTTTGTCGAAGTGACGGCTCCGGACGAGTTTCAAGGCAGCGTCATCGGTCAGCTAAACAAGCGTCACGGAATAATAACGGGCAGCGACGCGAGCGACGGATGGTTCACCGTGTACGCCGAAGTACCGTTGAACGACATGTTCGGATACATCGGTGAACTTAGATCGTCTACGCAGGGCAAGGGCGAGTACACCATGGAGTACAGCAGGTATTCGCCGTGCTTACCGGAAGTCCAGGAGAAAATCATCCAGCAGTACCAGCTGGCGCAAGGAATTGTTCCGGAAAAAGAAAAACAGAAGAAAAAGCGATAAATTTTTTCTATTATTAGGGCCATAAAATAACTGCAGATTGTGTTTTTATTATTGAAGAATTTCATCTAGTTCTTAAACGAAAGTATAAATGTTTCTTTTGGAAAAAAACTGGCGAAATGATTATAAAAAGTTTGGTGAATACGCGAGAGCAAATTTGTGCAAATATGACTGTAAGTTGTGCTAAAAAATAATAAATTTGTTTTTTCTCTTTGGAAAATCGTACGTTTTATTTTTACATTGTTACATGTCGATTTCTGATACGACAACGCAGTTGACACTAATCTACATGTCTTTTTCGAATGAAAACGCTGATAAAATTCTACTTTTATCTTCGAAGTCATACCAGAAATCGAGCATTAAACTAAGTTGTATTGTTACCATGGTCAATATAAATAAATAAATCTGACATCAAATAATACAAAATTAGAAAATGATGTTATCGCGTATTTTAAATACTTCAAGAAAGAGTTTAACTCACCTTCTTTTACGACGGGGTGTTTCAGTTTGGGCACCGGATCCCGAATATGTAGAACAATTTCAGGGGTTAACGATGGATTCCAAATTTACGAAAGATACGAAAATATATTACAAAGGTAAATTACCAATGCACAGAAGAGTTGACAACATTATTTTCTTGTTTATTCAGAATATATTTAGTGAATTTTCATAAAGTACTCTGACGAATCACGATTTTTTCTTCTCACGCAAAATAATAACTTTTCATCGGAATCTATGCTTTCCAAACTTTGTAACCCTTTTTCAACTGAACTGAGACCTTTTGTCAAGTTTCCAATCGTCATTTATTCTTTCGGGTCTAAAGAATCAGGTTCTTCAATGTTTTCAAAATCGTGTAACCTTAGATCCGCGAAGTCAGGGTCGTTACTGGTCCAGTTATAGTAGATTTTTTTGACGTGAGCTTATTTATTCTTCCAATCGAAAGGTGTGAAACATCCCGTGGAAAAGTCGTTCATAAACATGAAAATCAATTACGGCCCGGCGCATCCGGCGGCCCACGGCGTTCTGCGGTTAATAATCGAACTCGAGGGCGAAACTTGCGTTCGTCTTACGCCTCACATCGGCCATCTGCATCGCGGCACCGAAAAACTCATCGAATACAAGACTTACTTGCAAGCCGTGCCGTATTTCGACAGGTTGGACTACGTTACGGCGCTTACCAATGAACACGCTTTTTGTCTGGCTATTGAAAAATTATTAAATATTGAAGTGAGTTAATTTTCTGTAAGCTTGCTGAATTTAATGAACTTCCGTTGTCATATAAAAGTCACGGACTATCTTAACAATGCATTAAAAATGACCGTTAAAAATACTGACTGCATTATTAAATAAAGCTGCACCGTATTGTAGAAAAGATACAATGTGGCACATTGTCACATGTACCATTTCCCTCTTATCCTGGCTTGCAAAGAACGTCCAAAAATCTTATTTGACAACGACCTTAAACAAGAAAAGCGTTATAGAATTTTAAATCAATCGATTCAAACAATCTTTTGTAAAAGAGTTTTTTTTTTGCACAAGTTGCATTTCGAAGCAACATTTTTCTATACATTTTAATTAAAATTTAGCTTGAAAAAGCGATCTTTTTTCTGTGTAGATCAGTCATTTATTTTCTTGTGTCAGATTCCGTGCAGAGCAAAATATATTCGAGTAATTTACTGTGAGATTTCTCGAATGTTGAGCCATATGCTGGGCTTGGGCGGTCACATATTGGACGTCGGGGCGATAACGCCTATATTCTGGTTCTTTGAAGAACGCGAGAAGCTGATGGAGTTTTACGAGCGCGCTAGCGGCGCCCGACTTCACGCCGGATACTTTAGACCGGGCGGGGTCAACCAAGACATTCCGATCGGCTTGATGGACGACATCTATCAGTTCGTCGGCCTTTTCTGTCAAAGACTCGACGAAGTCGAAGATCTGCTAACGAACAATCGGCTTTGGTGTCAACGGACCAAGGGAATCGGCATCGTCAAGGCGCAAGACGCCGTCGATTACGGCTTCAGCGGCGTCATGTTGCGCGGTTCAGGAATCAAATGGGATTTACGCAAATCCCAGCCGTACGAAGTATACGACCAGTTGGACTTCGACATTCCGGTCGGTACGCACGGAGACTGCTATGACAGATACCTTTGCCGGATGCAAGAAATGCGCCAGTCGTGTCGGATAATCCAACAGTGCATTGACGGCATGCCGTGCGGCGAAATTAAAGTCGACGACGGTAAGATTTCGCCGCCGCCGAGGGCCGAAATGAAAAAGTCTATGGAATCGATAATACATCATTTTTTGTTGTTTGCGAAGGGCTTCAGCGTCCCGCCCGGAAGCACATACACGGCGATCGAACATCCGAAAGGAGAATTCGGAGTGTATTTGGTTTCGGACGGCAGTTCGAAGCCGTACCGCTGCAAGATTAGACCGGCTTGCTACGCGCATTTGGCTGGCACCGAATTAGTTTGCAAAGGCCTGATGCTAGCCGATACCGTCGCCATCATCGGAAGTTTGGATATTGTGTTTGGCGACGTCGATCGCTAAAACTTTGCAATTACCTTTTTTTGACACCTTATGAAACAATTATGACAGTGTATTTTTACGATGTAAAATCAAAATCGACAAGATGAAGTTTCTCGCAGAAAAAAGACTACTAACAGAATAGAGGTAATGATAATTGATTTACGCCAGTGGACACGCCTTCGACATATATCGTAGTTGTTTTTGGGTTCACTGAAAGAAGAGGGACCAGACCATGTTCGCTCCAATAGCCATGCATTTATGCTAAGCTCATTGCAGTCCTCAGCTACTTTTTTGTTGTAAGTACCTATAATCGGTATCCAAAAATTAAGATACTGTTCGAAATATCGCATATCGAAGTAGTTTAGATATTTTAAGATACTCGATAGATTTGCTCAGTGTTAAATTGAAGAAGAATATTAGTTTATTATACAAGATAAGTTTTGTTGTTTCTGTTGAGGTGTAATTAATACTGAAAAATATGGGCTGTTTTTTTGTAAATAAATTAGAGTAAACCAGTGTCGGGTCTTTTTGAGACAACATTAATATTCGCATTGTGGACCACAAACTTGTTTACAAAATAAAAAATAAATTAGTTTTGTATATTTTATTAAAAAAGATTTTTTTTCCAATTTACAGAAAAAAAATAATGATTGAATTTTTTGGCAATGAAAAATGGTCACATCATATTTTGTAAATTTTCTTTAAAAAAAAAACTAAATAAAAATCAATAAAAATACTTTTCAACACTATATTGTACGTCGCTTATCCAAATTCTTTATCTACGTTTCCTACACAGCTGTGTCGCCATGTCGCCAAGACTAACAAAATTTATAGCGAGTTATGAAAACATTTTCAAAAATTTTTGGAAGGGGATGATTATTTTTTTAAATAACACTGTATAAATAATAATATACTTCTTATAATAATTACACACATCACAAAAAAAAAATCTGTAACAAATATTTTTCAGTCATACAACAAACAATCTACAATCTAATATGAAAAAATGTAACGAACTTTCATATGATTTGTGAATGCGTAATCGAAATCAGAACACGGAACGAATAATTTTCTCATCGATCGCACAAAATCATTATAATTTCTCAGTCATAGCAAAGTATTAAATCTGTATACTCTGACCGCATATTTTACGCTTTTGGCAAACTGCGTTTTTGACGCTCTTTCAGAGCTAGTTCAAAGTACATTTTTGACGACCTTTACGAAAATGACATGCCAAATTTCAGTCGGTTAGTTTAGTGTTTTCTACATTGCCTGCAATTTCAAATTTGGCTCGTTTTAGTCGGAATGCATATACTTTTTTTTCTGGAAATGCACAATACATTTTATTAGGACAATTCTGTAAAACAACTGCAAGACCGAAACTTAAATTTTGAAAAAATATTGCACAAAACGGGCCGGTTAAACACTTTTTCGTAACATACATAAAAAACACTGGCCAGTGTCTGAGTAATTATTCGTTTCCACGTCGTGTTCCGACCATTACGCACTACGATGTGTTCGTAAATGAAATGCTTATTAATGTTCTTTTTATACTGTCTGTCGAATAGTCAATGCAAAAGTAGTGCATTATTTTCTGTCTCTTATCAGTTATCACTCTCAGTTATTAAACTTCTCACTTATTTTTTCGAAACTTAAAGCTCGTCGTGCGTTTCCTCCTGAAAAAGAAATAAACATAGTTTGTACATTTTGGCAGGATTTTTCGAGTGAAACTTTTACGGGTAAGTCACAGCTTAAAGGGGCCGCTCAAGTATTCCGTAAGCAGATTTACAACAATTATTTATCCCCCCCCTTGTCAGCAAAAGTAAGCAAAGCTCTTACCCCCCCCCCATTGGTATATGCATTTTTCTTTTAATGTAATCCTTTTTTTATTGATTCAAGAGTAGCAGATATAATTCTAGAAAAAAGTAAATAATCACTGCTGACGTAATTACCATCTAGATTCCCCCACCCCCCATGTCAACAAAAATAAGAAAAGCAAAGACCCCTCGCCCCCCTATAGTGCTTACGTAATACTTGAACGGCCCCTAAGTCACTGCATATTTTGATTATACATTTACGCAAAAAGTATTTTAGCACTGTCCAAAAAACCTCAGCTTGACAATTGTGTAAAAAATACTTGACGCGATTTTAGCTAATCACATTTTTAGCTATCACAAGTTGTGATGTTTTCAAAGAAAACAAACAGTTCTAGAGAAAGGGTCTAGCAGTTCCCCAAAACGAAATTCGTACATCGATTGATTAGTTTCGGCGCTAAACTGACACATTCTATCTAAAACCATTTTCCAGAAACTGGGAGTCAAATAGAATCGAAATCTCAAAGTCGAATTTTCCGATGATTACAATACAGTCGCACTCGTGTATTTTCAACTGATTTTATTCACGTTTTCAAGTTTTTAGTCCATACTTTTCACGCAACATGTCTACTCCTACACTGCTTAGCCAATGGAAAAATACGTTTGCCAACGTTTAACCTCAAATTAATAAAGATTTTTTTTTATTGATCTATGATGTCCCGAAAGGGAAATTGAAAATACAGGAACCGATTGGTCCTGACAGGTTGAAAATACACAAGTTCTACCGTACATACATTTCTCCTATTTCCTATAGAAAGTAAAAATGGTTTTACCTCAACTTCTGGAACCGAATAATCTTCATTGTCGTCATCGTTTTCTTCGTCTTCTTCTTCATCCTCGCTGGGTTTCGATTCCTCCTCTGCGCGTTCTTTTCTCTCTTTTTCGTCTTGAGTTTCTTTCATTTTCTTTTCTCCGTCCTACAACATGCAAAATACATTTGAGAACAAAGATCTATATCTTTAAAACACAAGCGCTTTTTTTAGACAACCGATATATATTCTTTATTTAAATTTTTGGGTTCACAGACGCGATGTTATTATAAAGAAACAATTAAAAACCATAACAACTCTAGTCGAGACTAATTCTGAACCATTCACTTTGTTCCAATCCTAAATTTTGCCTCACCTTACAGATTTACATACTGTATAAAAAAAAATACTTACTTGTTTAGCTTTCAATTCTTTGATGGCTTCTTTGGCGTATTCCACATCGTCGGTAATCAAAACGTCATCAAAGATCGTGCCGGCTTTGACCTGCCACAAATCGAATCCGACCGAGCAAATTTCGTCTCGTTTGTACAACTGATCGTCGGGCGTATAATCCGGGTTTGGAATTTCCGGATGTACCCATACTCCTTTGTACGTCGGGTTGTCGATCTATCAAACAGACCACAAACATTTTCTTTTTATAAAGCACAAATGAATTATGATTTAAAAAAAAAAAAACCGAACGTTGTAAATAGGTTACCTGTTTGGGTGTCCATTCTCCTTTGTACTCTGGGTTATCGATCATCGGTGGTTCCCATTCACCGTCCATTTCTTCGTCCCAATCTTCTGGTTTTTGAGCTTCTGGGTCAGGAATGTGTTCAGGTTTGTCCCAGTCTTCTGGTTTCTTGTCATCTGGATCGGGAATCGTCGGTCTGTCGTCCCAATCTTCCGGTTTCTTGGCAGACGGATCCTTGATTTTTTTCGGCGGTAAGAAATCCCAATCGTTTTCCAGTTCTCCACTTTCGACATTTTCGCCGTCAATTTGTACTTCGTAGGTATTGTCGGGTCTGACAATCAAAGTATATACATGTGTGTAGACGTCGTCCTTACAACGGATGTCCTTGTTGATGAGCAAGTTTTTCCCTTTGTAACTGAAAATTACGTGGACTTTCTTGGTGCCCGGTCCGCAGATATCCGGTCCAAACATAATTTCGTACGGCGATTCACCATGCATATCTTCCTGATTTAGTTTACAGTCAAAAACTTTGATGTAGCCACCACCGCAATCAATATTTTGTTCGTGTTTAACGCTGAATTGTACGACAAGGTCTTTTCCATCATTAGAAAACGGCTCGAATTTATGGCTCAAAGCGTAAAATCTTGCGTCCTGAGATGTCTGAAGACCTATGTTGAAAAAAAGCAGTATTAATAAGGTATGCACTATGACCGCCCGTCCAGCCTTATAACACGTCGACTGTTAACAGTAGCTTACCCTTATCTTCATCTTCATCGTTGAAAAATTTTCCTGCAGTTAAAACGAATTTGCCAAATTCTTTCCCTGGGTGCTTGCTATACACCCAATTCTTCTCCCAAGAATCTAGAATAAAACATGCATTTAAATGATCGCCGGCAAACACCGGTAACAAATTCACAGAAATTTTCACAAAAAAAATCACATACCATCTTTAAATTTTTCTTCTAAATAAACTGACGCATTAACAGTACAAAATGCCGCAAAAGCGACTAAAAAATATGAAAATTTCACTAACATTTTTTTTAAATTTCTCAATTCAATCACCGCACATATATTGTTTAGCCACGAATACACAGTCAAAATTATTTTAGTCAACCTTTATACAATACCGAATCAAGAAGACACACAATTCTATATCTTCGTTTCTTTTTCGAGCACGGAAATTCAACGCAATATTCTAAGCGTAGACAATTTATAACAAATTCAGTCGACAGATGGACAGCCGCGATTGGTTAAAAGCATCCAATGAAATCATCACAACACGACTGCCTTCATTTGTCAATAAAAGCCATTGGTTACGGAATAATATTTTTGGTGTGAATCGTGTGTTAACATTTCAAATTATTTGGCGGGATGATAATAACACGTAGAATGGATTCAAATGTGTATGCATTGTTCATTTCCAATACCCACGGTTTCTTTGAAAGTAAAATTATGAGAAACTTGCCAGCCTCAAACATAATTATATTATTATATCACGGTAGATCACAGCGCATACATAAATTTAACATTGCTCAGTTGCGAATGAAATATTAGAAAAACAGTAATGAAATATTATTAAGTTTTAAAATTAGTTTGAAAACTGTTTTGTTTAAATACAATGAAGCTGATAAATAATCCGGTATAAATTACAATAAATTGTACAAAAATATAAGTGATTTCATCTATTAAAATACAATAATATAAACTTCAAAAACTGGTTAGCCTTGATTGCTCTTAGTTGGGGAATCGTATTTTTTTGTTACAGATCATAAATGTGAGGTGTTTCAACCTAAGTTAAGAAGGTGCACTATAGCGATTATAGTCAAGCAGTGTTGTGTACGCGTTGAACCTTTTGCTAAAAATGTACTGTTTTTAAGGTAAATGCACAATGTACCTTGCTTTACTTTCTCTATTTCTTCGGTACCATTGTTTTCATCATTGTCTGTGATTGTAATCAGAGTGGGTGTAGAGTAGGTGCAACTAGGACTTCTTGAACAACATTATGAAAGTAAGTAAAATCATAATACCTATATAGAATACTACTGTATCTATTCTGTAATTTGTAACAAAAAAAAAAAACGAAACACACACGTATTGCTGTGAACGTAATGCATATGTATTATAAGTCGATAACGTTTAAATGATAAAAAAGGTGTTTTTTCTAATTAAATTAAGTGAGATAAATGTGTCAAGATTAACAATAATTGTAACTTGAGGGTACAATAAATTATACTGATCAATAAAACAATGTAAAAAGGTAATTTAAAACAAACAGGTACAGCTTTTTAAATAGTTCCTTTTAAAAATAAGTTACTGTAAGTGAGTATCTATTATTATTTAATACTTTGTGTTATAATAAGTACTTTTAATTCAAAAAATACAAGTGTATCATCGCAATACAAAAGAGCTCTTGGTTAAATACTGCGAGAATTTTGATTTTTAGGATCTCTGTCTGTCTGCAAATCAACGGTCGGGTTCGGGACACTTGGTGTCGGGATGCTTTAAAAAATGTAAAAAAACTAGTGGTTTGTAAAAACTGAAATTTGTTAAATTATTGAATACAATTTATGGAAAAGAAATAGCCAGACCTCATTTTGACAGAGCCGACCTGGTCAACAGTCGGTATAGAAGTTTCACATTTTCAGCTTTTACAAATTACTAGTTTTTTTTATATTTTTTAAAAGCGCACCGACGTCAGGTTTCCCGACCGCTAACTTATTGACTGGTATGGTATTACACCCGAAATAATATTACAGCTAATCTCAAAATACTAGTCTTTTCTTTTTCTGAAAAATCATATTAGGTATAATGTTTCTTCTCAGTTCAGAAATGCTTTTTTATTATAGATACGACCTTATAATATTACTGTGGGTAGTACGTGCATATTTTTTTGTTCTTGATATAAGACCGACGATTTTCAGGGTCGTTTTGAACCTACGCAATTTAAACGTTTGTTGAAAGACAGGTCATAGTACTTTGGTAAAATCGAAAAGCGTGGGGTGCTCTCTATTCAAATTTTCATAATGGCTCTAGTTTTACAAATGAAAAATTAAGTAAAGAGCATCCCATGCTTTTTACATTATATAAAAATTATTTATCCGTCGGTGAAATTTTTCAAAAATGTTAGTGTAAAAATTTAATATTAAAATAAAAAAGATAGACCGCAAGAAATTGAACCCGGTAATGGCCGTGCATATTTATCATATAAATTACAAAATGTCTCACAAATATAGATAATATTATGCATTTCAATCGGAAGTAACATTGTCTAAATTTACATTTTTTTATAATAAATTATATTACTAGAAATTTTGACTTGTGCCTATTTCCGGAAAGATAAAAAATACATAAAACGTGTTGCGACTGTTTTAAAAAAGAAAGTCAAGCGACTTATTTAAAATTTAAATGAAATGTTAATTAATTCCATTATTACGCGAATCCATTGACAAGAATAATAATATTGATATTCTTGCAGGTTCACTGCAAATTCCCTGTGATTTATTACATTATGATTTTATTATTAATTTCTATTTCATGTCGAATATCAAGCTGTTTATTATCGACTTGCGTAATATTATTTTTTATTAAGGAAAAGGCAACTACCTAACGGAAAAAATAATACATTTATTATGAACACATAGTATCCATCTACATTGTACATATTTTTACAATTAACAAAAGTGTGGTGCAAAAACTCAAGGCTATTGTACATAATATTGTATTATTGACCTGTGGACCAGTTTTTAATACTAAGTACAGTAGAGCCTTTATTAATCGAGCCCATTTTTTTTATCCGAGATGGTGATTTACCGCATACGAATTTTTATTTGACTAAATAAAAGGAATATTATGATTTTGCCCGATTACGCAAAACGACGTTCATGAACTAATAAATGAAGCTTAATCTTATTATTACTAACTAGCCGTTATCCGCGACTCAGCACGCGATTGAGGTGAAACCATGTTTTATAGTCCTTTCGACAGCGACAATAGTAATAGAAATAAATAAAACAGTAAATAAAAAATCAGCCTATATTACTCAGCGATAGCGCAGCTTTTTATCAGTGAAAGAATTTTTAGAAACGGTTCAGAAGTTCCAGAGATTACCCTCCGCGTACAAACATATTTTATCGCTTTATATGTTAATACAGATGATATTAAAAAAGTGTCATTGGTAAAAAATAAAGAAAACAATCGATGTATGCTAATTTGAAAGTTATTTTTTTAAACTGATTTTTTTTTTTAAATAACCTACTGTCCAAATTTCAAGTTTCGCCGGTCTAGCCCGGGCGTTGATTCTGTCAAAAACCCCCACTTTAAAGATTGAATTTTGAAAAACTGTAAAAACTAAGTTACACTCCAAGTTCAGGTCTGTGCTATTTTGAAAAGTCATCCAAACATATATCGGCACATACATACGAAAAATTTTACGTAATATTTTATAGATTGTTGGAATCTTAAACTAAATAATTGCTAATAATGCTTGTTTTTATTTTTTATTGTAGTGAGCACCATTTGTAATTGCAAAATAAACAATAATACAAAATGGCAGCCTCGAGTAACGATCGTCGAATTCCACATTTACGCGATGTATTCGGTTTGAACGGCGCCGATTTTAGAAACTACGAAAACAGCAGTTCGAGTAGCAGCAGCGGAAATAGCTGTTCAAGTTCAAATAATTCAAGTAGTGATGAAAGGTACACCGACGACCGAAATAGTACAATTAATAGCGGCGGTAAAAATAAAAGTAAGGACAAGTATAAGACCCTTGAACGGCATTTAAGTATGAAAAAAACTATAAGAAAGAAAATGATGCGAGATTTGCAGTATATCGGCGTCGACAACGGAGAAGATGGCGGGAATGGAAATCAGGACGGAATTTTAGACAAGTTACGTACGGACCAACCTCCTACACCCAATATTGAAAAACCTAGTCTGTGGAAACGTTTGACCAAAGGCTGGCCCGGCGCAGGAAGATAATTAATTTGTAATATTATATATTTTAGCACGTAAGGAATAATTTGCAATTCATCATTGTACATCAGTGATTGATCTATGATGATGAAGAAGAAGATAGCGTTATTTTACGTGTTGAAGTATCATAATATAGCTTTGAATTCTGTGATTACTGATGTTTAATAATTATTGCTAAAAATAATATTTAAGATTATCTGATTTTGTTTAGTCAAGGCCATTTATACAATATAGTTAAGTGGACGCTGAAATGCTTTTTATAATTTGCTGCATTAAATTTTAAAACAAGCAACTAAAAATATAAAAAAACGAATAATAATTATCCCAGTTAAACATACAAGTATAATATATTTTATAGTAATTATCAATGTAACGCAGGACCGCATTAATTGCATAAACCCTGCAGTGGAAAATGATTACACTTCCAAAGTATGTGAAAATGCCTCATTCACCGGTTATTGTAGTAATCGACTGGTATATTGTTTTTAATATTGAAAAGGGCACATTTTAAAAATATATAGGATATTAAGGAATACGAGGGGCCAATGATCCCCACTTACCTTGTAAGTGTGGTTGCATAAATTAATATCCACCGCAGGTTTTATACGATGAAACTATTTTTGTGCAATGAAATTTAATACATGTAAGGAAAAAAAATACATTAAGGTGTTAGGACATTGTTCTGATTAACATAGTAACACGCTTTTTTTAATCAAAATGAAAAAAATCTTTTTTTTTTTTGATAATTGCAAGTTATTAACACCCATTATTGGGTGTCTTTTTAAATAAGTTCCTAAGTTTTAAAATAAATGATAGAATAAGTAAAATTGATTTTATGAAAAAGCCTCCTCTATAATTGACTTTGTGGTCGAAACTTCGACATGTAGTTAAAGTTGATCAAACTTTTTTTAACATGCAAAAAAAAATAGTTTTATTTTTAAAAAATTTATTTGCAACGACAATTAACACATATCTTACTTTTCTAAACATTATCCCACATCGTATCCGAGAATATTTACCAAATCATATCCGAATAATTTGAAATCTAATTCATAGAAGCGATATAATTCCTTAGTCGTTTCAAGAGACAACTGTCGGAAATAATCATAGATTCGATGAGCTGTGTTTGCAGTTTTGGTATTTGGAAACGATAAATTGGCGGCATTTACTAAACTTAAAACTAGATCCGAATCCTCAACTAAATTCTCGTATGTACCTAAAAAGATGCGAATGCGTTAATTAAAGCTAACGGCAGATTGAGACCATCAAAAAAAACTGCTATAAACAGAGACAAGCTTTTATAGAACTTATAATTTACCTATGACGTTGTATGATATGCTGCAGGGGTGACAAAGTTTTGAAATAGGTCTCCAGTGTTCATTATGTACACGTTTGTCTTTTCCTTCCACGAGTAGGTATTGGGCGAACTCGTAAAAAGTTACGTCATGCCCGTATTTCAAAGAATCTGACGATGCGTTAGCTCGATAATGTTTAATTATATAGCGACCCACTCGACTCTAGAGAAAAAAAAAAAACAAGTCACTTTGACCTTCTAAAAAAGCAAAGCAGACTTAAGCAAGCAAAGTAATAACAAAACAAAAACAAACAAATAGACAAAACAAACAAAAAACAGCACATAATCATTACTTTCCATTTTAGAAGCAAAGGACACGTTGGTAGGTAATAATAATATCGGTGGGGCATTTGTATCATCATTTATGCAACTACTATAGTAAGGTGCCAAAATAGTACACAGTGATTCATACACTTACAGTTCTTATATAGTTTCTATGCTTGGGTCCCTAGATTTGACAGATTAACCGCACGCGTCCACCATTTTGAGGCAAACGATTAAATTATTAAAAGATATAAAGGTTTTCGTAACTAAGGAAAAATAATAACAAGCTCAAAAATAAATATCGATCAGACAGATAAATCATTTTCATATTCCAAAATACGTAAATCACCCAAATTATATGTTACACGGGTATACAATATGGATTCCGATACTCGGTAAATCTGTTAATCTTTGTCGCGTTTTTCGAGTCCTCGACGCAACAGTAGCGAACTCTACTAATCCACTCACGAACTGTAGTTTGTCCATTGAATCCAAACCATTTTTTGAACATTGTATCTGAACTCATCTTACTTCGTGAAAGCAACATTAATAATTTGATCGCAGAACGTCGACATAAAAAATCAAGAGGAAACTGATCTCAAATTACCTGAAAATATTGAGCGCTCGGATGTTTTCCCTCGAGCTTGTTTCTGTACGCGGACAGCAATCGTTCAAAAGGATGTCGAACGACGATAAAACGCGTGTAATCGCGCAAACAACGGATCGCTTCTTCTTCCGACAATTCCGACAGACGGGTGACCGATCCGGAAGCGTGTGCCACGTAGCCGGGAATTGTCATGATGTTTGTCGAGTTCCAACGGTTCGACATTATCATAAATAAACGTTTCCAGTTTGTGCAAGCGACCTATTGAAAAATTCATTCCATACTTTTTTACTATTTATTATGAACATTTTTAAATATTTAAAAAAATTCAAAAATCCTTCCAAACTCCAGCTATCATTAATTTATGATTAATCAACAAATACATTCTTGGGCTTCGTCCAAAACAACAACACATTATCAGTCGGACATTAAAATTAGCCTCTAGCGAAAAGAGCTTGTGATGTAATTACCTTCGGAACATAACAATAAAGTAATTGATGATTGTGGTCGACAAGAATATGGTCCAAATCATTCAATGGAGGTAGCGAATTCAATTGCACATTTAAACTTTCGCATACGTTTTGAACATGTTCCATTTTCCACAGATTCCGTTGCCAGGCTAAGTTTGTTTTGTAAACATTTTCATCTATAATTAATAATAAAAGTGAGACGATAACATTGGTGAAGATTTATTAATTTGAAGTTCGACTCTAAGATCTCAATTCAATAGTTCGTTGCAGCCTAGCTTTAATAAAATATCATGTTTTCATACCTATGCTTGAGACGCAGTGAGTTAAACGGTCAACAAAATATAACATATAGACAATATATTGAATTACGCAGTTTGAACCGAAATCCATATCTAAAAAAAAAAGTTTTTAAAATTGTTGAACTGAAACCGACACAAGAAAAGTGCTAAGTCTACATCTTTTATTGTTCTTTGCTATTCTTACTAATGAATTATTATTGTCATAAAGCTAGCAAAGATTTTTTTATACAAATTCTGACGTCGTCAATTCTCGATTCTACCGTTAAACAGTTTTTTCAGTATATCAATTACCATGCGTAGAAAAGCGGAATATTTAATCATTTTCTGATAATATCAACTTTCGCATGCGTTTAACAAATTCAATTTGTGATTTATTGCGAATGTTGTACGTCGACAGCAACGCGTCATCCTTCGTTAACGGATAGCCGTTGTGAGATAGCCAATACGTTCTCCAAATGTAACGCCATGAAATTTTCGTACGACTTCTTTTACGCTGCTGTCGCAATTCGAACGTTCTCTTCAAAGCCTTCTTCAAATCCAGAACTGTGCTTCCTTCTTGTGCTACCTGAAGAAAAGCGCAAAAACACAATGACTACGTTACGTGTCAAATATTTGTTAAACAGAGCACTTCCCGTGCAATTCGACGAACGCTGTAATTTGCCATTTTTTAAAACTATGCAAAATTCCGTTTGCAATACTTTCATAAAATAAGAGATACATAAACATTAATGGATCAAAGTCTAACTATTATTAGATCAGTCTAATCATCTTCAAGGTAAAATATCAATTCTTGAAATATAGGTTAGGAACGGGAATAAGCGGTGAATACATTGTTTGTACTTACGACGACATTTAAAGGTTCTTCGATATTCCGATTTATTTGGAGAGTTATTGATTGGCCCTGGGCGACAGCAATTTGAGCAGACACTTCTTCGACGGTAACGCCGGCAGGTAAATCAGACAATAACGGATCAGAATGTAACAGCCTAGTTAATGTCCCCAAAGTTACTTCACACAAGTCTTCGTGAGATAACGATTCCAACTGTTCATCTAACGCCTTTTCATCCATAACATTTCACTTAAATACGAAAAATATTCGTAATGTAAATTCACTAAAGAAAGTAGAAACACAAAACGCACTTGAAAACGCTTGTCAAAAATGTGTATGTACATGCAGTGTCGCCCTAAAGCAATTTCAAACCCCACTAAATTCAAACCAAAACTCCCCAAAACCGGACCAACTATTAATTTCAATATAATTAAATATATTGAAATAGTTATTCAGTATTGGTTCAATTAAAACTAATAGAATATTTTAGAAAAATTAAGTCAATATATTAACCATTTGAATATCTATAATAAAGTTACAAATTATACTTAAGGAAAAATTAATCTTAGAAATATTCATTACAAAGCTGTAGAGCCATTCAAAATGAGAGCATTTAGTACTGCCCAGTCTTAAATAGCGTAAATAAAATTTTATCCTTAAAAATATCTACAAAAAAATTACCCTCCAAAGAGCTCCCTATATAAATTTTTCCTTCTAAATTTAAGGGGAAAATCCCGGAGTAGTGGTTCTAAAACTGTTTAAAATAATGAACAAAGTATTTTATACATTATAATACACCAAAATTGTTATCATTACGTTTGAAAGCCATAAAGAATTTTTCCGTCTTAGTATTTGAAGTAAACATTATGTTTTAAATGGATATTTACAGTTCACATCTCACACAAACAGTTTTGAAGCCGCTTTATACAGTATGGGTCAGCTGTCACTGTCAAGTTTAGAACGGTAAGAAATGTGAAGAATAACTGTTTTTTTTTTCTTTACTCTGATGTGCAGCCGCTACGGTTTTATACCGTGGCAGTCGCTATAATTTGCACGACTGTATTAAATTCGCCACAATTATCTTCATACAGATTGCGATTTATCTAATTACTTTACAGCATGTTCAAAAATTAAATACCTGCTCGATTTCCAAATTGCCTGCACAAAAAGTTAATATCCAACGTCGTAATTAGGGGCTGACCGCGGGGGCGGCTGCCAGGCGAGCAGACCTCATGGAGGCGCACTTTTAAGTTATTGTATTGTTTTTCTTCCTTCAAAATAACTTTTGGGGGCCGCAAAATTCAAATTTCGCCCTAGGCGCTGCGATACTGTTAATATACACAACACTATTACATGTCACCGACCATCGCCAACCACCGCCGCGAGAACGACTTGCACTCAATTTTAACGAGAAAAATATTACTAACGAAAGATAAACTAGACTTAATGACTGTTGCTGCGGGGCATAGAAGTTCAACTAATTTTTTCAAGGCCATCTCATCTGCAGAGAACACTTTTTTTCTTAACTAGGGCATTAGTACAAGAACTCTTACACGAAATGCAATAATATCCGCTATTAAAATTATGTAGACATTGAAGTGTTCATTTACAAATTATAATTATCCATTTATCTAGAAATTGATACACAATCTAAACTTAACAATAGTGATTAGTAATAATATCGCTATTTATTACGATTGAATTATTAAAAAATAAAATGAATGCCGATGACCTCAAATGTCGAGCGTCTATAATCTACAATCTGTCTAAAAAAAAATAAGTGCGAACCTGCGATCGATTCAAATACTTAACGGCTAGCAATTGGTTGACCGCTGTGATGTCACCGCGGTCACAGAACTAGTTTACTGTCGCTTCTTTTATTTATTTTTTTAGTAACATATTTTTGTCTGTTTTTATAGACTCTAATAATAACTGAAACGAAAAATAGTTTAAAATGGCCGATATATTCATCATTGCTAACGGCTATTCGAAAAAAATTCCAGATGGAATGAAGGCAAACTGTACTTGTACATTAATTAAAGGAAAAGATAACATTGTGGTCGACACAATGACGCCTTGGGACGGCAAAGAAATATTAGACGGTAAATAAAAAAAATATATTCGAACCACAGATTGAAAACACTCAAGTTTCGGGTTTCGATTTCATTCCGGTTTTTAATGATAAAAGTTTGAAAATTAATTAAGTATCATAAAGTCAAACACAAATATTTTTAGTGTATTTGCCATATATGGCTTCGGTCAGATGGTGGGATCTAGGGGTCGGATCAAAATTTCTCAACGTTTCGCATCATTCTAAGTAACTTGACGCCATTTTGGAAATATTTCTATATACAGTCAAACCTGAGTGAGTGAGAACTTGGTAAGCGAGAAAACTCTTTAAGTGAGAATAATTACCAGGCACCGTCTTTGTAAAACCTCTTTAAGCGAAAGTCGCTTTTCACTCACGGACCTCTATAACTGAGACTACTACTTGTCTCTACCTCTGTAAGCGATAGTCGAACATATTGACAGTTCCACGAAATTTAAGAATGGGTCATAAATAACTGAAACTAACTAACATTGTTTTTGTATCGTTGGTTTTGTTTTTCGTATTCTATTCGAATAGCCAAATGTACTGACTTATTTGTCGAACTTACTACAGTTGGTAAGTATTATATGTATTTGCTGCATTTTTGTAGACCTCTATAAGTGAGAAAGGCCACCCCTGTACCTCAATAAGTTAGAAATTCGGGTTAGTGAAAAACTTCCATGAGCGAAAAAGAGATCGCGGTCCCTTGAACTCTTGCTTATCCAGGTTCGACTGTATATACTTGAGGCCAGAGTTGCACGTTTTTAAAATTCTCTAGCATTTGAGTCTCGTACTATTCGTGCACATTTTTGTTTTGCAAGCATTGACGCAGCACAGTTTAAAAGCAGACGACATCAGCTATGTGATCAGCACTCACGGACACTCGGATCACACCGGAAATAACAATCTATTTCAATCTGCCACTCACATTGTCGGATTTAGTATATCGAAAAAAGACATGTACTTCGTTCATCCATTTAATGAAGGTATATGTTTTTTATCACACTCGATAGACTTTTATTATTTCTATAAAAGTACTCATGTCCCGTAACGCGGCTCGATGCTTGGACGTTGGCTAAAATAGTGGCCGAGAAGAGACCGTATGACCATATCTGTGCAGTTTGTAAATTGTATTGTTTTGTTTTCTATTTTGTGATTTGAAAAATCGAATGGCACCGAAAGTAGAGTACTCGGTAGTATCAATTCATCCCTAGCCGTAACTATATAACAGAACTCTTATACGAGCTAATAACGTTTTCGCAGGAAAAGAATACATTATTAACGACGATGTTAAAGTGGTGCCGACACCGGGGCATACTTTGAGCGACGTGTCGGTTCTGGTGAAAACTAATGAGCGAGAATCGGTTGCAATTACAGGTACTGTACTTTTCGTGACTGAAATTCATTTCCAACTACTTTTAACATAACTCCCCGAGAATTGGACTGTTCCATTTCCATACAAAAAACTAAATTTAGTCTGAATCAGTCTTATACAAAAGATGCCAGCCATTTCAACTCTTTTGCGCATGCGTTGATTTTCCACAAAAAACTGTTTTGGGACTAAGTTAGTTCCATTTCACCACACGAATTACTTTTCCAAATATCCTCGGGTTAAGCCCAGAGTCTAGTTATTATAGTCACCGAGATATTCTACAAAATATATAAAGTAATTTTTCTATCGTCGTATGAAATTTGCTGTTATTTTTAAAGAGCTGTACTTATATTTTTTTATAGAAAAATATGCTTTTGAGAAAGTTAAAAAAATCCATGTTTGTTTTTTAACAGGTGACTTATTTGAAAGAGAAGAAGATATTGAAAATCCGTATCTTTGGAGAGAAACGGCGGGGAGCGAAGATCCCGAATTGCAAAGAAAAAACAGATTTAGAATTGCTTCGATGGCAGACTGGATTATTCCGGGACACGGGCCTTTATTTAAAGTAACGGAACAAATAAAAAAAATTCTCCAAAAACAAGCAGAATAAAACAATTTACCAAATTAATCTTTGTATATCTGGAAAGTCGTTCCAAACGATTTCTTTAGTAAAAAATATGTTGAATGTAATTGCATTTATAACGAAATAAAGTGTGTTTTCTAAAAGTAGTTGCCAAAAATGCACATTGTTGTCTTTCATTTTGAATCTAATTATTAAAAACGGAATTAAGAAATATCGAACCTCCAACATTTTTTGTAATATCAGTGAGACGATCAGACACGGTAAAAATGTGACCGCGAAAGTGAAACTGTTGTTATCGATCAAGTCACTTAAAATACAGAACAGTGAAAAAATATATATGGGAATAATTAAATACCTAGCTAAATAATATTTGCCATAAAATCTGTTCCAAATATAAAATGTGTAATGTCGATTATCGGCTAATAAATAAGGATGAACCAATGTGTTGAAATGCACCACGACTAGACAGATTACGAAAATCACTGACGCGAGAAATTTATGTTTAAACGCGTAAACAAAGAATCGTTTAATTTTCGTTAAACAAAAAGGCAAGGCAAATATGAAATAAAATAAACTGAAATAAAACAGTTGCGGAATGTGTAAGGAAGCAGCGTGCGCTTTTTTGTCTCCGACGACCAGACCTCCGTTTATCAATACGAAAGTTACGAAGCATAAAAATACCACCGAATATGACATCACAGAAACGCAGTCTTGTTTTGTTATGAACTGGAAGCCGATTTTTTTATTAAAAATTGACGATACGGCGTCTTTGCAGTCCTGAAAATTTAAAACTGTTTAATTTTCCTAAAAATGACACTGAAAGATCGCGTACACTACACCAGCACAGCACGGACCAGAGAAGTCTGCTGTTCGTGAAGTTAGCCGTGTTGTATAATGGAGTGGAACAGGTCAGACCAGTCGGCTGCCTGCAATTTCTATCTAGCCGTGCTGGACTGGTCCGGTGCGCTTCTACCGTTTCAGTATGTGGGTTATTATATTTGGCTACTTTTCTAAAAGTGTTGTCTATTTCGTTAAGTTCACTTTTGAACCCAACCGATTCAGTGTCCGTCTGGTTTTAATGCCAATATTTAAATTTGTTATGTGAAAAATGAAGTTTTGGAAATATTAGTACTTACGGAAAAACTCAAAACTATTTCTTCTTGTTTGGAAAGAGCTTTTCTCTGTTTAGGACTCGGCTGTATTTTCCACACGCATTTTGTGACGATCAAATCTAACAGAAACTTCCCTGCCAATAAACCGAGCCAGATGACATTTGTTTGGCGAATGATAATAGACATTAGGCCTAAAATAATTTTCGCACAGTAATAATAATCTGACTACTATTAAGGTAGTTGTGGTACAATATTGTCAAAAAGTTATAGATTATACGCGCCACAAAAGTATACTAGCTTGTAGCTAAGTGATCCATAATTTGTACGCAAGACTGTACCCGTAGAAACGTAACCCATACAGTATTCATATGCATGTATACTTTTCTATAAATTGTTGAACTTTAAACCGTTATTTATAAATAATAATTAGACGGTCAAAAATTTGTTCTTATTTTTTTTAAACTCACAACAAATGCATTGAAAGACTGTCAGTTTTTGGAAAGTTTCTGACAGTTAGTTCTTTTTTAATAAATAAGAAACTGGTTCAGAGCTACAGAGATCATATATAATCAATATTAATTATCCAATTTTTAATTGAATTTATCTCGGATTATATATGGTTGATCGACTTCAAATTTTCAGGGTAATTGTATTATCATGTCCTTAATAAGTATACAAAAATTAAGAATTTTCTGACGGTGTGCCTTAACCACGACAGCTACCTTAAATAATTTATGCATTTTTTAATATTTTGGTGACAAAAACGTCAGTGTATTGATTCTGTTCAGTTACGAAGTGACGAGTAACGTGTGCAAAAAAAAAACCTTTTATTAAACGTGCATGCGGTCAAGAGCGTAGACGTCTACGCTTTCGACTACCTTGAAAATAAAAACAGAAACGAATTTCACACTCTTCTGCCCGTGTCGATAATCGTTAAAGGATATTGTGAGGCTCTTTAGCTGAACGGGTTATTAAAAAGTTTGGGAAACACTTATTTAGAAAATTAAATGACATTTTACCTGCGAAAGCGGCTTTTGTGTGACGGTTGCGTTTTGAAAATAGAAACATACAATAAACGCTCGTTACCGAAACTACGTCTGTATAATATAAATGACTAAAAAAGTAGAAAGGAGGGAGAATTGATATATTTACGCTTGAAATGAGCGTTTTCCATGATGTGAAATCCTAAAACAAAAATGTGCTTGTTGCAAATTTGGCTTCTGATTCAGATGTCAGATTCGGTTATTTGCTAGTAAAAATGCGAACTTTGACATAATATCTGAATATATCTTAAATTCACGACTTGCTATATTATTACTTATCAGTTACAATAACTAACTACTAATATGACAATGGTCCACCAGAGATCGTGTACAAAAAAATTCAATATCTTCGTTGAATTTGAAGATATCGAAAAAATGCTTTTAGTATTTTTAAAATTATCCTTAATCCTTATTACTATGACGTCACACTCTCTACTATATTAATCATTATTAAAAAATGCTACCGTTTTTGTGTTGCAGTTTTTCTCGTCCTGAAGAATTTTCAAAAGTAAATAGACGTTCAATATTGAACATATTAAACTTGTAAATCGCAGCCAGTATGCCGTGCATGCTGCGAATGGACTATTTAACAATGTGGAAATTATATACAAGCCTGGAAGTGTAGTGATTTTCGGATCCCACTAAAAGTGCAAATACATCTGTTGTTGAGCTTTTATACATTTTTATTATTTCATATTATGCTTCTATAGTCTATACTGTGATATTACCGTGCTAAAATTTAGTTTGCAATATTGCAAACCTTGAGGAATATGAAAAAACTCATCAATTACTACTTCTGACGTGGAATATACTTTATCGAAAACAAATTTTGATAAAATAGAATATATTGAAAATAAGATTAGAAATATTATGTTAATTTTAAACATTTTATGAACTTAAATATCACACAGAAAAAAACATTTCCACATTACGAATTTTGCAATCAACAAAAAACTTTGATACCGGTTAACGTAACCTCAATAGCAACAAATGTCAATTGTCAAATACTTTTATATTTTCTGGCTATGACTTATTGTAAGACTTATTGTAAACCCTCCTTTGTGTCGTAAGAGTAGGAAGTGTTCTGTGGTAGGAAGTAGATCAGTGATTGCTATTAAATACAGTAGTTACAATTTCAACAGAATTTAAGGCATTTCAAACTGCTTTCTGAGAAAGTTCCATATTTTTGGCAGTTCGTTTGATAGTGTTTTAATTTGTGGTTCTGTGGTGTCCGCCTCGCTAGATTAAGATGTCAATTGAAGAAACACTTAAGAAACAGATTTCTGATTTAGAAACTATTTCCCTCGCAGCTGACTTATTGCCACTACTAAATAGAAGCTCAGACGATAAATGTTTAAAAGATTTAAAAGATCAAATAAAACGGGTACAAAATCTTCAAGATGCTGTAACTATGGCTGAAACTGAAAAAAAGGAACTGATGGATAGAGAAAAGGTATAGATTTTGAAAACATAACATGTTTAAAGGTGCCCATACATTAGCGTACATGTGCGTCATACATGTATGTCATTCGTGCTTGCGCGTTGATGTTTGCCAGTGTGCACAAGTTTTCTGGTTTAGCCGGAATTCATGAACGCGCAAACATGAACGTGCATACAAGTATGTCGGTGTATGGACAAGTATCACGTTAATTCTCATACAATTTGAGTAGTGTCTCGCGTTTATTTTAAATTTCAGTTTCATAATGACTGATTTAAGAACCTTTCCGAAAGCCTTTATAATAGATTTTATTGAACTTTACAAAAGTTTTCCTTGTTTATGGAAAACGAAAAGTAGTGATTACAAAGATCGAATGCCTGAGGAGAAATCAGCGTTGAAAACTTTAAATCTTCATAATTCCTTCCAATGGCCAAGTAGCGGAGTGTGGCTGTTAATCGTTCTTGTGGTGATATAGCGGCCCTCAAGATCGTGTCCTCTCTTTGAATTATTGGAGACACTAACGTTAATAGCGCAACGTAACTTTCTTCATCCATCCTCAGGTAATTACGCCAATCATCGGGTTCTAAGCGTAATTCTTCTAGAAAATTGATATGGGTATATTGAAAGCGTTGTAATAACCAATCTTTCACCCATTTTATTCGAATTCGTGGCTTTTTAACTATATTTCTTTTCTTTTTAATTATACCAGCACACGCCACTACTAATAGAAAGAAATCGTCATCACTTGTATGACAAGCTAGTGTGTAGGTGTGTGGCGAAGCGCTTTTGTCATACATGTACGTCACACTTGCATGCCATACATGCACGATGTACATGTACGCTAATGTATGGGCACCTTAAGGCCCATTCCGTAAGCAATATCTATTTGTTCTGTGATTGGAACGGTGAAACTTTTCATAAAATTATACTGGTTACACATCGTTTCCTTGTTTTGACAAGACGTGTTTAGGTGAATCAGATACTAGTGTTCTGTGTTGTGCATTTTAACCAGTCAAATTCTTTTCGCTCGAAACCCCCAGTTTCGCCTTTAGTACATTGAATTTGTGTATTGATTATTTTTTAATGTTTATTTTGTAGAAATTATTAACTGAAATGAAAATGGTCGATGAATGGATCGAACGTGTAAAAAATAATACTCCGGAAACTTGTATGAAAGCAGAGGGAAAAAATGGTGCAGATGCAGCTGCTGCAAGTATGTCTGGCGCTACACCGAGAAACATTCGAGACCTACGTCCAAAATGCTTTGCTCCAAATATTTCATTTATATCGGAAGAGGAATTCCGTTGCATTCCTAAGTAAGTCCCTACACCGTCAAAATTAGTAGGTATTAAAAAGATAATTTTAAAATCAACGTCAACCCTTTGAAATTGTTTGACGGCCGATTTGGGGTCATTAATTTGTATTAGCAAATACACTAAATTGTCGGCAAGGTTTGGCATTGCGACCCGAGTTTTTGATTGATATTTTAAAAAACGAAAAAAAACGGAGAAATACTTTTTCCCCAATAACCAGTGAAAAATCGGACAATACCCAAATTAAGTATTGGCTGAAAAGTGCCTTATTGTCCGGATAGTAAAGAATGCTGAAGATATTTACCTATAATATTTGTTGCGAGTCTAATAGACGCTGAAAATGTATTTCATTTTTAACTTGTAAAATTATTTCGCGTATTTTTCAGTTACATGTTAGGCAGACTAACGCTTACAGCGTTAAATGAATTCATCAGCAAAATAAATGCCGCTCTAAATGAAAAATATGAATTACTAAACCGTCCTCAGAATACTATCAAAAATCCAAATGATTTGATGTTGTACAGACAACACAAGAAAGCAGAAAAAGAAAACATCGAAGGTACTTACGCTGTTTTTTTTATTCATCAATTTCTTTTGTGTTGTGCAAATAATATTATTTACACGGTGTGTTTACTAGGCAGATTTCTCTCTCTCTCTCTCTCTCTCTCTTTAAAGATCGTTTCTCTCTTCCACATTGCTGTAGAATAATACTCGGGTGTACAAACTCATAAAAATTCTTAGAAAACGGGAAGATTATTATGTTTAAATGTTTTGATAACGTTTCGGCGGCCACCGTAGTGACGAAAACAATTGATTTGAAAGAGAGAGTCCGAATATAGACTGTGCGACAAGAACGAGTGATCTGAGATCGCTCGTGAACGATTTATTGTTTTTTCCAACTTCATAATAGAGACCCGATATATAGAAGAAATGTGATTACCCATATGCAAAGGAAAAAAAACGACAAGTCAATAATTTTGTGCTTTTGTTTTCCAGGAAAACCGTTTGTAGGTGAAAATTTGGTAGCAAAACAACTCGGTTTGCAGAAGTTTGATAAACAGTCACTTAATAAAATTACTGTACTTCGTCATGCAAAAAGAATTGTTACGAAAACTAATGCTGGCGCTCTTGTTTTATTTTTTATTGAATGAGACATACAAAATATGTAATAATTTAAAACTTATATTTGGTATGTTTGATTTTGAAACAAAGGATGTTCTTATCTGTATCAAAACATGAACTCTAATGATCGTGCAGTAAGTGATTTTTTGCAGTTTAATTGATATTCAAAGAAGTATTTTTAATTATACCTAACATATAAACCTTTTCGAATTATGTAAATCAGATAAAATTAAATAGTTGTAAGGAATTAAGGTGCTTATAAATTTGTGGTACTCGGAAGTAATTTAATTTTTAATTTGTTTAGTTGCCTATATATTTATGTAAAAAAATAATTAGAAAATGTACAATAATAATATAAAAATTTACAATACCGATGTTTTTATTATTATTAAATTGACACCTTTAATAGCCCCGCACCCAGGTTGTAGTAATAGTACAATAAGTAAAGCAGTAAAAATGGTAAAATTTCCGGCCCGAGTTCTGTGAAATAATTTCCTATTTTTCGAGTAATTTACAACAAATTCAACGTAAAGCGGACAGGTAAAAAATTTTGATGTTTCCGATTTTAGTAATATTTTGCTATGTTATTCCTATATATGTCCTCGATCCAGATACAAAATATTTTGACAGTATAATATCTGGTTGACGCGCTAGAGGGCTTTAAAAATTTGACTAATCGGCAGGTATGCGCTACTTCGAATCCCATTGCCCAGTTTTAAAAAGTTACAATAAAATAAAGCAGTCGAATTTATACTTCATTTAATGACCTTTTTAAATTCATTTTTGAATATTAAAAAAATATATTTTTTTGGGAAAAAAGTAGATTTAATTAACAAAGTTCGTCCATTTTGTTTTTTTTTCAAATTTTTTTTAAAAATAGCTAATGGTGTATAGATAATCCTTGCCAAGTTTCATAATGGGCGTAGAAGTCGTTTAGGAGCTAGACCAATTACAGTTTAAAAAAAACATTAAGATATCACTGTTACATACAAAGAGATACGAGGTAGCATACATTAAAAAATGTTTTTTTGACGTCATTTAAAAACGGATACCACCTGGGATGTATACCCTTTCAAACAAAAAAAGAATTTTCCAAATCGGTTCAGGCGTCTTCGAGTAATCGGGAAACATACATAAAAAATAAAAAAAAAAGATTCCGACGAATTGAGAACCTCTTCCTTTTTTTTGAAGTCGGTTAAAAAATATTCGCTTTAACAATTAAAAAGTTTACAAAATAAAATTAGCGAAATACACTTATAATATGTGCGAAATAGATTTAATCCTAAAAATGTGCAAAACATGCTGAATACTAAAAAAATTTTTTCGAAAAAAAATCACTTGAGACTAAAATTGCGAAAATATCCTAAAACTAGAAAATGTTGGCACAATGCAAACAGCATAAAATTGTGAGTGCTCAAATGAAGTCGAAATTTCCAATTCTAAACATAACGAAACGAAAACTGAACTGCAAAACGTTACAATCAAATACGCGACAGATAAGTGATTACTTAAAAACAGACAAATCAGCGATATACGAAATCCTGACTTCAAATAATACACAGTGCTTAATTTGATTCGAAAAAGTGACGTAAACAAATCAGATACAAAAGTTAAACACAAGAAACTAGTTCATAAAAAACTTAAATAAAGTTTATGTGAATGATGCTCAGATAGCACTATAGTTACATTTGGAATGATATAAGAAGCAGACATAATATGCATCGTTAGAATAGCCATCAGCTTCAAAAGTTATTATCAAAACAATACTTGACGCAAAGAAATTTATGTAAACAAACAAACAAAGCATGTACGTAAGTTAAATTTAACCATGAATCAGGTCGTTATCAGCGTGAGAATACCAGTTTAGATTTTATACTAATTCACTGCACAGAAACTAATATTGCAAAATATCGATTGAAATAACAAAAATTGTTTGAATTTCTTGAGTTGATGAGAGAAACTAAACGCGCAGTTCACAATTACACTATTCGTATAGTGTACGGCAGATATAATTATTGAATGTCAAACCAATACGTAAATTTACAATACCTTACTGGCAGTGCGTCAGCATGCGTATCCCTGAAACGCAATAAAAACAGATTTCTTACACAGGACGAGATGTTCTTATCTAAGCAGGACGTTTAGGTACAGTCCAATGTCGTGACCTCCCTTCAACCTTCAGCAAGAAGTACAGCGCTAAGATGGCCGGCGATACGCTTATCAAATTTCACTGAATTAACTTTTAGATTTACAACATCAATATCAAGAAACGTTCGTCACTAAACTTAAGCATAGACACTGATAATCCAAATTCGTCGCAATCACTCAACTGAACGAAATAAAGTCAAATACGCAACATTTGTATAATTGCACTCATACAAAAAAACGTTAATCTTTTAGATTCGAAACCTTATACGCAATAAACAACCTAAATCACTAGGAACTAATTTCCACGATAACGATACGACATACGAAAACGATATTTAGCTCTTCCAAGCTTAAAAAAACGTGGTCTTAAACCAACCGCGTGCACGACAAATGCGATATAAAAACGTAAAAATACTGGACTCTGTCAATCACAGGAACACAATAATCCGTAATACTGCACTATGATAGAGTTTCCATCCGCACTCACGCGTCTTTTCTAAATTAAAAACTCAAAATGAAAGTTTTCACACAAAAAGAATACTATTTAAAATCCATGTCGAGACGTAACCAGCGCGCGATTGCATAACACCACGGCTGTGAGCCGACTCTCCTGACGAGTTCAAAATCTGTCTTGATATTCAAAAATTTGACATTGAATTGTCATAAAGCCCCATTTACAATGAACTTAAACTTTGACGTAAAAATAAAAACATAAAAAAGTTTGTCGGACCTCAGGCGGTTGAAAAAACTAATTCAAATGGTTAATAGGTTTGCACCTAAATGTACAGGGTGTCCCAAAATTTACAAAAAAACGAAAAAAATTTCAAAACGCTATTTTTCAATGGAAGTTAGGGCAATTGTTTCCAGATGTTCGGGGCGGGTTCTAGGGACCTTCTGGGACTGGAATTTAGGGTCCTACAATATATTAGGGGAAATTTCAGAACGGAAAACAAAAAGGATTTTATTCCATACTTCCAGATGGCCCATTGCATACGCCCCTATTGGTAAATGGAATGTTTACTGAAATAACGATACATTTTCTTTATATATATATTTTTATTTCACAAATCAAATTAAACGAATCATTTCATCATACTTATAAATAATATTGTACAAAAAATTTGACTCGGTGCATTAATCTACATTATGTTTTTATGAATGGAGTTAATGGCTTTAATTAAAATGAGTAAATGGCATTTATTATAATATTTGAACCTTTGAAATTACAATGTATAATATAATAATTAATAATATATACTACATATCAACACACTTTATTAAAATCAATCAGTCACTTATACATCACATTTTAGGGGATAAATTATTATTAATAATAATTAAATAACTTAAAATAATACACAAATTAACAAATACTGGCTTCATAAATACTGAATGTGCTCCTAATAAAATACACCTTGTAGAGGCGTAACTTTGATTGCTCAACATTACTGCTTTCTTAAAAACCTTCAAAATGGTAACATAAAAATAGGGTAGCTAGATCAACAGTAAATTAGCAAATTATAATATGTACAAAGTAAATCATAGATAAACCTACAACCGTTCTTATTTTAACAATATATTAATACGAATTGCTAAAACGAATGTTTGCCAATAATGTAAATTTTATCCAGTGAGCAGTGAAATTGCGAAAAATAAAATACAAATTACCTACTTCAGGTTAGAGTTGAAAAAGAAGAAAGACACATTTGTTCAATATCGATTTTCTATTGGTTTTTCATTTATCACACAAATTTTTTACCCCGGGCTGTCTTGCGCGAAAACTACCTAAAAGGCTAGTCTTCGCAAAAGTGCATGAGTCAAGGGCGCAAGACCAACAGGAGCATGGTGTTTACATGTGTCGCTAACTTGCTAACGGACATACACTCACGTGCTTTCTCTTTCCTCAAAATTCCCTAAATATGAACAAACCAACCAGGACGTGTTAAAATTCATCAACAAAATAAATATAGTATGTCACCCATATTAGCTGATTGAATAATAGGTGAACGCGGGACGCATGTGTAAATGAACTCCTCCACGCGTAACTCGTTGAAATGTGAAGCGAGGCGCGAGATGCATGTGTATTTGAGGCATCAAATATTTTCATGTTTTTATGGGCACGCCAACTTCGATATGAACTTCTGTATTAGTCTTAACACATAATTTTATTGGTCTTTTTTTATTGTTCACGAAGGATTAATTCACATTTTTTTGACAAACAGTACTATGTACTATGCAAAAAAAAAATATACGTAGGAATTCATACTAATGAGTATCTTTTAAATTCAACATAAAAATATTAACAATGGACCGATCTGTAAATATTTCACCATGAATCAGAAGAATGTTTTATCTATTAATATCGATGCGGGATTTAATATCTAGAACTTAAATTTTAGCAGTGGCTTAACTGCAAATACACAATTAGTATTAAATAAAATTTAACTCCAAACACAATTTGTTAGATTTTCTTTAATATTTCTTATCAAATTCCTAAAATTTCCAAATTTCCAAGAGGACATTTTATTATTTGTAGAATTTTGATTCCGCACGCTCGTTTTCAACTGACTAGTGATTTAACATATAAAATTGGAGACGGAGTATTCCGACGTTAAATTAAGTAAAAACTTTAAAAAAAGTGTGTTTTATTTACTGGCACAGCTTCGCACACAAACAAAAAAACTTCAAAAAATTCTAATTTTTACTCAATTCGAAATATTTAAAAATGGTGGAAACAATACAGGTCCATTGTTGAAACCTAAACTCGCCACTCACGATCCAACACTGCTGTACAATTTTGTCGAATGCGATTACTATAAAATTTTAGTGAAAATCTGATGAGATCACACATGTAACGGCCTTATAGTACGAGTTTAGTTTTCAAACAGTAAAATACACTTTCAACGACTCTTGCGCTTTGTAGAACCAAAAATACAAGAAACAAATTGCCAGGAACGTACCAAAATCACACGGCAAAATCGAAAGTCCAACTAGCAGAGTTAATACTGGTGCTGGCTTACGCGTTTATCTGCGATCAAATCGTACCGAGTTGGTTGGATAGTCAACGTACGCTATTTTGTCACATTCAAAGAAATCTTTCTGCGACGTTGGATCGTGAATGATGTGCTTTAGGGGCAGGCATTAAGAACACAGTCGTGCAGAGTGCACAACATTTACTTATATCTCTTGACATATTAAGTTAAATGCATTCATACAAAGAAATACATTTTCACGGAATTCGCACACAATTGAAAAGATGTGCAAACAATTGAAGCGCGAAGAATTAGTTTTTCGTTATATCGATTAGTTCGTAGATGCCTTCAGTTATGTGCAAATTCCGCCTTGGCAATTGGCACAAAGTGACCAATCACAACAAGACGTTTCGTTTCGTTAAACAAATCGTGTACGACAACCATTCTGACATTTTTACATTTAGCAGTCGCGTCAGTACTGATAACGAATGTTAAATATTTTGATTATGATACATGTTCTCGTTAGAATAAATTTACTCGACGACATAAGTGACACTATTTAGCGGCGCTTTATACACAGATACAAGATTTGTATTTCTGCACAAAAGTCGTAATCATACATGATGCATATTAGTATACAGTAGCACGGGTGGTTTTTGCCCGAGAGTCACATATGCTTGACATAAACACAAACAGTGTTGATGAACAACGTTTAAGTATCACTCGGGGTCGTCGTGTAGCTTTTTGCATTGTGCTTGGAAATCACTATGCTTGAATTAATGTCTTATTATTTTCCATTAAGCCTTTATATAAAAATGTTTTTTTTTAGTATTTTTCATTTTGGAGATGTCTGTTATGGAAATATCGGTGTTTTTTTAATCAAAATACAATGTGTTCAGTTCGTAACCAGTTCATACAAAGTAATAGGTATAATCCAAGATGAAAATTTTAATGTGTGATAGCAAATTGGCTTCTAAAAGGTTTACTACATATCTATATATACAATACAATAAGTTAAATAGTTTATACCATGATTAAAAATAAAAATGAAATTTCTGTATCTTATACACAATCACTAAATTAATAAAAAAAGTATTTAATAATTATTTAATATAAATAAAATATCAGGAAAATTATTATTTAATAATAATAATAATTGCAAAGTGCATTTAGTATAAAACGTTTTTCTTGTATGAAACGAAGAACGTATATTTTTATTACATTATTATTACATAATTGACATCATTCATACATTTCTTTGGATAAATTTGAAAAAAATCTAAACAATTCAATAGAAAAAATAAATAAAAAATACACACATTATTTATATAATACAAAATTGTAGATACAGAAAGCTCATAATAATAATATAGTAGTTACCTATTTATTAAAATTTCAACTCAAAAACAATTCAACTATTATTTTATAGGACAGAGGGCTTGCATCGCACTCAGTTGAATATAAATGGCGTCCTTACAAATCAAAGTCAGAAAGGTAAAAACGAAAACAAAATATTGTACCTACTGTAAACAGAGTTTTTATAACCGACACTGAAAATATCAATACGAAATTAACGAAGTACCTAGCATGCAAAGTTTCCGTTCACTGAGCGCACTGCTGTCGCCAACGAAACCAGCAAATAATTTAAATAGATAACCGTAGGTAATAATAAAATACAGATTGTTTGCCGGCTCCGCAAATGACGGCATACTACAATTTCGGTCATTGTGCACGGCAATACTGCCAATGGTCGCTTTTGATACTTTCAGTCAATTATATTTAAATTTTAACTGAAAATATGATATGGCATTAGGTTCAAATGACTAGAACGTTATTATAGAAATACTAATATCATATATTTCAGCACTAATCCTCGACATTAATATGGTGGGTAGGTATACTTACACTTTTTTTTAGTTTAATTAAAATCATCTAAATAAGTTGTTACGACTCTGATAAGCTTTAATTTGTAAGTTGCCTTAAGTATTACCACAGCTTAAATACTGTTAACTCATGCCTTTGAAGATTGTTTTAAAAATTTCTAGTTTTAAATTTCGATATTATGTATACAGAACGTCGAAAATTTCGGCATTTGTTTTGGGAAATTCATGTTTATAAACTTTACTTTACAGTTTACATAAATAATAAAAAGAATATTATTTTAAAAATTTAAATTTAATCATTATCATTCTGATTTTTAGAAAAGTAAATGTACAACCATGCTCAGTGTCCACTTTAAAGAGCCGCCATTGCGACTGTGTGTTATTTATTCAAAAAGTGGGATCAAAACGTGATATTAAAAATGTCTTCATAGGAAGTTGACTAGTTTTACGGGCATTTGAATTCGGTTTCATAAACTCTGTAACAATGAAACACTACTAAGAAGAACTCTACACTTTCCTATTTTTTTTTTTTATAATTGTTACTTGTATATTTTCGTCCCATAAAAAACGCAGGCTTTTTAAGACATTCTGTATTTTATAATTCAGTATCTTACTAGAAATGAGTGCACGTTCTTCACTTGTCGAGAGACTAGCCAATAAAGTGCTTTTACAGTTACGATTAAATAACTTGTATTGTAATTAAACACTCAAAATTGATTTCTTTTGTAACTTATGCATTATTTTATGTAAATATTCACTAATTTGTAACAGTAACGAGTCTGAACACTATCACATTCACCTCGAGTTTAAGTAGGCAAGATTAATTAATACAAATCAAAAAAAGGAACCGAGGGTACTGAGTCTTTAATCTTGTTGCGTGAATACACATGTCTCTATATTATATATTCATAGCAGCGGTGCCCTCCCAATACAGTCTTATGTTTTAAATGGGAATCGATTAAAGTTATTTAATTAAACCTATACAGAGGTTAGCTGTCGATAACATAGCTACAGTAATAAATTATCTGTATAAAATACAACAAATATTTATACTAACACATAATCGTCTATATGTTATATAAGTTTCGTTAGTGTAACCATACACTCTTCTAATATGCATACGTTCTAAAAGCCAATTCAGACTAGCCGTTCTCAGTTACAATTCACCAGTCCGGTTGGGAGCTCGACCAATCAGGGCGTAGTCGTTCCCGATTGTGGTTCGGTTCAAGCGTTTAGGTTCAGCTCTAATTTCAACCGGACCGTTCGCAACCGTAGCCAATGAAAACGCTTGCTGGAGTCACGTGACTAGCCAGCTGTTTAACTACACATCAAACGTCAAATCATATTTCGAAATTGCGCATGCGCACCGAGAATAATCGTAGAACCGAATCGGGATAGTGTGAGCAGCCTAGATTAATCGAAAACCGAACCAGACCGGTGAATCGTAACCCAGAATGGCTAGTCTGAATTGGCTTTAAGGCTGGTTCTGCAACGACTTCATACGCGAGCATCGGATAGCGAAATAAGTAGATACCATTATAAAATAAAATACCAGCCAAGGAACTATTTGATGTGTTTTCTGACCTTGTACATGCATATAGTTTGCACTGTGCTGTCTCTGTGCCAGAAAATACACTAAACAATGAGCTGGTAAATCTATCCAAGAAACTAGGGTAGATAATGTTACAACACTACCGTTTACGGACAAAGTCATCCTAGAAACAGTCATTGGACATACGAATATTTAATAATAATATGTGGTGTCACTTATAAAGATCAGAACGCATGACTTTGGCCATTAATGACTTTTTTGCGTTTTTTTTTTTTTGATACTATAAGTTTCGTTTTTTTCTGCGTTTAACTCACAGAAACAACTATTAGAATAGAATTATTTCCTAAAACAGTTATTACCTTTGTATTAAAAAGACAATAACATATTTTTTAGTTTAGTTCTGTAAGTATTGTAAATATACAAACAGTGTATTGGTACTGAACTCACATATTCATCGGTTGCCTACCAAAACAAATGAAAGACTGTCGAAAATGGCGGTCAACGTCATTCGTTTGTTCTCACTGTTAATAAGTGACACTACTCAGTAGCGTTATAGAAGAGAACACTAGATAACACGAACACTACGAGGGACACACGTTCTTTCGATAGACCTCGTGGTTTGTTAAAAGCAATCAACAGCAAACCAATTAATTGAAAGTAAATACTGTCATTTTAAATGTACATTATTGTTATAAATCTATGTGTTGGGGTGATCAAATACTTCATTGTCACAAATAAATTCAGTCATACCACAAAAACACTTGCTAATGATACATAAACACAATATATGTTCAAACAATTGCTATATGAATAAGAAGAATGACCGAAAATTGATATAATATATTATATCGAATGACGAAACAATTGTTCACAATTGCATATAAAAAAGTGTACGTCCAATCTAAAAATTTGATCATTCCCTAAGCGTGTAAAATTCATATAGCAGTTATTTTCGAAACGTAGCACTTTAGTCAACAGCTACTCAAATATAAAATTTAAATTAAAATTTTTCCTTTGGTCTTATTGACTTTCTTTGAAGTACATTGACTGTATAAAATTAAATATTTATCTAATATAAAGAATACTTACTTTTATATAATAAATTATAATGCAGTACACGAAATAATGGCAAATTGACTTAAATCTTTTTTTTGTGGGTTTATTATACTGAGGTCGGTGGGTGTAAACAAAATTATAACAACGAGGAGGATTATAATAATATTCATGGCTCTTCTTCTTGTTCGATTTCTTCTCCTGGGCCATACATATCTGCAAGTTTACCGAAACGGGGCCCCCAAGCACCCAAATAATCGTACTCTTGTTGTTCATCGTCTGTACCTTTACAAATAATTATTGAATTAGTCCTTGGACACACGTTTAGGGTTGCCAGGTGTTTCATATTAACCAATTTAAAGAAGCAAAAAGATAACAGCACACTATAGAAGTGGAACTTATATATGATGTATATTTAGTTACAAACGTCCGGCTAACAGTGATTCTAGTAGGTAATCTGGATCACAATTCGACTAACAGTGATATGCTGTTTACACTACACACTCTAAATGTGAAATTTACGCAATTTCATGTTATAAATTGGCATTACATGATTTGATTTTCGTTGCCGTGATTATCTTGTTCACTCTAAATACTTAACGCAAACTTTAGACGACCCAAACTCGCATAAGAAGTTGCACTTTAACAAATGGTGTAAACACACTATTAGGAGCACTGTTAAATTTTTGACTTACTTTAACATGTAGTTGGCAAAGTGACAAAAATTTATCAACTACCGTTTATACTCAAAAATTACAAAGATTCTGTAAAATTCTCAGTTAGCTACATTAAATAGATAAGTCAGAGATAATTAAGATAGAGTTAATGTTGGTAATACAATTATTTAGAATCGAGGGTATTTCGTTTTCTGATGATACTTTCGCATACGGAGTACATAGATATTTAAGGAGTTCAGATGACATAGGCTTTTTCACGATTTTTTCGTCCACAAAATTAGATAATTCATTTTTTGAACACTAATAGCGCTGTTGTTAGCCAGTACCGTTTACTCAATGATGATTGGTGAACGTTACGTGGGTGTACCCGTTTACACAATGATGATTGCTGAACCGAGTACTTCGTGCACAGTAGCGAACTCTACGTGTTCACCAAATAGAAACCAATTTTTCAACATTGCATTTGAACTCCTCATATTTTTATATCCCGTGCTACTATTGTCATTAATAAAATAAGAATATTTTCCGTTGAAATATTTTAATGCAAGCTCCTCATGTTGGCAACTAAACAATCTGGCAACCCTAATATCAGTTAAAACCGTATAGAATATCCGACTTACCCGACTGTAACGAGCTAAGAGAACCAGCTGTGCTGCCACCTCCCTCATAAGCATAGTTTCTTAAATCGTCAAACGGTGGTGCATTTGGATCGCTGTCGGCTCGCTTTTTATGTTCTTCAATAAACACGCCAACGTTTGGTTCTTGTCCAACTCCAAGTATCGGATCTTAAAAAAAGTAGTACGTTGTTGATTAAATTGAGTTGAATACATCGCGATCCTATTATTTTTTTCTTCTAGCAATTCACTTTCTTTCCGATATGTGTTTGGGTCTATTCATTTCTATTAATATTTCATGTTCAATTTGATGGACATTATTTCTGTTATTAGAGCACGTAAATTGGCATTAAGTAAAAAAAGGGCTCTCTCTACCTCTACGCTGGTTGGTTTAAGAGTTATCAAATAATCATAAAGTTAGATTTTCACCTCTTACTCCCTCACTTTCATAAAGTGCCATTTCTTTCTTCAATATCTTATCACAATCCTTCTCAGTTAATTACTTGTTTTTAGTTGATTGCGGATCCGCACCGCTGGATCCAGCAAGGCCAAAAATGTGCTTGATCCAGCTGGATTGGATCCAGCATTGCAATCCCTAGTCAGAGCTCTCATACGGCAAGTGGTCATTAAAGTTGTAAAACTTACATGGTAATTTAGCAGGAGCGAGTTCAGGAAGTGGTCCTCCGATTGGTATTTGTAACGGTGTGATATCGAAGGCGGTCATATCGTCTTCACCACCACCTTCATCGTCATAGTTGATGATGTTTTCGCGCACGTCGTCATCAGGTCCAGGATATTTTATGTGTGCTTCGCGTCGTCGATTGTATACCACAAATACTAACACCAATACTGCACAAACAAAACACGCATCAGTATTTAATTGTCATTTACTAGCTACATATTTTTCATATACAGACCAGATAAACAAAATTTAACTATGTTTTTTGTTTCACGGAATATCAGGATTTTTATTTTACTGTTCAATAAAGCCTATTTTTTTGAATAAAAAAGTCTCTTATGAAAAATGTCAAAATATTAAAAATAGGCGATCTATAATAATCGATTTAATAATACATACTAAATACTTTGGGTTTCTGTCCTAACTTAACGTTGAAATCTCCATCTCTATCAAAATTTTATTCATATGATATTTAGTTTCCTAGAGTCCTAGTTCTATTTTAAAAAATACGAAAAAATTACAAGATACAAAAGTTAGAGTACTTTACATGATGAATATTGTGACAGCAATTTTTTTCATATAAAGTCGCGTTTACAAGATATGACACGAAATTGAGCTTCTATTACGTTGATTATTTTACAGTTTAACAGAGCCTATTTTTTGAATAGAAAAGTCTCTTATGAAAGATGTCAAAATATTAAAAATAAACAAGATATGATCGATTAAAATACTTAATACTTTAGGTTTCCCTTCTTAGATTTAACGTTAAAATCTCACCATCTATATCGTAATTTTGACATTTTTACTTTTATAGCTCATCTAATATTCAATACAAGTTATCTTAGTTAATTAGAATATTGTAATAACATTTTTTCCATAAAGCTGCGTTTACAAAATATTTCACCAAACTATATATATCTTCTTTTGTGAAAATAATACAATTTATTATTTTAAAGAGTAACAAACCATGTTTTTTAACAAAATAATATTATTTAAAAAATGTCAAAATACTGAAAATAGACATTAATGTTTGTGGATCTTGAATTATCGATACATAAATTGTAGATTGTCCATTATATATTTTAATTTAATACAAATTCCCAAATCTTAACAACTAAAGTTTGATATAATTTATTTGTGCAAATTGCGATACTCTAGTGGTGCTGTGCAACTCTAACAAAGATCATGCGTTTATACATCTAACTGGTAAATTTGGATTGGTTCTTGGTTTTTGTTCTTCTAAATAAATGGTATATAAGAATAGAAAAAAATAATAAATTGTGAAAAATAAAACTTACTTATTAAAAGCAACAAGCATATAATAATTGTTATAATGAAATCCCTGGACGGTAGAATAACTCCGGACGCTAACAATTCAAGCTCACAATGGAATCCAGTGTAGCCGTCTGGACATCGACAAAAGTATCTTTGCGGTGGTTGTTTGTCTTCACATTTTCCATTGTTTAAACACGGATACCAACTGCACTCATTTTCATTAACGCACGTGTTCCTCGACTTCTTGTAACCGACTGGACAACTAAACATCAGACGCAATGTACTCACCGTTTTTTTTTTAAATATCCGGCACCAGCACCGAGGTTTTGCCTGTTCTACTTTCAGATGTTACTGGAAATCATGCAAAAGCAAAGAAGGGAAGTTTGTATGTTATTGGCAAATATAGTACACTGTGTGATCATACATGGAAAATTCTTCATTTTTGAAGATTTCTTTTAGTTCGTTGAATATATGTACACACTTTAGTAGTTCCCATTTAGCAATTTCAAATAAACAACTAAGTAAATTGATATTGACATTAATTGACAACGTGTTCATGTACAGGTGAAACAAAAGCCCCATTCCTTAGAAAACGATTTCAGTTTTCATTCTTGTTCATGCAGGCCATTTTTTAAGTAAGTACTTAGGTGGCCAAATGGCCACGTAGTAACCACGATCTGGTCACAAAAGTTATTCAAAAATGTATGTTCAAAAATTGACTGAGATTTACATTAAAACATTTTTTAACGTTAATATTGTGATGACCCACGGTCATTTAGCAGTAACAAATAATAATTATTTGTTACTGCTATAACTTGTTTCCTATAATGTTTTTCAACTCAATTATGTACGGAAAATCTTTAAAAAATGGCCTGTGTTCATGAGTAATAAAACCACCGTAACTTAAACAAGTTTCCGTAGTAGTAAGCAACAGTATAAAAATAGTCTCCATTTAGAACAAACTTCGTAAAGAAATGTGCAATAAAAGAGAAGGAAACGCGTTCTTTGTTAAAATTTTTAAGAAAAGCGACTCTAAATTCACAAGTTTTGCCGCGATCGCCACAAATTGAAATGATTGAGACCAGCGCGTTGTTTGAAGAAATGAGCTCTTGGAATCTCATTCGATTTTTAAGAAAATAAAGTTCTGCTATATTTGCCAATGTTCAAAAGAAAGATTAGAAAGAAATAAGAAAAAACAACAGAAAAACTAAGAACCTATATTTATTGCGCGTAATAAAAAAGAAAGCAAAGTGATACACAAAACAACAAAAATTACAAAACTAGCGTCTGCTGCAGTACAAATCACAAACTGTAAATATCAAAATAATACCAAGAATGATGAGCAGACAGACTAAAATGGCGGCCAGAGCACCCATGCTGAGTTTAAGCGTTTGTCCTTCTTGAACAAGCTCACAGTTCTCGCCCCAAAAGCCATCGGGGCAGATGCAACGGTAGCGGAACCGTGGTTCTTGGTTGATACATGTGCCCGAATTTAGACAGGGCATGTCCAAACATTCATTCTTGTCCATACAGCCCTTCACATCGGGCGATACTACACGGCCTTCTCCGCAACTGAAGTGCGGTTAATAACGGAAAATTACCATCAGTACACAAAACAACATACAATTAAACTAATTACTTTTACTTGATACTATGAAAGACTCTGCCAAATACAATCACGAATCGTCCGATTTTGTTTTCAAGTTTCTACATCTTCTATTTTCGAAGTGTAACTTTTTTGGAGCTAACGGTGTAACCATGACAACGAAAAACAAAATATTATTCTGCACAGGCCAATTTCTAACATTCAGATACAGTGTAAACGACATAATCATTGCTTGTCGGACGGCAATCAAACAGTTCGGTTCTGGCCGGCGTTGCCCGGTTACAGACATGGATTTAGATCGCTGACTGTTTGCCGGACAGAGTATATACAGCTCGGCCGTTGTCTGCCGAGCTGTGTAACTTTGTCCAGTTAAACTAAATTTTACTGTGGAACCTTTGAGTATTGCATAAGAAGTTGCACTTTCTCCAAGTATATTTCTCTAAGTTTTTTATTTAAGAAAAAAATTTACTTTTTTCGTTGACTAAAACCTAATGCGTCTTTGCAAAAATGTGACCTAATGTCTGGGTTAATTTATTATACACGTGTGTCCACAAAAACATTAGAATAATCGAGCAGCACAGAATAACTACCTAGCTACTATGTGCTGTTTAAAGTTAAAATGGAAAAATATCTGATTTTGTTTTGACATTTATTTTTGAAAATCAAACGATATTCAAGATGCTATAAAAATTATGTGAAAAATTTGGCGAATCTTTCATGTTATTGTAACAATTCAAAGGTCTTATTTTTAAAATGTATAAATATTTTTTCAATTGGTAATTATAATTAAATATTAGTGTATAGTTGATTAGAGGTTTGGCCACGGCGTGTATCTTTTTGGTTTTGGCATGTTACACGCGGCCGTATATGAGAGTTGTTTTTTGAATAAAAAAGTTAGTAGTGTTTGTAAGTTGAATACAGATGTATATATGATAATTGTTTGTGAAAAGGTGGAAAAATAATCGTTTAGACCTCGTCAATAGGAACTGGAGTACTTGGGTGAGACCGATCCAAATTTCTTTTGCATGTAGTTTTTGAAGGATTATTTTTACTAGACAACAGAATTAATCGCATTACGATATCAGTGAATTACTGTGCGAACTTTTATCATATATCTTTCACGCCAAAAATTCAACGACATTATTTTAGATTATTTGTTTATTGATATTGTCAATTGGAACTATTTTAAATACCATTATCTTACCTTATTTATTATTGTCATTAAATAAATTAATTTCCAAGTTCCAATAATTAAATATTTAGGTAGAATTGTATTACGAGACAATTACTGGAGCCTATCCGGCTAAAAGTCCATAGTGTAAAACGTCTCATTTGGCGCCCGAGCAGGGACTGGATCGTTGGAAATATTTTATTTAAATTATTGTTTGTTCAATTTTATATATTATTCTTGCTTCGGTTAGTTGTAATTTATATATTTTGTAGTTCGGTTTATTTGATAAAATGCCGGTCAACCATTCACCTAGTTCGCAAAACGGTGAGATACAAGATAGGGATAATAGACCCCCAAGCTTACCCTCGTCTATGGACGCGCCAGTAGGTTCTTGGACTAGATCGGGAAGGGTAGTTCGTTCGCAGAATAATTCTCATCAACCAAACAGGCGTACAAGAAATAACAATTTTAGGGAAGCAAATTTAAATGCGTCTTGGCCAACACAGCCACCTTTAAATTATAATTCGCAACCCCCTCAAGACAGGAATTTCAATGTTTTGCCGAATCATTCTATTAATCAAAGTGCAATCCCAGTAACCGCGGTAAATTACGGCCCACAAGGTGTAGCGGGTTCACTCGAATATCATAGGCACGGACCCCCAAGCATGATGAATAATCTGAATGAGCCTTTCTCAGCGGCATCCCACGTACAACCCTCTAGAATGGAGCCATTTGTGAATCAATATCCACCAGTGTCTTATTACGCGCCGGTAGATTTGACACCATTCCCTCAGTTTGGAGGAAAAGCGGAGGAAAATCCACTAGATTTTTTAAATTCTTTAGAAATGTGTTTCGTACAGCGAAATTTGCCAGAGTGCAGTAAAATCAATATATTTGAAAGTCGTTTGATCGATGATGCGAAGTTGTGGCTTTTAGTGGTACCCTCGCGTCAAAGTTACGAACAACTGAAACACGCTTTTCTGCAACAATTTTGGGGACCGGATGTCCAAGGTGAAATAAAAATGGAGATTGCGTCAGGGCGTTATAGGGTGACTACGGGACTGTCCATGTCATCATACTTCTTAAAACTTTTTCAAAAATCTCAAAATTTGACTCCTAGTATGTCTTGGGAAGAATTTTCACGTCAGATAATTTATCACTTTCCTATTAATATCGCGCGTGATTTGGTATCAGCGCGAACACGTAACGCGCAGGAATTTTTGCAGATCCTCAATTTCTTTGAAAGAATCGAGAATCGAAGAGGTTTCAGTTCATTTCAGAATGAACGAGCTGCGAATACAAATGAATCACAATCATATCCTTCTCGTAAATTTAATAAATTCAGTGGCGCATCTAACCGTGATCCGAATGTCAATCTTGTAGAGTCAGAAGATTCGAAAGTACAAATTGAATTAGACGATTCGGAAAACTAAGTTCGGGGTCTCTGATGTGTTCGCTGGGACAACGATCCAACTATAAGAGCACAGAATTTGTATCGAATTCGGCATTTCCTGATAAAGATTTAATTTGTATCGCAGAAGAACTCCCTTTATCCGACCCGGCACGACGGAAAAGATATCCGTTACCTTTAATTAACGTTATCATTGAAGGAGAACATCACAAGATTTTAGTAGATACCGGTTCCGAAATATCTTGCGTGTCCTTATGTTTTTGGGAAACTATCGCCAATAAGAACAAGTTTTTAATATTACCTGCTGCTAATACACGAATTATCGGCGCTACTCAGGCAAAAAGTAAACCCATCAAGCATTGTGTGCGTATAATTTTCGAATGTGATACTCATGAATTTAGTTGTTTTGTATTTGTTGTGCCAAATTTAAATTGTAAAATGATATTGGGGATGGACTGGATAATGCAAAATAATGTTATAATGGATTTCTCCAGTTGTAAGTTAAAGTGTCATGATACGAAAGGGCAGATCATCTCTGAAATATCTTTAGATATAAATAAGTCTTCAAACGAATTTAATTCAAACATGAATAAAAATTCATCTAGTATGAACTATTGTGTGCGTTGTACGGACAACGTAAAAGTTACAAAAATAAGCGAAAGCGCCAGCAAAGTATGTAACTGTTTGGAGGGCGTGACTATTAATTCTAAACACGAATCAAACAATAATTGTGGTAATGGTTGCACGCAGCATTGTGTTTCACTTTGTGCGGGTTCAGTTTGTCAACATCGACCAACTCTCCAAAATCACATCACATTAGATCAACCCATCCATCAAAAAACAGTAGTGCAGACTAACAAACCTCTGTCAAATACTGGTAATCCTATCGGTAGTTTGTCCTCGTCATGTTCTTCTATTAGTAAGAGCCAACGGTCCGGGTTTGGTCATGCGCACTATTTATATGGAAATTCCATATTTTTTGGATGTTGTGGCGAAGGAGCGAATTCTCCTTCAGCAGCGTCCGCTGTTTTCGCTAATAGCGAGACAGTTTTTGTTGGCCTTGACCCCCGGCACAAATTTGATTGCAGCAGGCATGGAGGGTCACTACCATCCATTAAGAATGAACCCAATAATTTAAACCCTAAACCTAAAGATTCTGCAGGTCCGGTCGAGTTGAAACACGATATCCGTCATAGTGAGCATTGCGCTGTTGCTGATAATAGATTAGGTTATATTGATAATAGAGGGGATACTTTAGAGAACGTCTCCAAGCAGTGGATGCTATGTGAACCCTTTCTCGATCCATGGTTTTTAATTAAAACATTTATTCGTTTGGGGATGTCTAAAGGTTGGTACGCCCTTTCTCTCATTAGGCCTAAAAGCTATTGGTATCATTACGAAAATGATAAGATATTGCATAATCCACCCATCGCCATGCGGGTCCATCGTATGGATATTGATTATCCAGTTGAGACGAGCAACGCAAATTTGAATATAAATATAGATGATATACAAGAGGTTGTTCAAAACATTACTACTCTAACCGCTGATCAGAAAGTGCAGCTAATTAATTTATTGTACAAGAATCGTGACATATTCGTGGATAAACCTGGTTTAACCAATAAATATGTACATCCGATTGAATTGAATAATCAATCTCCATTTCTCGGAAAAATTTACCCTATACCTTTTGCGTATCGCGCTAAAGTTCGCGAACAAATTAACAAAATGTTAGAATGGGGTATAATTGAACGCTCGAATACGTGTTATATAAATTCATTGGTTCCAGTTTTGAAAAAAAATGGTACTGTGAGAATTTGCCTAGATGCTCGTGAACTGAATAAACGGGTAATTGTCGATTACGAGCGTGTACCCATACCTGAAGAAATTCTTCAGCGTTTCGAAAATTTAACGCACATATCTACAATTGACCTAGTTCAGTCTTATTGGCAAGTTCCTCTTAGACCGGAGGACAGAAAATACACGGGTTTTTTGTTTGAGTCAAAAACTTATCATTTTACAGTTATACCTTTCGGTTTAAGCACAGCTGTGGCAGGTTTCACCCGCTGTATGGACTTAGTATTGGGTCCAGCGGTGTCGTCATTTACTACAGCTTATGTGGATGATTTACTAGTGACATCCGATTCATTTTCATCTCATTGTAAAAACTTACAGGAAATATTTGACCGAATTCGTAAGGCAGAAATGACTCTAAATTTCAAAAAATCGTGTTTTTGTCAAGCAGAGGCTAAATTTCTTGGCTATATTTTGTCTTGTGATGGTATCCGTCCTGACCCAAAACGTATTGAGGCGATACAAAGTTTCCCTATTCCCAAAAATTTAAAGAAACTTCAGTCATTTTTAGGTCTTTGTAATTTCGATCGTCGTTTTTGCGATCACTACTCTGATATCGTTGAACCTCTTACGGCTCTTTTGAAAAAGAGTCGAAAATGGTCCTGGTCCGAGGTGGAGAATGATGCTTTTGAGAAGGTTAAATCTGCTTTTTCTAGATTGAATCAATTAACGCATCCCATGCTTAATAAACCCTTTTATGTTAACACCGATAGTTCCGATATAGCTCTAGGGGCGGTCCTATATCAATATAATGACCTCAATGAGCGTTGTGTTTTGGCTTATGCGAGTAGATTACTTCGCCCGGCTGAAAGAAATTATTCAACGACGGAGCGTGAAGCTTTGGCTCTAGTCTGGGCGCTTCAGAAATGGCGTGTGTATCTTCTAGGGGTGCCAGTAAGGGCCGTTACTGATCACGAAGCGCTTTCCTTTTTATCGCGGTCTCCGACTTATAATGCGCGAATACTAAGATGGTTTCTAACCTTACAGGATTATCAACTCACAATTCAGCATTTACCAGGGAAATTGAATCAAACAGCTGATACTCTCTCCCGTCTTTATGACGATAATCTTAACCCAGCGCGTGGTCAAAAATCCCACGAGAATCTTTTTGAAGTAAACGTATCCATTCAAAAGGTTCTTAGCCTCCCAAAAGAGGTAACTCAGAAATTGAAAAATATATCTAGTTATCAAAAGAACGACCGATGTTTGGCGTCGGTCCGAGGTAAGGTCGAAAATAATCATGAACAGAATCGTTCATATGTGCTTGAAAATGACGTTCTATTTCAAATCATAAAGGGTGTGCGAAAAATATGTCTTCCAGAATCGCTAATAGATTCTGTCGTTTTGGCTTTTCACCAAACCTATGGTCATGCAGGAATTTCTAAATGTGTCACGTTATTAAAATCGTCTTTCGCTTTCCCGTTTATGGTGAAGCATACCAAAAATATAGTATCTCGGTGTATGTTGTGTCTTAAAAGTAAGTTTCCGAATCAATACCTTCATGGACCTCTGACTCCTGTTATACCCGGTTCGGCTCAGGATCTAGTAGCCGTCGATATTTTTGGCCCATTGCCTCGTTCGGTAGGTGGCGTTCGTTACGTTTTCGTTGTTCTCAATGTATTTACTAAATATGTGAGGTTGTTTGCCTTGAAAAGAGCGACGAGTAAGGTTATGTTAAGTCGAATGACTAGAGAATATTTTCCGAAAGTTGGCAAACCGCGGAGGATCCTTTCAGATCATGGTTCCCAGTTTACTTCTCCAGTTTGGGTTGAAGGTCTTCAGGCTGAAGACGTACAAGTGATTTATTCGTCAATAAGACACCCCCAAAGTAACCCGTCTGAACGTGTTATGCGGGAGCTAGGAAGGGTTTTAAGAGCATATTCCTATGAGAGACATTCTAGTTGGGTAAAGTGGTTGCCATTAGCTGAAATTTGGTTTAACCATAATATTCATGAAGCTACAGGGTGTATCCCTTACGAACTCCAGTTTAAAAAGCCTTCATTTCATCATATGGAAAAACTATTTCCTAATACGAAACAGGCGCCCGATGTTCAATACTACGAAGCTCTAGAACGTTTGGCGTTGGAAAAAATGACGGATTCTGCCAACAAAAGAAGGCAACGTCATGAGCGCAAATTCACGTATAGTCGTTTCGAACCCGGGGAATTAGTTCTGCTCCGTGCTAATCCCATTTCTTCTGCGTTGGATCAAGAAACTCGGAAATTAGCGCTGCTTTACAAGGGTCCTTTTCGGATTAAAGAAGTGGTAGCACCTAATGCTTATCGCTTAGTTAGCATCGATGACGAGGTTGACCAAGGTGTTCATAATATTGTAAACCTTCGGAAAATTCCCAGTTAGGACATAATTTTCGTTTTTTTTTTAAAGCGGTTCATCACCCATTTATTGCTTTATTTTAAGTTTATTCGTATGAACCGCTGGGGGGGCCATGTAACAATTCAAAGGTCTTATTTTTAAAATGTATAAATATTTTTTCAATTGGTAATTATAATTAAATATTAGTGTATAGTTGATTAGAGGTTTGGCCACGGCGTGTATCTTTTTGGTTTTGGCATGTTACACGCGGCCGTATATGAGAGTTGTTTTTTGAATAAAAAAGTTAGTAGTGTTTGTAAGTTGAATACAGATGTATATATGATAATTGTTTGTGAAAAGGTGGAAAAATAATCGTTTAGACCTCGTCAATAGGAACTGGAGTACTTGGGTGAGACCGATCCAAATTTCTTTTGCATGTAGTTTTTGAAGGATTATTTTTACTAGACAACAGAATTAATCGCATTACGATATCAGTGAATTACTGTGCGAACTTTTATCATATATCTTTCACGCCAAAAATTCAACGACATTATTTTAGATTATTTGTTTATTGATATTGTCAATTGGAACTATTTTAAATACCATTATCTTACCTTATTTATTATTGTCATTAAATAAATTAATTTCCAAGTTCCAATAATTAAATATTTAGGTAGAATTGTATTACGAGACAATTACTGGAGCCTATCCGGCTAAAAGTCCATAGTGTAAAACGTCTCATTATTAATAAGTCATGATTATCATGCTGACACACGTACGTGAATAGGCCATACCAAAATCAGACTATAAATAATTATTTGAAGTGTTATATCTATATTGTCATTGAGAAGTTTTTCATTGAAAAATTAAAACTTTAAAAAATCATTTTGACTGAAAATACGTAACTGTTAAAACATTACTGACAAAAGATAAATATCGAAATCGAACCATTTTAAAGCAAGACTGTTAAACAATAAACCGATCAAAAAATCAGATTTTTTTAAAGATTTATTACATTTCTGAAGTATTTGTATGTCCTTTATAATAATTATGTTAATTAAATTAGAAAACAACAACATTAAAAAAATCAGAATATAATGTTATGTTAAAAACTCGTTAATAAATCACAAAAGAGACTAGAAAATTATAATTAGGCATAGATAACAGAGGGAAAAATAAATTAAGAAATCCACCACCAAAAAATTATTTACGCAAAAGAAAATTATAAGAAATTCTATTTAAAAATACAAACTTAAAAGCACAAAAGAAAATTAATAACTCGGTGCTTTGCCTTAAAAAAACATTGTTTAAAAATATATATAACACAAAATTAATCAAAACAAATTTAAATAAAAAAAATTTTGAAAATGTTATTTTATTTGGAAATCAAATGATATCAAAGTTATTAAGAAAAATAAAAAGATTTTGACTTACGTGCATTCGTATTCATTCCAGAGATCAACACACTCAAATGGATCAGGACAAAGGACATTAGCGCAAGGCTTGTTCGATGGACAGTTGCGTTCAAGGTTTCTTGCCATTGTTGCCTGACCCCACTGAGTTCCGTTCATTGCAGGAGGAAGTGGAAGGTGTTTACCTTCCAATCTGATATCGTCGAGACAACCTGAATCGATTAATAATATCGTTAATTACCTAACATTTTCACTTGTTACAATTCGAAGTATACTATCGCTCACTGCTCACATTTACTAGATATGATTGTACTATATAAATATTACTATTAAAATTTCTTCACTTCTGATATTAACACCCAGTCACGTGATGTTGATAATGTAAAAAGACTTGTAAGTTTTTCATGAGAAAACCTATTAACTTGATCATTTTATTTTCCCCTTCAAATATATAAATAAAATCATACCTTTTTGATAATCGGCATAAACTTCAAAGGTTCTAACTCCGGTATATTCTGCTTTCCCGCCAGCATAAACGCCTTCTTGTTTATCAACCAGTAACCACTGATGTCCTTTGAATTCAAATGTTTCGTTGAATCTTCTTCCCTCTCCTCCATCCAGTTCAAGCGTCGCTGCCGATCCGTATCTGCTAACTCTGGCAACATGCCATTGACCGTCATCCACTGCTACCGCGTTTAACCAGATATCGTGTTCTTCTGTACGAAGAGTGTTCAGATTATATCGGAAATGCAATCGGCTATCCTTAATTTCTAGAATACCGTATTCTCTATTGTGCTGATCGCTCACTCTGAACAATTCGCCATGCTGTTCTCTTGTGCGGAATCTCAACTGTATTTGTGTTGAAAATCGGTCGGGTTCAAAACTGAGAGCATATTTAACATAAGATTGTGGTTTGAATGTCGTTGGAACTGTAAAAGTGGCACAAGCAGGACCGGTCCAGCCAGGTTGACATTGACATCTTGCTTCCGTCATGCTTCCAACACAAGTGCCATGTTCCCAACATCGCGCGGTTGAATCGGATTGTCCGCAAATCTCTTCCGTTTGAGGACATCCGGCAACACTGTTTCTGCTCAAACCAGGATGAGCCAAGTCGTACAGTTTTGAATTATGGAAGAGATTCTTGACGCAACCGTCGAATCCTTTACCGACAGGCATATACTGCCAATGATAATGAGTAGGATCGAACTGTTCCACGTATAGTCCGCCTATTTGTAACGGCGCATTTACGTTTAAGTACTCATTGAATGGAGGTATCGTTCCACGAGCTTGACAACTGGAATCGTCGAATTCCGGTGGAGTTCCGTCATCCAGTTCAGAGATTTCAGCCGATTTACAATAATCGACAACCATTCTCACATTTTCTGTGTCCCAAAAGATGTCCAACCTATGCCATTCGCCGTCATCAAGCGTCTTCTTAGTTTTGACTTTCAATTCTAAAGTGCCTGAACCAAAGTCAAGTAATAATCGAGGATGACCTCTTTCTAATTCGACAGCGATAAAATCTGACACCATTAATTCGTCGGGTTCAGGCGGTACGATCGGTCCGTTATAAATCAACAGACCGTCAGACTTTTTAGTTATGAACTCAAAACTCAAATGTGAATTATCGCACATTTCGAGCGGTGGATACCAGGCCCATCCGTTACCTCTGAAACTGCGAGAGGTTTGTTGACACCGCGGACCGTTATAACCGGCCGGACAAGAACAGCTCAGTCCGTACCTGCCTTCAATGCAACGACCACCATTGTAACAAGGACTATTTCGACACGATTCACCTTTACTGAAGTTCCTTGCACCACAAGTACACTCGGCAATAACGTCCACGCGAACACCAACTAGAGAAGTCTTATTCGCGTTCACCATGTAAGGTAACGAACTGATATCTAACGTATTTGTACACGACCCTTCACAGTTTTGATTCTCATATAAACATTCATCTATTCCGACCATTGTAATATTAATACCGACGTCTTTTTCGATTTCTTCTCGATGCATTAGTACGATTCCGTTTAATCGAACAGGTTTGTAGTATGGAGAACTATGCGCTGCGAATCTTACATCTGTAACAGGAGGATGTTTACGTCGCAACTGCACACTGAACACGTCTACGTTTTCTCTTTCCGTGTTCAGTAAATCTGCTAATTTATCTTTGAAACGATCTGCTTTACTTCTGGAGAGTGTCTGCGATTTGTAATTCCATATTCTGATGAAGTCTTCATCTGTTATACCAGCGATTCTGATTGATCCTGAATTGACTACCGCCTCGTGCGGTATTTCTCTCACAGTTACAGTAACATTAGCCGGAACGTCTGTTTGTGTGTGCTTGCGATCATAAACTTTAAAACGCAAATTGTATCTGCCGTCTCTTGTTCCTTGTCTCATAGTTATCATTCCAGTATCTTCATTCAGTCTGAAATTTGGATGCTCCTGGCCTTCCCAATAAAACTTCTTATCTGGCAAGTCCCAATCGTCTAAATCATAAACGTACACTCTACCTATTTCGGTATCTGGAGCCTGTCCTTGGTAATTATAAACGAATATGTCTTTTGAGCCTGGTTGCATTTTATTGTCGTTCACGTCACCTATCACTACTGTGAGTGTACTGGTGCCTGTCATGGCCGGATTGCCGTGATCCTTGATTACAATCGGAATAAGGTATTCTTTTTGCTGTTCCCTGTCAAATGAACGAAGAGAAGAAACGATCGCCATACCGTCTCCATTTGCACCTTTCTGATCCTGTTCAACTTTGAATGAAGCACGAATAATATCATCCGCTCCAGGGTCTAATCTAAATTGGAATGGTGGCCCATTGCTCTTCGATCTGTCGTCGTCGTCTGTAGCCAGGATTTCGACCACCTTTCGCGGAGGTACGTGTTCCGGTAATACAGGTCTGTAATCTTTAAGGAACATAGGAGCATTATCGTTAATATCCTGTACGATTACGGTTAAAGTAGCAGTGGCCGTTTTGGGAGGTACACCGTCATCAATAGCTAATATTTTAACTTGATGTCTTGGCGTTTCTTCTCTGTCCAGTGAACGCTGTATACTAACTGTGCCTTCTTGATTAATTGAAAATTGTCTTTTTCTGTCAGAACTTCGATCGATTGCATACGACACTTTACTCTTGCCACCTTGATCTGGATCTGTAGCTTTAAATGTTTCCAGACTCTTTCCAACTTCGGCATTTTCGTAAACCGATACTTCAATGTTCGGGCGTTCGAATTGAGGTTTATTGTCATTAATATCTCGTAGTTTGACGACAACCCATGAATATGCCACGTGATACTTGTCGTTGTCATTGTCCTCACCTTTGTCGTTCACTTGTATTCTAAATCTAAACCCGTTGCTTTGCAACTGATCTTCGTAATCTAACGGCTGCACTATTTTCAACGATCCAGTACCGTCATTGTTTCTAACCATTGTGAATTTATCTGCTCCATAGCCGCTGTTCTCGATTACCTTATATTGGAATTTATTAGTTTCGTCTTCGTCGTGAACGGTGACCGTCAAAATCGGCATTTCCGGTAAGTTAGTTCCGTCAGTTTCGTCGACTTCCGTGAACCACTCGTCTTTTGTAAATTGCGGTGGCATATCGTTAATGTCTTTGACTCTTATACTAGCAGTGCCCGTCCCTTTGAGTCCTCCCCCGTCCATAGCGACAACTTGTATCGAATAATCAGGCGTTCTTTCTCGATCTAAACAGCAGACGGCTGTTTTGATGACACCTGTTTCAGATTCGATTTCGAATATCGGTGAGCCCGTCTCTTCCTCGATTACGTTCTTCTCTATCGAGTATACGAGACGCGCGTTCGTGCCTTCAGACGGGTCGTCATAATCGACCGCGGTCATTGTCATGACCACCATACCGGCTGTACCATTTTCAGTAACGTTGCCGAAGTAAACGCCCTGCGGGAAGATTGGGGCGTTGTCGTTGATATCTTTGAGGTTGACTTGTACGTCGGCATAGCCCACGAGTCCTTCGCCTCCCTCGTCTTGAGCAAATACAGTGAATCGCCATTGGGGTCGACCATTCGGTTGATCTCTGTCCAACGGCTGGTGAAGTTAAAAACGAATAGTAATATTAATTTTAAATTCAGTCAATCGCAAAGTTGTAGAAGACATTTACTATTAAAAGCATGCCACTGAAATCTTAGACCAACATAAAATAGAACCAACTCCAATGAACTGGTATAGCAACATGGTGGCCGGGCTGGCAAAATACTACCGTTACTTTGACCCCGGAGAGCCCCTTTTGGCAATAAGATCATTAGAGGAAGGCCAACATGTTATCGAAAGATATTTCGTTAACCAGTTCTAATAAATTACCATTAACCTATCTCAAAATTCTGTATTCACGTCACTATTTTATTGAGACGACTTTTAAGATTATACAAGTATTTCAGCGACAGAAGTAGAGTAGTAGGTCTTAAAAATGAAATTGATTTCTAAAATTTTATAGTAGATTTAAAGATCATTATCCACTACACCCTAAAGATGTATTTATTTCTGCTTTGTGTGTCGTTTTAAGTTAATTTATTTATTCTCATTCTCTGCATGTTTTATTTGATTATGGCTCAATCTTTCTATAATCGTTTTTGGCAAAGTAGAGAATAGATACGATTGTCCATTTATTTTATTAAATTTTAGAAATCTACTGTAGTTATGGGCTACCGTAATGATGATACAGAATAGTTTTTAGATAAAATACTTTTTTAATATATACATATATGTACCTTTAATACGAATATTTCACCGGTTGTTCTATTTATATCGAATTTACTATTGGCAGGATTATCAGGATCTATTCCTTGGCCCGTCAGGAAATATACAATATTTTGTGGTCTGTCCTTGTCTCCATCGGTTGCGGTAACCTGTATATAAACAAAACATATTTTATAGAAATTGTGTATAGTTTTTTATTTTTTATATATTTACGGAAAGCCCGAGATAAAAGTAACCTCCACATTTCATATTTATTTACAAAATTTTAAATTTTTATCAATGTTTTTTGGTCTTTGTTGGTTGAAATAATAAAAATTTCAACATTGAATTTAAAAAAGAGTAAAATAGGAATGTTTACTTTTTTATAGTAATACACAAATGCTTAATTAACAAATTAATTTCAACCATAAATGAAAGATTTTTGCATTACGGGGCTGGAATTTGAACCAGCATTTATGTAATTGAAATATTTAAAATTTATCAACATTTAACACTATAATTTTTTTATCGTCATTAACAAATTAATACATAAACTATTATTTAAAAACGGATCTACAATACTACAGGTGCAATGTGCTCAACATTTAATACAACTAATTTCGGTACTATAAAAGGATACAGACTTATTTAATTTCGACAACTTCTTCAGATTAGTGCATTGAAACAATTTATGGCTAGTTTCTAAGCAAATATTCGTACATAATCATAAACAATGATTTTCTAAAATCAACGGGAGTTCCCTCACAATATTCATCAATAACTATAGTGCACTTTTTTCAACCAATCCATGAACAGATGCGTAATTTAATTTACAAAAGAAAACATCTCAAATTTATTAATGGGTGCTTTGAACCATCACAAAAATATTTTGGTTGCTCACGAGCACCGAAGAACTCGTAAGCAATAGTGCCGACTTAACTTTGAACACCCTGTATACTAGCTTTAAATTCTCTTTTATAACACCGAACAAACGACATTAAAAGCAAATAAAAAACTAAAATGAACAAAAACAATGAAACAAAGACTATGATATTATGTAATCATGTTCAAATTTTGTATTTCAATGTCATGCAAGCAATTTAATTGAATGACGATGAATATAATGCATTTCAATTTTTACTTACGTCTAGGTACGAAAAGTTAGTAATGAAGAATCCAATTCACACAAAACAAGTTGCCTAACGATATCAATAAAATAGTCATAATACCTACTAATAAAAAAAAAAAAACTCGGGTCGCAATGCCAGACTCCGCCGTCAATATAATGTACGTATTTGCTAATTATTATGTAAAATGTTTGTTTTTGGACCAAATAAAAAACTTAACCCATTAATACACACCTTAAAATATAATTCAATAGGTGTAATTCTCTATCCGCAAGCGTTTCCATAAAATTCGGTCCTATCGAGCCGATTTTTTACAATTTTAGGAGCGTCTTTTAATTGATACTAAAGGGCTAAATTTCAATTTTGAATTATTTCCAGCCAGCCAGCCGACGCCAAATGGCAAATACACTAATTAATATCATAATACATATAATTTACGTAAAGTGTCTTACTGTATGGCCTTAACATAAAAATGTTTTCGATTTCATAAAAAAGTGACCAGGTGTTCTAATTTATTAAAAATCTTGAACTGTAGATTTGCAGAAAAAAACGCTAAATATTGATATTCAATGCATTTTGCGTGTATATATATATAACTACAGCGTCCACAACGTCATTCTTAAACGGGGTTAGCTAGTTGTTGATGTTTTGACTAATTTACAGTACTACGACTTACGAGACACCTATTCTTGTAACAAATTCTAAAATGTTCCAGCATAAATGTAAGAACTAAACTATGTTACTTAACTTTTTTGTTCAGAAATCACAATTAGGAAGTTTCCGATTTTTTTACTCTTATTTATAGTCCAAAAATTACAAAAATTATGATATAAGAATTTTGGCAAAATCTTGAAAAACTACTTCAGTGTTTAAATTTGACAATTCTCTGCGCTATGCCGTTTTCAGAGCTGAGTTACGCCACGCGTGTCATATTTATAGAAACAAATTATAGAGCAAGTCATGAAGGCGACAGAAAATTAACAGTTGAATAGATATCAAAATTAGTGTAATGTTAATTAGAAAGTTTGACATATTATCTGAATATATCTTAAATTTGTGACTTGCCATAGTGTTAATTATTAGTAACTATTAATATGACCTTTGTGGCGCCTTATCTCATAAATGCCGAACAGACGTCGATCAGCAACGTTTGTGACCCCGAGTACAAAAACTGTGCCTCTAGTGGCTTCTTAATTCTTTATAATAAACAAATATAAAATATGATTTTTCATGTCAATTTCTCTTTAATTTCAAACTTTAATGATTATATGCTTTTCTTGGCTACACGTATTCTATGTTATATCTTTTATATTTTTTTAAGGAAAAAATACGCTAAATTTATGAAACTGGTTAAAAACTGTTACACTTCGTTTTTTTGTTGGCATTTAATTTTAATAATACATTTTAAAACGCGTTTTTTGATATATTATAATCGAATTACCTAAAAATCATTAATTATTGATTGAAAAATGTACATTCTGAAATGTATTTGGATTTTTTTTTGTCTGGTATCATTTATGCTTATTGAAAAAATCTATAAATTATATTCAACTCTCAAAAAAGCTAAATCAAAAATGCTAATTAGACATTTTCGATATACTGAAAAAAAAAGAAATGATATAAAATTTCGCTTGTGTGAATTGGACTTATTTGTAAATAATTAAGCGGTAACCATGGTAACTATCAAACCTGCATTAAGCGCAAAGGATAAGGTCCTTTCTTTTCTTCTTCGACTGTAGATTTATAAACAGGCGAATCAAAAACCGGCGGTAGATCATTGACATCGTGGATATTAATGATCACCCTAGTTGAGTTTTCATTTAGACTGTCTGACGCAACCAGTTCAAGATCGTACTGTGTACGCCGCGGCAGTCACGATGAACAATAACAATACCAACATGCGCCAAAAACAAACAAGAGAAAAACAAAACAAACAAAATTAATAATAAAATAATAATAATTTTAATGATTTTTGTGTATTATACATAATAATGTGCCCGCCAATGCGATGTATAGGTGAGATTTACACATGCTGACCAGGGTTGGCTTAAAAGAAAAACATATTCAAACAATTGTAACCAACAGAGACCGTATGTGTTCTTAATCTCTATTTATTGTAACCGAAATCTATAGGAACAAATAACGAGAAAATATATGGTTTTATTTTACAATTATTTTTTAAGCCGCCCCAAATACTGATTAAATATGCTCGAAAGTACTTGCTTTTACTTTTGCTGTGTAATATTCAAATCTAACACAGGTGGCAGTAAAAGCATCTACTTCACAATGCGTTATGTTTTAACCCAACTTTTAATAGTTACGTATTTGTGCATTGTTTTCTTTTCAATTTAATTAGTTTGTTTTTGAAAAAAAACTCGGGTTGCAATATTTTACCTCTCCAAAGAGTGGAAAGCGTTAGTAACACACACAAATAAATCAAAGTTCTTTGTTTCTCATTCTATATAGATTATAGATACATTTTTTCATTGAGCTAAGTAAATTTTTTATGATTTCTCTTTTTATGAGCAATTCCTTTGAACAAATTTTAGCTTATAATGAAAACAATACAATTTGAATTTTTGGTTTTGCATATCTATTATAAAAACATGTTATTTTTAGGTACACATATATTTCAAATTCTGAAAATAAAAGAGAATCTTATAAAAGACTTTTTCAAATAAAATAATTTCACTCAACAAAATTTATTTTCTGTGTACAGATTATTGAATTACACCAAGAAGATTTTCTGTTGGGAATATCAAATTAAATTATAACCAGGGTTTCCGTCTTTAAGAAATTGTAGCAATTTCACATACCATGAATTAGATAATAATTTGTAAATTAAAATCAATCCAATTTAGAAACTTTAGTTTCGAGTTGTAGAGTACTTATTTTTAAGCAGAACTGGGGAAGGCAGAGTAGAAGGGGTTCAACCTCAGTAGTATTCTATAAAGGAACACTGCCAAAAACATCCTGGTCTCAACTATCTACGTATCTACATTTACAAGGAGTTGTTCCAAGTCATTTGACATAAATTTCATCTCTGATAACTAGGGCTATACTGCATGGGTAAGGTAGTAAGAACGCACATTTGCTTTTAGCATTTTATTTCTTAATACAGAGCCTACTTTGCGTCTTTACTTATTTTTTATTTAAGGTATACTGTTCATTTTGATATCTTACAAAATGTTCCTTCTAAGAATGATACAAAGGTATTATCAACAAAAAAGTCAGATATATTGTTTGTGCACAGCCCTGCTCGGTAATACTGCAAAACGATATTCCGAGAAACTGGTTTAGCTCTGGGAAAATTATTAGTTTAATAAGCCTATACCGACGGTGTAGAGTATACTCAACGGGTTTTATTCGCTCGATTTTATTGAATATTCTATATCTGAACTGATATAATATGCTTACTCAGTAGCAGAAACTGTGTTCCATTTATGTCCAAATATAAAAAAAGTCTGTTAAATATCCTTAATCTATTTATTGTTGATAATAAATTCAAAGTATAAACCCCGCCTCGGATAAACCCAACAGCTCTGTTTAAAAAAATACCAAAAGTTAAAAGAAATTTAAATAACGATGAAAATATATTTCTAGGAATGTTATGGTGTGAATGACACCTTATAGTGTTAGACACATGTTTTTTTATTATCAGAGATACAAAAATATACTATGTTCGCTCTTTTAAAAAAATGTTATGACAAAAATATATTCTTGATTTATTATTTGATGAGATTAAAACAAATCAATTAAAATAATAATCAATAATTTCTAGCTATTATACTTATATTTATAATCTAAAAAAGTGCTCTACTTTAAATTTACAAGAAAAAAAAAACAACAAAAACTATCCTAATTACAGAATTGAAAACAAAACCATGCACAAAACAAAAATAGACGTTAAAACCAATTCGAAAAAAAATCCAATTATCGTGCAGCGCTGAAATAACAAATGAACAAAAAATAACAATAATAAAATCAGATATTGGTTGACCTGAAGGACACGTTTCGGCAGATTTCGATCGTCTTCTTCCGTAATCTGCGTACGGTAGGTCGGCCTTTCGAATACTGGTGGGTTGTCATTCACGTCTTTTACGTGAATCACAACCGTTGTGTAGTTCTCTTTGAGATTGTCTGACGCAGCCAGTCGTAATTCGTACTGTTTTATGAATAAAGCGCATTATTATTCGTGTATTACAAACATATATCAAATATTAACATACAAAACATATAATATACAGTAGACCAGGGGTCGGCAACCTATGACCCGTGGGTCACCGAGTGACCCATTTGGTAATTTCAAGTGACCCACTCATGATATCAACATGTTGGGCATCACTTCCTACGAGGCTTTCATCATTAAAAAATATTGGCTTTGCCATTTTGTCCACATTCGGGTCCACTTATAAATGTGAGCAAATATTTTCACAAATGAAATTTATTTTAAGTAAAAACAGGAGCAGGTTAACTATTGAAAATTCAGATGCTTGTGTTCGACTTAAAACGACTAACTATAAACCAGACTTGACTAAATTGACGTCACAAGTTCAACATCAGGGGAGCCATTGATATCGTAGAGAAAGTTTATAAATAAAGTTTATTCAACTATGTTTGTAATTATTTTCTTAATAAAATATATCTTATTATTTACTAAAATGCTGTTTTAATACGAAAATATCTCTGACCTAAACGTCTCTTTAATACTCGCATTTTGGTTGATTTTGACCCGCGGCCAAAAAAGGTTGCTGACCCCTGCAGTAGACTCTTTATTGTCTGTAGGAATGTTCCCGAGGATGTACCTATATGAATAGTGCAAAATACAGAAAATCATAGTTAAACAACTTAAATATAATTAAAAAAATAAAATATAAAAAAAGTTTCCCGATCTTAGAGGTCCAGGTGTTTTCAATCATTAATTATTATATTATGGCAATATAATAATCAATTGATGGAAAACACCTGGTTCTTTGTCGTTGGAAAACTTTTTAAATATTTTTTTAAAATAAATGTAAGTTGTTGTAATAAAGCAATTGATTATTATATTATAGCAATATAACAATCAATTGATTGAAAACATCTGATCCTTTATCCACGAAAAACTTAAAAAAAAAAAGAATTAAATATAATGGCAGTTTTTCGTGTAAACAAATATTATAGGTTACCCGCAAACCGGATTATCTGTTCCCGGATAATCAACAGTCTACTGTAGTTTGACATTAATAAAAAAAAAAAAAATAAAAAATTTCAGTATTTATTATCTGTCTATTAGCTTCCGTTGACGCTTTGTGTAGTATTCATTCATTTCATTTCATTTATAAAGGAAATGGCATTCCGTTTGATGAATTTGTGCATTTCATTCTGCAATATATATCAATTATATTTTTTACGTTTTCATATATTGAAGTGCGTCTATTATTACAAAATAGAAGAATAAATAATAATAATAATAATAATAATGATAATGCGTTTAACGTCCGTTTCTCGACTTTATGTCATAACAGACGCCATTCGCACCATTACTATTTTCCATTTTACCACTTCCCGTTTTTTCTACATTTCTTAAACTTCAACTTATGTAATAGCAATGGGCGAATGAAGGAATTACAGGAAATTAGGATAAGGTAGGTAATTTTTGAACTAGGAGTTTGATAGGTAATCGGCCATGGCCTCAAATAAGGAACCACCTCGATATTTATCTGGAATTAATTGAGGGAAACCATGGAAAACCTCAATCAAGATGGCCGGTACAGGAATTACCGTTTCTCGGCGAAAGGCAGTAGGAAAAAGTCCCAGCCACATGTGCCCCCGCCGGGAATCGAACCCGGACCTCCCGAATGCGAGTCTAGTGCTGTACCACTACTCTACCCAGCTCGGTAAAATTGAAGAATAAAAGACCATATTATTATTGCTTTATTTTTATTTATATACAGTATACATACTGTTCAATACATATACGAGTACTCTGTTCTTATTTTAGGGCAAGGACTACTAAATGGCGACCGTAGTTTCTGATTTTAATTTTACGCTCGATAATCAGACGTGTCAAACATTTACGCACATAGTAGCAAAAATCCCATGGAAAAAAGTACTTTCCGTTTTTCCCCAATTTTTCACATTTCCGGGAAATTCATTCAAATTTTCTTTCTCTTTATTCGCACTATTACTATAACATTAAAAAATAGCCAAATCGGTCCAACCGTTCTTAAGTTATGCACTTACCAACGAACGGTATTTCATTTTTATTATATGGATTCGCGATGTGGTATCAATGCTACAGTCATTTTTAGCTCGTATAGGCATCACTACTATTAATCAATAATACTATAAATGTTTTATATACTCAAAGTATAAAGTGACTATATTTTGATAATAATACGTAAAAAACTAGCTTAAAATAGCTAAGAAATAGTGGTGAAGGACACGGGAAAAATGCTTGGATTCAAACGGTGGGAGTAACGGCACACAAATGGTCGCAGAACGGGTGTGTAATAGTCGTACGTATATTGATATAATATCAAAATTGTAACAGGGCCTTTTTATTGTCGGTCTTTTTTAGGTTTTATCTTTTCCAGAATTTTTGTCTGTTCTGAGTGTGGCGGCAAACTTCATGTGGTAAAGAAACGTGTACTTTTTACTTAATTATGCTAGGGTTAAAATAGTGCAAAAATCGACATAAACGTGAGTGAATTTCCGGACAAAAATTAGATTTTTTTACTGTCGATTATAGACGCTCAACAACTGAGGTCAGCGTCTTAATTATTTACATCAAATAATACAATCACTTAAAACTAAACGACATCACAAAACATCAATGAGCAAAGGCAGACAGTCCGGTCAAGAAGCAGCGCTAGCCACTGGACTACACTGTCATCTACAAAAAATAGATATAAATACAATCAACAATTGACGATTTTAGTTCACAGCTGTTTTAGAAACTTGACACGTGTTCTGAAGTCAAGTTAACCCTTAAAGGAAAATGAAAACAGCTATAGATGTAGCTATGTTTTTTCAGATGCAACCACAGTTCACGTACATAGATCACTTTTGTCCCGGAAAAGTGAGATTCAATTTTTGTTTTTTATGACGGTAATGATGATATCTTCGCTACGTACAACATAAAAGTTATTTATAGTCCATAGAGATAGAGATAGAGGCGCGCGACGCCGTAAAGATCGGGTTAGACTGAACAAAAACTATACTGCAGGAGAAGCGTCGATTAAGCACGACACGAGTTAAAAAATAATTACAAAAATATCTATTTGAAATATTGGTTTATATTGCCATTGATACCATTCAGCGGTTCCCAAACCATTTTCGTGACAATATATGAATTTTAATAAAAAACAAGTCATCTGCGACCGTGACGGGAGACAATGGGGCTCAACAGAGATATGCGACCGCACTGACTGTTTTGAATATAGACTAGTTCGCGATACATTGGTGCAAGACATTAGGTCGTTATATTCCGTTGCGGTTGCAATTTTCAAAAGACTACTTTAAGAACCAAATGCTTTATATTTTGTTAGTGATACAGACGAAAAAGATGTCCTATAAAAAGAAAGATTTAAATATTACTTTTCTACTCAATCTATTTATAAAAATAAGTGTTATTTTTTACTAAAAATGAAACGAAATCAAGAAATTTTCAAAAACCCGCCTTAACCCCTGTAAAATATGCTACACACGTGGTATTGATGGAAACATTTTAGAGAGTTTAAAATGACAATATTTAGCCGCTCACAAAACTTCAACGCGGTGGAAATTTTTTCGCAGACGCATGCATAATTATTCTTTTTTTATCAAATTAAAACGATGATTGTTACACAACTTAAAATAATAATCACCCCTTTCACGTGGTAATTATTAATAATGCAGATGACAAAAAGTTCAATATTTTTGTGCAAAGCGTAGATTAAAAATTAAATGAAACTATTTAACCTAACAATTGTTACAATGTATGCTTTTCATTGTCTTCGATTATTGAATTATCTTTTGTATTATACTTTTGTTATTTCCATCAAAAGATAATTATCTGTTGAGAATTTATGACGATAACTAAATCCAAAACATCGTGCCATATAATAAATCAAAACTGTTTTCAATACAATGCAATGAATAGCTGCACAAGGAAACGCAAGAGATAAGAGAAAAACGCTTTCTCCTTCTTTCGGGATAATTTATGTAGGTATGTGATCTAGGAAAGAAAGGAAATACCTGATCAATTTTTTAATGTTTTAAAACTACCCTGAAAATATATTACACAAATAACCGTTCATTAAGAACTATATACAAGTACATATGAAAAATATTATTGAGAGAAAGAAAACTTTGTTGTATTACAAAACAGTGTGCTGTGTGAACGTAGGACGTGGACAAAATAAAACTGCATCCCCTTAATAAATTCCTTAAAACGATTACAGATATCTCAATTTCAATATTGGGTAAGCATTTTTATTAATCCAACTAGAGATGGGAAAAACGGGTCTTTTTAGTGATCTGCATCTTTGCATCTGGATCCCGTATGCGAGCGGGTTCACTGAACCGGTTCAAAAAGAGCCGAGTTCTGAATAAGTTACTGCAGTCTGCCACTGAGTTACCTAGTTCAGTCAATCATATCACGACCTGTATAGAATCAAGAATGCATAGCCAAACATGTGATGCAAGAGTCATTTGAGCTGACAGATGCATCAAAGCAAGAACTGATACGTAAGTGTAAAATGTGCTTCTGTGTGTTAAGTGTTTCACTGAGTTATGCGGATCCGTTGATCCGTCGGCTCAAAAAAAAGTGAGTTGGTTCTCATGGATTTTCTGTCGGAGTCGGCTCTTTGAACCGGTTCAGATCTGAGTTACCCAACTCTAAATCCAATATCTGCACCAAATTATAATACTCTTCAGTAAATTACGCATTTTAAGTAGAATTGTGCACCGAATTTCATTTAAATCTATCAAGTTATTTGAGAGTTATCGTGTTAAGACAATTTCAAAAATGATTACCAATATGGTGCGAATTACATAAAAATTTGATTTTTTTTTATGGATTTGATCCCCCCCCCGCCGTCGCCAACAGAGTATATTTCATATTATGTACCTATGTACTTAAATGTAATAAATGTTTGGTTCCTTATTAAGTGTAAAAAGGGCTTTATACAGAATCCAAGGTCAATGGAAGCTCGTAAACATAAGATAAAACACACACTTATGTTATATATTATGTAATCTAATCAGCAATCTGGACAGGAAATCAATAATCTGGTAATTGATCTTCCCGTGATCTCACTGGCTCAGTTGGTCAGCCACTGGAGCGGTAAATTAAACGTAAAACAGCACCAAGAACCCTTCTATCCTGAATCTCTGAAAAATGACTGCAATTTGACGAGCCACGCGCCAAATACATACATCAGCTGTAGTAGGTTCGTGCGTCGTAGCAAGGACACTTGACTTAACAGGTCTGTTTCATTCTTTCCTGAGCTGTGCTTACACCGTAGATTGTTAAATTTTATAACGAATTTTTTAGTTTAATATATTTTAGTTGTTTCTGAACGAAATTCTTTTAAATAATTTGTACGTTTATTCTACTTCAAACATGCTCATCGAGTTATTAAATGTGAAGTAGATGACGCAGACAAAAGTGAGCGTGTACCTTTACGCGCGGTTGAAGTAAAACATGTAAACAATACATAATTTGTTAGATTTACAGCTTTTTTTAAGATAAGAAACACGCAAAAATTATCAAACACTGAAAATTCGCTCTAGGAATCGTTAAAACTGTTACGATTTTATTTATTTGTATTCATTCAACCAATTTCTGTATAATTCATTAAAAAACAACTCTTGAAGTATGTGAACTTTGTAATCTGTTGCTTATGTATAATAAAGAATTTTTTTGTTATATTGTGTTTAGATGCGCTATACTGCATAAACGGACTTAATAGACTTAATATCTATCTATAGTAAAAAACGTATAGAGACTTACCCTTTTTCGTGTTTCATAGTCGAGTGCCCCAGCGACATAGATGGCACCTGTCATATTCTTGACGGCGAAAGCCCCTCCTATGTTACCGCTTGTGATCTCGTATCGAATACGCGATGCTGAAACAAGGAAAGCATCAATCAAAAACCAATCTTTGGTTTGATAGGGTCGTTGATACAGAACGATCAAATAAATTAACATCTCAGAGGATACATATGTCACAGATATTTTTTTAAATAGGATATTAAAAAAATGAGTTTACGAATAGCTGAGGTAATAATCATATTGTTCGAATTTGAAAATTGGTGAAAGTACGAATTGAATCTTCGATTTATTACTGATATAAGAGTAACAAAAAAAAAAAACTAGTTACTAAAATAATCGATTTTTTCTTTAGGTTTGTTAAAGAATATATTGCTTTTCCTGTTAGATCTGAAACACCTAATGCTAATACCGACTATGAGCTATCGATTTTTATTAGATTATAGGCATCGTTTCTCATGATAATCAAATATGTAGATAATGATGTAATAGTAACTGTAAGAAAAGATAAATTGCGCAGGATCCTGTAGATTCGAACTATTTGTAAACACTGATGATATATTAATGTATGTTTGTGTGATATTCAGAGCGAATTACGTTCCTATAAATTAGCGATGTTCTACAAATAAAAAAAAACGTTTCCAGTTTTTAACGTTGAAATAAACACATATTTTTTTGATCAAGCCATAAATTACTGTCGTCTAATCAAACTAAATGGCCACTAAATGGTCGTAATTTGTTTTATGATTAATGACAAGTTTTTGCACAACAAACTTTATTATATTATGTAAAAAGCTCACAAATTATATCTAATTCATAAAGTAAATAAAATTACATTTTTCGTCGGTATGCGAAAGAAGATAAATTCGTTGGCCTGCAACAATTACCACGATAATTTTATAATAAAAAAGTTAATAAAGAAAACAGCAGCATGTCGCTCCTAAAAGGAGCTAAGCCACTCGTTTTGGGAGAGCAGTGTGAGGGCGACAATAAAAAAATATTATATAAATACAACTCGGAGTGCGTTTTTATGACAATAAAATGTTCGTAAAATGCCATTTCTCAACAACTTATGTTTCGAAAAAATGTTCAATAAATGAGAGGACATTCCGGAGATTTATTTTGCGCGTCCTGGAAAATTGTATTTCATCCCCATTGTTACGGTCAGATGTTATAAATATAGGGCAATAAATTATAGGTTAGAATAGATACGAGGAACAAGGTACGGTGCAAACACGTTATATATGTAGACTCTGTACCGTTACAGCATTCAGATTGATGTCTTACATGTCACAGTGCAGAACGAATTGAGTGTAGTTAGTACAGTTACAGTATCCTTTAAAATATCGGACCTCAAGGTTCATTTCTTCGCTCTTTTAGAACAAAGGACATTGTCTTATTTTTGTCCAAATGTCGTCCGGAGCTAACATAAGTGAGAAGCGAAATACCTTAGCACAAATAACTTTTTCTATTCCACCAAAATTATTTATTCAAGACTCTAGAGTCTAGAGCAGTGGTTCTCGAACTTTTTTAGCGACGGAATCCTTTTAAAACACTAAATATTTTACGAAGTCCTAAAATAAGTAAAACCTGGTTATATTTTCATTCATTAATGAAAATCGTACAAAAACAGGTGCTTAACATAACACTTCTGTTTATAAACGCGTTTCTATAAAAATTTGATTTTTGATTAATTTGGAGTCTACATCTGACCCATGCCTTTGAGTTTGACAGGTTTGCTCTAGACTCTAGACTCTAGAGGAACAGAAATATCGGTTTATCAATATTGATGTACCATTACTTTTATACTTCAGGCATAATTCACTTGTGGGTAGCATTTCAACGAAAATTCCCTAGTGGACAGGATACCTTGAGTCTAAAACGCAGAGCTTATCCGAACATGTCAAATTCTCGTTATAGCACATGTGCACTCTCATTCGAGAATGAAAGAACACTCATACTGTGACTGTTGTTGGACTTGACATACCTCGTGATGAAATCAGACTATATGGTGGACGAAATATAGAGACCCATCTCCGACAGATGACATGGTTCCTGGAGCTATTTGAGTCTAGGAAGTTTAGGAGAAATTCCGTATTTTATGATGATATATTATTATACGCCTTTACTAAAATGTGTTTGAAACTACCGGGTATATATCCAATTTTTATTTATTAACCCGACGCACAATACGTAAATATTTAGAGTCACCCATCACTTATAGGTGATGAGATATTAATGACGAAAAAAAATTACTAATTTTGATTTAGTTTTTTTTTTTGTTAGTATTGGTTTCACATAGTTCGAGTTAGATGCGAGATTTGTGTCCTAGCCTCTCCTAATTTTAATATTACTCTACCATCATTAAAGTGATTTCGAAATTATTGAGTAATCGAATTCCCAAAAAAACGAATAAGATGTACGAAAAAGTATGAGTAGGAAATTCGTACTGAAAAGTAGAATATAAAATATAACATAAAGTAGAGTAGCGCAGGTCGCAGAACGGAACAATAATACGAATAGACAGAAGAGCTTGGAGGTTTCGCAAAGCATGACTGATTGTTAAATCTGCGTCAGCTGCAAAATATGATTGATTCTCCGTACGTCGATCGAACGAGTGTGGATTGTCGGTCTTAAAGCACGGCTAATAAAGCAGATGTCGCAGTCTCCAATAATGAACGGCCCAGGAATTTGTCAAAAGCCGCAAGCATCACAGCTTTTATGGATTACATCTTTGCACACAAAATTTGCAGATATACTGTTTAAACAAATGTCTAATAATATTCCATATCTAATTTCTACCAGCTTTTCGTTTAGTTGGTACGTCATTATTTAAAACAACGTTATGCAGACTAATACGATGATGCTATTTAATTTATTCATTATATAATTTGCATAAGAATGTTTGAAATAATTGTGGTTACGTATTCAATAGCTGTACAGCAGTGGATATCATTATTGTCTTCTAAAAACTCAGGGTTATTTGCCAAATGAACGGAAAAAATAAAAAGTTGAACTCTGTCTTTTGTACGCTTATTTTGTACAATAAATATTTATTATTATTGTTCTTATAGTATTTGTATTTTCCAAGATTAACCCGGTTACCGTGTTGTATGGGTCGAAGACAAGTATTAGTAAGAGGTTTTGTTTATTACAATTATCCAAAATAAATAAAAAATGGACAATTACGAGCTAGATTCGCACGTAGACGGTTCCGTGCCTTGCACCATATTATTTGCCTTTGAAATTCAAAAGATATACCTAGTTGTTTGAAATTCCAGAATGAGTTTCCTATAAATATATAAAATACTAAAAAAGTACTTTTGAAATGCTTAAGAAAAGCCCTTTCAAATGTTATCCTACATGACTGGATAAAGATATTTTCTTTTGAGTGCCAATTTATATTTTCAATTTATTATTTTTGAAAATTCATTGATATTTTTATCAGTTCTCAGAATAGAGCATGGGCACTAAAAACTAATAGAGGAGTCACGAAAAAGCCATCGCTTTAATTCTGCTATTTAGCATGATACTTACATTAAATTTAAATGACAAAAAATTCTACCTTCAAAATATATAGAAAGGTCCACACTCACTGCATCGGATCGGTTCGGCACACCGGATGTTGCTGAGTCGATCCGAGCCGATTAGTGCGCGTGAACTAATTTAACTTCATGTTTTCCAAAACCTTTATACTTTGATTTTATGTCAACATTTGTGTCATTCATTTAAAATTCAAGGTCATTGAAACTCCACGGCTATTATATTAAGGGACCACGTTTCGTAGAAGTTGTTTTTTCTTTAGTATAGTTAAGCCTTGTTCATAACACGATTGGTTGTGAATTACAATTAGTTGCGCTATCTGGTGACATCATCTGTATATGTAGGTTATTTTTACAATCGGATAGGCAACCAGCTGTTATTCATACGGTACGGTCGGTAAAGCAGTTGATATTGATAATAATTCTGTAAAACAGAGAAACAGAGTCACCAGCCAATTGCTTCTCCTTAATCCATAATAAAAGAAGTTGTTCCATCTCATCATGTATATTAGTTGGAAGCTTTGAAATAATGGTGACGACAGTATTTAAACTAAAATAGCACGAAAAACAGGCACAACACAACGAATAACACAGCTACGTGTGAACAAGGAACGATGCGGCGACGGTGTCAACAACCAAACAGAGCGAACGATCTGCCATCTAGCGATCATCTATAAAATTATCGCGCATTAAAATTCGTATCTCAAATTTTTCGTCGTATGTCGAGGTACAACTTTTCGAATATTATTCGTCGTATCTCAAAAAATTCGTATGTCAGGGCATTCGTATCTCAAGGTACCACTGTATATTGTACATCACCCGACAGAATCAATTTCGTACGTTGGAATTCTAATGGTGGTGGTAGGAATATTGTATGACACCTCATTAACAACCTGAATTTGAAATTCAAATTACTTGCCTGCACTAATACGTATGCATGTTATTCAAAACGGTAAAGTATGCAACACATGGTACACAGCATCTGTTCAGTGCTCTTCACTAGAGCCATTGGTGTGGACTAGTTGAGTGTGTGTTCACTGACAACATGTGCCATATTAAATTAAAAATGAGAGCCTGGAGGCTAGCAAACTTTAATAATATTTTCAATGTCTTTATTAAAAAAAAAACTCTTTTATAATTACTGTTTGTTTCTGATTTGTACGTTTACTTTAATAAGCCTAATCATGACTTTCTTTAAACAACCACAAAACGCAGAATGTTTCTTTTTTACAAGCTTTTATTCAACTTCGCATGTTTGTCAGTCAGTCAGCTTGGATCCAATATTGAAATCAAAATCTCGACTAGTTCTAATTACACTAGTGCTTTGAAATTTTGAGCACGTGTAAGTCCGGTGACAATGCAATATTAATATATCTAACATCATTATAAACCCAATACGGCTGATGTCCCAAAATTGAGGATTATCTTCTTCTTTCATTATGAGAAATGCATAAGTTAAGACGTCATTGAAAATTTGAAAATAATAGAAAACAAGATCACAGGTAATTGGAATAATGAAAATAAATCAATTTAAACACTCACTGATTGCAATGAGTGTTTAAATTTATTTATTTTCATTATTCCAATTACCCGTGATCTTGTTTTCTATTATAATATATATCTGGAATTGAACTTTGAAGATGAATTTGAAAATAAAATTTAAAAATTTTTTTTTAAAGACAAGCTTTCATTGCAGTGTACTAAAAAGAAAAATATTTTTTAAAAATAATTTAGATTTATAATTATAAAAGCGTGGGCCGTGACTAATAAACTATCATAGAGCTTACAGCCCACGTTTTTATATTTGTGAACCAACATTATTAATCATTATTTTTTCCTTTTTAGTAGACTGTAATAAAAGCCTACCTTTAAAACGTTTTTTTTTCTAATATGTTATTAATATATTACTACTTCTAGATATTAAAAACGTGCGACGTTCATTCTTAAAAATACATTGAAAAGGCGATTCTCAATATTTTATAGCACGTATGAATTCATAGAAACACGTCAATGTCGACTATTTATGTACCATATATTAAATGTATTTTATTGACTTTTTATATTTGACGAATTGTACTACAAATGTCATATTACTGGGAACCGGACAGTTTATCTCACATAGAGGGTTCACCGATTCGTTACTCGCGAATGAAATTGAACGAGCTTTAAGAAAGTAAAATTTAGTTTAGGCGTACTAGCGTGAATGAACACATAATTAATGTTTTATTTATATAAGTAAACCAGTTTTTAAATTTCCATTTGATTACAAAAATTTAAAAAATACTAAATAAAATTTGACGTTTTTAGAAATAACAGGAAATCACTTTATTACTATTTAATAAAAGATAAAACATACAAACATAACAAATCTTTACCTAGCCTTTTGACTATTTTAAAAGACTCGGTTTCTGGAGATTCATTGTAGCATTTCGTAATAAATAGATTATTTTACACAAAATAAATAATAAAAAAAATTATATTCAATTTATAGCCTCCCAAAAGTAGACACAAAATATTTTTCTGAATCTGACTCTTGGACTAGGTGCCGGAGTTCAAGCTTTATAAACTAGTGGCGCTATTCTGTGAGGTCAATGTTAAAATTAATAGTGCTGTCTTTAGCTTATGCGATGTTAAATTTGTTAGAATGTACAAAAATTAGCAGCACTGTAAATTCTTACATTTATCATAGAGAATACCACCACACACTAATTTTGAAGTCAATCCTGAGAAAATTGGCTGTAACATATAGATAACAAAGTTTCGCTATAAGGATTTTGTTTTTTATTTTGGTACGGACCTTAAAATTATAACTTATATTTCAAGTTAATTTTCTACATGAGTTTTGCATGAATCGTATGAATCAGTCTCTTTTAAATTCAACGAAAAATGAAGGATATATCACTAATGAGCTGAATAATTTAATAGTAATTAATTTTCAGTTACCACAAATTCTACAACAACGTATTTTGTTTGGTAGTTAAAAATGAATGTTCAGCAATCATCGATGATATAGTACTGTATGGTTTCGATCGCACGGTAGATCTTGATTCTCAGAGAAGAAAAGATACAAAAATAATCTACAAAATATTACCGGAAATGTTTGAAGAAGTTATCTGTTTTTCTTTTCAATTTGTATGCTGAATTATAAAAGAGTAAAATAGCAATATTATAATAAGCAAGTAAACAAAACATAATGCCTATAGCTGGCTTTGTCTACCAGGCAGCGGTTCATTATTCCCGATGACAATGGCTTCCGTAAACAATAACAGAGCGTATCTAATGAATCGTTGCAAATTATGGATTTCGCGTTGTCTGTACAGTGTCATATTATATAATACTGTACAAGCAAACAATATCATATTTCACAAATTTTCAGTAAAAATTGTTTTACATGTATTTTGAACTTAAAAAATAAAAGAAACAAACCAAACAACGTTTATAATTTGACGGTATTTGACGATATTAAAAATTCACTGATTTATTAGTGTATTTGCCATATGGCAACATACACTATTGGCATCGGTCGGATGGCGGGACCTAGGGGTCGGACCAAAATTTCTCGACGTTTCATAACCTCCTAAACACTTTGGCACCATTTTTAAAAATGCGGGCAATAACTTTCGAAAGAGTTAATTGATTTCAACTAAATTTGGCACACGCGTTGAAATCCATCACCGCAAAAAGCCTATTTAAAATGGACCTAATCGAGCCATTTTAAGGGTAGTTTTTATAGGGGTTGAAAAATGTTTTTGGGCCCCAAAATACCGAAAAAATTCTTCGAATCGTTTCAAAATAGAAAATTAACCTTCTGATAGTAATTAAAATGTGTCCCTAAAATTTTAATAAAATCGGCCCGACAGGACCGGATTTACAAATTTTATGAAAACGTTATTTTGCAGATGGTGAATTATTTTCTGAAAGGTGTATATAATTTGGTATAGAGGTTCGATTGATAATAATATTGCAATTAAATAAAAAAATGTTATTTTAATGGGTGTATTAAGTAGTCAATTTTTTTATTTTGCCCAAAAACCAACTTAAGTTCGCATAATAAAGCCACACTGCCTGTATTAGTAAATACACTATATTGTCGGCAGGGTTTTGGCACTGCGACCCGGGTTTTTATTTTTAAAATAGTTTCTAATTAATTTCGTTCATTCAGGAAAGAAGTAAAAAAATTATTTGCTGTAGTTAGATACTGGATTTTTTCAGCTTACTCTATATAGAAAATTAATAATTTACTGCCAGGTTACGACTCATCTTTGAGATAAAACAAAGTAAGTTTCGTCAATAAAATTCTGGACAAAAAAAAAATAACAAAAATTATTTTACTTTTGCCAAGCACGGCAGCGTTTTTTATCGGGTTTTTGATTGTATGTGAGACCCGTGTATCAAACATCAAGTATTCATAATATTATACTGAACATGCTGTGAACATTGTAGGTACTTCAATAATATACCGGGTGTGACTAAGATATTTCTTCTAGAACGCTTTAGTGCAAGCTATGTACCCGTCGTTCGATTCCTTCTGAGGTTAAGTGTTCATGACGTTTTTTATTTTGATACCGAAGAGGATCAAATTAACAAATTTTAATATTTTTTTTACTTATAGTTCACTCAATTAAAATCACATCGATTGGAAGCTTGTCTTAAACGAAAAAGGATAAATTTTTATATAGCTCCGTATATTAGAATGTGTCAAAACAGTTGCATTATAGAGATTTATAATCAACTTGTTTCGGTTATCCTTGTCTGTTATGAAGTAACATGTATATAAACTTATAAACTCAGAATTTTAAGTTAGCTTTAAAGTGAGTTTAAGGCGAATATGTAAAATCGGTTCTTGTAGAGGTATTTCATTTAATTTGTTCATGTATTTACTGTGATGCCGTTGTAAATCGTAACAATGTTAGAAACTGTTGGATAACATCACAACAGATGTCAAACGTTTAAAATAAACGTTTAATTTGAATCTCACATAAAATCATGATTTTTTTCTGCCTAATCGTAATGTCTTAAACAGTATCTTTGCGAAGTAAGAATGACTGGGTTATATCAGAAACGCTAATTTAGTGTGGGACAGCCTTTTTAAAATCCTGATGTTCGGTTTTTGGCACGAATTTTAAACTTAAGGTAGAAAGTATGTCATTTATTTTCAATTAGATGGACATCTCTAGTCTACGGAAAAAAGTTTCTATAAATACCTACTCGTAGTTTTTTAATTCATTTTAATATACCTACTAGCTTAGCATGGAAATTTTTCTTTACAACTTTCTGATACACTCCACGGGCACTTTTTCGTCTCAAATCGATATTTCACTACATGTATCGGTACTTTGAATCTTGTTTGATGTACCTTTTTAGCTTTTGTCGCCCACAAATGCTTTTCATATTTATCCAATATACTTCATACAAAATACCTACGAACCGATAAAAATATACTATAGATATTTTAACAATATACTTGTATCTTAAGAAACAAACTTGCTTTTAAAAACAGTTTTAAAGAAAAATTTAAATATTTTTTCTAAATGTGCAAAAACAACAAACAATAAGATATTTTGATTTATTTTTCATTTTTTTGTTTGTTTTTATCCACTGGTTATAGAATTATTTTTTATATATTCATTTGAAAACTGAAAATTCAAAAACTTAAAAGTCGTAATTCAATAAAATAAATAAAAATCAAATTTTCTTATTAAGTAATAAATACATGATATACAGCAGAACTAATGTATTTTCAACCTGGCGGGACTAATCGACACATATATTTAAAAAATCTCTTTCATTCTCACTTCGTGTTATCCCATATGCCATCAACAGAAAAAATTGGATTTAAACGTTGCCTAACGTATTTTTCCATTGGTTGAGCAGCGCAGGAGGAGACAATTTGCATGAGAAGTAGGCTCTAAATACTTGTTACGTGAATAAGATCAGTTGAAAAAAGATGGTGTTGAAAATATGTGATACAATTCGGTTTTTAAAAACTTCAGTCTGTATGCACAATTCATAACAAAACACGGTGTAGGTACGGGTAGGTACTATAACAAAACACGGTGCTCTATGACAAAATATAGTCAGTCAGTGTCAGGGCGCGTCAGCATCCGGATGACGTAGAGAGTGTCTTATTCAACGTCGAAAACATTATAGTCGACGAGGATGCAGTCTTTCGCAGGGTTGGACAAAATGGATTCTAGCTCGAATGTGAAAAAAGTATAATTCCGTAAAAATCGGTAAAACTGGACAATATTTTTTGCATGACCCTACAATAGCTGCTTTTTATGCCTGTAATAAAATGACCTATTTCGCACTAGTGCGTAAAGTAAAACAAAAGAACTGCGATATTACAAATCCAATAGAACTTTCTCAATCAGCTGTCATTTAATCCCATACGAGCAACAAAGTTGTTTTCGTAAATTTACAATATTGCTCGACAGGAACTGTCAAATATATACTTATAATAAAGTGAAAATCAGCTCTATTTATAGTAGGTACATACAAAAAAATGTAGTATGTATTTAGACGGTAATGCGTTTCGAGAGCTTTCGATTAAATTTTTAAAAAAGGCTGCGTCTTCAGCTCTGTAGAAAGACCGTTGTAATATTTTGAAGCAGAGTATTATTGCAAAAGAAACTTTAGTTCTGGAACTAACTTGTTTGAAACCATAAATTATAACACAATAAACAAAAGATATAAGTAGATGGTACAGTTAAATTTTGGTTGTAAGCATCACGAAATATAAGGTTGAAAATGATTCTAATATCTTTCTTTTACATATATAAGCAATACAATAATTGTAAAGAATTTACTACGTGAAGTTTTCATGGAGTAAATCTAAGACATCCTGTAGATGCATATATTATGTAAATATACATGAATTCTTTATTAGAATCTATCGTTATTTCCTGAACCTGTCACATTTTTCATGGCTAAAATAATAATAAAGGTATAACTTTAGCTCGAATATGATCAGATAAATACGTAATATATCATTATTATGGAAATACCAATTCGGTCTTTTTACCAATTTGCGTTTAGAAATTTATTACCGTATATATCCAATTTAAAGAAGTGAACTGTAATAATAAAAGCGATTTGAAATTAAAGAAAAATAAACAAGTAATGTAAAAACATAAAGTTAACAGGAATGATCATGAGGTGGAATATATCTTATAAGGAACGTATTAGGGATTTAAATCTATACCATGAAATTAGTTTAACTTTGTGATTATAAGTTTCAAAATTTCTAAAACACGTTCAGAACAGTCTGAGAATTTAACCAAAATACACAGGTTTAACGCTTTAGAGACGACAGAATCAGTTCAGGACCGTCATAACTGCAACAACAAGCACACCTAGTACTTCCACGTAAAGCTTTTGACTGGATAGAAAATTGAAGCACCTTGTATGAGTTGATGGCACTAAGAGGTGGTACACACGCTCAAGGTGACTTCGGTAGCAATAAGCTACTGTGGTGTATTATATAATAATATATTGTAGTGCGGTGGAGTAAACTATGTTTTTGAACACAAGGATGGTCGAATATTTCTTGGCCTGGTAAAAAATGCACTACTTTCGGAAAATACATATGTAGAAGCAAATAACTTATCAAGGTAACCTTTTTATGAAATTTTAACCAGACCAGTCGAGCCCCACAGTATTTCTCCACTCTAGGATCCTCCTAATAATATCATCTGACAGAGCTTTGTGAGAGTAACAACAGTGTTTGCTGAAAAAGCGCACATGAAATCATTCGAATTTGTATCGGTTCATTCGATAGTTCGAGCGGTCGAATGATTTATTATACATTTAGCCTTACTGTTTTTATTTGTTTTTCAATTATAAATCTTATTTGCGTCCTTTATACAGGATAATTGAATTACGCCAATGTGTTGACTTTAACAGTTATATTTCTCCATATGATTGGCATTGAATGCAAGTTGTTGGCGCTCGGTTGAGTGAAGGTTCATATTCTAATGGTACTAATGTAAAATTAGCTTTCGGAAGATGTGGAATATTGTAAATATGCTTTGTAATGAGAAATGTCAGTTGTTAAAGTATATAGCTTAGTAATTGAGTCGCTGCAACAATGGAAGATTTGGGTTTGTGTCCCGACAGTGACATTGTTGTCAAAAATAAAATGTTTCTAATATCGTATTATAACTGCAACAAGGGGTGTTTCATAATATCATACCAATTAGCTATTATTTCTATATTAATAAACATACGCAATTGTGACCGTAATGAAACCATTGTTGTTGATGTTGAACAGTAAAAAAATAATACGTTTCAAATACTATAGTTAATCTTTCGAGATCTGTTTGGCACAGTCCTAGATTTTGAGATAATACAACACGCACTCACGCGTGTTCAGAAAGTACTCGTGTGGTCATTTAGAACAGACTGTTGTCGTATGGCAGATGTTCGGAATGAACAGCTAAGAACGCACCAAGTCGAGCTATTAGAGAAGAAACGGGTGGAGCGTAGTACTGCAGCTGGAGACTCTCTCCGGTACGGTTAAGTAGCTGCGTCGTGATGGGAATAAGGAAAAAAACTTATGACAGTAGTTTTTCTTACGGTTTTTCAGAGCAATCGACTATTTTACTAAAATAGTAGGTTTCTAACGAATACTTATCTCAAGGTGGATTAGATTAGGTTAATATTAAGAGCTATCACATAGAGACGCATTCTTAATGTACCTGCTCTTGGATTTAATCAAATGCAAACTACAGACAAAATCTATCTACACTAATAAAGATGTATATTTGGGACAGAAGTTTCCTTTTGGGGTTTGTTCAGGGCAATCGACTATTACACAAAAAATAGTCGGTTTCTAAAAAATATTTATCTCAAAATTATCGATTGTGTATGATTTTAATTATAAAGCAATATGACGGTTTCCAGTTTCTGTTTCATAGAACAACTAACACAAAACAATTGAGCAGTTTTCAACAGTATAATTAAAAGAGTTAATTAAATAATGTATTTTTATTACGTAGATATCGGTTATAAAATTACAAAATTGTAATAATGCGGAAAACAGATTTGTATAATAATATAAATAGCCGTAGATATTTACAATAAACTACAGCAGTTATTTAATCGAATACTTAACAGGGTACTTTTACAGCACTAATCTCAAGCTTGACTAGATTACATCTGAATATTAAGAGCTATCTAATTTTTTCACGTAAAGATTCATTCATTGCTAGTTGTATTTTATTAATTGCAAACTACAGACAAAATCTTTCTACAATAATAAAAATGTATTTTTGGGTATCTATTTCTGTTTTGTTGTTTGTTAAAAAAAACTAAATTTTCTTGTGTATAAAAAAAAGTATTATGGAAAGTTAAAACGACTATACTTTTAAAAAAATTAGGGTTTTTTAACAACTACGTGCAAATAATTATTATAAAGAGCAATGTATTTTTTAATGAAAAACCTTAACAAAATCTTACAATCGTAAGTTAAAAAATACGATCAACAGTTAACACATCGATTTTGTGAGGTTAGAATTATCGTACGTATAGTCTGAAATATATACATAATCGAAAATAAGAAACTATAAGAAATACAGTAATGTATAATATTAAAAAAATTTTTCTTTTGATTATTTCGTTGTCAAACTAAAATCTCTCCGTATGAAGCCGGGTCGGAAAACAAGTTTTGAATAAAAACAAAACTTAAATATCAGAGATAAGCAACGCCACGCTGTGTTGAAGCGAAGAGCTTACGAACTAAAATGAGAAATCTCAGTCGAGTTGAGTTAATTGTGGTTAAAATGCGCGTTTGAATAACATATAATGCAGTTAAACAGCTCAAAACGTGATCTTCTAGAATACTAATTGTACGGCATGTCAACTTACGTGGATCATTAAGTCTAGTCTATCAAACCCATTGTACTGGTTGTCTTATTTGAGACGTATTCAGTAAGCTAGACGAATCTACAATAAGGCTCGATACTCAAGTGAGACGCTTGTCAAAAAAAAATCCTTCTCCAATTTTTATGTTGCATGTTATCTGTATAATCTTTTATATACCTCAGAATTAAGATTTTAAATTTCACTTTTCGTTAACGACTTCAGCTCTTTAGCGTCTATAATCTACAAGTTTCACTTTTGAATTATTGTAGTGCATTTAGATAGTTTTCATTTATTCAATTTACTTAAAATGTTGCAATTGTATGCATTTCCGATGATATAATTAAATAAAATAATTGAAAAAAATAATACGTGGTGGAAGTCCCGGTGTTGGTGGTGGGAGAGCGTGTCTTTACAATTTTTTAACATGTAACGACTAAAAATTTGAAAATAAAACTAGTAATAATCATTTAAAAAACAAGCTTTTATTAAACTGTAAAAAGAAAAAAAAAATTATATAAAGGATAATAATTATAAAAGTGTGGGTCGTGCTTGTAATAATCTATTATGAGTTTATGGTCACGTTTTTATAACAGTTATGAACATAAATAAAATTTTTGTTTTTTTTTATTTCTAGTAAATTTTAATAAAAGTTTTTTTATTTCAATATTTTCTCAGTCGGAAATTCTGTTAGTTTTTGATCACGTTGTAGTTATATTGGCAGCCGAGGGTGGCTGTAATTTGGGTTCCACGTGCCATTTATTTTTGTGGCCAGACATGCGTTGAATAGAATATTCGTATTGATTGTGACGCCCTGCGGATTAATGTAGAACTTTACTGAAGATATATAAACAACTGTGTAATATAATGTATAGTTGAAATAGCTGTTTGTGCCAATATATTTGACCACAGATACTAAAAATAAGTTTTTTTTTCTGCCAGCAGTTATTGTCCATGTATTTATTATTGCGAAACTAACAGAAAGGAGGGTTTGGTTAATTGCATTCCTTAGGTAGGAATGCTTTGTTGAAAAAAATAGTTCATGTCTAAAACTTTATTACACACTCCTGATCATATTTCTGATCTGAGGATATATTTTTTTGGCGTCAAATTGAAGCTAATTGTCTCCTCTTGGGGTACTAATCACAACTTTACAAAAATTGTGTTCAGGCCACACAACGTGACTCTGAATATATGATGGCTTTACTTCAAATCTACTAAAAAATCTTTACAATATTTTAGGACGCTTAGGTGCATTGCTGTCTTTAATTTAAGATCAAAACGGATCCTGTTAGTTATAAAAAGGTCGAAGAGTGTAAAATAGTGAGCGTCTGATTTAAACATTTTTGCGTTACGAACGACGCACCGTATAATTTTTTTGTCCTTGTGAGCTGCATTTAAACCCCATACTGTATATTTTATTAGTAGCACAGTACGGGACTCAATAAAGAAAATCAGCATAAGACAAACTGAAATCAGATTTCTAGGCAACATCATGGGAAGATTTTTAATTTAAGATGAGTAAAAACTGTTACAACTTAGTGGGAACAATCTTCGTCACGTAGTAAATCTCCCAGCAGGGCATTGTACCCTTAAAGGACACTTCTAAAGAATCGGACTGTTTAATGGGGACTTATAGGGTAGACAGTGAAATAAGAATACAGAAACAGCATGCCATATCCTATGCGAATGCGATGTCCTGGATTGCATAGAACAGATAATTTATGGACAATCAAGAATGGGTCCAGAAAATGAAAACTATTTAGTTCGCGGACTGTGTAAGCTAGTACAGAGAACGAGAATGCAGAATCGGGTGATATAAAAGATTGGAAAATAGCACAATAAACCTGTAGAAGCTGAAGTGCTCCCGGTGACAGGACGGCTCCTAAAGTAAAACAATCGCATAATTTATTGATATTTTGTGTGTATTGTTGAATGGCCACTAAGAAGGGAGTTCTCTTAAAGAATTTTAATGCACAAATAATTTTGATTTGTTTAAAAATCTTTTAAGGAATCCTAATTATTCACAGTTATTTATTTCCGTGGCAATTCACAATTCTTTAGAAAAAGACCTAATACTGCCATGTCTTCTCATATGTTCCGCATTGGCGTTGTGTTATTAAAAAAACCCGGGTCGCAGTGCCAAAACTTTGCCGACAATATAGTGTATTTGCTAATACAGGCAGTGTGACTTTATTATGCGAACTTAAGTTGGTTTTTGGGCAAAATAAAAAATTTGACTCCTTAATACACCCCTTAAAATAACAATTTTTTTCTTAATTGCAATATTATTATCAATCGAACCTCTATACCAAATTATATATACCTTTCAATAAATAATTCACAATCTGCAAACTAGGGTTTTCATAAAATTTGTAAATCCGGTCCTGTCGGGCCGTTTTTATTAAAATTTTAGGGACACGTTTTAATTACTACCAGAGGGTTAAATTTCAATTTTGAAACCATTCGGAGAGTTTTTTCGGTATTTTGGGGCCCAAAAACTTTTTCAACCCCTAAAAACTACCCTTAAAATGGTCCGATTGGGTCCATTTTAAATAGGGTTCTTGCGGTGGTAGATTCCAACATGTGGGCAAAATTTCGTTAAAATCAATTAACTCTTTCGAAAGTTATAGCACACACACATATATATATATATATATATATATATATATATATATATATATATATATATATAAATATATATATATATATATATAAATATATATATATATATATATATATATATATATATATATATATAAATATATATATATATATATAAATATATATATATATATATATATATATATATAAATATATATATATATATATATATATATATATATATATATATATATATATATATATATATATACATATATATATAAACATTTTTAAAAATGGTGCCAAAGTGTTTAGGAGGTTATGAAACGTCGAGAAATTTTGGTCCGACCTCTAGGTCCCGCCATCCGACCGATGCCAATAGTGTATGTTGCCATATGGCAAATACACTAAAAAAGGATGTGTGGACAATCATTGTAAAAGTCGAAATAGAATCTCACTAATTAAAGAGAAATAGTGACTGGCGAATACAAATGTTGGTTCCAGTTGTAATTATGAAACTGCAAACATACGTTATTTTATTATAATGTCGGTCCTCTGTCAGAACGCATGACTGGGATGACATGGGCTATCTGCGAGGCTTCCTACCGTTAAAATAACGACGTTAAGACCCTGCAACTGAATAGCAAACCGACCGATTTATAAATGAGATTTTACTAGACCGGATATAGCTATTATAATTTAGCGGATACGGAACTTGAGATAGCATTTTATCTACGTGTGTAACGATGTAGGAAATAGGTCATATGAAACCTCTCCACGGTTGCTAATATTTGGAAGTTTTAGACGCAGATTGGAAAACATACCTTAACAATACCAATGTCGGTTCTCGAGTGTAGGTTAATCGTCCCAGAAAATATATTCCCTCGTTAAATAAAACTAATTATATGTCTTAGTAGACTCGTTACTGTTGCAATCATCTTCAGAACATTATTGAAATAAAACTTCTTTTGGCACGATATGGTAAAATCGATTCACGGGACTAAAAAAGTAACGAAATGTGTCGCAATGAATACACACCGTATACTATAAAAACCGTCTGTTAACCATTAAGCTACGGTGGCTGCGAGGTAGAGTTGCTGCCTCGTACGCACGAGTTCGTTGGTTCGAATCCATCGGTCGGCTGTGTCCCCTGCAGCTGATTTTAATTTGAAATAAATATATGTATTTTCCCACTATATCTAAATTACAAATACAATGAAAACGAATGGAAACAAATGAATGAATTAGCATAGTCTCGAAACTTCGTTCGTTGACAAGATGTTACAAAATTATACAATAGAAATGAAGGCCTTCAACAAAAGAATTAAATTTCCTTTCTCGGATACTTCAAAAGTTTTTTTTAAGTGCAATAAAAACACAATTAAAGTAATAACGTCAAATCACGTGATATATTTACAAATATCTGTAATCAACAGCTATACTAAATTCACAGCTTTGATGTTATCAAATTTTTTTTTCAATTTCACATCAAACAATATATGTCATCCATCACACGTGTGCTATTTCGAGAGCAAATTATTTTTTGTATTGCTTCGATTTTCAGATAAAGAATGAAAAGAATCGCTTGACTGATAAAACGCTCTCTAAAAATAATCGGCAAATCGAACTTTTAAAGGGTGTATAGTAAAGTATAGTATATTTTATTTGTCAACGGTAACACATTCTGATAGATCAAATAATATATATCGTTGACACTTGTTTAAAAAAAATAAAAGTAATATATTTACCAAGTATCGATGGCTAAAGAGAGATAACAATCAAATCGACCCAATATGGCTGACAAACCGAAAATTATTTTTAGTTTTACATATCTTACATTTACTTTAAGTTGCAATCCAAAAAATTACATTACAATAACATTTACACAATTTGAAATTTGTATAATTAAGATAATTTGTGTATTTTTGAAAATAAAAATGACCATCTGTGGTCGATATTTGTTTGTGAACTTGTTATAACTTTTTATTGACTCTTATGTCCCAAAATGGTGGACAATTGCGGTACTTTGTCAAATCTAGAGACTTTAAAATAACACATCTTCTACACATACATACATTATACACTCCAATACAAATTTATCATTATTTGTCACGTCAGAAGCATATTTAGATCTAAATAGTTCAAAAAGAAAATATTGCGGTCTCTTACTTATTCTTCTATTAGGCTAGGTGTCTGATATGGCTTTCAGTTTTAAACCTAGATTTGTTTTCAACTAAATGGATATCAACATTTAGTTGAAAACAGATGATATTCCTAAATTTAAATTCAAAGCTGAAAGTCGTACTGCGGATTTAATTAGAAAGTTTTACGTTCTTAGCCGATGTTTTTTTTATTTACTACGTATAACAACCTAAACAATTCTTCATAATACTATCAGTAATAGGGTTAAATAAAAAGCATCCCACTTTATAAAAATCAATATTTAACTTAGTCTACATAAATATATCAAATTAAGTTATTTCCTCGCAGAGCAACTTCTTGTATAATATAATCCGGAAGTTAAAAGGGCGAGCGAGTGAACGACATGCTTTAAAGTGAGATGAGAGAAAGAGAGATAGAGAGGGAAAGTCGGTAGACGTGACAAACAAGTCAATATGGCGCCTTGTTGTATAGATAACGTAGTTAGATCGTAAAATGTCACTGCCTTGCTGTGCTTGTAATGCAAACTTTATGCGGGTAATTACATGGAATTATTTCAGATATAAGTAATTGCGAATACACAAAGTACAGAATTACTCTACGCTGCCAGCTGTACGCCTATTTGCGTAAACTGTTGGGGTGTAACGACGATGTACTCAGTAGTGTTTCTATATGTTCGGATTTTTCCGGACATGGTCGGAATTCTAACAAGATATGTCTAAACATCTTCATGACTCTATACCAATATCAGAAGGTTTTTAATTGTTTTATATATGGAAAAACAATTACATGAACTATCAATGTTATACTCAATCAATTGAACTTAAAAATAAAAGGAATGAATCCTAAAAATAATTTATTTTTTTCACAAGCTTATATATTTATTTATTGGCACCCTACAAACAACCCAAAACCTAATTATATGTGGGTTAAACGTAAAAAAAACGAAATGTTCAAAATTCTAAACACAATAAAATATGATATGTGTACATGAATATACTGAGTGAATTTGCATATCAGAATAGTTAGGATACGTCCTTAACAACTTTTTTATTTTTTCTAAAATTCAAAATAAGTCTACATGAGGAGATGGCAAGATTTAAAATTTTCAACATAGGTGCTGTTAGCCATACATTTTTTTGTGGTTTTCGGCAGCTTCGTGGGTTCTAGTCATAGTGTCCAAATGTTCACACGTCTCTGGGAGTAGTCGACTTAAATATAGAATATATATTTTTATGTTCAATATTGCATATAAAAATGCACTCAAAAATAAGTCGCGGGACTTAAATAGAGCGATTTCTGCCGACTCAATAAGCATTCTACAAATTATAGTCAACAGTTAGTTACATACGTCGTGTTTGTGTTCAGACCGGTCTATTCTATCTGTGAAGGGGAGGGAGACGTCTGGTTATCAAAATTAGAACTGCAATTTGTGTGTTTTAAAGTTATCAGCCTAATTATTACATACGTTTAACCTCTACGGCTCAAAACTAGCATTTTTTTTATTAATGACAATTTCTTAATATTTCTTATTAATAAAATGTTATAATATTATTGTTTTTTTTTGTACACGTAAATTTTAAACATTCATATAAAATGCGCAAGGAGTATAGCTTTCGTCATCCACAAACCGACGCACTTTTTTTTGTGAAAGAAATTATGTTGTGCTAATTTTTGTGTCAACTCCATGCGGATATATATTTTTGATGTGACAAATTTGAAAGGTCGTAAACAATCGATGCGTGAACTCAATACGCATGCGTATATAGCGAATATATGAGAGAAAATCAGCATAAAAGCATTAATCATAGCACCATATCAGTGTATGAATATTTGTATGTATTATGCTCGTGTATACACTACTGGGCAAATAAATTAATAATAGGCTTTATCTCAACTCTATTCTGTTAGTTAATACGTGTTTAAATAGTCACTTACTACTTTTTACCACCATGGTACGCATATGGTCGAAAAATCGTGTCCGATATAAGATCAGGCTTTAATTCTCTGGTGCCAGGTATAAGGGACTAAGTAAAAGAAAGTCTCTCGTTTAGTATTACCGGCTAAACAACTATATTTTGCAGCTTGAGTTCTTCATAGCTGACACCAAAGAATTGTACTACCCTCAAAAAAAAAAAAAACTGGATGGTAGTAGCTTCTAAATGAAGTATTGTTGAATCTATGTTCGATTGAACTGTTTTACTATTCAAACTCCACAAGCAGGGAACTGTGGTAATTTTTTTAACTATCTTAATCGAGTTCTTTTTAAGCACTTGTATAGTTGGTCAAATAGGTGTTGTTTACAGAACTATCAATGGTTTAATCGTAAACCTTTCTGACAGATATTGTACGTACGAAACATTATTATGTATGAGCGGCAAATAAACTAACGGCATGTGAATGTGATGAATGATAGCACCGGCCACAATAACGTGATGCGCATTTTTATTTGACGCTCACGCTTACCGCCATTTTATACATATCGCTTGATATGATTTACATAAATGTGTTATCTCACTTTGTGTGTACCTGTCTCTCTCTCTCTCTTACAATAATGCCCCATATGTGACTGTAATGCGCAAATGGAAGCTTAAAACATTGCCAATTCCAATTCGAGTTCAACAAATCTGATCTGTAATTAAGATCGTTTTTCATTTGTGGCCCAGTTTGAAAATGTATTCGCATTTTATTATTAGTCGGAGTTGCCACATTTTAAACCATAGAACTGATGAGAGTAGTAAATTCAATAGGTGACGCCATTTCATCTGGTCTGCTTGAATGTAGTTTAATGTATTTTAAATAGGTGTGAAATAAAGCGCGCGAGATTTAAATCTTAATTGTAAGATTAAAGTAGGTTTTATATTTTAAAAGATTTTTTTGTCACATTGGGTTTAGAATGACGTCACCCAGTTTATCGTATTCTACCCGTCAAACCCTTTTATTTGGCATCCATATCAAGATTTTGGTTTAAATTTGGAAATATTAATCAACGAAAAAATAAAAAATTAGTGATGACAAAAGAATATGTTATTAGTTTAAATTGAAAAATAAATATCTTAAAAATCGCTCAAGTAGAAATAAAACGTTTTGTGTTCTAAATATGTAAATTTTATATATCAGTACTGATAAATCAAATAAATATACTGGCTTTGATTCAATATTCACTGAACATACTCATTTAACTAATCGCTTAAGTAATTAGATTTAATTAATTTAATCGGACAGATTAAATGATTAACTTCGGTTTTATCGCTAAGCGTTACGCGTTACGCAAACAACTGACCACACAACTGACAAAATACTGTCCAGTAGCGTTGTTGGAATTTGCATTTAGCTTGAATGCATCAAACAAATTATTTATCTGAATAATTTTGACTCCTCCTATCTGACGCCAAGTCTTTTGAAAAACTAATTTTAAGAGACGACGATTTCAGTTACAAATTCTTTTTTCATTAGTTATCATCTGAAAAATTCTTGCAAAATTAGTAAATGTAATATTGAAATGTTAATATTAAATGGTGTGGTGGAAGCGATGGTTTTCATGGTGGAGGGACGGGATTGTTACGTATATCAAAATAACCCGCTGCACCGATTATCGTTTTGGAATTTTTAGAGCTCCGTATCTCAGAATATAACCCTTGTAGGATCACTTTGTTGTCTGTCTGACTGTTCGTCAAGACTCTTTTTTTTCAGGAATGGCTGGCGGTATCAAGTTGATATTAATATCAAATACTGTAGTGTGAACAACAAGGATAACGTCGTGTTTTTTATAAAACAAAACTATACGAATAAAAGGGTTCGATGCGGTTGAATAGTCTTCTGATTTATGTGTTTTATTAACTCATTTTCCATGTCAGTCCACTTAATGCGTGAGGCTTCGCTTTCACAGATAAAATTTTCCTACTATTTTAACTCTGTCCATATAAATGATGCTAAAAGAAGAGGAAATCGGACGAAAACTATGAAAATAGATTGCACAATATGTTGTCAACACAAACTATATTAAACATTTGAAAAACGAGACGATGTTCGAATTTGTCTCAACACTGAGTTATTTATCTATGTTGCAAGTTGTGTGTACCTGAGTTCAAGGTCAATCTTTGATTATATGTCATGTGATGAGAAAAAAACAAAACAAATGCTTTATATTTCTGTACGTATTAAGTACGTGATTTTTGTTTACATTTGAATTACGCAATTATTCGGTTGGCCGAAATAATTAACAAACTATTTAGGCATCCGATTCAACAATTGCAAATGAGCACATGTTCACAAGAGCCTTTGGTGGTTACCTATACGACTTCACAGTCAATCGACTAAAAATTGCATGTCAATGCTTCATTTTGCAATTTGATTTTTTCTCGCCACAATATGTGCAGCGATTATGAATACTATATTCGCGCTAATGGTTTATTACTTTCAGTTTCAATATTACAAAGTTTTCTCTTATATTTTATCGACATATTATATTCAAAACAGGATACGCATTTCATATAAGTACCTGAAATATACTAAGAACGCGTCGAAATTCCATCAACAAAATTTTCAAAGAAGAAACAAACAAAACATGAATTTTTTATTCGTTTCAAGATAAAGTGGCATACAAAATGCATTATTCAAATTATTAGTTAAAATTCAACTGAGACCTGACTGATAAATAAGAATATGCAGTCGTCAAGATTACAGTTTCGTTATGCGAGTCTAGAATATGGAATCAGGTATTGTACTAGTGGTTCTCAACCTTTTCGAATGATTTGACAGTTGCGTTATATTACGTACTTCAAAGTCTTTATTAGTGTATTTGCCATATGGCAACATACACTATTGGCGTCGGTCCGATGGCGGGACCTAGGGATCGGACCAAAATTTCTCGCCGTTTCATAACCTCCTAAACACTTTGGCATCATTTTTAAAAATGTTTATATATATGTATATATATATATATTTATATACGTATATATATATATATATATATATATATATATATATATATATATGTGTACGCGCGATAACTTTCGAAAGAGTTAATTCATTTCAACGAAATTTGGGGCACGTGTTGAAACCCATCACCGCAAGAAGCCTATTTAAAATGAGCCTAATCGGGCTATTTTAGGGGTAGTTTTTAGGGGTTGAAAACTGTTTTTGGGCCCCAAAATACCGAAAAATTCTCCGAATCGTTTCAAAAGTGAAATTTAACCCTCTGGTAGTGATTAAAAAGTGTCCCCACAATTTTAATAAAATCGGCCCGACAGGACCGGATTTACAAATTATATGAAAACACTAGTTTGCAGATAGTGACTTATTTATTGAAGGGTGTATTTAATTCGGTGTAGACGTTAGATTGATAATAATATTACAATAAAGAAAAAAATGTTATTTTAAGGGGTGTATTAAGGGGTTAAATTTTTTATTTTGCCCAAAAACAAACTTAATTTCACATAATAAAAGTATAAATCCACACGGCCCTAAACAGGCAAATACACTATATTGTCGGCAGGGTTTTGGCACTGCGACCCGGGTTTTTTCTGGTTTTGGTCGCGTAAATGTTTTCAGTCCTAATTAGTAAAAACTCGACACAGCTTATCGAATTGTCTTATTCACATATTTATAAGACTGTAATGAAAGTTCGATCAAAAGCGGTTCGGTAGTTTTTGAGTTGAAATAAATAAACTTAGACATAAAAAATAGTTTAATTATTTAACAAATTTTCAATTTCCTCTCATTATACTTTCACGTAAGTATTTTACTGGAAGAACCATCTGTTGGTAACCGCTGATTACCGCAAGCGATGCACCGTGCAGAGGTTATGCCCCTGTACTGTGGCTTCACCTATCTAGGTAGATATACACAAGGGAATAACCTACAAGTTAAAATATTGCTTTGACCCTTAATGGTCACATGTGAACACATGTAAAAGATAAAAAGGAAAACTACATGTATAAAAAATATCATATGCACAGAAGTCAAAAGGGAAAACTGATTCAAGTTCTATGTGACCATAACCAAAAAAAAAACCCGGGTCGCAGTGCCAAAACCCTGCCGACAATATAGTGTATTTGCTTATACATACGCAGTGTGGCTTTATTACGCGAACTTAAATTGGTTTTTGGGCAAAATTAAAGATTTGACTCCTTAATACACCCCTTAAAATAACATTTTTTTTCTTAACTGCAATATTATTATCAATCTAACGTCTACACCGAATTAAATACAACCTTCAATAAATAAGTCACTATCTACAAATTAGTGTTTCCAAAAAATTTGTAAGTTCGGTCTTGTTGGGCCGATCTTATTAAAATTTTAGGGACACTTTTTAATTCTGAGAATTTTTTCGGTATTTTGGGGCCCAAAAACATTTTTCAACCCCTAAAAACTACCCTTAAAATGGCCCGATTACGCCCATTTTTAATAGGCTTCTTGCGGTGATGGATTTCAATACGTGGGCCAAATTTCGTTAAAATCAATTAACTCTTTCGAAAGTTATTGCCCGTACACATATATATATATAAACATTTTTAAAAATGGTGCCAAAGTGTTTAGGAGGTTATGAAACATCGAGAAATTTTGGTCCGACCCCTAGGTCCCGCCATCCGACCGATGCCAATAGTGTATGTTGCCATATGGCAAATACACTAATAAATTAACCTCTCGTTTCGATACGACTCATATACTTACAATTAAATCGTGGCCTTTTTACAGGGGATTAATAAGCTTAGAAAATATGACACATATTCACGGAAAGTGAGAATACTGAAATCGGTTTTTACTATAGGTAATGAATTTTCTTTCTTTCGATATTTTTTTCATAGGCAACAATGCATTTTGTCATAAATATAGTTTATTTATGGTACCTACAGTAAGGCACCAATTCTACAAACAATTTGTTTTATAAATGCGTGGGCTTATAGTCTAAGCTCACATATTTATACAAAAAAATGTTTGTAGAATTGGTGCCTTCCTGTTTTAAAGACTTGTTTTGATTTTTTCATTTTATGTATTCTTAAAAAAATTAAAACACGTCTTTAAAATAGATATTTGTAGTTTAGTCTTTATATCCACGGATATATTAGTATTATAACTGTGATCATCATTGAAAATTCTACGAAAAAGTGCAAACATGAATAATTGGTCGATTTATTATGAAATTTCAAGACCATCATTTTTCAATTTTTTTTTTTATAAAAGTTAATTTTTAAATTGAATAAAAATAAAATCATTCCTCAATAAATGCATGCTCATGTGTTCTACTGATTCTATTTTTAATACGGTCAAACAATATTAAAATTTAAATATGTTTTTAAAATCTGTTCACTCACAAATGAACGACGCATGGAAGGCATTAGTGGTTTACTATAAATGACATTTATCGATCGCCTGTGTTTTTTTGTTTGTATGAAGATAAATCTGGCCACAAGGCAAAGATATTTATGTCCGATTTTTATAAATTTTTGGCGTTTCTACTGAAATATAGCCACGACCTTTTTGTAATTTATTTACATACGCTAAAAAAAATCCAAATAGTATTTATAAAAGGTAATTTCGACAATGAGTTTTGATTTCAAAACTAGTACAATTATTGTAAATAACTCCATCGAAAATTCTACGTGAGTAATTGGCACATTTATTGTAAAAACTTCCACAATACGACCTATCAAGTTTTTTAATAAACGTTTATAAATTACATTTCAAATTGAATATAAATAAAATAAAATCTGATATAAGCTCACGTGGAAGAGTATAAAGTATGTTAAAAGTATAATATGTCTTTTGAAAGTTCTCTAAAAGCATTTCACAAGAAATGGAGTGTATATCTTGCATAATATATTATTTCACAGTGTCTGTGCATATTGCGGGAGAATATATGAGAGTACGTAGATTTTGCGTCCATAATGGAATACCAATTTTATTCCGTTTTTCGTATCAATATATTATTCTGTTTGACTTAAGTCAGAGCTGAGACGTTATATGGAATACGTATTATAAATATACAAACTGCCAAACAAAAAACGTGTGAATGACGTAGTATTTCATGCCAGTTGATCTGTAAACAAGTGAATCCCATATTGATTTGACTACACTTGCACATGTATCATAAAAACAAAAACTAAAACCCACTACGGCAAAAATCATGCTCTGAAAAGTACAAAACAAGAAAATATTCTTGGCCTTGGTCGTATGCCACCTTGCCCTAAAACCTAAATAATACCCTAAAATGCATTAAGAAAACCTTAGGGTAAGGTGGTATGCGATCACTGACAAGAATATTTTTTCGTTTTGTACTTTCAGAGCACGATTTTTGCCGTATTTGGGTTTTAGTTATGAAACTGTATATTTTTATTTAAATTACTTTGGGGTAGCATCAAACATGTGGAATGATCTGCCTGATTATGTAAAAAATTATAATAAAAATAATTTTTCTCAATTCATTTTCAATAAATTACTGACAGAGCAACTGCAAAAAATTTACACTTTTTCTTTGTACTGTTTTGTATATTGCTTTTTAATATGTAAATTTTACCATGGGCTAGATGGAAGACCAACGAAAGTTGAACCATGCCTTTTGTGCGTTTTATATGTACAATAAACGTTTATTATTATTTTTATTATTATTTTGCGGGAAATAACAAAATATCATTGTTATGTTACTACGCCAGAAATTGATTGTAAATTTGTCAATGTAATAAATATAAATAAAATATGTTCATAATTTATTAGGTATATTTATTGTGAATTGTTATTTATTTATGTCTAGCTTTAGATATTTATGAGCCAGCTTATATAATAAAACGATACAAGAAATGCAATAGAAGTGCAGTAGAAAATCATATCAAATGTGCATATAAAGACATATCATTGCCGTTTAGTGAAAATATGATTCACTTGTAGGAAAAGACGATAAAACGAAAATACTATTGAAAAGAATATTATATTTAGGTGTACATAATATTTGTGTCAAGATTTTTATTAAAAAAAACATGATTTAGATAAGCTTATAGATTCGAAGTTGAAAAAATTCCTCATTAGAAAACAAATGAAAAATTAATCTCAATATTCTAAAACTTGTAAATATTAACAAATTTTTTTTGCACGACTCTCTATAAAATAGCCGCTTAATTTCATGCATATACACGTATATCGAATGTAAGGTGATACATTTCGCACTAGTGCGTAAATTAAATAAAAAATAAAGTGATTTCACTGATCCTATATAGTGTCATCTGTGTCAGTTGTCATTTAACATTACTCATAAATATCAATATCACTCGTTATATCGCTCGTTAGAACACTATGTCACTTCTCGTGATAACATCTTTCAAGATACATAGACTACTATTTTCAAACACATATTTAATAATGAAGAATTAAATTTGTCTAGAATTTTATATACGAAAGGAATTTTAGAAATCCATCTCACATTTGCCATTGATACACAGTATTTAGGTAAAAAATACCAAACCGATTTCGGTACCGCGATTTATTTTGATCAATTATTTAGTCCCGTCCTTCCACCATAAAAATCACCGCTTCCACCACATTTATTTATAATAAATTATTGTTTTAGTAATATATTGATAAATGATAAAAAGTTTCTTGGGGTATAATTGATAAAGAAATGATCGTATAGCTTAAGCGACACAAAAACAGCGTATTTGTTATTTGACCAATATGGTATCTACTTCTGTTTTAACTAAAATTGTTTGGGGAATCGTCTTTTGCAAAAAAATCACCGGGTGTAGTAAACCGTATATTAATACGAGTAAAAACTACCATCAATAACAGCATAATATTTATATCTTTCTTCATAGTCACCTCTATATGTGTACATGGGTTGTTAATTGAGAAATGAGTTCGCCAACCAGCAAAAACACAAGCCATAAAATGATTTATGAAATTAGTGAAAGGCAAAGCGGGCAACGGTCATATCCTGTTATCGGGAGAAATCGCTGCAAACAAAAACGTATCATTCGCCAGACTGGAAGAGACTTTTTATGAGGTCATTGTTTGTTTGTTATTACATAACCTCACTCTAACAAACATATTGAATCATATTCAGTATGGCAAAAAAAAAAGAACTATTACTAGACCACACGACCGCAGTACGTTGTTATTCTAGAGCTGATTGAATTTTGTTTCGAGCGACCAATCAGAGAACATAAAAGTTCGACCTTTGTAAGTTCAACAGAATTATCGTAACTATTATAATACTCAGTTTTTGCATGAAATAATTTTTTTTTTACTTAAACGGTTTATTGTACAATCAATAGTGTACTAAAAGCTAGAAAATAATAATGACAGATCATCAATCTAGAGCTTTGATCAGATTACAATAAAATAGTTAAGCGCATTTAGTAATATTAAGGTCGAAAAGACAATTGAAATTTAGATGTGATTTTCAATCTGCAGCAAAAGAAAGTTTTCTAGTAAACGCGTCCCATGATTTTATTTTAGTCTAAATGAAGCTCCAGACTAGTGATCTATAATTAATCATCTTCTAGCTTCTAAGACATTATCGATTGTAGAATAAAACAGTTTAACGTTAAAGGCTTCTAGGGCGATTTGCACCCGGACGAAAGCCGGAGTCGTACAGGTAGTTAGACAAAAGTGAATTCGAAAAACAATCGATAGTAATAATGTTAATAGGACAAATACAGGTTAATTATATCATAATGTACCTAATTCTATATCTGAACGTCTCTATACCACGTCACTTAACAAATGCAAATCCATAGTACTTATTCAGATAATATTTTATTGGCTTTTTGCCAACTTAAACACCTGGCTGTGCATACGAGTGCACCAATTCGTAATAACGGCCGTTTTAAAGTAAGCAATGATATTTAATTGCACAGATATACTGAACAGATAATTATATAATGATAATATAGATTTTATAGAAATATGGGGCTCTTCTGATTTTACAACTCAATGAAATGAGCAACACATAAATAAAATTTAACAGGAATATGGTGATTATTAATTATAAACACTTGACAACTTATGTCATTAACGTCAACTAAATATATTAATCTATACTATTGTATTACAACATAAATGTTTTCTATAGAAATATTTCCAAAGTTATATACTCACATAAAAGATTAAATAACTTTTGATCTATTTTCTATTAAAAAATATTCCATAATAAATTGCTCATGCATTCTATTGACTCTAAATTCAATACGCTCAAACAATTTACATCATATGTTTTGAAAATCTGCCAATTCACACGTGAAGGGTGTATGGGAGGGATTATTGGTTTATTACAAACGATGTTTAGCATATCAATCACCTGTGTTTTTGTTGTGTACCTAATATCTGGTCACGAGGCAAAGTTATTTATGTCCAATTTTTGAAAATGAAAATTTCCCACAGTTTACAAAGATATTACGAAACATTTTTTTTAAATGTCTTGGAGCTTTCTGTATTAAAAAAATGTAAAGTGTATACTTTTCGATAAATTTTAAACATAGAATTATACCGCTACTAAAATTACGTACATAGATAATATTTAGCCTGTGATTGGTTGACTAGATCTACTACGTCACGCTTGATTTGTCCAACTGAAAGTCCACAAAGAAGATAATTTATAGACATTCTATTGATAAAAAATGTTTGACTGTCTTTTACGCCATCTTATGGCGATTCTTCAATTTTTGTTTACAAATAAAATAAAGGATATTAGAACGAAACAGTTGGTTCACATTATTTGTTTATTTATTAGAAAAAAAAATACGCACTAAAAGTATACAATTTTGATACGTGGGACGACTCTATTGTATTACACTTAAAGCGGCTTTGTTAAACTACAATTATTTTACTACCTACGAATCTGACATACGTCACTTTGCCTTATGATGTATTAAAAGAGAAAAATATAACCCTTGAGTACCATAAATCAAAAGCAATATCCAAAATAATAGGCGCAGTTTTTTCAAAAAAATACGCACATAAATTGAATGCTTGCAAAAAAATAATACATGCAACTAAAAACATGATTTTCCATTTTTAATTAATCCATTGTTATAGTTGTTAAAAATCATTTATAAATAATTATCTATCACAATGAATTATTAATGAAAAATATAGAATCATGTTTTAAATTGCATCTATTATGTATTGTTATGGATTTTTTAAAAATTATTAATAAATAATAATCTATAACAAAGTGCTTTTACGTAAATAGTACTGTTTTTAGTTTTAATGAGCGCGAAAAAATTGACGACCATCGAGCTTCATTTGTTACAAGTTTATTGCAACGTGAAAGCTTTACAGAAAACTACATATTATGTACTTTGATCATTACAGTTATTAAATGTAACAGAACTTTTAATGATTGAATTCTAACTTAGAACAAAACACATTCTTCACTTTTTTGTTGAGTCATCTGTCCAGTTGTGTATTATTATTGCCGCGAAGTTACGTGACAAAAAAATGATTTTTCGGGAAAAAGGACTTTATTTATAAGTAAAACACTTAATATTTTATTTTCAGCGACGTTCCGTTCCTTGTTGGGAACTTTATCAAGCTTTAATAACTATTAAATACATGTGAATATAAATTTGAGTTTAACAATATTAATACAAAGTTTATAATAATTTTTCAAAAAAACGAAATTATTATAAACTTTGTATTAATATTGTTAAACTCAAATTTATATTCACATGTATATATTATCTTTTATATCTATTTAATCACAACATTTAATAGTTATTAAAGCTTGATAAAGTTCCAAACAAGGAACGAAACGTCGCTGAAAATAAAATATTAAGTGTTTTACTTATAAATAAAGTCCTTTTTCCCGAAAAATCATTTTTATATTAATTACCAAGGACAAAAAAGAAATAAAGTCGTTACGTGATAAAATTCAATATCTTTGGTATCCTTAAACAGTTTGCCAAGATTTAAATGCATATTACGTAATGTTATCTATTATATAAAGTGAAGTCCCTATTTTCTGTTGATTAACATGAAATGGTTAAGCCGAATTTAATTTGACTTTTTCTGTGATGTGGAACACTATTATCTTTTTTTATGCATTTCGAATAAAATTTATGAGCCCACATCATTTTATTATTTTCAATTTTGATTTCAAATGAAAATTTTTAATTTACACGTAAAAAGGCTTGTCATTAAAATGCAAGAACTTAGATTTTTTTGAACCGGTTCAGAGAGTCGTATCTTGTACGACATCCAGACACAAAGATGCAGATCGCCAAAAAGATCGGTTTTCTTTTCATTTCTATTATCCTTTAAATACTTTAGGCTAAATTATCATGCTAGTCGAGGTACACGGAAACTGCCAGGCAATTGATAGCTGGGTAGAGTAGTGGTACAGCACTAGACTCGCATTCGGAAGGTACGGGTTCGATTCCCGGCAGGGGCAGATGTGGCTGGGACTTTTTCCTACTGCCTTTCGCCGAGAAACGGTAATTCCTGTACCGGCCATCTTGATTGAGGTTTTCCATGGTTTCCCTCAATTAATTCCAGATAAATATCGAGATGGTTCCTTATCTGAGGCCATGGCCGATTACCTATCAAACTCCTAGTTCAAAAATTACCTACCTTATCCTAATTTCCTATAATTCCTTCATTCGCTCATTGCTATTATATAAGTTGAAGTTTTAAAAAATGTAGAAAATAACGGGAGGTGATAAATGGAAAATAGTAATGGTGCGAATGGCGTCTGTTATAACATAAAGTCGAGAAACGGACGTTAAACGCATTATTATTATTAATTGTAAAATCACCATATTTTCGATATAGTATCAATGCACTCTTTTTTGTCAATAGCAGTGATTTTATTTTCAAATATGAATGAAAAAAATTAGAAAAGATTAAAAGAAGTCACGTTTATTTGAATAGATAGCGTAAAATTATTTTGTACAGTTGGCACTATTAAGTCCAACTGCATTTATCTATAATAGATTACATGTCATCTGGTCAGAATGAATATGTCCAGTAATTGATTTCCGTTTAGTAGATTTTACAGATGACATCATTAGTAATACAATATTCTAAGAATATACAGGCTGTAAATATGTAATCTCATTTTTAAAACATATTTTAGTTCTCAAGTTAACAAAGAGAAAACATTCAGCGCATGTTGTAATAATTTTATAGAATTTGTGTTAGTGCATCAGACTTTGTTCTCAAACTATAGATACATTAAAAAAACGCTATCTTTTTATCAAAAATAACAACAAATGAGATCTTTTCTATATTTGCTTGTTGTGTTTATCAATAATATAGTAGTAATCATATACATAAAGAAGAAAAGAACAGTCTTGGTAATTACTGAACCGATTAAATCAATTCAGTATTTAGTCGATTGGCATAGGATATATATTATTACACCATGACAAAATGGTGCATGCGCAGAGAACGCAAACGTAAATCAAGTCAGCGATTCCAAACGCTGTTTCTGAGCTAAACTGGGATACGTAGCCTAAATTATAAGCGAGTGATATATTAAAAAATTGGTTGCTCTTGATGATTTCCCTGCCAAACCAATGTCTACCCGGAAGAGAAGCCAGTATATTTAGGCGTTCATTGCTATTTCAAGAATTTAATAACCAATGTACAGTAATTGAAGTTACATCTGTTATATTCCATCAGTTCATTTGTGTGATCAAGTAGACTATATTCCCAAAAAATTCGTTGCATATTTACAAATATGCTCGGAATAGGTATATCTACAGGGTGCGACTGCATAACTTCCTTTTTTTGCATACCTTTTTATGCCGCACCCTGTACAATTGAAATTCCGCATCACAAACAATATCCCTATTTATCTATACATATAAATATCATTGAAGTGTCTGTCTGTCTATCCGGACTAATCTTCGAAATGGTTGAATCGACAGTGATGAAATTTCATAGACAGATAAAAGCCTATACCAGAAGTGATATGGGCTACATTTTATCCCAGAAAATTGGGATGGAAACTCCAAAAGGGAAAGCCTTCATAACGAATACGCTGTACCTCTGAAACGTGAGACTTGGGAAAAAATTATCTTCTTAGAAATAAAGAAATGTATGTTCATCGGTATTTTGAACACTCTACCCGAACGGGAGGAGGGTGGATTTTATATAAAAGAATTTAATTACACCACTTGGACGAAGTCGCGAGCAATCAGCTATTCTGTAAATATTCAAAAAATCAAGGAATACAAAAAATATGGAGTTCAGCATTTATGGTCAATATTGTCTACATGCAAAAACTGAACAAATGGAATGAAAAGTATGTTTCTTTATTTTTAATTTGAAAAACATAAAACTTTATTAAAACAATGCATCTGTTTGTACTTTTTCAATTTCTATTTTCATTAAAAATTATATGAAAATATTTGTTGAACAAAAGCTAGTAAAATGGAAATTCAAATGTTTTAAATCATATTTATTATAGCGTTAGCTTTCAAAAGGTTATCTAGTTTGACATGAACATCGTTTAAAACCGTTTAAAAGTCCGCAAATTTAGGAATAGTGTTACCGTTATTCGCAAGTGTCACATTGTTGTCTTAACGTTGCAATGCTGTATTAGAAAAAACTACAAACATGTCACCCGTTGGAACTCAAACTCGAAATTCCCAGTTTCGGGCGGATACGTTATCAAGTACTCTACAACGACCCCAATAGAGACACCTTTATTTCCCTTATATAGATAGATAGATATTTACAACATTTGGTACAAAATGTACAATAAGAAAGCTATCGTTTATATTTCTACAAGCGGTCGCTAATCTAATTGTTGTGGTGCAAAAACTTGAACATCCAGTTGTTGGGTCTCTATAATCTACAAACACTTTCCTAAATCTTGAACTCTACCACATGCGAGAGCTACCAAATTGCATATTAAGTTTGATTTTTTTTTTAGTTGGGGGTGAATGTTTTACTATTGTAGTAGAGTGTGATCATTAATGTATTGACAACTATAAGCATTTTGAAGTTATTACATTCTAACGAAGCACTTTCGCGATCGACTATTTGTGGCGTCAAGAAGAGCATACTGTCAGTTTAAACCGGATTGGTAAAGTTGTCAGGTTCGGTCGTAACAACTGTAACAGTACCTATGAATTTAATTGTGTTTAAAACCCTAATCTTTTTATTACTTTTAAAGGTTCAACCTTTTTAAACAAATCAAATTAATCTAAACACAGGTACGAAAAAGGCAAATGTCAATTTTACGTTTGATAAAAAGTATGTGAATTAATAAAATGAAAGGTTCCGGCTATAACTCTGCGAATGTCACATAAAATCCATGTGAATGGCGTTTTTGATGAAAGCGTATAGCCTCCGTGATTCCCTGACACACGCTGCGTTCATATAACTATAGATAGGTGAAGAGGCAACCTAACAACAGAACCCAAACTACTAAACCTTTTAAAGCATCACTCAGTTCGTGATCTCATCGTATAGCCATCAAATCCCGCTCCTTAACTTGATATTTCTTCTTAGTCGCAGCAGGTGGCGCTACAGACTTGTAAACGGTAGAATACCGAAACATTTATTAGAAATGAAGATGCAGTATATACTTAATTGTTTTTGTAATTTTGCAACAATCGCGCTAAAACGGGTACTTAATGGAAAATTTATAAAATGTCTAGACATTTCCTGACAGGGCCATGTGGCGTAACACGTCTAAAATAAACATATATGTGTCGGAAATTTCAATTTCTTTATGAAACAATATACTAATTTTTTAAATACCCGAGCGAGTTATTATTTGAAATATACTCATAATTACGTGGTAGAGGTGCCGTGATTAATAACTTCGCTTCCACCACATATTTTATGCAACCTGTTAAGCTAATAAAATATTACCAAAATAAGCTGTCATTAAAAAATTCCTTGATTGCCACTAATAGATCGTTGTTTTGCATTGGTTACCAAAAAAAAGTTTTGTTAATCACTAATTCTACCGGTTCGAATTTCTCTGCTTTTTTACGAATGTACTGGATTCTTAAAATTTTAGTACTACTCTATATGATATTACGTATAGTTGTAAATAATTTATTCAAACTTGTGTCGCAAATCCAATTTTTCATCGTAAAATCCTACAAAGGATAATAAATCGCAATTCCACTCGGCTTTAGTAAGTAATGTAATGTGAATTTAATAAAATATGTAAGAGAGTTGTACGTGTAGGTGTCAATAAATCGGCAGCGTTAGATTTATTATCCGGTTGCGAGTGTCTCTGCCTGATTCACATAACATAGGAACGCTCTAATGTGTATTTCATTTATAGCCGAGTCGTCCTTTTATTATTCTGCAAACATATACAGTTATTACACTATTACTTCATTTTAAAGAATACCGCCTGATCATTTTAGGATTATCCTTCAACCAAAAACTAACAACTAATTGTCACTCTCGCTAGTGCAGAACGCACTATAATAGATGCTAATATAAAAAACTAACCTCAAACCCCGATTTCGCTACCATTACTTATATTAGTTTTTTCAGCGGATTCGCTCCCGTCGATGTGAATTTTGTTCGCAGAATTAGCTCGCATAACAGTGGGTTTTGACGGAATGCCTAGCTTAAATACAAAGCTATTCTTTTAGTTTAGTTTCATTAAATAGAAACTTATGCTGAACTGCAGAAAGTATTTTCAAAAAATCTAATTTGATAACGGCCTTAAATTGTGACTACACATATTTTTCGATTCTGAATTGATTGCATTTTTTTAAATTGTTTACATATATTTAACATACTTTTTTACCATTTCCACTTTGAAACAATCTTTTTCTACGCATTTGGATTTAAATTTAGATTGAACAGCGATCTTTTTCTATGCAGATCATTCATTTGTTTTTTATGTGAGTACAATCTAACGTTTTGACAGGGAATTCCACAACGACAGTAGACTGCTACTGCATGAATAAAAAGTAAAATTGTATAATCACAATGTAAGGTCATTATCAAATCATTTTTTTTGACTATGCTTTCTGCAACCCAGCATAAGAGCTGAGAAACATTTAACGAAACCCAGTCGAAAGTTGGCGTAGGGGTGAATAAATTTTGAATTCAGGTTTGAATTCCAATCTTCCCAGCATATTAAAATTGAGAATAAGAGATTAATTGTACGTTTAAATCAACGTCAATTGCGATCAGTCGGTATATGCTATAGTATGAGAGGAAATCGGATTAAATATTTCTTTTAAATCGCACGTTACGGGGTTAGCATGTGAGCTTTCGTTAATATTTTATGCTTCAGTACAGAAAGATACGTGAAAATAATGTTTATTTCAACTTATTCCCAACAATACGCTTTCATCATTTTAGGTTATGAATATCAGCATTCAAAATCAAAACAGTAAGAAATTGTAGTTATTTTGAAAAAAAAAAACAGCTTTAAAATTATGGCTGATCTCACATGAAAATATACACATGACAAATTCAATAACTTCTTTCGTTTTTTGAAGTCTAAAAAGCTAAAGACTGACTATTTTGATTTTAAAATAATTTCACGTAATCGATTTTTTACGCATAAATGCTTTAAGTTTACTTGGTCAATGATTTTAAATAAAGCTTTTACATCAAAAGATATGCGATTTTTTTTAATCTGTAAAATTATTTATTTACTATTAAATTCGACGTTACTTTGTAACTGAAATAAACAAATAATTGCAAACGTTAAAGTTTTGTGGACAGTTTAAAAGAAAAATGCTATAATTGCATTTCATAGTGTAAAATATTTAAAGTTATTAAACTATTAAAAACTTTGGCGAGTGAAAATATTAAACTTTTATTGCAGCGAGCGATTTTTATCTTTTTAAATCTAAATACTTAAGTACGTGTTTTGTTGTTACGGTTTCATTGCAGTTCCTTAATTGGTCGTGATTTTTTTATCGCTGTCGTTAAGTATTTCGGTTTTATAGACATTCTTTGTTCATTAACTTCTTCCTGTCGTCTCGTTCTTCCTGTTTTCATTTCCTCGCTGTAATGTTTTTATTGTTCACGATTTTTGTTTCAGACAGTCACTTGTCATCTTTCATATATCAACTATTTTTCTTTACATAAAATTTGTTTCCGTTTATCTGTTGTTTTTTTAACGTCACTTCTGTCGTTTTTTAATAAATAGCACATTTAGTTACAATCTGATTTTATTTCGCATTGATTTGACTTAATGGTTCGAAATTAATTATTTTTAATGTTAACAATTTCTTGCTCGTTGAATTTATAAAATTTATAAAAAAAAACAAGAATGGGATTTTGAGTATTTTGTACAGTAGTTGACAAATTTCTTCCGCTTTAATTTTCGAAAATATAGTGATCAAAATGAAACAACTGATGTGAATAATTAAGATTATAGTTGAAGGGTCTTACTATAGATGCTAATCAGAGGTTTTAGTCCATCGGATATCTCAAAATTAGGAACTGAGCCTAATTTGATATTTTTCAGGTTTTAATCTGTATTTGCTTACTAGTAAATGATATTTGTTTTTTTATATACCTCTAGCATTACTTTTTTGTTTTTAGACCATCAACGGCTGTGCTTATTTGGACCTAGCTCTAATTAATATTTTAGAAATACGATTAAATTTTATACAAGTATGTATTCGATTGATGCTTGTAAAATCAAAGCTATGTTTACCATAGCGTGTAAAATAGAAAAAAAAACATAATGTTAGTTCATATTAAAAGAGCTAAAACAAAGACAAACAGACATCACCAAAAGCAATCTAATTTTCTTTTGTGATCAAATATCACGTTTATGTGAATCAGGTTTAATTTTTTTCATATTGTCTGTGTGCGCTAGTCCTTGTTCAAAGCTTTTTTATTAAAAGCGAACTACAAAGTATATTTTTAATTGCATACTTAGCTTTCATTATTTATATCATAACTACTTAATAAAAAATAATATAAATCACAATTACAGTAGATAGGAACGTTTCATATACATAGTAACATATTTTTATTTCAGTGATTTTAAAACTAGCTTTCCTTTTTAACGTGAGTATAGAGAAGTTATACATTTAGAGTGGTATTGAGAAATAATATTGATTTCTTTTATCCTACTGAGAAAAAGATACAAAATTATTGCTGAAATTATCCTCAACTGTAATCAGTAGGCTGTATGGAGTAATGATGTACGGGTTGATAAATTTCAACTGATCCCTTGTTCGAGGTACCATGATAATTTGCAAAAGTTTGCGAAAAACTACAACCGGCCGCCTATCAATGTTTTTCTATTGAAACTTGTATTATTTTCAAATATTATTTATTAATATTGATATGTTAATTGGGAACTTGGATATAAATAAATTGATGCTAAATTTTTAAAACTTGCAACGTTTGGTTGGTTTATTTTCAACTTCTTCAGGCAAGTTACAAGAAATACAATTAATACAATTACATATTAAATATTATTTCTATGGTTAGCATATTTGTGTTGTGAATAATCATTATTAGTAAAATATTTGTCAAATTGATGTGAAGCTTTTCTTTACATATAATATGTTTATCTGGTCTTATAATTTCAATCGATTTGTTATATGCATTACAATATTTCAACGAAGATGCTAACCTCAAAAGTAAATATTACAATTTTATTTAATTGTTAAAATAAAAAATTTAATTCTAATTTTACAAGACATGTCTTCTGTTACCCAATTATCAATGTAATTAATTGTATTTCTTGTAGCTTGCCTGAAGAAATTGAAAATAAACCAACGAAACGTCGCAAATTCTGAAAATTTAGCGTCAATTTATTTATATCCAAGTTTCCAATTAGCTTATCAATATAAATAAACATGGATGAGAATCAACACATTAATTATTTATTAACTCCCTTTGATGTACATGCGTTTATTTTGCATTTACAAACCACAATCTAACAAACAAACCAATCCAGACTCGTTTATTATTTTTCATTTCGCAAAATTCTGCGCCAATATCGACTTTTGTTTGTATAACCGTTGCAAATACATAAAAAAACACACTTTCAATATTACTCTGTACCAATTTCAAATCCAGTGAATAGTTCCTTGTTTTATATACCTTTGCGAGTTTACCTATAATTTGCTCTTATCGTTTAAATTGCCGCCCTGTTAGTCATTTATTTCCAAGCATGCGCCAATAAAAAAAAACTAGTCTAGATTGGTCTATTGTTGGCTTTACGATTAACTACGTGACTTTGAGAAATGACGTAGCTAGTAAACACATGATGAGTCAATTGTTTATCTGGGACGAAGTGCAGCGCAATTGAGAGTTGGTGTAAATAAAACAAGACAACGTAAGGAAACGCGGTTAACAAACAGACGATATGTCGAGATCAAATGGTGTGTGGCGGTCAACAACCGGTGACCGCTGACTGTTGACCGCCAACGGGAAAAATGACCGTTTTTGTGACTTGTTTGCGTTCTTTGTCTACATAGTTCAATTTCTTTTAGCTAAGAAACTATAGCTGTTGGAACTTCGGACAAACAAGCCAAAATTTCGGAAAATATGACAACTAAATTAAACTTTTACATTTAGATATCAAATTACTCGAGTTCACTGTTTATGCTCGAAAGTTACTGAGAATTAATAAGTATTAATTTTATTCAACAGTACTAGATATGTAAATCACGTCAATATATATTTTGTCAATCAAACGCAATTATTTAAGAGAAACTTGTGTTGATTTAGAAATAATTGTTTTAAATGTAAACGGTGATCTTAACAAGACAACATTGGATTTTACTGCTTCATTTGTTACAAGTATTTAGGTCTGTTAGTTCTTTTTTGTACAATATCTGCATTATTCGAAGAGTTGACTAAAAACACGCAGGATATAAAAAAATGTGTATTGAGCGAGCCATCAGCAACAGCTGAGGTATTTAATTCGCATGTTGCTAGTGTTGGCCAGAAACTTGTGCGGCAATACTTGCCAACAATAATTTATTAGAAGACAAACTAGCTGACTGCAAGGCCAATTCATGCTCATATCTCTATGTGAGAGAAACTAAAAGTACACCTGAACCGAACTCTATCAAACAAGATTATTTAAAATGGTGGTATAAAATATGTGATATAGAGTTGTGCCTGATTACATCACAAACACTGAAATATAAATATACTGGAAGGGGCACTGAGCGGCGGGAAGCGAGCCGAGAGAGAGAGTAGATTTGTGGAGAGTCTGTCTTTGTCGTACAGTCAAAACCAAAAACATTTTCTCCTGTGTTCACCTTATGGTAGTGGCTCAAGGGACCCGAGACAAGTAGAATTACTATGATATTAAGGTTACATTTTTTTTTCTTAATATTCAATTAATTACTATATTTTAGAAGATGATTTGGGTGCACGAATATTTTTTTGGGAAAAAAATACATATATATCGAAATAGTTGATGCATTCGTGCCCATAACTGGCGCATTATGTGAATAAAAAAATAAAACTCGCCAACTTCGGCAAACATTTTGTTTTTTGATCTAATTCTTTGCGTTTGAAATCTTTTTTGAATCGAACTTTTTGTTCATAGATATTTTTTATCATCGTTTTGGACAGTTTCCTTTTTTGAATCGAACTTTTTGTTCATAGATATTTTTTATCATCGTTTTGGACAGTTTCTACTTTGTTACTTTTATTTAAAATCATTCAACGTTTTCAATGAACAGTCATAGGGATGAGATGAGATAGATAAGGTACATTAAAGTTAGCAAAAGTAATGAGTTATAATATTTATTGTTGATCCATCGTTAAATATAACGAAATTGTCAATATTATTAACACTATTAACATTGGACATGTTATTTTCTAATGACATTTATGTGAAGAAATACTTTAAATTAAATTTAGGCTACTTTAAAATTATTAACACCAACCACGCTTTTTAAATTTTCAAATATATTATTTGTTATTAAATGTTTATTATAAAGGAATGTAAGGCGCTATGGTCATCACTTCTTCTAATAACGTACTACAACAGCACTGCGAAAAAAGGAATAAATTTTTGAGATGGGGTGTAACCACGGTGTAACGCATGCGATGTGCTGTATTGTGCGCAAGCGCACAAGGAGAGAGTGAGACGGACTCTCCACAAATACTCTCTGTCTCTACCGCGTTTACCGTGCACGGGCCAGGCATGGCAGTGCCCCTTCCAGTATATTTATATTTCAGTGATCACAAAGGCAATCGCTTGGCCGGTTTATAAATCTGGGAGATAAAACTGACAAATAATACGTCAATATCATATTAAACACGAGCTAGAAAAAACAACATTTAGTCACTTCACAACCACAATTTCTCTATTGAATGTACATTTTGATTTAAGTTAAATTCAATTTAGAATAAATATAATTAAACGACTATAAACTGTTCATTGTTGTTTAGTTTCATTTATTCTAAATAAATACAGACGTTAACGAAGTATACTGAATTCAATTTCGTTAAGTTTTCGCTGTAGTAAAGAATTGCTATTTTTTATAGTTGCTGACTCATACTATTTTTTTACCCGACAACGAAAAAAGAAGTTATGATTTTATTTAAAACAGGAGTTACAGAATGCTTAAACTTTAATAAACTTATATCTAACAGGCAGTATGAATTCAGCTAAGAACTATCATTGACTAAGCGTTTCATTGACTACACATTGTTTTGTTGAATAGAGAGTAACGAGGCACTTACACAAAAAGTTCACATTTTATAAATGACATATTACATAAGGTTTTTGCAGCAACGTAATCACAATTTTTAACGCAAAATAAAAAAATATAATACAGCTAGGTCGTATTTTTTAAAGTTTAGCCTTTTTTCGACAGTTAAAATGATCATAGTCCCCTAATCTCAACTCCTACGTGTGTCCCTTACTCCACAAAAGTTGTTTTAATATTTCTGTTTGTTTTGTTGATTTGTTCAAACTGTAAACAAGAAGATTATTTCTGTGTACTCTGATGTTGAGAGAATGTTATAAAAGAAGAGGAAATATTCAATAAAAACACTGTTTTGCTACCCGGCCACGAGAGTAGTTAGGCGCTATTAAACTGCTTCCAGTAATTACTTTCTTTGATATTTTGTTTCGGCAGGAAGAAACTCTCGTCCTGTTCTTTTTTCTACAATAAAATTGATACAGTTTTTATTTATACGTAATGTATTTTTTGTCATCTGTAATTGAAATATCAAATATATCAAAATAAATAAGTATTTTTTTTAATAACGCATTTATTTATTGGAAGTATATAAAGAAAACATTTGAAAAAATTGTATTTTCGCAATGTTTTGGAAATATTTTATATAAGGTATATTGTTTACTTTCATTTCGTTAAAAATCTGTTGTCGCCATAATTTATTATTTTAACATAGTAAGTTTTTAAAAAAAAAATATAGGTTTCCCAAGTTCCGTATTTATAAAATCTATGAAATATATTTATAAATAAAAGTCCAAGGTAATTATTTGTATTAATATATTAAATAAATTTCTGGAGTTTTAATTCGATTTATTATGAAAAAAAAAACGCTGAATATGAACTATTAAGGTCCACACTCACAGAATCGGATCTGATCGGTTCGGTACGGCATAGTAACAGTACATATGCATATTAGATGTTGTCGAGTTGATCCGAGCCGGCTAGTGCATCAGAACTCATTTAGCGTCATGTATCCCCAAAATGTTGATTGTGTCGAGTCGATTTAGACTCAAATAATCCTGGGAGTTGTTACCTTAAAAACCATAAATTCATCCTATAAATTACGTTATATTTTACAAAAAGCCTTAAGAAAATATTTTTATAAAATACTTGTTAGTATCCGAAGAACAAGAAAAGATTTGAGGATAAGACGAAAAACTTAAATAATAAATATTGATAAATTCGTGTCCATAATTTAATTAAGTTTGAATCTTAGGGAATTGGACAGTAATAAAAATAATTCTTTTTATTACTGTCCAATTCCCTAAGATTCAAACTTAATTAAATAATAAAATGTCTAAAACTGCTACATTTCAAGATCGTAAATTTAAAAAAAGCGCTTCTCACAAACTGTCCAATAATAAATTGCTTAGCATAAAAAACAATATGACTCTTAAGCACGCGTAGACGATTTAAAAATCTGCTGGCGTTTGAATTTTTGCGCCATCGGTTTCTGATCTTTAGTTATTTAAAGATGTTTGTTCAACATTGAGTAAATAATATTGGGTATATAGAAACCAGTGTTGCTAATTAAATTAAGAGTCGAATCGATGAAAAGCAGAACACTATTTTTGTCATCACGTTGGCAATTATAATACACAGCAGAACGCCGCACCGTAACGTGCAGGAAGAAGAAACGGGAAGGAAGCGTACAGGAAATGGGGGGATCTAATTAAGTAAATGCATGGAGCAACTTAAAGGAAGATAAATTTAGAGTATAAAATGATGAAGGTAGGCCGTTGTGGAATCAATTATTGAATCAAGGATGTCGAGACATTTGTAACCGACTTCAAAATTATTATACAATTATACAATTCGACGCGTACTTTTTTATTTTTATTTTTTTGTGTGGGTTTTAATACCAAAGTTTTACTATTCATAATTCATAGACTCACGGCCCCAATGAACAATACTTACTCCTAGGTATTTTGAATTCATCGTCGAGCAAAGTGATGTGACGTCTCGGCAGTTTCTCGAGGGGGTCTTTCTTGTCAATCTCGACAATTTAATATAGATCTCTTCTAGATGTATGAGACGAGAAAATTAATTATTATACAGTAATTACAAATCGAGAAGAGAATAGCAGTATTTTCGTCTCGAAATCCGGCACAAGAAATAGCAAAATTGTAGAATATCAAAATAATTATTCAATCTGATAAAAAGTAGTTGTTATTCTTTATTACTCTATAAAATAGTAAAATTTGAACTTGTGTTTGTATCAACCGAGTTTTCAAAATATTTAATCGAAAATATAAATTAATGTACCATATTTCTCTAACCGAATTTAGAATAAAAAATCTGTATTAAATCGTGCTCAGCAAATACGCAGATGGTAATGCAGGGAGCATGCTAGCAAAACACTAAACACATTTATTTTATCTATGTGTTGATTCTTGTCTTTTGAACGTTTATGAAGAGGACGATAGAGAGAATGATGTATAACAATGTTTAAAATGAAGTTCGCCAATCCATGAGGAGGCGATATGAGGCATCGGTAGAACATACCGCAAACTCCGCTGTCAAACCTCAACCGAATAACCAACCACCGCTCGCCTTCCCGGACCATCGCAAACTTATGTAACTACTCAATTTGCGAACTGATCTTACGCCTATTATATAGACTGTCTTTGTTTATCGGGTACATATAAGATACTTTGGAAAATTGAATGAGGTTAAGATGTCTACGACGTATATTATATTTTCTCATGTTCATATCTTTGTTTCATGATATCTCACGAACTACTTAACCGATTTAGATAAATGAGGAAGTGTTGAAGTTCATCTCAATCACGCAACGGATATCTATAGTGCAACCAAACTTTGAAAAAACAAAATGGTCGTTCCTGGAGTTTATGTAATTATTCCCTGCGCTTTTTCTAAATGAGGTGTTGGATATGTTCATGAGTGTATGAATATTTCAAAAAAACAAAATAGGGAATTCTCCAGGCGACACAAATAAGCAGTTGATTTTGTAATTGGCTGTTTTATCGTCACTAATTTTTCCACGATCTTCACGATTTATTAAGAACATTTCTTCATCGAAACTAAAGTGACAAAATTAACTTCCCTACCGGTTCTTGTTCAAAGACTCCGAATCACGATCGGGTCAACTATGAAAAAGTCACCAATCTATTTATAAATTGAGAAATCGTATTTTCAACGTAATACACGAGTGACAGGAATACAGTAATAAAGCGAAAAAGGATACAAAACTCATCATCCTCAATCAATATCCTGTGAGACACGTATCAGCGTAATCACAGTACACAAATACCGGTTATCCTGCTTGTTTCGACAAGGGATATAGCCGGGAATATCGGGATTCGGAATGTGTGTTGTAAATTGCAGCCTACATACACACGCAGAAGATACGGTGGTACAGTTCGAGACAAAAACAACTTTTAATGGCTTAGAACTATTTTTCAAACAACTCTAGTTACCGCTGTAGTCAATTAAATAATATATCGCAGATAAATCACAAGAAGCTTAATATTTAATTCACGCATACATACTGCGCGCAAGCGTCCAGCATGTTCCAGGCGCAATTGCATTTCTGATTCAAACTGTGGTATATATAAAATGGGGGGCAGGGTAATTAGCAATGCTGAATATGTTTTACAACGTTATTCTATTTGGTCTATGTTAACATTAACAATGTCTCTGTTTCACTTTAACTTACGCGATGTTAAAATTGTTAGAAAGTGACAAAAAATTAATAAGAGTGTACAGAATAGCACCATACATTCATATTCCCGTTCCTTTACTGTTGGAGGTAAAAGAAGAATACAGCGTAAATATTGAAGGTATCAGGTTAATCTCGAAAATTATATTTTGGTGACTAAATAAACAACTCATATTTTTATACTGATTAAAGAATTAATCACCATTACCAAACAAATTAATAAATTTATATTTTAAATTGAAATTAAGAAAGAGTACAGAGACTGTTCAAAAAATTTATTAAATAATAAATAATACAATCTGATAAAAAGTAGATCTGATGCAGATTTGTTATTTTCAGGATTTCAGAATTGGTTAAATTTTGAATGCGGTTTCTTTGTTCCTTAGTGTAGGTACTCACGGAACAATAGACAACTGTGCCGGCCTTCGTCACTGCTAAACTTGCTTTACAGCGTAAAGAATTGAAAAATCTTATATGGATTTTGATACGATTAACTGGCATTCAGTTGTTCACAAGTGTTGAAAAATGTGACAGTGTTGACAATAAAAAAAGTTTAAAAGTTACTGTACCCTCTATTTTTTTGTTACACACTACTTTTTTTAATAAAATTTAATAATAATAATGTTTTGTACTTTCTATAGTATTGCAAATATGGTTCTTTTTTTTGTAAAAAAATATATAATTATAAAAAAAATAAATAAATGAAACTACTTAATTAGATTGTGGTCAGATATGTACAATGAATATTTGAATTAAAACGGGCGACACCTTTAGATGACGGAGTTACAAAAAATAAAATTTGAAATTGTAGGAAACATGGATTTAACTTTCTGAATTAAGTGACTCTCAGATGAATGAAAATTACATATAATGTACAAATAAACATTTCCTCACTCAAAATGTTCTTAAGAAAGCAAAAATAACAAAAAGTAAGCATAAGATATATTTTTATTTAAAATAAGGTTTTCATGAAACGGTTGTTAAATAAACAAGGAAATGAACAAACTTCATATACTTACTCCTTTATATAAAATATATGTGCTGTTATAAAGTAAAACGTTGGCAATAAAAGTGAGACTGAATTTATTTAAAGAGTTTTATCGTAACCTTTGCAAGATTTTTGTTTGATTTAAATTTTAAAACGTTGTTCGATATAGAACAACTTGTTCAATACTATATTCAGATATATTATTAATTTATAATGCATTAACATAAAAGCTTTTGAATACTCTTGGCAAGTACATTTTTGAATTGAAGTGTACCTAGTCAATTTCTAGCCTCTGTAGTATTGCTTAAAGGTTTTTACGTGTAAAAAGTATTACCCAAATGCATTTAATTTTGTGTGATAGTATTGAAATGTACACTCAAACCTCCACTTTTGAGTTTCGTGTAATTTTAACGATGATATATGACAACAAAAAAAACTATTAGTTACATTTTCGACTACTTAAGAGAATGCTTGTTTATTGTAGTTTCGATGATGGGCTTTCCGGATTCCAAAAACCGATCAAATTAAATATAAAAAAAATAATTTTCTGTTTTAACAGACAGTCTGCTTACACAAAAGAACGTTAGGTGAACAATAAATTTTTAACTGAAAAGAGTAGGATTGGCGAGCGAACACGAATAGGGGACGCATAGTCTTTGCAAAACAACAAACTGTATCGACTGTCAAAAGTTTCAAAACTTTTTTCAATGTTTGAAAAGTTATATTTGTGACAACAAAACACAAAATTCGACAGTTGATCAATTTGACATAAAAATTTCAAATATAAAAATTATAAAGTTAAAAAAATGTTTCCGGAAAGAATTTTATTCAGATATATCTAGAAGCAATATGAGTTAAAATATTAGTTAATCAACGGAGATTAAGGAATTCAAAGAAGTATTTAATGACGGAAGAAACTTTTACTGTATTAATAATTTATTTGTAAGACTGTTAGAAACTTTATGTTGGTAGCAGTAATCAGACTTTAGCAACATTTGTAATATAACTAATTTCCCTGGAATCCCATACACGCTCATTTGAGATTATAATTTTGTAAAGTTGCATTCCATTAAGAAGAGAATTGTTTTATTGTGAAATATTTATGAATATTTTAAATCTTCAATAATTGAACAGAGTTCAGCTACTCTTTCTAGAACATATTATATTAAAGAATAAAATATAATCATATATATGTTTCTAAAACAATCTATAAGTCCACAAAAAAATATCTTCAAAGTGAGCTCTTGGCAACCATATTGTCACATTATACTAAATAAACAAATTGTTTTTTTAAATTTTAAATTTCAATATTCTAGATACATTATATATATTAAATCGAAATTCAGGTTTCTAAACTCAACTCTTTAAAAGTTAGAGGTCTGTAATAGACGAAAGGACAACGTCACTAAGAGTTCCGTGTTTTACCGTTTTGTACGCAACCTCAAAAATGACTTGGCGACATTCAGTTCAAATTTTAATTACGTAATAAATAAAAATTTAAATAATTTTCAACGAAATGATTATTTTTTTATAAACAGTGACGATATTTTTTATCTCAATTTTAATTCACTTAAAAACATAATATTTATTTCGAGTCTGTATTTGGTTTATTGTAAATAATTCATACAAGCTTCTTCCAGCATCTCACTTCTTACTTCAAATATTTTTTTAGATGATTTTCTTCACAATATACATACATTTCTCAGTAATTTTTAGATGTTTATTACAAAAATATGTACTTCTTTAGAATTTCACTACAATACTTCATTCCACGTCCTGCTGAAACGTGGATTTACCTGGTTATTATGCAATTCGTTTCGTCTCAATTGTATAAAATACATCATCACATCTACGCAGGGGCGAATTTGCGAAAAGACCAGTTGAGGCCGTAGTGCAAAGGAAAATTTTGTTTTAGTCTTCTATGCGTCCTACCCGTTGCTTCGGGTATTAAAAAAATAGTTTGTTATATCCATCAAACATAAGAAAAAAAATATACACAGAAGTGTGAGCGATGATCGTATTGGTGATATTGCTAGCAGATGGTATATCAAGGGCAGAATGAAAACAATTTTGACGAGTGTGACATTGGCTGCTCTAGCAAAGCGACATTAAAATAGCATATTATCATCGCACCCGCAGCCGGCCGACGCGGCGGTTGTGCTGCCCTCTCAAGTCTGCTACCTCCGGCAAGTTCCTTTTTCGCTATGTGGTAAATACGCTCCGAGCCCTTAGTCGGGAAATTCAAGGCTCCAAATTTTGCATCGCCTCGTTGTCCCCACATCCTTAGATTCTGCTTTCAAGGTATACTTATTTGAGTTATACAACTAGGTCATACATGCGTCAAGATGTGTTTAACAAATTAATCTATTCTCTAAATTCACTCTCTAAGGTACTTTATCAAATACATTTTACTGTCTGATGTCTTATTTGTTTGAACGACGTGCTTTATTGGATTACCTGTGAAATATAACGATGCAAACCGTCATGTAGGCAAAACAACAAAAAAATCGTAAATGGATTAAGTTGATTAACTAGTTTACAACACACAATTTAAATTTATTCTATCTGTAATTTACGGTAAATTTTAATATTAATGATAATAAATATTCAGATGTCTGTATGTGTTGTACAAATACCGTCGAAGATTTAAAAAAAGTTGTTTGTAAGATTTCGAAACAGACTTTTGCGGTTTTCGATTCAGAAGCAAAGACGGATTAAGCATTTCAGGTTTCACCACACTTGTATTTTCTTACGGTTTGTATATAGATGCTAATCTTCAAAACTATTGGACCAATTTGAATGAAACTTTCATCAGCATTTTCCGTGGTTCATCAGAGTTGTTACAAGCTATTAAAACCGGGTCGGTTAGTAGTTAACAACATGGTAGTCAAAAACGCTGAAGTGCTCTTCGAATTTGAAACATGCGTTTAAACTCATCAGTGTTTTAGTTTGGGACCTGTTGTAATTTTAGAAACGTTTTCTGTAACGTGTATAATGTATCTATACTGTACTAAACTAAACTAATGAACTCATAAACGGAGTTTACTGTATAATCTAATAAGATGCGGCGCATCCTTAAAAATATAATATGAAACGCTGTCATATTTTCAGCTTCAGTGCGGCTGCTTCCGACACTACTCTGTATGAGAAAAAAATGAGACGCATTACTTTTATGTTCTCTGTTTTTTGTCCTTTTATATTAAATTTCGTTTATGGGTAACAAAGTTGTATTAAGTTCAATGTAGTGTTATATCAACGTTCTATAAATTAAAAAATTTGCTGTGGATTATTTCAGCCTATAAATAAAATAAGAAGACTAAACTGAAAAGAACCGTTATAATTCTGACATCGTTGTTTAAATTACAACTTCCCGTGTGCACGCAGAGTTATTTATTTTTGTAAAATGACCCGTAAAAATGCACACCAAGTGGGCAACATCGGAGTTAATGTTTTGTATGAGGATAACCATATGCAACGATCCATTGAGAAAATCCTCAATCAAAACTATCTTAGGATCCGGTTTCTAGATAAAAGGCGGCATTAAAAATCTTAAGGGGTATTTGTCTCCATCGGAATTCGAATCCAGTATCCACTGAATACCTGTTGGTAATTTATTATACCATGTGTAGAATTTATATTTAATTTTATGTGAAAACATTAAATGCGAATTTCTATTATTTTTTTATATGTTGAAGTCATAGTAAAACTTGTAATAAAATGTATATTACGTTTAAAAAAGTATCGAAGTTGTGTACCGGATAGTAACACAATATGGAAAATGCTATCGAACCAACAGATGTTTGTGTTGAATTTATATTTCAATTGTCAATAAAATTACAAGAAATATCTTAAGCTCGCTACTGACGATAAATCTTCTAGAACCTAGGTGTTTACAGAATGTTTTTTTATTTACAGGGTATCTAGTGCAGATTAAAGACTGAAGACTCTGTACTACGTTTTTGTTTTAAACTTGTAATATACTTTAATTGGTCAGTATTAAAAGTAAGAAAATTAATTCAGAAAATTGTAGTTTCAAAATATTGCTGATTTAAGTTATAACAACTAGGTATTAGGTATTATCGTATTATTATCGTGCAGTTTTCAGACAAAAAAAAAACAAAACATTGGCTGTGCGATTCGTCGAAAATATCTATTTGAATCGAATCGTGCATTATAATTCGAAATGATTTGAATTAATCTGAATCAAATTCTAGTACGCGATACAAGGCTAATTTAAAACTAATATTTACTCGTTAAATATCTTCAAAGTTTCAGCAATAAGATGTAGGTATGCCTTCCTCAGGACCTTGAAAAATTTGGCAATTCCGTACGATTTGCTACGTTTAGGTCTTGAGGAAGGCATGAATCTTAATGCCGAAATAGTGATCATTTAAGATGTTTAACGAATGAATATTGTTTTCAAGTTATCTTTGTATGGCGTTTAGTTTTTCCAACATATAAAGAGGATGTCTTATTTTATGGAACAGAATATTTTCGTACACAAAATAATATCTATATGTAGAGATCGTTAAGTACCTAGACTCCACGCGTGACTTTATTGTGTGCTGTACTATATACTCGTATTCATACGATGGTACGCGAGCTGTTTAATAGACTGAAATAAATGACGTTTTTATGTCATATCTAATATAATATCCTAGATCGTAACCTAAATATTCAAGGTAATAGAAAATAATATTTTATATTATGTTATATAATGCTACATTTAATCCATGTTTCACAAGTTTTATACTACGTGTTTTACTTACTGTCGCTACTTTTGAAAAACGGCTAGATGATATAACTAGATAATTTTTAGTTACAGTGCGGAGAAAAAATATTACACATTTGATTTGAAGGCCACCGACTGTTAGAGATATTTGGACCTTGATTCATATTTTCAATTTTTTTTAGTAATAAATAATATTTTCAATGATTAGAACCTCGAAAATAGGGGCTTGTAATAGAGTCACGGACACTTCATATAAGTAACGGCATCGCTACATGCTTGGATTTTGCTTTGTGATCGTTTCGGAATATTATTATATTAGCAGACCGGTCCGGCGACGCCCGGATTTGTAGATTGCCTATTAAAGATAGACATATTAGGTTGTTGAGGATTTTTTATAATGAGAGCGTAATGAGATATTGTCTAAAACCACCCACATATTTTATCTCGATATTTGTCGAAATCAAAAAAAGTTACCGCTTTCGAGCAGTTGTACCGTCGTATGAAATTAGAAGCGGTTTCTCGGCGGGAGGAGAGGGAATACCTGTCGGCCTTTACTACACGTTACGTTTTTATTACGTATTTGTGTAGAAGTATATACGCTAAAAATGTATTTAATTAATTAACTTTGTTATCGCAAAGTTAATTAATTAAATACATTTTTAGCGTATATACTTCTGCACAAATACTTAAATAAAACGGAGTCTATAGCACTTCTGAAATGATAAGAAATATTTCAAAAAAGTTTCATCAAAATTCGTCAACTAGTTTTTTTAGTTAAATCCGTTCAAGCACACTCACATACAAAGAATTTTTTATTTGTATAGATTATCATTATGAGACGATATAAATTTGATGTGTTCTTTAATCCTCATGGAATAATATTCCGAATGGAATGCAGAGTAACGAAAAAGTTATTCAACTGTTTATTTTGATCACGATGTATCAAGCGCCAAGCTGGTCCACTCTTAAAAACATATATTGTTACAAAATTGTTTTTCCGTAGCACTGACGAACAAAAATTGATAACAGTTTATCGGAACTAAATATAAAATATTGTGTCAAGCGATGCGAAATACATATATTATAAACAGAAGACGTTGGGAGTTTTAGAAATGATAAAAGTTTTAAATTTGGAACCGATATAAAAGACATTCGAACATGTTGCGGAAAGGTACTTGTAACTTGTGTATAAAGAGACACGACATTAAAATAGCAGTGTACAAAGTTGTTGACCAAAAGTACTATTGCAAAGTTGTGATAGTTGAAGATGTTTATAGCGTCGGACGGATCCATTACACACTTCTCGACAACAATGGCGTACAATAAAAGTAAATCTTCACCAACTGACTTTCCTTAAAACCAACGTTTAAAACTGGTGAACGCAAAACATTATCCAGTTCTTCTAAACCAGGGATTCTCAATTCTATGCTCGTTTAGCTGTGGTCGGCACTATTTTTTATATTATTTTCTTTAAGGTAGTACCCTCGCGACAGTCATAGTAAGAAGTTTATGCTGGTTTATGCAGTACATGTAGTTGAGAGTTTTTATTAACAAGCCGAATAATTTTTGCAGATTCTGTACTAATTTCAGTCAATCCCGAGCGAGAAATCTGGCAACACTGTCGGAGCGTTAAAATATTTTATAGTACACTGTAAAAATTGAGGTCGATTACATGTATAATCCGCTGGTCCATATAATGTCAGCAATTATTCTGGTAATCGTACACACTATATGGAATGCTGCACGTTTTTCTGTAAATTTACATATAAGTAGTTGTGTAGTCCACATTAAATACAAATATGTAATATTTTAAACAAAAAATGTAATTTTTCAAAAAATATGCGTAAAATTTCCTACAATTTTACATATGTTAATGCAATATTTGTGTAAAATAATACCTATTTATATGTAAAATTACATACAAGAATGAAAAATGAAATTAAAATTTCCTCGTTATGTAAATTCGAATGAATTCAGTGTCTTGTCCAACCCTGCGTAATATTAACTATTCCTTTCTATCTTACTAATTTCTTCAGACACATTAATCTTACATTTTACTAGGTTCGATACGTACTTGTTTTAGTTGATTTTTTTTTGTACGTTTTAAGAATTAGTCACGTTGTACCAAGGAACTTTCAAATCCGTTAGCAAGAAATACACGTCTGGGGGAACGAAATGAACACACGCGGTTGTGAAGTTTGAGTGTACAGTTATTATGATGAGGCATCATTTTAACTCAGAGGAAATGAATAGAGAACAAAGTACGAAAAGCACTGTTCAAAGTTTCACTTGAGGGAAATTAGTTTTGAAACGGGAAAAGAAAGCATCAGGATAATAAATTGTTACGTTATGTACTGTGCACGTACACTAATGTTCAAAATTATGTTTTACGTAAAAATTCGATATTTGGGTTTGTAATGTTATGAAAGAATGCAAGATGGTCTAAGGTTCCTGAACTATTTAAAGTAGATTGGTACAAAACATAATAAGATTAATAAAAATTAACTACTGTTTCATCAATAATAAATAATTATTAATCAAAGTGTAAAAACTGACTACAATACGGTGGCTCCATTACTGTTATAAAACATTGTTTTATCTCAATCTCGTACGGAGCCGCGGATAGCGGCTAATAAATATATATATAAAATGTCAATAAACTTAATAATAATTATTAAGTACGAAAAACCTGGAACCTTGTCCACTGAAGGTTGTTTTATGTCAATACATTATAAAAAACCTACTGGCTTAAACAACCTAACCTACATATTATTAGAAAATTGATCATTTTTTTAAATATTAGTAGATTTTACATACGCTTATAGTTACGTACCAGCTGAATTCATTTAGTATAATAGCTATTGTTCGCTATAATTGTTAAGAAACATTCATTGTAGCACTATATTAGAAAAAATTATTATCCAACACGTCACCGTCGGAATTTAAACCCGAATCTTTCCACTTTCGCGGCGGAATGAGTTTTTAATTTACGTCTAAAACATTAAAACTAGACTTTCAAAGTAAGGATTGTATGAAATTTTGTAATGGGGTATTCACTGACTTAGCCTCTTGTTATGCTCTACCGAAGGAGAACCTATCGGCGCGTTCTATAACTACCCCATGCATCCGTCATCTTTTGCACTTGTAGAATAACTAGCTATTGAAGATACTACAAATTAAATGACCGATATTAAAAATTCGTACAACTTTCAAATCTTTCGCAATTGAATTGAGGAAATACTTCTGACCATCAGTGTACACATATACAACACTGTATCTGTTGTTTGTTGAGCTACTCATCGTTAGGCATGTGGAGACTACATAATTAAGACATGTCTGCTTCTATTAATTATGAATTCTTGACTGTTTACATCGTCAGGACTTGTTTCAAAATCAAATTTCGTAAATATTTTTACCACGTATTCCGTAAAACAATGAACAGTTATTTAAGATAGCAGTTATATACGTATTTATATAGCTATTTCAAATCGACAATTAAGCTAATAATTAATAAATTTATTTTTTTTTTATTAACGAAAAAAAAGTACATAGGTGTGCATCAACCTTACGAATATTAGCACTGTTATCAATTATACATAAAACGTATAAAGATAAGTTACAATGTTAAGTTTAATTATATGGAATTTGAATAGATTTTGCCACAGATGAAGGGAGTACAGAACAGGTAAGTAAATGAAACCAATTTTTATATTTTGGATATTAAATTGGTATCATGTAAGAAAAGTAATAACTTCTGGGTATTCTTTTCTTCATTTTTTAGAATGTCACGGAGGTTCTATTCGCGTCTTCAAAGTCGAAACAGGTTCGCAATGTTTCATCATATTCACACCAATAAAAGCTGTATACCTACCCTACTATGACTGAAAGAACCTACCAACAGGATGTGAGATAGAGTTCAATTTATTTATAAAAACAGTGGCGAGAGAGAGAGAGAGATTGTCTTAGTCTACAATCTATATCTCTCTCTCGGCACTCTTTTTATGAAAGAATCTACCTCTAACTGACCGACGCGACAACACGAAAAAATATTTTTTTCATCTCAATACAAAACAGTATCTATATAAGGGGAAAATTCTATTGAGCAGATGTTCAAAAGGGATTCCTTAGGCTAATAATTTAAAAAAAGATATATATGTAGAGCATTAATATATTACCTCTAGGGAGGAGCCAATTTAAATAATAAACATTAAATTAAAAAAAAAATGTTAAAGTGCGAGTCGCAATTCATTATCATTCCCTTTTCCGTGAGAGCTTTAAGACTTAGAATTTCGTTTAGGTCTACTATGAGTGAGGTTCCATATTCCTTTTTTCTTTAATTTTAGGCTCAATAGTTTCGGTGGTAAGTGTATGGGAATGCCGGATTATCGTATATTTTCTTTATTATCTTTTAAATTACCCATTTTAAAATTCAAAAGAAATATAGTTGTATTTCTCACGAGCAGTTTCATTTAATACTTTATAGATGATCCACTTGACATTCTTTTTTTAATGTTCTAATTTGCCACCAAAAGTATAATTCGTTTATTTACATTATTAATCAGTGATGCATGGGTCATCTAATTGTATATATGTATCAAATATTAATTTTTTCATCCAGTAGATTCGGAGAAAATAAGCTGTGACAGCTATAAGGATTCCATTTTGTTATCCCTAATTAACATGAAAATTATATTGCTCCACTTTATTAATTTATTCCAAAAAAAAGTTAGCAAATCCGAACCTTTAACGATCTTTTACAAATATAATATTTACTCATGTAGTAAATCTTTATTAAAAATGGTGTTGGAAAATTGAACTAACAAACTTCAGATAATTTTAATAAAAAAGTTTATTATGGAGACATTTCCAAAAATATATTGAAACATTTGCTAGTCTAATTTTCCAACACCCAATATAATAAAGATTACTACGTGATGACATATGTAACTCTGGTACAAAAATAATCCAAGAGATAGTTAACTTCTTGTGGTAGTGGCCTATAGAAGTCGCGACGACAAGTCAGATAAATGTTGTTTTTTCATTTCTTTGAAAAACATAAACATAAGTTTATGTTTGGTCAAATATATTGCAAGTTTACTAGAAATAAGAAACTCGGTGTGTATTTCATGATTTTTATTTGTACTAAAAATACTAGGGCCCTTACTTAATTAGACATCGGATAGTAGAGTTTCCTAAACTCCTATTTTAATAATAATAATATATTTCATTACATTGACAGTATGTTTGTAACATGTCATTTACACATTTATATATAAAATTCATTTAATTTATAAAATTCTTCGGTTATTATTACTTCCTTAAAGTGAGAAAGGGTCTCAATGTTTTTGATTTTTGCTTGTAAATTATTATATATCTTTAAACAGTTATAAAGTGCATCTTCCTCAAAGGAAGTTGAGGAATGAGCTGGCAAACGGAAGTCATTTGCTCCCCTAGTGTTAAGATCATCGTTTAATTTATAATTATCAAAAACCAAAGGATTTTTTCTAACAAACATAAGGCATTCGTAGATGTACACACAGGGAAGCGTCATAATATGATTAAGTTGAAAGTTTGCATTTTATGCTGAACTACTGATTACAGTGTCGTATTAATAATGAATATTATCAGTATTATTATGTTATAATAATGGTGGCAATAAATAGTCAGTTTTATAAGAGCCGACGCTCTGAAAAATTCTTTTGGTTTTTAACACAAGACTGAAATGTTCAGTTACTTTAAATTGATTATAAAGCGTGTAAATTTTTAATGTTGCAATATGATACTTCAAAGTAAAGCATTTAGAAGTTTTATGTTTTAAATTTGCTTGCTTATGGTAGCATCAATCATTGTTTTCAAAACAAACGAGGTTTTAAAATCACAAGACATCAAAAGGTGAGTTAATAAAATATCATAATATGACTCATTTATTAATGATGTGAATCCATGAGAAAAATTGTGAAGTAGGTAACGGTTTTCTCTTACTAAAGAAGAATGCTGGGTCGCACAACTCAATTCTTAAAAAATTTGGTTTGACAATAACATTAATTTACGGGCACACTTAATTCTCTAAAGGAAATTAGAAAAGAACTGCGAACTTTCTGTCCAAACAATAATTCATTATTCAATATTTTTGTACAAATTCCCTTTCAAAACGACATTTTTCTGTGAGTACAGTTTAATGGTCTAGAAAAATAAAAAGTTTGCGAACGACATCAGACTATTTTCTTGTCTATAAAAACTATAAGTTGTTACAATCTAGTCTTATTGTCAATCAAAATTTCTTGATAATGCGGTTCTGCACCCCAGCATTAAAGAGACAAACGCACAATAACTGATCACATGAAATCAAAATGCATCAGATTGCGTATTTCGTTATGACAAAAAATATGCGATAGAAATTTAAGTTGGTTGTGGATCGTACTTCGAAAGTTTTCTTCTTTAGGCGTTCCCCTTGTAGAACTTATCTACTTTTTGGTAGCAGCTCTCATCAAAAGCAAAACGTGTAAACAAGTACGAGTATATCAAGCAGTCTAAATTGAATATGAGATGGTTCAAAATAAATTAAAAGCAGAAGGGTAGTTTGTTATTAATTAAGTGCAATTAATTTCGAGTTTATTAAAAATGAACATTTCTCACTGACTAAAGAAAGACAATAAGGTGAATCATCAATTAGCAATTTCTTGTTCTTATCTGTTCTTGTTTATTTCAAAAGAAACCAATATGCATTTAACAACTTAATTAAGAACGGCCTTATAGCGGTGCGTCTTATTTTTATCAAGTGTTTTAATTATCAAATTAATTAAACAATCACGCAACGAAATCCGTTTGATTTTCGTTGAAAGGAGAGAAACTGAGAAATTCAATTAAATCAATTAATTAATAATTATCAGTGCTCATTTAAACCGCCAGTATAAAATGAAATGTTAAAGTAACGACGGCGCATAACTAATTAAATAAAAAAGTAATTTTAATAATTATTATGAATAAAAAGGCATATATTGTGTCGACATTGGCCCAGATAAGTTTGTTAAAAATACTGAACACCAAAACCGTCGTCAAAAGTGTATGCAGGGGGATCTTTATTTAACTGTACATTGAGACATTATTTCGAAACACGAGAAGTGCGAGAATAAATACGTATAATACGATATCGGACGCTTCATCTCTTTTCATTATTTTTTTTACACAAACAGGTCGTTCTATAATACCGAACTGTTCGGGAGAATACCGGACATCTAGCAACCCTCTGAGTGTTGGCAGTACAAAAATATATGTGGTGGAATAGCATGTTACAGAAGTCATTATGCTTTCGTTTCCTTTCCACAACTGACAACTTGTTTAATTTGGTTTTACTTACCAAAGTCGACGTACATACAATATTTAGAAATCGTAAAAATTACTCACCTAGAACAAAAGAAAAATATATTAGTATTTTCATATTACATTTTATTAAATAGACAGAAATTTTGAGGGATATTATGGAGGTATTTATGTATAAAATTAGAAGCTCTGAAAAAAATATCTAATCGATTCACTAGATAATAAAAATGGTGTTTAACAAACTGTTTTGAGTAAATTTTATGCTATATGCGACAAGGAACAAAATTTTGACTACAAATATTCTTAAGTAGGGTTATTGGTATGTAAAATCTAAAAGGCAAAATCAGCTATTCGAATTTATAGATATTATTTGAGTTGCAATTTGTTTAAGCGTACATAACAGTGTTTTAAAATGTTTCACATACATTCTAAATCTAATTTGCAATTCAAAATGGCTAAATCTGCTATGAATGTGTGTTACTCAGTAGTTTATTTTTTCTCGACAATAAAAAACTACGACTGTCAAACTAAATAAACTCGAGACGGTGATGTCTTTTTAAGGGCTAACGGTTTTTTGAATTCATTTAGAATTAAAATGTCTATAATTTCGATTGATTCGGATTTCTAGAATCTCCCTCAGTTCAGACGGGACACATCAAAATCAATATTTTCAGAGGACTGCAACTTCTTAACAAAACGTTTCTTGAAATTAACTAAAGGATCACGTCCCCAAGTTATTGTGTGTCATTTTTAAACACTGTATATAATATAAATATTATAATAAATTCAAGACGCGCATTTAATCCTACATTTAAAGTGAAATTTCAGAAGCGAACAATACCGTAAAATTATATTGAAGCATTCGTTATAAGAACAAGTTTTAGGATATTTCAGAGTTTTAAATATGTTCAAATAGGTAGGCGTAATGTTAACAGTATTCAATATACATCCATATATGTATGACGTAAGTTTCCCTAAAATACTTGAGTGAGCAGCTTATATGGAACGTCCTACGAGGTCCCACAAAACTCTCGCTGAAGGAAATTTATTTTTCGTTTCAACATATAAATATTTATACCTTAAAAATTGAGTTCTACCGACGGTGATTTTTTTCATTCGAATCTGAAGCCGAACTTTGTTTTTTTTTTGGCATTTACATTGAATATAAATAAATGTGGCAAAGTCATAAGATTAATTGTTTAACATTACGAAATGTTCACGTGTTGAATATGCACTCAATTTACCGTGTTGAGTGCTCAACACACAACGGACCTTTCGTTGACTGATGATATGGATTCGTTTTCATTATTAGTTATAGTAATACACAGTATCAATCTCTGGTATCGATAAAAGGAGAACGGTCTTAAAAAATGAAAATCTCATTCTCAGATATCGTTCCTTGTTACATGTCGCAAGATTTGTAGCCTTGTGACTTGAGTCTTTTTTTATATAATATCTGAGTTTCGTCAATAACTTTAGATGTCCTATTAGTTATGATTTGTATGATATTGACTGTTTAGTTTATGGACTTGAACACATGGCCGTTCGATATAATGCTGCGTTGAAATTGATTTATCGTTATTCGTTTATCAGTCCTAGTAAGTCGGTTTTATATTGCACGCGTTACATATGTATATATGTGTATAAAGATACTTTCAAAAGCCCTAAGGGCAATCCCACCGAGGAAACTATAATTCACAAACCAATTCCGGGACGTTTTTAACGATGTAACGGCTGAAGTATCTTTTTACATAATATATCCAACTGCGTATGTTTCCAAAATGGAATTGGTTTCGATTGCGTACTGTTTTCATTTTAAAATGCTATACATATAAACCATTAAATCTATCATTTGCTAGTTGATCGATTTCTGTAGTTGTTTTAAATTTCATGTTCATTTATAAGCGGTAAAGATGATGATTTGATAAAACAGGAACGAAATATTAAAATTTAGAAAAAAAAATATTTAGGGGTTATTTTTTTTTGTTCAAAAACAAACATAAATTCACACTGCCGCTATTATCAAATACACTATATTGTCGGCAGGATTTGGCACTGCGACCCGAGTTTTTTTTATGACAAAGAGAAAGTATTGAAAATATATTTTCAGCAAATGTAGATATTTTTATTTCTAGTATCAGATAATCTTAATTACATAAACAGTTTCATCCATGTATACCAAAATTAATTTTTTTACAATTAAATTTATATAATATACAGATATAAGTTTTCGTAATAGTACAGAGTTACTCATATTTATAAACAAAACAATATTCCAGATATGAAACAAACAAAAATATGTTCCTCAGTAAATATTTCTTTTAAATTCATTTACTAATCTTTTGAAAAAATAACGATTTTATTGACGACAACAAAACTGTTTTCAATATTAAACTCATGTATGTTTTACGAGCATGTTTAAAATTGTATCGAATATTAAAAATTTGAATAATAAATGTATAGGGATTATACATGCAATTTCGCAAAATATTCTGTAGTTATTTATTTCTGTTTCTGTTAATATTTAGTCCCGATGGACAGCAAAATAACCAGAGTGACAGACAGTTGCAACAATAAAATCTATAAATTATTTAACAGTTGAGTTTCAAAGCGCGAGGATATAAGTCTGACGTTTTAAATATTTACGGATGTTTCTGAAGCTATAATCCAATTTATTTTGTCAATAAACAAACCATGGTTTTGTGGTTTCATTAGTTGATGAATAACAGAACGGCGTTGTTTTATTTCCAACAGGCAGCTATAATAGTCATTGATATTTTAGTTTGATGTTATGATCTCGTCAGATTTATAACTGGGTTAGTTGCTCAGGGGCCTCCACGATAATAATTGATACACATCTAGGAAAGAAAAAATTTATCGACACATGGGTTTATGGGTGTATTCTCATTTTAAAACTTTTTTTGAATATTTACATTTGGACAGCGAAATGAAAATTTTATCCGGATAAGTGTACCACAATTATATTAGTAGTTCGCTAAAAATATGAGTCGGTTGGTTTCGAAGGTTTTTAATCTAGCACTTGGTTTAATAATACATGGATTTGACAAAAAAAGGCAATAATGGTTAATGCTAATAAATAAATCGTTTGTAAGAAAATATGTCCAACGGATTAAAAAAGGTATTTGCAAGTGTTTTATTTTACTGTAAAGTACAGTTTTTATCAAGATAATACATAAAATCCGGATAGAAGACACACACATTCCAAGAATTTAATTTTTACTAAATGAATAATTTGCACAAACAGTCAAATGACGCAATAATGCAAAGAAACACAATATGTATTTTTTTCTCACATAAAATGTAAGTTTTGTCTAACGGTGGTCGGTCCGGAATTAATAGCAGAAATGAATAAAATAGCTGTGATTATAGCACATGGTCGTAAGTTTAAGCGTTGCAAATTCAAAAGAGAGCTTCGACAATTATACACTGAATGTTTACAAAAATTGAACGAGTATTAAATATGGTGATTTTAAGGTGTTATTTTGAATCTTTACAAAATTTTTAAATATAATGCATACCGAGTTCCTGATATGTAATTATTTTTTTGTCCTATTCTCTATACATGACTGTTGTCATGCATGTAAACCGATTGTAAAAATGACTGATAGTTGATGGTGGATTAGACGAGAACTGGACGGTAAGCTAAATTTATCGAGCGCTAAAGTATAATTCAATTTTTTTTTTAATTTTACATTTTTAATAATAAATAAAGAAAAACCCGGGTCGCAGCGCCAAAACTCTGCCGACAATATAGTGTATTTGCTGATATAGGCAGTGTGGCTTTATTATGCGAACTTAAGTTGGTTTTTGGGTAAAAAAAAATTTTACTCCTTAATACAGCCCTTAAAATAACATTTTTTTTCTTAATTGCAATATTATTATCAATCGAACCTCTATACCAAATTATATGCAACTTTCAGTAAATAATTCACTATCTGCAATCTAGTGTTTTTATTAAAATTTTAGGGACACTTTTTAATTACTACCGAAGGGTTAAATTTCAATTTTGAAACGATTCGGAGAATTTTTTCGGTATTTTGGGCCCCAAAAACATTTTTCAACCCCTAAAAACTACCCTTAAAATGGCCCGATTGGGCCCATTTTAAATAGGCTTCGTGCGGTGATGGATTCCAACATGTGTGCCAAATTTCGTTAAAATAAATTAACTTCTTCGAAAGTTATAGCCCGCACACATATATACCTATATATATATATATATATATATATATATATATATATATATATATATATATATAAATATATATATATATATATATATACATATATATATATAAACATTTTTAAAAATGGTGGCAAAGTGTTTAGGAGGTTATGAAAGGTCGAGAAATTTTGGTCCGACCCCTAGGTCCAGCCATCCGACCGACGCCAATAGTGTATGTTGCCATATGGCAAATACACTAAAAAATCAATAATTATATTGTTGGAGGCGCATCTTGTGAACAGTATACACACTATACAAAGCGATGGATAAGTATGAGTGTGGCCGCTTAGAGAAGCTATACTTACACATAATGTGTACAGGGCAGTCATTTTTGAAGTTAAGTTTGTTACACAAGTGAAATGTTAAAAATACTGAACATGCTAATGATAGAGTGTAAATGAAAAAATACAGTGTGTATCTAGGGTGCAATGAGATTTTAACTCGTGTGACCGTTAAACTAACATATCAGCTTTGTATGTGAAAATCAGTCGTATTTTTGCGTGCAGTTGTAGGTATTTGATGTTTAAGTACATAGTTTGATTTTACGAATGTTTTTTTAAGAATAACTAACAAATCTATCTAAAAATAAAAAATCTATTCGCTCAAACATCACGTAAAATGGCGATAACTTTTCACTAGATCTACAAGTTACAAGATATGTTAAGATCGATGCGATATAACAATGAGGCAATATTCTTACCGCGCAAATGCAAAATAAATGCATCTATCACTAGATCGAGCGAAATTGCGATAATCTGTACTGTTTGCCAAATCGCGCGAATGGACAACAAGTTGCAAAATCGAGCATTTTCGGTACAAAAAGTAGCATGTGGCATTGGCACAATGAGCGGGTACTTCATCGGCATCTCACAAATTATTTGTTTTCTAGGTCATACAGTATATAAAAGTAGACCCGCGAATTCATAGAACACAGCACTGTAAGGGATTTCCTTCATTTTACATTCTCCGTTTCCCATTCTTTTCCATGTCATTATTAGCGCATTTCTCTACCAGAATCATTTGTCATTCCCAAAGACAGTTAATGGGTGAGTGCGCTAAAACAGTCAAAAATAAAATACTCCATAAAGCTGAATATGATTTGAATGAAATGTGGGATTAAAAATATGTTGCGGCTGCATTTTTAAATTAAAAAAATATATATACATATTCACAAGATTAATGGGGAAGGGACGCAGATAAAATAAAAAATAGATGAATTTTTTTTTATAAAACGACCGAAATATAACTTTATTTTTATACATAAAGTTAATAACGAACCAACGCATTACATATTTTACAAATTATGACTATCGGATTCTCAAATTATCATGACGACATCATAAAGTTTTGTCAAAAGGCTTTTAAATACCGAAATTAAAATATATATATATAATTTTGGAAAAATTAACTCAATTTCAGATCAACTGACATTATTCTTGTTAATTTTTTTATACCGGGTGTTTTTTTCAAAACTTTGAATAGATTTTTTTGTTGATACACCGGTTGAATCAAAAAGAGTTTTAGGCAAAAGTTGTTGGGTTTTGAGGGGGAAATAATTTACACGTAATACCAATCCCCTCCCCCCACCCCTCGGCAGGGGGAGGGGGTAACTTTTGTTTTTTAAATGAAAACCCCCGATTTTTATGATTACATTTTTTTTTGTGTAAAAATGAACAACTTTTGTCTAAAACTTTTTTTAATTTTCCCTGTTATTTTTGTGTAAAGTCTTGATAATGTTGATGATAATGATGAGGGGTGGGGGAGTATTCCAAGTTGCCAATTGCATTAAAAATCTCACCAGGTACTTCAATTAAATTATTCTTTATTTTAACATTAAGATAATAAGTTTTCAAAGTGTTCTCCATTCATTGCCATACAATGGAACAATCGATTCAAAGTTTTGAAAAAAACACCCGGTATAAGGGAATAAAATTATAAGCTTTTATATTTTACAGAATGAAACTACGTCAATTATAAAATATTTATTTTTGTCAATGGAGTAACTCACTTAATATCCTTTGTATTGATGGGTTTATTTTTCAGTACGTATAAGCGTAACATAATGGTTTTCCTCTTGGAAATTCATTTCACTTATAGTAAAACCCATTAAAAATATTTTATTATTATTAAAAAAAAAATGAAAAATAAACCTTTTCTAGCAACGTAATTTATGCAATCTCACAAATCTAAAACGAACAACCAACAATTTTAATTAGTTTTAATCCCAGCTAATTAAATGAAATTAATTAGTTACACTGCGCATGCGTAAAAAAACAACGCGAATGAATAAAGCAAAGATATATAAATATAAATACAATAAATAACACATTGAATGGCCCCAAAGAACAAGCCGCAATGATCCACAAGCTTTCAGTGTTATTATTGTCATTTGATATATACGGCACAAAAAGTCATTCAGGTCTAATTTACGACCGGGAACACAAAATGTACAGCGACGTAGTTTATCAAGTGCCTGAAAAGGAAAACAGGGAAACCACAATGACTGCCTATACAGCTGGATCTACATCTAATAAGACCGTTTGAAGGACATTCATTACATACAGTTAGTTCACCAAGAGAGACAGAACAGCGTCTATGTTTCTACCGAATTCGATATGTAATTTTCTGCTAGCATACTGTGAGATATTTTTCAAAATAAAGTACCCAATGTGTGTACTTTTTTCTCATTCGCGCACTTGTGAATATCTCTGGCAGGTAGGGTTTTAAAAATATTTACGGGCTTCAGTTTTTTTAATTGACAGAAGTGTCGTTTTCTACAATTTTTTCTATCCTTTTCTGAAATCGTTTAAATTAAAAAAAAATATTTTATCTGTAGTTCTTGTTTATAATATCCTAATCGGTCATGTCGCGGCCATACATAGAGAGTTATATATTATTTGCCAGACCTGTCTTATATTTTTGCTCACTCTTAATTATCAGCTGCACTTTTTATTCTTTACATATTATCAATACAACGCACGCCAACCGTTTCGAAATACCACGCCTGACGCTAACCCGCTTTTCTCCCGCCTCCGGATCTTCGCTATGTGTTGAAACTGATCATACATTGTGAAAGAGTTAGAACGTGCGTGTGGCCAATCCAATATCCATGTCTGGGAAGTTAATAACCCTAGCTGCGCCGAGAGCGATAGATATAGTCCGTATGTTCGCGCTGTCTCTTTTTGTGATGAGGGCACATTTTTTGGCTGATTGTTCAGTTCGTAGGTCATTTGTCAACCATTTTATACAAGTTTCGAGATTACATGCAATTAGGATACTCTCTTCTGCCACGAAATGTAATACAGTTATTTTCAATGTAATTACACAATATTGATAGTTTTTTCAACAAAAATCAGTAGCTTGAATACTGTGGGCTGTATTCGGTTTAGAAAGTGATTTTCGATACATGTTTAACATTTATATTGCTATCAAATGAGAATAGAAATACGTTGTTCCAAAATAATTTTCATCTCGGGCGACTATAAAATTTAATATTTGAGTTTAGTAGTTACTCCAGGGGTTATCAATATTTAAATCAGCAGTCGCCAACCTGACTAAAGTGCAATGTTCTTTTATTGTGTGACAATGATCCAATATAGTCTATATTATTGGAGAAGGGGCTTGCGAACCGTTACAGAATTTTTCAGGTTTTTTGTTGCTGAAATAACGGCTTTCATATATGCATGTCTATCCATTTACGTAAGCCGTTAAACAAACATACACAACGTACAGGTAACCTCTTTTTTAAGTCGGTTAAAAAAAGGAGAGGATTATTTTAAGTGTAAATCGAGCTTCAGTTGTTACATACACGTACATAGGTAGACATTATTGTGTTTCATTTATTTTCGGATATGTGGCGTGTGCTATGTCGAGTGATTCAGAGAGAGAGAAAGGTAGAACATTAAAAGTTGCAGTTATATGAGGTCAATTATTTAACCCAAACTAACCAAACTCAACTTCATCAAAACGCAACATATGTTTCACCGCACTTCTACTAAAGATAAAGTTATTAGTACAATCATATTATACAGACTTAATATTATGCATTGTAAGAATAATAAGTTGATATACCGCATGTCTAAAAACTCATGTAACATTGGTCTCGACAAAATTATCTACAATCGATCATTTTTGATTGCCTGTTTTTTATAGATAACCAGGGTATTAGTAAACAAGTAACATACGTTGCCTTTTACGATATTTTATCATCATTCAAAAAATATTGATTGATTTTGTATTGATTAGTTGAAACAATACGAGTACGATATTAGTTTTTACAATGTTGTTTTTAGGTGATTCTTAAAACTAAAAAATCATAAAGATAAAACAATTTTGTGGGTAAATGCAACTATGTAATATCAGCTACTACCCGCGGCTCTGAATGCGATTAAAATAAAACACGAAAGCGAGTTACAACAAGTGGATAACATAAAAACCTTCTCCATGAAGAATTATATGTGTGCCAACTTTCATGGCGATCGGTTAAACGGTGTCAAACCTTATTAATCTCATAATCTCAGATATATGGAATAAAAAAAGTCCTCGATAATCTCACGAGATATGAAAAAAATTGAATATGATGACAGCTACATATTATAATCTTTAAAAATATTACAGCTAACCAAGAAGCGTTACTTATATTTAATAGTTGAGCTTTGCGTCACTTTTCGTGAAAAAATTAAGGAGTAAGGGGACCAGTAAAGATGCTTACACATTGCATTCCCACTACATTTTTCGTTATGAAGGAATGCGTGTTTGACCATTACAATTGTCTTTAAAACGAACATTAAAAAGTGGACAAAATTACGTATGCTACGTACCTATTCCAAATGTACCAGTTATGGAAAACTTGAACATGTATTAGACGCTTAAATATATAGTAGGAAATTTAAAGATGAGACCTCTTAAATAACTGCTGTCAACTTTTTTGTAAACCATTACACTTGACACTTGTAAAACGCGAACATGAAATGCCTGAATTCAAACACACTATATAATTTATCAAACTAAAGTTTCCTAATTTAGCGACATCAAACGTGCCGCACACCCAAGTTGCATCAAAACTCATAAGTTACTATAAAGCAGATGAAACGACGAACAACTAATCGGATTTCAGTGACCATTCGTCTTTGACACAATTGTAAATAGTTAATGAACCAGAAACAACGATGATATGGATAGTTCATGAATGGGATGGTTCGCCGACTGGGACGGAGTGTAATTGATATGAATGGGACAAAGTATGGTAAAGCCTGCTACTTATTTATTCACAAGAGATCTGCGACGTCTGCCTCAACCATTCTTTATGTTTGTCTTTCATTTCTCAAACGTACATAAGCGTTCTCAATTAGGATTAGACGTATTTTGTCGTCAACCGAAATCAAGATGAGAATTAAAACGCTTAACATAAGACAGTCACTTTCACTCATATTCAGCGCGGCTAACTCTTATCGTTTACAAATGTTAATCTTCAATTTGTATGTACGGTTTACTCTTAAGAAAATTGCTGTTTACTTTTTCGTAACGTTTTTAATGAGATAAAATTTATTTAAAATATGTTCTTCAACCTCAATTAATAATATATCTTCTTAGCGTTGTACTTTAATCCATTTTTGAACTTAAAAGTTTATAAATAGATTATAATTTTCTAAATTGAATTTTGTTAAAATTTTAATAGAAAAAAACCCGGGTCGCAGTGCCAAAACCCTGCCGACAATATAGTGTATTTGCTTATACAGGCAGTGTGGCTTTATTGTGCGAACTTAGTGGGTTTCTGGGCTAAATAAAAAATACACCCCTATAATAACATTTTTTTTTCTTAATTGCAATATTATTATCAATCGAACCTCTATACTAAATTATATACACCTTTCAGTAAGTAATTCATTATCTGCAAACTAGTTTTTTCATAAAATTTGTAAATCCGGTCCTGTCAGGCCGATTTTATCGAAATTTTAGGGACACTTTTTAATTACTACCGGAGGGTCAAATTTCAATTTTGAAACGATTCGGAGATTTTTTTCGGTATTTTGGAGCCAAAAAACTTTTTTCAACCCCTAAAAACTACCCTTAAAATAGCCCGATTAGGCCCATTTTAAATAGGCTTCTTGCGGTGATGGATTTCAACACCTGGACCAAATTTCGTTACAATCAATTAACTCCTTCGAAAGTTATTGCCCGCACACATATATATATACGTATATAAATATATATATATATATATATATAAACATTTTTAAAAATGGTTGCAAAGTGTTTAGGAGGTTATGAAACGTCGAGAAATTTTGGTCCGACCCCTAGGTCCCGCCATCCAACCGACGCCAATAGTGTATGTTGCCATATGGCAAATACACTAAAAAGAAAAACTCGTTAAAACGAACCACCACAGGTAGTTTTACTTTTAAAGCAAATCCAAATTGCAGTATCGTCCCCCTCCGTAGAACATGGGCTAAGTGTTCGAAACGACCATCGTCCAGTGCAATAATACTTTAAAATCTTTTTTGTACAAGTGCAATAATTTTTCAATTCATTTTTTTTTGTCAATTGTTTTTATTGCACGTTATTAAAGAAGAAGATGTTTTAAGTTGGAATACTTCCAGTAGGATGATTTTGTATGTGTAACTGATAATTTTATTTAAATACTGGCATTACTTGAATTAAGACATAGAATAGTTCTGTGACGATAAAACAGACATTGAACTGAGATCAGGTCGTTGGTGTATAGCTAAATTAAGTTGGCGAATGATAGCTAGTCTCCTGGGACATTTTAAGCTTATTCTGCTGAGATTGTAAACCGCACATATAATTGCGGATTGACGTAAGTTTCTCATTTTCTGCATTAGTTATGTTGAGTTTCAACTGTTTTATGTTTTATATACTTGCACCCGTCAACGGAATTTGTGTTCTTCCATCTGTGTTTTATTGTCATAGTTTAAATACTGAGCCGGCATCTGTTTAAAATAAACAAACTATTGGTTCAAATAACTGAACTGCTCTCAAAAGAAAATAAATCTGCAGGTAAAGTTGTGCAAAATTCTCTAATAGTCCAAGCTCTGACCTGACAAAAGACTATTGCACAACGTTACTAAAATTTATATTATTGATCCTACTTTTTATATTTATTATTTTTATATACGCAAAAGCACTACTTGAAATTTATACAAATTATAAAAAAGTATTAATTATTTACAATTGTCAACGTGCACCTTCCAAATTTTTTTTTGCATACCCAGCATACTTCATATTAAGGATTAATTCATTTGGCGAGTGGTCTGCCAGGTATGCAAAACAATTTGCAAGGTATATAATTATAAATGATAACAATTGATTAAATAATTAATACTTTCCTATAACCATCATGTAATGTTAAATCGTAGTCGAGATACTGACAAAAAAAAAATGAAAAAAATTAGTCTGCCACAGATTTGATGTATTTCATCATATTATCTGTTAAATTCAATAATAAAATTTTAGTATTGTTCGTAGACTTATGTGTTAACTATAGCTTCGAACTTTTAATTTTTTTTATAATGTTTATAAAAATAACATAAGTAAAGTAAACACAGTGGCAATTATTTAACATAATTAGAAACAGTAAAAAAATAATAATAAAAAAGACAAAACATTCTTCTAATAGGTATATTTTATCAAGCCAGCAAACGAAGAACAGAAAGCTAAAAAATTAAAAAGAAAAACAAAGTAGCTTGTTGACTACTTGCAATTCAAGAAAATATAATATGTAATTTGTTTCATTCTTTGTTCCGTTTCTAAAAGACGTGGAAATTTATTTCACGAAATTTTTATAACAAAGGTACGTTTTTGTACAAGAAAAAAAAAGAATAAGGCTTGCGGGAGAATATGAATTTAAGGGAAACTCGTGCATTTTTACCATTTCTATTTAATATTCTAAAAACGATTATTCGTAGATTACGCTCAAAAAATTTAATAAAAAAATAAAGCTTTTGTTTTCATAACAAGAAGCACGTAGATTAATTATTTCGCTTCAAGGGATTTTTTTTGTTAGTTTTAGCAGAAAAAATATTTTCTCATTAATATAGTCAAGTGAATACAAATCAGCGTTTTATTTATGTTACCTGACATTTAAAACAGGTAAATATGGTTTACATCTTTTTTTTGTCTCATAAATAAAATTTGTGAAGCTGAAAAAACGGTTTAATAAATCTCGGAAAATACATTTTTCCGACCAAATTGATTTTATAAAAATAAAATTGTATGCAAAATTACAGCAAATATCCATAACAAATTTAATTAAAAACATATCATTAATAATATTTTATACTAGATTGTAATCAGGCAACTGAAAACACAAAACTAATTTCATCTGAAACTATTATTATTATAAAATGTCGCATGCAAATATTTGACAAGTAACGGGGTCATTGTAAAAAACTCAAATCACAGTCGACAAATAATGTTTTCGCGAACACATGCGTTGTGGAATTAAAATACATCATTTTTGTTTAAACTTAAATTGGTTTTTGTACAAAATAATAAGAAAAAATACTTCTTGGTTCATTCCTTAAAATAATTCCATTTTTCTTAGTTTCAATATTAGGCATTCATTTTATCAACCCAACATCTGCACCACTGTATATAGCCCCTTCAGTATAAGTAATTTACTTTTAGCAAATTAGTTGTTTCAAAAATTTTGTAATAAATAATTTCTCATCAATGCTCGATCAAAATAATTTTTCTAAAATCTGGAAAAGTTTCAAATCTGTAAAGATACAAATTTATCGACATTTATTTGCAATTATTGCGGAAAATCATTTAAAACCTTAAATAAAATGGATGTATTTGCTTCTGACAGAAGACAGCAGAAAAGCTCTAAGCAGTATTTAGTTTTTTTCAAAATCAAAGCGATTGGTCAAATAATAATTTTCTAACATTCTATACAAGTAATATCTATTTAGATTCGTATGAATTTGTATCAACAATTTAATTTAAAGACATTGAAATTTATAACAGTGTAGCGTTTCGTCACATTTATTATGACTTTTTCAGTCACTGTCTAAATCTGCATTCCGTGTATTCAATTAATAAAATAAAACGGAACCTTTAAGCTTAGAAATTATTAAATTCTATACAAGTTTCGCATCGGTCGCAATAAGAGCATTGTTTATTCATATTTGTATAGAAGAGCTCACATATTGTTACTGCACTGACCTGAAGAAGCTAGCGAAAGAAGAAGATTTATTGTCAGTTATCATTCACAACGAATGACTCACCCCAGCATCCACGAAGTGCTGACAAACCAAGGTCATGTAACATGCCAAGTGCCAACAAAATTTAAAGTTTCAGTAGTGTAACTATTGTTTCAATTTTTATGATTATTAAAACAAATTCACATTATAATTTACCTAAATAGAGGGATTAAGAATTAATTTACGTTTATAATGAGTATGTTGGAAGAAATGGTAAAAATAGGAACCTGCATTATAGCAAGACTCAGCTGACCATCTGTCGTAAGCATCTAATTCTTGCACGGTAAACTTAGAAACTCGAAATCTGCTGTCGGGATAGCGTAAAAATATTTCAGGTATCGTTTTGTCAAAAAACTTTTTTTTTGCGTTTTTTACTACGATCAATAAAATAAAAATATTGTATCGATATACTAAAAAAAAATATTTTTAAATTTTTTTGGAGGCGATATTATAAAAATGTCCCGCAAAAGTGATACCTCTTTTTCCCGGAAATATTAGGTATCAATTTAAAAGAAGAAATAATCTATACAAAACGATTGGTAGAGATTACAATAAAAATATAGCGAAAGCAAAATTTTCATTAGCTTTTAAGATTTAACGCAAAATACATCATTCGGATGGTAGTAATAAAAATGCTGTGCATGAATAATTCGTTCACTATGCCACGATTTGATCTAGTGAACGAACGCCTCATTTTACTGTAAAATGTGTTTTCTCGCGAATAATTTTTTATATGTCTAAGCATCTACTTATAGCTCGCGTTTGTCCAAAATAATGTGGACAACAGTAATCTAAAAAAAAATATGTGACAAAAAACCGAACGGATATCTACCATGCGCCATTGAATTGTACACACACACAAATTGTCAACACATAACATGATAGTACTAACTGGACACACACATATTGTATTTATCTATATATGTAGGTACTTTATGCGGCTATTTATTTTTTGGAAATTATGTACGGAACTCTTGGCGAATGAAGGATGGTTATATGCTTGGCTGAGTTTCGGAATGCAAGTTTAGTTAAGATTTTTCATTATGGATTTCTCACGCCGCCGTCTCTGTGAGTGGAAATTGTAACACGTCTTTAATTAAAACGTGTATTTTTTTTAACATTTTAAATTACATTTATCTGTTCTTTTACCAGGACAATGTCTTAATGTAATTCATTGGAATTAATTAAAATAATTCTGTAAAGCAGTCGACGGGTTTTAAGGAGAGGATGAGAATGACGTTTCGGTTGAAATTAATGAAATGTCACAAGTTCAGCTGCTAGACATGTCTGAATCCCAACACCGACAATCGTTTTGAGGTTATGTATACTGCCAGTGATGAAACCAATTCTGGTTATAAACAATAAGTTTAGAACTGTTCTTTAAAATTCACTGACAAATGGTTTTAGGGAAAATACATTTTAAGGAGGGAATAATAATCATTTTTAAACGATGTTTTATGACCACAAATTGTTTTCTGCTTTTGAAACTGAAAAAGCACAAAACAATAATTATATCAAGGTTTTCATGTTCTTTTTTAAATTTTGAAATATCCTACACAGAAAACGAATTTAAAAGTAATTCTATGTTAAATTGAAGTAATTTTTAATTGTTTCAAGTTAAGTACGCAATTGCCTCAAACACTGGAGAACGATACTAAATACACTTATTATGTTACAGCACCCTGATTGTATACATATAAATTTGGAAGTTTATACGAAAATTCTGCGCTTAGAACTAATTCCCATTTTTGCTGTATCAATTAACAGTATCATCATTTTAAAACCATAATCATTTTGTTTTAATTTTACTTTGAGCAAATACTTCGTTCAAAGATAAACAACACAAATGGCATATTTTAGGTTTCCATTATTGCATATATGCAATTAAATTCAAATTAAACGTTTTTGTGACGAATATTTTAAATGAATATTTACAAAAATTCATAATTGTAAAAAAACACATCAGTACTCGTTTGCACACATTCTGGTCACTTTTCAATATAGACATATAAAGGAATTAAATACACGCAACTAACCCTAACTCGCACTTAAGCGTTGTTTTTTTATGGCAAAAGGTAGAAGTAATCAATACCGGAGTTCTGAGGAATTCCCATTAAACTCGTTATTATCTAAGAAATTTTTAATTCAAAAATATCACGGAGTTGACAAACCAATGGTGAACTTTTTTCAATTGTATAAAAACAAAATGGCGAGCGTAATGTGAAATCTTTCAGCAATAGCTAAAGTTAAATGAATAGTTTTGTAAATAATGTTTTGCAACGTCAAGAAGTGAAATAACATTTGAAAGTTGAGCGCAAAGCGTAGCCCCAAGTGTGTTGTATAAACTGTAGGAATGACATTGCAATGTTTCATAGCCATAACTCATGGATCTGTCACAGAATGCCTTCAACATAACCTAACATAGTTGTGTATAGTGTGCGAGTTCACCGCGCGTCAGCTGTGGCGCTTTCATGTCAGTTCGACTTTTGGAATGACCTGAACAACTATTACTAAACTATATGTTCCTGAACTATCCTATCTTCTCCAAATAAAAATGCATTCTAAACGAATAAATAATCAAAACTTCTCAATTATAAAATTTCAAAAAATCACAATTTTTCACAAAAAGAAAATTAGATCATACAAAAAAAGCGACTGGATTTTTTACTATATGCCACAGAAGTGAAATTTCTAGTCGCAAGTTTCCTTGCGAGAAAAAACTTTAAAATCGTTCATTAGATTATATAAAATAAAGACAATAAAAAAAATAAAAAGATATATAAATACATATAGCTGGAATAATATTGAAAAAAAAACAAACAAAAACAATAATGGCGCCAACCGCCCGAATCGAATCTAACACCTTCTGTGTACGAGTCAGCTGTTATATCTCTCAGCTACCGCAGTATATTGGAGTGCAGTCCATTTATAGAGTACACGGCATACCAAGGGTCGACTCTATGGAATTAAAGTTCGGGCTTCGTCGGATTTTTCATGGTTTTATCCCTAGACCATTTCTTCTTGCAGCATTTCGATACACTTTCAATTGCATAAATCAAACTTGCTCTACCATGCGAAAAGTACTTTCACTTCAAAATATTCATATTCTCACTTTTGTATTTATTTAAGTTTAGTAACTAGGAACGTATGCGTCTTCCAGTTTTTAAATTCAACCACCAGTTCGCATTAAAATCAGCGCGTCATTTTCATATCAGTTTAGAAAACCGTACTCAAGTATTAGCCAACCAAAAAATTGAAAGAGCATTCACTTTTGGGAGTTTTGATTTATGGGTTCCCTTTGGTACGCCCGTCTTGTTTTATGGCCGTTTTTAAGATTTTCTTAGACTATACTTTTTGGCATCATAAAACAATAATCATCAAATCACAAGAATAAAATATCAGACAGCACAAAACTAATCAAAATCAATGTGAACAGAACGTTGTTTGTATGTTATTATTAGTTTAAACTATGTTAGATAAACTATCGGTCGATTGTAAACTTTATGATAGATATCAAAACAAAGCTGCAACTGTTTTATTACGTTTCAAATTCGCTCTATCTCAGTAAATAGCTTCAAATAATGAAAAGTAACAGAATAGCAGCTGTAAATCCGTTTGGTATACGATTAAATTCACATCAAGTGACGATATAAATAATATCCTAGTACTAACGACAGATAATTAAATTGATGTAATTTGTCTCGATTTAGGTCAAATAATTTATGTTCAGTTAAAGTTTGTTTTCTATCTAGAAACGTAGGTTAAAATAAAAATTATACATTTTCTCAATTTATAATGTTTAGATTTCAATTATAAAAAAAAAGTTGATATTGAGCTTCTATACTTTTTAGTAATAGTTATTATTATTACTCTTAAATAATAGCGTGATATTATTTAAATTGGAATTTCTCCAACAAAAATAAAATTCTGTAGTTCAGCCGGCAAGTAGAATACAAAATCTGATCGGAAATGCTTTCTGAATAATTTTAGGTAACCTGTTTTTGATTCAATTTAGCATAGACTATAGGTACCACCAAATAGTACCCAAATTTAAAGCGTAAGGTACTTTTTGTTCGACGGCAGTTGAGTTAAGTCTACCAAATCGAGCAAAGACTCGCAAAAATGCTATTTCCATATTATACACGAGGAACACAACTTGAAGATAAAGTATTTACATGTGAAAAATCACCTTAAGGATTAAGTAATATTTGCAAATGCTTAAACTGGGTATCGGATCTGAAACCTATTGGACCGTTTTGATATAAAACAGCAAAAGACACAGGATTGTTAAAAGTTTTGAATGATTTATGTGCAGCACTGAATCAACTTACTCGTAAAATCTGTTCTATTTAGGTCAATTCAATCAAACATTTTACAGCCTCTATTGTTAAAACTCTTAGTTGAAATTACCACACTGGTTTTTGGTAAATAAAAAAAGATATGTTCATTTTAAATTGTATTGGTAGTCTTTTTTTAATATTTAGTTTATAAGTCTTACTTGGTTTAGCCCCATTGTAAATTCTATATAAATCACAATTCCAATTTCTTTATGACAAATATTAAAACTCTAGCTACGCAGGCACCGATTAAAATTTATTTTAATTTTGGAAATGTATACAATAATTGAATGTGCAATATCGTCGTTCAAAATTGTGTCTCTTTTAAAATCAACATCTGGTTATTTGGGGATGTTTCAGTTCAAAGTAAGTACTGCTTCTACTATATGCAGAAACTAGTCAAAAGTCAGGCAATATTTCAGAGCTACTGCTACTGATACGAGATGTCACTGCTTTATGAAAACTGAGTTCACTTGTTTGTTATCAACACAAAACAACAGAGCAGGATGTGGAGCTGGGTTTGCAGTTGGAGACCAGTGGAGCGGCAAATACAGTCGATAGATAGTATATGTTTCTGTTTGTATACTTCTATGATATCTGCTTTGCTTTAGTGCAGAAATATGTGTATTGATTCTTCGTACAAGAATATTGCTGTGCTTTAAGTACGATTATTAGTGTATTTGCCATATGGCAACATACACTATTGGCGTCGGTCGGATGGCGGGACCTAGGGGTCGGACCAAAATTTCTCGACGTTTCATAACCTCCTAAACACTTTGGCACCATTTTTAAAAATGTTTATATATATATGTATATATATATATATATATATATATATATTTATATATATATATATATATATATATATGTGTACGCGCGATAACTTTCGAAAGAGTTGATTGATTTCAACGAAATTTGGGCCACGTGTTGAAATCCACCACCGCAAGAAGCCTATTTAAAATGGGCCTAATCGGGCTATTTTAAGGGTAGTTTTTAGGGGTTGAAAACTGTTTTTGGGCCCCAAAATACCGAAAAAATTCGCCGAATCGTTTCAAAATTGAAATTTAACCCTTTGGTAGTGATTAAAAAGTGTCCCCACAATTTTAATAAAATCGGCCCGACAGGACCGGATTTACAAATTTTATGAAAACACTAGTTTGCAGATAGTGACTTAATTATTGAAGGGTGTATTTAATTCGGTGTAGACGTTAGATTGATAATAATATTACAACTAAGAAAAAAATGTTATTTTAAGGGGTGTATTAAGGGGTTAAATTTTTTATTTTGCCCAAAAACAAACTTAATTTCACATAATAAAAGTATAAAACAACACGGCCCTATACAAGCAAATACACTGTATTGTCGGCAGGGTTTTGGCACTGCGACCCGGGTTTTTTATTATTGTAGTCGAAGCGTTCAGATTACATGCACCGGTTGTCCAGTCTCAAAGTTTTTCAAGTACATATGTCGTTCTCGCAGCCGAATTTCAAATTCGGCCACTTTACAAAGTGACTATAAACGGTTCATAAAATGGCACTGTTATAGTAACTAATTTTGGTATAATATTGTGTCCATTTGGAAACTATTTAACCTAGAAATATGAAATTTGATAGGCAATCAGTATTTATTATTCCAACCAACGACAAATAAGTTTCATAGAGTTCTAGCGGTTTCTGGGATAAGCACTTCTGAAACTCGAAGGATATAATAGCTACACTTTCTATCTATAAACGGTGTTAGTATAGTAACATTGTTTAGAGAAGATAGTAGCAAGGTGGGAATTATACGTTGTGGGAGAGTAGGAAAAGCGATCAGTAGCGGTGTGATTTGTAATTTCAGGGAAAATCGTAAGCGCAATCTGAACCGTCAATGAATCAATAAATGACCATATTCATAGGACCGTCCCTTATCAGAAAACACGGATTCGTCCGATCCGAAATTCGTGAGTGCGCAGAAATGACCCTACTAACTTTTCTAAACGATAACACTCTACCTGATTTTATAATTGGCAATTCATTACAATTATAGTGCGAAATTGGAATATGTAACAAAACTGTATCATTTACTCGTATGCAGGTTGGCTTTGATGAGTTTGGAAAACATTGACAATCTGATAATTGACACTTTATATATGATAATAATTATTAAATAATTTCAATAAAATTAAAATTATCATTAAACATCTTTGAATTACTTCAAAAGTTCAGTCAGGAGTTAGCCCGTAACAAGGATAATTTATTAGATTCGATAGCAACACGGAGTGTAGTACATAATATGAATTTATGTGGAAAGTTCCCTTTGTGCATTTCACAGTGCATTTGACGATTATGTTTTCATAAGTGCAACGAAACTACGTTTGAGTTGAGTGAGGTGTTCAAAACTTTAATAATAATTATTTGCAAGCCAAGTGCAAAATTAAACAGTTTAAGTAATTATTGTGAAGCATTTAACATGCAACAGATTCAGGTTTACAAAATACAAAAATTTGATTGATTTTTGCTTCGTCATTAAATAAATGCAAGAGACACGAATTCAACTGTTCGCACACACAGAAACTTTTTATGAAGATAATTCAACATTACGTCGCATATAAATATTTTATCTTGTGAAATAACTGCTTTCAAAAAATAAATAAAACACAGTGAATTTTAAAGGGTAAATAAATCTAACACGGAATAATAGATGCTTGCAATTTACTCTTGCTATTTTTCTTCTTTTTAGAAATTTCTATTTTTCTTGTATCTTAACTTTCTGAAACTAAATTAATTAAAAATTTTATTAGTCACATCATCTACTAATTCAAATGCACAAAAATCTATAAATCCTGCAAAGCGTTCGACGAAATAAAATCGGATTGTATTGATTCTTTTAACATTTATGGCACTATAAAATAGCCCTAAAGTTCGAAAAAGAACAAAAAGCAAATAGAGCACTTGACAGGACACGTAGACTGGAGTTAAAGGACGTTTTAAAATTTCAAGTATCTGGAAAATTTTGTAGCAGTCATAAGAAAAGGATGAGTCGAGCGAAATCTAAATCGAATTCAATAAAGGAAAGCTCATCGGCTTTCAATAAATGGCTTTCAATTTGACCTGAGCGTGAAGAATGATGAACTCCACTTGGTTCGGCCTACATTGGCCTCAATCTGTTACACTGCAAGCACATATACAAGGTGTCGTAGAAATATTAGTTCACCTTCAACACCGAAAACGAATAAACTGTTACTTATTTTCAAGCACAAAAAAATTCGTTGTATTAAGTTACCATAAAATAATTAATATTTTATAATATGAAGTTCCTCAATAAGATGTTCTCAAAGAAAAAACATTCTCTTCAAAACTCTCTGTATGAAAAACACATAAGGATCAGAGACGTTGTACCAACACTAATTACCACTGACAAAATGTTGAACAGCAAATAATAAAAATAAAATAAAGTTAATAAAAATTTTACGAAGCCCATCATGTGCGAGTCCGACTCGCACTTGGTTGTTTAATAAATCAACAGAGTGTTCGCTGGTAAGCCTGCAAACTCCTTTGCCACGTTTGACTTTTTTCTCTTTATCTCAATTTTCGGGAATAACCTCAAACTCATTGGGTATCGTTAATGTTTTATAAGACATCTTCTTACTTGTACACTCAGACATTTTCGATTTCTAAAATACTCACAGTTTATTTCGTTCAACGATCCTTGCAATACGGTAACCGAAAATATAATGACTACTGGTCGTGTTTGTGACATTTATAACTGAAAGAACCAACAATTCTTGACTTTTCTAGAAAGAGTGTCTTTTGTTTTAAATATGATTTTATTGGATTCAGGTAAAACGTTCGAATTATCTGAGTTGGTGTTCAAGGAAACCAGCCAATAAATTGAATTGCCAAGAAATTCGAATTATCAGAGTTCGAATTCGCAAAGTTCCACTGTATATAGGTACTGATTTATATTTATGCTAAAAAAACTGTGGCACTATTAAATTTGCTACACTAATATAAATAAGTTTTCATCACACTTTTGACAAAAAGTTACATGGATTAATTACGATTCTATCCCAGCAAGATATTGGATTTTTAAAAGCAATGCAAGAAACGAAAACAAAAGATCTGTTTAGAATGCAATGCAAGTGCGACAAAAACAAAAACAGAGCGAATTAACAATAGAAGCGCTTTGATTTATATCTCTACGTAATTAACAACTGAAACGAGAGGATATCAAATATTCATATTTAAAACTTCCATTTACAAAGAGTCTTCTATTTATACTTCAACAAATACTAGAGCACTTCAGTATTATAGTTTTGACATTCAGAATATAAAATATAATACAGTCACGAATAGACAACAAATAGATATCTATAATTTAAAAATTACTAGGTCTATATTTATGTTACGACTACAACCTGAAGTACAGGAAAACCTAGTTCTAGTCAAATACACAAGGCTTAGCCATTAAACAACAGACTGAATCTAGGTTTAGCCTATTGTTGTCGGCTAAATCTAGAATGGCCACAAAATATATCAACACAAAATTCTTATTTCTTTCCAACTTGTTCAGTAATAAAAAAGAAATAGTCCTTGAGTTTTTTCAGATGACAATCAGTTTAATTTTCGTGTTTTATAATTTTATCGTAATTCACAATGCCAATGAACGTGTTAACTTATGCGCCAGAAGGACTGTCGTTCGCTGCCACGTAGTATGACATGTGATTAGTTCGTTGTATACATTTACGAAATAAAAAATAATTATATTTTCATTTCTTTTCACAATAATTAGCAATTGTTGACTTATTCACAAATTCCTGGGGCTTTCACAAATAACATGTTTTTATTCATCAGGTATATTAGTTTATTGAAGTTTGAATTATGTAATCAAATTTAAATATCTAAATGTTCTGTTAAGTTCTTAATAATTCAAATTAATTTAGTCTCTATTTTGCTTTAAATAAAAACAAATAAATAGCAAAATAATATATAACTACAAATAAATTCTTTTCGTTAGTTACCTCGGAATACCAGTGACAGGGCAAGAGCTCAAAAATAAACATAACGGTTTTAAATACGTATGAATCTACTTACAAGTAGACTCGTGTACTTTTAATCTGTCGGAACTAATCTACTAATGTATTTTCAATATTTACTTCATCCTCACTTTGTGGAAACCATATATATCTTTATTAGGTTGACGTTAGGCCGTTGTCAAACTTATTTTTTCATTGGCTGAGCAGCGCAGGAAAGTAGGAACTAAAAACTTGAAAATACGTGCGGAAAATGTGTTGAAATAGATGGTATTGAAAACACATACGTCCGATAGTATCACATCTCTTACGCATACATAGAAACTCATTGTTTTAACATTAATGTACGGAAGCAATAAGTCTGACTAAAAATTAATTTTTCTGTTGCAAGGCTTATACCACAAAATAGACACACTGTACGTAGTTCTTCTGACCGGACGTCGATTGGTTTTAATAATCATTCAAGAGTGATGTCCGTATATGGAAGATACGCGCACGAAGTTGCAGTGTTGTTAAGCTTTCGAGAATCTTTCGTCAAAGCGTAGTTTTTTATCACGCTGTATAATTTGTATTACTTGTGACAGATAAAATTGCAAAATAATTCAAGCGTTTTCTATTGAACTATGTATTTGTTTTTCAAGTTAGAAGCAATAAAACAAGCTATGAAAAGGCTATGACAGACATACCTTCAGAATAGTGAGAACAAAAAGGTTGCACACTATTATCCATTTGGACTTTGATTAATTATCTATAGATCGATAAGCAAATAAGAATGCCCACGCTTTTTATAAGAATATAAAATGTATAGTTTCAAAAATACGTAAAAATAACACTCAATCTACGTATTATAAAGTAGAAAATAAAATTGTCTCTTCTACATTTTGAAGCGGGGGACTTTCGATGAAATAAATAAAATATAAGAAAAGTAAGTGTCCCACGCTTCTAAACAGTGTTAGTGTGTTGATATAATCGAGTGTTTAAATTTTTTTTGAAACTACAAATTTTATTCGTAAATTAGCGAATTTAATATTATACAGTAACACAAACAATTCAAGGATAAAAAAATCCAAAATATTAGCGATTTTTCAAATGACTGTACCTTCGTTAAAACTACCTTATCATTTGTTTTTTTATTTCCATTTTAACATGTTAAATAAACATTGTCATAGCAAAAATATCAAAATTAAAAATGACTGCAAAGTTTTACATCGACTGGACCTATGGAGGAAAGTGAAAATGAGGTTGCAAGAGTTTTTTTACACACAGCTTACAAGTTAAGGTATCAAAACGCGTCACTAAATTAAAAAAAATCCAGTCATGTGAGAGTTACGGGGGAGTTGTTTACTAGGTGAGAAATATAATATACTGGCTCTGTAGTCGATTTTTTGTTGTTGTATCGAATAGTTCGTTCGGACCTATTATTACTCTCACTGCTGTCGCTTATACAGCAATGACACTGTAAAAGAGACTAAAGTGAATAATTATGTTCTCGACTTGTGAATTAAGTGGGGTGCCTTAGGCCAAACTCCGATGGATGTATTTGATAGCAGGTGTGAATAAATACGTGTGTACAGAACAGAGTTCTTCAAGTTTTAAATGGCGGTAGTGTATTTTAAAGTTTCCGTAAAAAATATGAGACACTAAAACTTTATTATTAAAAACCATGCGTGCATAATAGATTCTAAAATAAATCAAGAAAACGTTCCGAGTTTCAAATCTGCCTACTTTTAGTGTTTCCAGATACTTTTTTTAAAAAGATCCTTTTGCATTTTAAAAAATTATTCCGATCCTGACTAATTAATTAGATGAAAACTTGTCTGAGGACTTAGGATCAGTTTTTTTTAAATCAATACTAAAACGTCGTGTAAAAAATAAAAAATTTAGTATTGATTTAAAAAAAACTGATCCTAAGTCCTCAGACAATTTTTCATCTAATCCTTTTGTATATTATCGTACTAGCGACAGTATATTTGTCTTTGGATGATAAATATTAGTTTTTGTATTTGGGATCAAATAAACTATATTATATGTAGATGAGTAAGTGACATTATGGTACAGCGAGGTTAGCGAATTTTAACAGTCACACGAGTCAATATCATAGTATATTTTAATCATTTTTGATAATTCAATTGCGTAACAAATTCCACATTTATTAGGTTGTTTATGAAAATAATTATTCGCGTCACTGTTGTTAATGGTAGGTTTTTATGGTTTATGAAAATTACCACTCAATTGGTTAGACCGTCTACGGTTTGTGTTAAATTTGTCGATCGAATAGTTTTAATGTGTTTAGACAAGCAAACAGCAGACAGACGTTGCCTATATTTGACAAAACCGTAGCGAACAGAAAATCGTGTGTCATTGATGCTCGCACGAAGAGTAACGCAGGCGCGTTTGGATACAGTAGACTCTTAGTGTTTAGCTAAAACACATTTATTTAAAATTTAAAATAAGTCGGAGATAAGAAATAAAACATGATCTATATTTATTGTAGGACTTCTACTATATTCATACAAATGTTCAAGTAAAGTAGTTAGGACGTGATTGAGTATAACAAACACGCAATTTTAATTTTTAATATTAGTAGGGAAGCAGGGATTATTTATAACATAACAGCTTTGTAGCCTTTAATTCTGAGTGGCTTATATTTATATTAACGTTTTTATATTATCTATTATAGTTAACATCTCGGATTTAATTATTATTCGCTTCTAATTATTTTATACCACTGTTTACATTACATAACATTTATATAAGTACTTTGATTCATTATATGTACATTCCCGCTAGCATTTCGTTAAATAAATAAAGAAAACATAACTGGGAATACTTTACTTTTAAATAACAATTTTGCCATACTGTATATGATAATTTTATACATTATTATACTGCAGATTGTATCAACTCAAAGCTGTCCATAGGGCACTCTGTGTGTAAGACAGAGCACTATGTACAAACGATAAGTAAGAGTGAGATAAATGATCGCTAATAGTTACCGTGGTTACTGTAAATAAATAATACTTGTAAATCTTTTTACCAGTTTACAAACTAAAACAACTAAACCGTAATATTAATTCGTATTATTATTATATCTGGTACAACAGTTTGAACAATAATTTTAATAATTAATTTATTAAGTGTTCGAAAAGACCTCCACGTTCTGCCAAACAATAACCTAATCGATTATAAATACTTTTCCTCACATTGGCTAACATCTCATGGTCAACGGACTGACATGCATTAGAAATTTGTATTTTTTGTTCGTTTAAATTATTAGAAGAAGTCGGTCTGTTTTCAAAGGCAGCTACAAATAAATTTATTACGTGGACGATTGAATTGCCACCATAAAACCATTTAATTATTTGGATTTTATCGTGAACAGTATAAATAGCCATTTTATCAATAATTTCGGTAGTGACTACAGACTGTCATTAATTGATAAAATGGCTACTTTTACTTAGAAAACAAAGACATTTATTTAAATTTATTTTACAGTAACCACAGTAATTACTACCTATTAGCGATCATTTATCTCACTCTTACTTATCGTTTGTATATAGAGCTCTGTCTTACACACAGATTGCCCTATGGACAGCTTTGAGTTGATACAATCTGTATACATTTGTAGGTATCCACTAAATATACAAGCATATTATATAATCATTATTGTATTTGTATGTATTTACATGTATTATTTACATTAAGTTGAAGAACGGAAAACTTTCTCTTTCAGCTTGGAAAATTAGAGCTTGTTTTTGTGTTGCATCATTTGAAGGATGCTTTAGAGTAATATAAATACACAACTTTTGAATATCTATAGGAAAATTCTGATTTAATGTTTAATTTCAAATTGTACATTGTAGAGACTTCAGGTAGGAATAAATCCGATACCTTTGAAAGTTCGTGGAAATGTTTATTGAGGTGTGTCGTTTAATTAGGTAAAATATAATATTCAGAAACTCAACGGAAACGACGCCATCTAAAAAAAAACCCGGGTCGCAGTGCCAAAACCCTGCCGACAATATAGTGTATTTGCTTGTATAGGGCCGTGTGGTTTTATACTTTTATTATGTGAAATTAAGTTTGTTTTTGGGCAAAATAAAAAATTTAACCCCTTAATACACCCCTTAAAATAACATTTTTTTTCTTAATTGTAATATTATTATCAATCTAACGTCTACACCGAAATAAATACAGCCTTTAATAAATAAGTCACTATCTGAAAATTAGTATTTTCAAAAAATTTGTAAGTCCGGTCCTGTTGAGCCGATTTTATTAAAATTTTAGGGGCACTTTTTAATTGCTACTAACTGGTTAAATGTCAATTTTGAAACGATTCTGAGAATTTTTTCGGTATTTTGGGGCCCAAAAACATTTTTCAACCCCTAAAAACTACCCTTAAAATGGCCCGATTACGCCCATTTTAAATAGGCTTCTTGCGGTGATGGATTTCAACACGTGGGCCAAATTTCGTTAAAATCAATTAACTCTTTCGAAAGTTATTGCCCGCACACATATATATATATATACGTATATATATATATATATATATATATATAAATATATATATATATATATACATATATATATATAAACATTTTTAAAAATGGTGCCAAAGTGTTTAGGAGGTTATGAAACGTCGAGAAATTTTGGTCCGACCCCTAGGTCCCGCCATCCGACCGACGCCAATAGTGTATGTTGCCATATGGCAAATACACTAATAAAACCCGGGTCGCAGTGCCAAAACCCTGCCGACAATATAGTGTATTTGCTTATACAGGCAGTGTGGCTTTATTATGCGAACTTAAGTTGATTTTTAGGCAAAATAAAAAATTTGACTCCTTAATATACCCCTTAAAAGAAATTTTTTTTTCTTAATTGCAATATTATTATCAATCGAACCTTTATACCAAATTATATACAACTTTCAGTAAATAATTCACTATCTGCAAATTAGTGTTTTCATAAAATTTGTAAGTCCGGTCCTGTCGGGCCGATTTTATTAAAAATTTAGGAACACTTTTCAATTATTACCAGAGGGTTAAATTTCAATTTTGAAACGATTCGGAGAATTTTTTCAGTATTTTAGGGCCCAAAAACATATTTCAACCCCTAAAAACTACCCTTAAAATGGCCCGATTACGCCCATTTTAAATAGGCTTCTTGTGGTGATGGATTTCAACACGTGGGCCAAATTTCGTTAAAATCAATTAACTCTTTCGAAAGTTATTGCCCGTACACACATATATATATATATACATATATATATATATATAAACATTTTTAAAAATGGTGCCAAAGTGTTTAGGAGGTTATGAAACGTCGAGAAATTTTGGTCCGACCCCTAGGTCCCGCCATCCGACCGACGCCAATAGTGTATGTTGCCATATGGCAAATACACTAAAAATGTATTTTTCGTTTTTTTTTCGACTTTCATGAAATTTATCTGTATTGTCGAAATGAAAGTTATTACAAAAATTAACGTTTTTAAATATTTTTGCGCACGTTTTAGTTCAATATCAAAATATAAAAACATTTTTTTAAAAGGAGATCCCGTACTTATATATCAAAATGTGTTTTATTTCACGGTCTGGCTCAACAAATTTAACAGACAATGTGTATTTTCATTTTAATCAAACAGTCCGAAACCCATATCTTCATCTTCGGACTCACTATCCTCTTTCTTCTCTTGAGAGAGAATTAATAACTTTACGACAATACGTAATTTTTTCTGCCACTCTACGAATTATTATAATAATAATTTGTGATCGTGATGCCGACTATGTCACCTAGCAAAATAATATATGTAGGTACATTGAAAGTAAAAGAGAAAGTTGGTTGGTCATATGAATTGGGTGTATAAAGTCGTAATTCTACGTCACAACGATTATACGTATACCAAACAAATATTTGTCAATTGTGGACACTTTTTACCACGCAGTTCGTAGGACCGGGTTCAATGATACAAATGTTTACCGCACATAATTGTTAAAGAACGAAAATAATTCTATACTATCTACTATCAATCTATTGACAGTACTAACTACATTTCTTAAAACGTTTCAAGTGACAATGATCGAAAGAAACATTTGACAAGTATATCCAAGCACGAATGTTTTCCTAAAGGCAATCGCACACAGTGATAGCGTCCATTAGCGGTCGAGTGGAGTCGAGTCCATCGATGGCGACCTCAAGCGACTGCAGCGGTCCGGCGCGTCTGCCTAGGGTGCGCGTGCGTTCGTCCAATAGTAACGCCTAGTAGCGAACATTTACGATTGTCACAGCTTGCGTACCGAACGCGTTCACCCGAGCGTCTAATAAATGTTCAATGAAAAATAATAACCGCAGATGTACGTGCCCGTGTGTGACCGGCCTTATAAACCATAGTCGTGGAAATCGTTCCATATAGAGATGGGAAAAACGGGTCTTTTTAGTGATCTGAATCTTTGCATCTGGATCCCGTATGTGAGCCGGCTCACTGAACCGGTTCAAAAAGAGCCGAGTTCTGAATATGTTACTGCAGTCTGCCACTGAGTTACCTAGTTCAGTCAATCATATCACGACCTGTATAGAATCAAGAATGCATAGCCAAACATGTGATGCATGAGTCATTTGATCTGTACGTAAGTGTAAAATGTGCTTCTGTGTGTTAAGTGTTTCACTGAGTTACGCGGATCCGTTGATCCCTCGGCTCAAAAAAAAGTGAGTCGGCTGTCACGGATCTTCTGTCGAAGTCGGCTCTTTGAACCGGTTCAGATCTGAGTTCCCCAACTCTAGTTCCATAGTTGTTTAGTTGCATCATCGTACAATGTACAATTATATTTTGCGCATTTGGCTTGTATATTAGTTGTGTGATTCCGCAGCTTTATACATATTCAAGGGAAAAACTTCAATTTTAAATACATAAAATACCTGGCTCAGAATTTACAGAAAAAAAATATCTTTCGAACAGGTTACAAACCGACTACCTTTTTTCGCTATTAAATATGGATGACTATATATCTGACAAGCTTTCCGATGACTTCATCTACGCTATTGCAGTATCTTTATATAACAACGTATTTTAACGAAAAATATGTAAATTCAGTAAGAATTATTATGCATACTGACAACGCTTCAATGAATATCATAAATAAACATTTTTTACTAATCAATAACTTACATTTATAAGAAAAAAGATACAAAAACAAACATGTTTTGACTTCAGGTTAAATGAAGAAAATATTTACATTAACAAGTATAAGCTACTTATTACGTAAAGATCTTGAAGTTGTCAAAATGTTTTAAAAAATATTACACAATTATCCTCTTGACGACCACCTTCCCTACCTACAATCCAATAAAAGTCGGTAAGTACATTCAATTTCTTTATTATGTTATATGCAGTCATATTATTAGTTATTAATTATTAATTAAACGTGGTATCTTTAGAAGTACTTACTCCGATTTTTTTAAATTTTTATTTGACACGTTTTTGTCATTATAAAAAATTATGTGATTAATCTAAAATCCTTTCTCAAACAATCTTAAATAACATGGCATTATTTCCAGTCAAATCGATCTAGTTGTTCCTGAGAAAATCGTAATAATTGTTTAACATTTTCGCTCACTGTTTATCCCTTTCATCATATGGTAATAATATACTATTGTGTTACTCGAGCAGTGATGGCTCTTTCAATCGTGAAAGAATTTTTCCAATGGGTCGAGAAGTTCCTAAGCCAATCGCACACATCCATATATTTTTTGCCGGTTATAATAAGTGTTTCGAAACGCGAATCTAGTGGGTTTTGAATAACATCATTTGTATACACATCATAATATGGTAAATAGTTATCGAGACATTAAGCCAATAAGATGGGAGCATGGTTCGAGCCGACACGAGTCTAAAGAGAATCAAGTATGTAAATTAACATAGTCTGTGAATCGGATTGAACATGTCAGTTAGCACCATTGCAGAGCATAGGAAAGCTCCGACAGTCAAGTTAAGTTTGTCATATGTATGCATTAAACTGTCTGAAATGCAACAACTTCACTGCATACAGACTGTTTTTAGTGGATAGAGATATTTCGTGCAAATAGAAATGCACTATGCACTGCTATCGAAAACTTGCAAAACGTAATTCGCACGTTATTAACCGCCTTCTTGCCTAATATTTTGCTATTGAATTGTTGAACCAATTTAAGAAAAAAATAAGTAAAACCACCCTGAATGTATGCGCTATTAAACAGGAAAAAAGTCATCAAAATCAGTTCACAAATACCGGAGATATATAAATCAAATATAAAATAAATCTCACTTTTTGAAGTCAGTTAAAAAGGACTGAACCAATTTAAAAAAATATATGGCACCGGTCGGACACATCCCAAACAAAATGGTGTCAAAATTTTAAATATAGGTTAACCCGTCGAAAAGTTAAGGCTGAACAATCACTAAAAATGTATATATGGCACTTTATATACGTGACAAATTGAATAACCACTTTTGTTTTCTGAAATCAATTATAAAGGGCAAAAAGCATGTATTCGATAGGAACGTTGTAGATAATTAAATGTATTATGCAGTGTTGCCATTATGTGGGGAATTTTCTCTCTGCAGGGAAATTTTATTAGAAAATTTAAAAGCATGGCATATTGTATAAAAAAATATTCCGATTTTTTTTTATTTTAGAGAATCATATGCTGATGTTTACAATATTAAAATGTATTAAATCTAAATTAATTTTATTTTCTGAATAAACAGAAGAAAAATTTCCATCTTTCAATTTTTCTTTTCAATCATATTTTTCCTTTGAACATATCCAAAACAATGTTCAAGTCTGCAATAATTTAAAAAAAACCCGGGTCGCAGTGCCAAAACCCTGCCGACAATATAGTGTATTTGCTTGTATAGGGCCGTGTGGTTTTATACTTTTATTATGTGAAATTAAGTTTGTTTTTGAGCAAGATAAAAAATTTAACCCCTTAATACACCCCTTAAAATAAAATTTTTTTCTTAGTTGTAATATTATTATCAATCTAACGTCTACACCGAATTAAATACACCCTTCAATAAATAAGTCACTATCTGCAAACTAGTGTTTTCATAAAATTTGTAAATCCGGTCCTGTCGGGCCGATTTTATTAAAATTATGGGGACACTTTTTAATCACTACCAAAGGGTTAAATTTCAATTTTGAAACGATTCGGAGAATTTTTTCGTATTTTGGGGCCCAAAAACAGTTTTCAACCCCTAAAAACTACCCTTAAAATAGCCCGATTAGGCCCATTTTAAATAGGCTTCTTGCGGTGATGGATTTCAACACGTGGCCCAAATTTCGTTGAAATCAATTAACTCTTTCGAAAGTTATCGCGCGTACACATATATATATATATATATATATATATATATACGTATATAAATATATATATATATATATATATATATATACATATATATATAAACATTTTTAAAAATGGTGCCAAAGTGTTTAGGAGGTTATGAAACGTCGAGAAATTTTGGTCCGACCCCTAGGTCCCGCCATCCGACCGACGCCAATAGTGTATGTTGCCATATGGCAAATACACTAAAAACATTAGTATTTTTTTTTATTTCAGATATTTTGGAAACCATTCATTTCTGAATCTATCGGTTAAACACAGCACAACGATTCGACACATAGATCAGGTTGCGACTCCCTACCGATTTTTCTTCCACGAAAAGTATTCCATTTCGAACGCAATAGGTAAATTACTGACGTGAAAAGTTTTAACGTGGATGTTATTACTGGCTCACCTTTTTATTTTACCTGACATCCTGTAAATAGAATTCTGTGAGCTTGGAGTCGCAGAGCACTCATCACGAGTCAAGTGTACCTGAGTTCGAGCTCTGACTGTATTATCGGCCTCAACTCTAGTAGAGAAACACATAACATGGAACACTTGTACCAACTGAATCTATACAATTATTTTTTTTCAATCTTCAAGCGTACATATGAATAGAATACAACGAACATTATTTTTATTGTTCTGTATATTGCTTTTATTATCCGTTTTTTAGCTCACTTTTATTGTAGACTAGCTGTTGCACCCGGCTGTGCACGGGTGAAGTTCAGAATACCATTTCCTCATTCTAACTAAACATCAAACCCTACTTGTTCACTTTTTAGGATCGTTTTCGGAAAATTGTCAATTATTGTCAAATTTTACGTTTCTAACTTAATCGGTGTCAGAAATACGCGTATGTACAGTTCACAAAAGTTTCCACTCCTTAGGACGCAAATATCGCAAAATTCCTGTCTTCGATTTTGACAAAGAAATTCGTGTTTCTAATTAAAGCGGTTTGCAACCTCCTTTCCGAGGATTTAGACGTAAATGATCTCGGTTGTCGAGCATTTTTAACCTACAATCTCTCTCTTTCTTTCTGTTCACCTCTTTTAAAATATCAAATTCCTCGACTCAGTTGTTTCGGCTAACGTTGCTGTCAGTTATATTATTATAGATAACGGAGATAATCTCCAATTTAAAAACTCCATGTATTTCTCATGAAACATAGTTCGTTTTTCTTTTTATTTCAGGATTACGTTACGACTTTTAGAATTGAAAAAACTATATTTTATAGTTACTCTCAAAAGATCAATAATTCAGTTTACTCTATTAGACTTTCATGTTTTGATTCGTATATATTATCTATAATATGCGAATAAAAACACGAAACTCTTAAAAAAAGTTATAACATTTAAAATTAAATACGTGTAAAGCAAGTAAATGGTATTGTAAAATTACAGCAAGAAACTTTTATTTTGAATAAATAAGCACTCATCATTTTGTAGGTGTATAATAAGCCAGAACTTGTAGCGCTAGAGTTCAATTCACACAAAGTTTGCTGGAACTAGTAAACTGACAACAAATAATGATTTTAATGGAATTTTATATTAAGTTCTTTCCAGCGTACTATAGCATACATATATAGTAAAAAGGTAAGGATACCGTTGCGACAGATGTACATATATATATATATACTTTTGGGCTTCTAATCTGCGAATATGGGACAAGCTAGGCAGTAAAGTTAACGGCACACAAAAAAAAAACTAAACTAAAACAGTTGTACTTGAATTGCCATTTGTCCCACGCATTTTTTTATCTTAATATCAATTTAAAAACATGGATATTTCGTGATCAAACAAAGTCTGCTCGGTCGGTTTTGCGCTCGTTCAGAATTGACACAGAGAACTACAGTTTTATGGAATTTATATTTAGATCGCTTACTTATTATTTGGAACCGGCAATTAATGTAAGCGCAAAACACGAGAGTAATAAATTATTTCTCTTTAATTTCAAGCTGAAATATCTAATTCACATGTTGTTTGGCTTCTATGTATTCTCGAAATAAATAGATGGCTTGTGCTAGCAAACTACTTTTAAGAAGCATAATGTGAATAAAAAAAACTTACAGTAGGTATAATAGAAATTAGTTTCATATTTTGGAATTGAACTTTAAAGATGAATTTACAGTAGGTATGTTTTATAAAACGAACAAATCATTATTTAGTCATGACATTGTAGAGTAAATAACTCAACCAGCACGAAACAAGAAGTTTTGGGTTTCAGTTCCGACAGTGACATTGCTTTAAATACATTTTTCGAATATTGCATTCTAACGTTATGTCAAAGGATACGTGTTTCTTAAACTAATATAAGTTATTCATTAAATTCTAATGTAACATGTAATTGCTCTTTTGTTGCATGTGGTGAAAATCTGTTTATGCTGTTTATGAATGATCCTGGACAAACAGAATTACAATTATATTATTTATATAGATGTTGAACAATGAAAAAAACAACAGCGTTTGAACTTCATAATAGGTGTGTTTGGTATATTAGTGTAGATAACTCAGTGAAATTTATACTGAAAAGTGTACGTTAGAGTTACCAAAAGTATCGATTATTTCCAACAATTATCAAATCCCCACATCTATTACTAGACTACGTTTTCTGGTCAAGCGTTGGGACTGGCAGTATTTAGACCTTTATTCAACACTGAAATAAAATTAGTGTAATTGTATCAAAAGTGTTAACACTTGAGCACGATACCAAACACACCTAATATTAAGTATAACATTTATCCGGCACGCAAATGTAAATGACCCCAGGTGCCACAAGAACAGTTCTAAAAAAGACGCACAGTGTTCTTTAAATAAGAGAATTGTAAGGGACTATAAGAGTAATGTTTGCTTGACCTCTTCCTGTAGTCCAACGTCTACTAAAAGATCAACCCGAGTTGTTTGAGAAGCTAAACATACTACATACATTATTCAGTCCTATATCTATGTACAGTACCAACTAGCTCTATGAAGACACAGTGTTTGATTCGTATGCAGTTAAATATGGATAAGGAATCAGTGGACCTTAATACCTATGGCCTGAACTCGGTTTCATGAATGCATGCGCCTTTACAACGTATTGGAAAACTGCTCGCTCTGGTCTTTTCAAAACCGTTAATGCTTATCGCATGAATAAAAGTTCTCTTTTGACGCTTGGGAACGACGACGCTGTTGTGCCAATATTTAATAATTCTTAGTTGTCGGTAGATAAAAGAATAATAAAAAGAACGACTCGCAGTGTCAAGCCTTGACGTTAAAATAATTTAATGGTTAATATAGGACGACCATAAATATTCGAAAATGAAAAATCTCCCATTTTTACAGGTTTTCTAGTACCTAAAATAAAAATTGGCAATATTGTTTCAATTCTATTAATGTAGCAGCCAGTTAGATTTTTTATAGTCAAATTTGAAATGTATTATTCTCATTGATATTGCTGATATAGAAGAACTGAGCGAAATTTCACCGAATCATTTACACACGTCGAGTGTTCATTTGTTAATTTGAAAAATAACTACGATATCTACGTATCTAGGCAACCGATCAGTGATCTAAGTCAAATTCTTGTTGAGACAATACTTTACTTTTTTAAACTTTCAATTAAATATTCTTCAACACATAAAACTTTTAAAATCAGCAACTCCTATACATATTTTGCTGTTATTTCTAGATTATGAGTATATGCTATACAAATACTGATGCACTTTTCATCTCTAATCCTTTCTTTTTTTTAAAGCTAAGGGTTTGGATTAACCCCAAATGAAGAAAGAATATAGCTTTACAAATAGTGTGAGGAGAGCTATAACCGTTTTAGTCACGGGGTAAGGATTTAAGATTAATAATGCAGGAGGTATTTGTAGGTCGTATATAATTCTTAAAGTTTTAAGCTATAAGAAGGTAATCAATTTATTAATAAAAAAACGAAGTACCGATAACAAAAAGAACACATCCTGGCTTAATGAAATTTAAAAGTAAAAACAAGTGCTACTAAGAAAAAACTCTTTAAAGATGATTGACGACTCAGTTTAATAAAGAAAGAATACTAAGGAAAGAAAACAATAATAATGGAGCGATTTAAATTGAATATTGAAGGAAAAAAGCACGAAGTGAAAAGCATTTCAATATTCATTCTATAATAATATTCCGTAATCCCCAGAATATTTTAATGCGTTTGTTGTTAGAACATAATAGGAATTAAACATATTTCGATTCAAAAAAATTTACCTAAACTAAATGTTGTAATATTTATATGGTCACAACTCAAGCCAAAGTGACTTATAACAAAATTTTTGTGTAAAATTATATCAATAATGATTTAACTAGATAACAATTTTTGTCAGCAATGGAACGAAACAGTAGATAATATTTAAAATACCTTTCTAATCGACGAGCCGAACGAAATTTATTTACCAAATGTTCTAGTTGTTTTTACATTTGATTAAGTTTAAAATATAAATAATACTGTAAAAACTGGACCAAAAAATATATCTAGACCATGAACAAATGGAGCAATAGAGGGCAGTTAGCTCCCCCGGAAAGATACTATGGTATCATGATAGTTCAGTTGCAGTTTTGTTTTTATTTTAATATCAAAAATTTTGTGTAACAAAGATAGCACTTTTTTAGAACTTAATAAAGAGTCTATTATTTTTGGTCCCTTCTCTCAATTCTAGGGAAAAAATCAAAATAACCGCTGCGTCTTGTGGTCGTAATTTTAAAGTGACGCTTAATAAATGTATCTCTTTTGACAAGAAACACTACTTTGTTTTTACAATTGCTATAATTTTACATAATATATAGAATTCTGTCGTCTTTACCTATAGTATTTGCAAAGATAATACAATATTGATGAACTATGAACGGTACATAGGTTTACGTACACAAGATAGGTTCTTGTCGAGTTTTAGAAAGGCTCTTCACAGGGGACTGCTGTGTAGTTTTCGCCCCACTGGGGCATGAGATACGAACGCGAACTATTGGAGTGAGTTCAGATATATCGGTTTCCAAAAAAACACATCTTTCAAGCTTGACATAAATAACAGTATATTTTATACACAAAAAATGTTGCAATGAAAATATTGAAATACATACTTTAAACTAGTTTGTCTCGCAGCATTTCAAATTCGTTGTGTTTTTATGAAACTTCGAAAATACACGGAATATATAAATGAGACAAACATTTTCATTATTGTTCGAATAATGGTTAAACAATTTTTCAATTCTAGAGAAGAAAATATTCCTCTTTGAGACGCGCAAATGCCCTTACAGAATCCAATATTGACTTCTTTGAAAGTTAGAATTCTTTTTCAAAATAATTATGTTATTACTGCCTAAATAGTTAGCTGTTTACATGTCTCGTAAAATATATATTCTCGTCCCCTTGAATGCTTCTATGGCATTACAGTACTAAAAGCACTTTTTATCTTTGACAATCATACCAAAAGACTGTGTTTTTAAGATTGTAGTATAAAAATCGGTTTAGGCTAGGAACTGCCTTGAAAAATATCTCTTCAACATTACAGAAACTGGATTGATAATTACTTTATTCGCAATTCTATCAATACATGTCGTAAACAGATGTCTGAATGGTCAGCAGTTTTAGGGTTCCGTATATCCGATGAAAAAAAGAATTTAGAAAATTAAAAAAAAACATTTTTGTTCAAGTTCATTGTGAGACGTATCAAATGAAAGGGGTCGTTATGAGAAACTATATTTTCTTATAATTTAGAATGCATGATATCAAAGTAAATATAAGAAAATCTCCGAAACTACTGAACCTCAAATTTAGGAAAATATAGGGAATACAGGGTCTCACCATAGATTACAGGAAAACCCAAATAAACGAAATGGCACGGAACCGTCTCCATGCGAATTCGGCTCATCTTAGAAAGTTAAAATTGCAATCTAGAGTACATTTTACTCGGAACATGTAAAAAATCACTTTATTCTGCCAAGCAGCCATACTGGGTGGGTTTCATTGTTATCTCATGCCACAATAGATTGTGGTACTTGGTAAATCTACTAACATTATTAATATGCCCATCTGAAAGCAAAAATGCGGAGCCAGTTACCATAATTACCATGTATAAAACTATTAATAAGGCTGGTACCTTCGCGAATGCCAACATTCTTTCACAAAGACGGGCCATTAAACTAATAACAATAGTGGAAACAATTTATAATTTGTTTTTCAACGCTTAAAAATGCAGTGGTTTTACGCAACCCGGAGGTCAAAGTGATTGCCCGTCTTTCTCTCGCATGTACAGTCAGACTTTTTCGTCTTTCTTCGATACACAAGATTTCCAAAGGCTAAAGAAGTTCTGAGTCTTGATAGACGTTTATGAAAAACGTTACTATGTCGGATGAATTTTTAGTAGGGATCATTCTTGTGCGAGATTGTTTTTATTTCGGGATTTACTTTTCCACTTGGTATAAAGTTTAAACGAAGATAGTGTTAACCTAGTTTTCTCTATAGCTAAAAACAAAATCTCATATACGGTGGTTTTATCTTCCATTGTAACAAATGATAGAAATAATAATCATATGTGTACATTTGTACAGGGAAATATAATTTTAGTCGATACGTATAATCAATTATTTTAATAGCTGTGACATAAATTCTACCATGCATAAATTAAACTTATACATGAGTGCATTCATAAATTATTACAAAAAATATAAATTTAAAATAAGTTATACCGATCAAAATTAATATATAGGTCAATTTAGTTGTATAGCTTTATAAAATCAGCCATACTAAAAGAAGCGGCACGCACTTAAACGAGGTAAATATTTCTACTTCTTACTCCTTTCTTTAAGATTAATGCATTTCGTGATTTACATCAAACTATAACTAATAGAATTATAATTCAAGCTGTCCATTTTATTTTAATTAATTAGTTGATACTTTTTGTTTTTGTCTATCAAATAAAAAAATTTATTGATATGTACAAAAACAAAAATAAGCTTTCGTACGTCTAAAGGAAAAAAACGAAACCCTAATGGAACACAATTGTTTTTTCCAGAGTCGAATTTCTCAAACTAAGATCATAAATTCTGTTAGATTTGTATATCGCTGCTAAATTTCAATCTCACTGATGTTTTTGTGAGAAAGTGACAAAAAATTAACAGCGCTGTGCAAATCTAACAGAGGTTACAGAATCGCGCCATAAATGAAAGTATCAGGCTTACTAATTCGCATATATTCGTAGAATCCAAGTAATTAATTAAATAATATATTAATATTGGTTATAAATTTAAAATTGCAATCTTGACTGGAAGATACAAACATGCGCAAAACTCTCTGCGCAGCCTTGCGTAATAATAATAATAATAAATAGCTGCGGTAATGTAAAATAAACTACCGCGGTTATTTAACCGCTAATTTATCCTTGCACATCACTAGCTGAAACCAATAGGTAAATCGAAACTATTTTGTTTATTTAACATAACCTAACAAAATTTAGGTAACACACAAAATACCTGTACATATTGTTGAACATTCCGTTTAATTTAATTGAAGTTGGGGTTATGTACAGGTTGTGTATTTGCTTTCAACTATTTGTAGTATAAATACCAATAAGAAACAACACAGGCTAAAAGCAAAAACCAGCACGTTGTGGAAGTAATGCAGTTTTACGCTCTACTTAACTAGGGAAATTATCTTTTTTTTTATTGTTTAATGACAATAATTTATGTCTTGTTTTTTAATCTCTATCATCACATGATAGAATTAAAAGCGATGCATTTGACCTAAATATTCATTCGTGCATTTGTTGACAATTTCAAAGATTTTTCAAAGGTAAATTGCGAATAGTTTGCGAAAACTATTATATTTATTTCATATTTTATAAACTAGATAGTTCAGTTCAGCTGCAGATACCTTATATTTTTTCATTTTATTTGCAGTACACTAAACTATAGAGGTGTTTCAAAAATGCACACATGAATGTTCAAAAAAGTTTTTACGTATAAATTTTTGATGAACACAAATTAATTAGATTCTAAATTTTCTAGAATTATTGTTTATAATTTTTCCAGAACCGAAACGCTTATAAAATTCTTTTAAAAAAATTTATAGTCTCTTATAAAAACAAAACTGATTTCTAAGCAAATTTATTCGTTATCTTCAAGAAAAACTAAAAAGGTTCAAAGTTTTAAAACTTGGTAATCTATTTAACTAAAGGAGTAGATGAAGCGATCGGGCGGCGCTTAGCTCCGTGCAGCCAATCAGTGATACTATAATTCGTTTGTTTCTTTTTACTTTTCAATATTCTTGCTCTTATTTTGCGCATTCCGCGAGAGCGGCGCATTCTCGTTCGGCTGTACCGTTTAAAATAAAAACAAAGCAATAATAGACAACAGTGAATTGATGAGTGATGATTAGCCATAAACGTGCTATTATTGCTCGAGCACTAACAACGATCCGACGTCGTTTTCCATCTGCATATATATTACATAATATGCAAGTACAGGATCTGACAGAAACAACTATTACTCATACTATAGTTACTACAATTTATCCATACTAATGTTATAAATGCGAAAATTTGTCTGTCTGTATATTTGTCTGTCTGTATATTTGTCTGTCTGTATATTTGTGTGTCTGTTATCTTTTCACGCTAAAACAATTGAACAGACTTCGATATAATTTGGCAAGGAGATACATCCCAATCTAAGGACGGACATAGGCTAAAAAAAGTTTGAACAAGATGAAAGTCCAGTTTATCATTACGGGATATCCAGGAACTATTAGACCTACAGGCAGGTATGTTTCTTTTGTTAAGCAGAGATCCGCTACGAACGGGTTTTGTGAAAATCGAATTTCAAGGGAGGTTTCGAGAGTGCCATATATAAAAAAATCTTGTTCTTGAACTATTAGACCTGCAGAATTAAAATTTGGCAGGCAAGTTTCTTTTGTTGAGTAGATGTCCGCTAAGGACGAGTTTTGCAGAAATCGACCGACGCGGGGGCCTTATAGATTATAACATTCCCGCTGCCGTGTGTGGATTCGTGGATAGCGGCTAGTTTATCATAAACAAGCTAAATCTTTCAGTCATTACGTATGTATATTTCCGTGCTTTTATATTATTTTTATAGACATAAAAAAATATAATCTCAGAATCAAAATTATCAGTGTGACATGAAACAAAATATGTAACAGAAATAATTTTGAAACAGATTTAAAAAAAAAAAACGATAAAGTAATGTTTCTCTTGTCTTCGTTTTTAATTTAATCTTTCCAACTTCAATAATTTTATATAGGTAAGGCAGATCATTGAAAAAAGAAGAGAAAAAAATATTTTATACTTTTTAGAAGCGTTCTGACGTCTGTTTGTTGGTTAAATTATAAAAAATATTATTATTATTATTTTGATCGCCTACCTTGCTAAATTGGGCTTTATTACGAGGTACTTCGTCCGAGTGCCAAACATTGTTTTCGCTTTTGACGTACAATAAGAATATGAATAAGCCATATGGCACATATACTATTGGCATTGGTTTGATGTCGCGGCCTGAAGGTCGAACCATAATTTATCGACGTAACACATCATTCAGAACAATTTGCCATCAATTTTTTGTAATTACAGTTGAATTAAGGAAAATTTTATTTGGTTTTATGTCATGAGACACCGCAGTTACATTATTAAATTCATTAACAAAAATATTAAGAGCACTGTGGTTGGAACAATAAAAATAAAAGAAAGAATAGTTACTTCTAGTTTCGTGTTTTGCAGAAGATGGGAGCTTTGCTCTCGAAATGTACATTCACTGAATAAATCTGTTGTGGTAAGAAGTAACTATTCTTTCTTTTATTTTTATTAAATTCATTGCTGAATATTTTATTGTAATTTATTATGAAATAATATCCAATACTAAAAATGTGTTAAATAACTAGAACACATTTTTAGTATTGGATATTATGTCATAATAAATTACAATAAAATATTCAGCAATGCATTTAATAATGTACATTATTGAACATTATGATATCAAATATAAATATTAATTAAAAAAAAAAACTTACAGTGAAGTTCTGAAAAAAATGCTCCAAAAAAATGACAAACATTTTAAATACACAATTTAGTTTTTGTGTCACATCTTATCAACCAGTTCCAAGTATAAAAATATCACCATCAATCACAATTAGTATTTGCTTTTTCAAAAATAAATAAAACAGCATTCGTCACACACTTTATAAATTCACTATGTAATAAGTATAACAACCGACAGTTTAAATACTAAAGATCTCAGTTATCGAGCGTCTACAGTCTACAAGTAATCAAACAACAGACAGCGATAATCATATTAATACTGAAACTTAAAGAATACGCACGAATATACGAACCAATGCTAATCACGTTACGTAACTGCCGGATTTTTATATAAAAGTCATTTCAAAGATAAGATGACTAATATTAAAATATTTTAATTTTGTACATACTAGGGCTGCTCAAACTTTTTTCCTGTCAAAATTTTCTATATTCTATGCAGTTACAATGGCGACAGCAAAGTGTACATAATATATCAATTTCGTATAAAGGAATAGTCTGTTCTTTACTTTTTCTAAATTCGATTGAAATATGTGGAAAATTTCAAGTTTCTTGTTTACAGGAAAATGCCGAAACTACTATTTAAATTAATAAACTTTGATTCGTAAGTCGATTTTGATGGAAAAAACTGAAAACAATTTAGAACCGTGTTTTCGGAATTGTGTTAGAAACTTCCCTATTTCTGAGTAAAAAAAATAAAAGCATTTTGTGTGTGTGTGTGTGCGTGCGTGCAAAAACTTAATGAAGTTAATTGATTTTGACGAAATTTGCTTCACTTGTTGGAATTCATCATCGTACGAAGTCTAGTTTAAATGGGCCCAATCGGACCATTGTAAGGAAGGTTTTGAACCCAAAAATCTCGCAAAAATTCTCAGAATCGTTTCAAAATTGTAATTTCAACCTTTATCAAAGATTAAAATATGGATCTAAAATTTAAAAAAAATCGGTACGACTTACAATTTTTAAGAAAAGACTAGCTTATGGATTCGGATTTATTTACAGCAGGGTGTATTTCATTTGGTGCAGATGACAATAATACTGTAATTAATCAAAAAATATATTACATGTGATTGTAATAAGATGTAATTTTTTCTAATTTATCTAAACAAATTTAAGCTAACAAAATAAAGTCACAATATCTATATTAGCAAATACACTATTTTTTCGGCAGGGTTCGACACGGTGACCCGATTACCTATTATGAATAACACCAAAATAGTAGCATCCGCTGAATGGAAATTTATGTTGAACCCGGTACACATGCAGTTAGATCGACATTGCTGTTCTGCAACGGACACCGCATTGACGCCGCCTGCTGCACACGACTAGGCAACTATCAACCAGCTATCCAGCAGCTAACGGCGGTGTTATAGAGAGACGGTGGATTATGATGACGCTACAGAGATGAGATGATATAATCGTATTTGCATTCAAATCGTATGACGAGCTACGTGACGGATATACACGTCCAACTACGTCACACACTATTTATATAAACGGTATACATACGATTTGTAATCAAATTCGTCAAATTAAAAAAAAAATGTAATTAAGAATTAAAAAAAAGCACCAATGCAAACATTAAAAAAGTAAAAATAAATAAATAATTACTATATCTAACACGATTTTCGATTGGATGAAATTTTTTATTAAGAGATGCGTCTGAGAACCCGCCACTTTTATAAATAAATAGTCGGTGCGTCGGGCGTACTTTTCACACTTTTTTCATGAACTAATCAAAAACTGGATATTTAAACTCCAACTTGAAGACTGTGATTATAGCTGAAGATATTGGAAACCGCTGAACCGATTTTCATCAACAAGGATAAGAACTATCCTTTCAATGAAGAAACAGCATTCAAACTTATAATAACTTTTTTTTTGCACCGCGGGTTGAAAATAAGTACGTTCAATTAAAAATTTGATAGACAGCAGCGGAAAATGCGACATCGTGAGGTGATTTTTTCATGCACTTTACTTCAATATGGATTAAAAGTTAGCATTGTAGTATTTGATTAGTATTTTAAAATAATATCTAAAAGGTTTTCAAATGATAACTTATCTATTGCAATCTTTTGAAGTGCTCTATTTTATTTAAAAACTACAATATAAAATTTCAAATAAAACTAGACTTATATATTACCCAATAATACTGACCTTGACATTTAATAGTTTATTGAGCAACATCATCACAAGGACAACAAAGGTTTTGATATTAAGAACGAAAATAAAAATCTAGAAAGCCATGTAAAGATTTTTCATTATAAAAGTTAAATAAACGATACACATTTCTCATACAAATAAATTATAAAAGTGGAACATTTTGCAAAAATTATTAAAATACTTATTCAATCCATAACTGTAAACCATAAAATAAAGCTATAAAATTTGTACAGATTTATAAAATCAAATTCGAAACAATACAGGTGAAAAGAGGTGCTTAGGTTGGAATTTATGTTCCTATAATAAAACAGGATATGAGGAGGGGTTCGGTTCAATCACAGGGTAATCGGAAGTGAATACAGGGAAGGGGAAAGGAATTGACGCTACGACGCCTTCTTCAATTTTCCCCAGACAAAAACATAAGTAAGGATGAGAAACTTATATGAAAAAAGATAAATTGAGAAGAACATGCAGACACCAACGTACCCCAAAACCATAATTTCTCAGGAAACACCAAAACCCTCTAACTTAACAACAGTTATTTTATTTTCTTCTCTCTGAATGAAAATTGTTTTTAAAAAAATATTTCACTTACAGACAAAAGATAAAAATATAGTTTCAAAGAAATATAGAACTATATTAGATATAGTGCGTCCAGAAGTCTGGAATCACCCAAATAAAAACCAAACTGTCAGCTGTGTGGAAAACTCGGATACACGCCTGATTTTACTCAATTTTTTTGATGACCGTGAAAAAGTTATGACGTCATATTTTTTCTTAAATGGCACTACCCACCATGTTTATTGTTTTTTATAGATCTAGCAAACCTCTACATGCTTGTCAAAATTTTGATATCTTACATTGATCGTCAAAATATTGGTAATACTTAAGGCATATTCGTTTCTCCTAAAAGAGTTAATATTCAAGTAAGAACACAAACCCAATACATTAATGGATACTTCTGACTTCGCATGAAACTAGAAAGCACAGTTTTAAGTTGACTGGGGCTAAGGGTATTTGTTTGGACTAAGGAAAGTATGTATTTAAAACACGGGACGGGGTTTATTTAGTTTCGATTAAAAAGTGATTTTTTGGCATGCAAGATGTTTCTGTTGGTTTCTATACAAAAATACGTCGATTCTCGGGTAGAAACTAAAATGGAAGACCTTTGTTGTCCTTGCGCCATTGAAAATAAAATTTAAAAAAATCTTTGATATAATATTACGTTTCTTAACGGTTTGGGTCGAATATTTTACAAAATAGGAGATAAAATGTACGTAATTCTTTAATTGCAAAAGACTAATTGTTAAGTCCGATTGTAGTAAAAATATTTCTTACTCTAATTCTTTAAAGAAAAGAAAAACAAGTCCCTGGTACTATCAGGGGATGTGTAAATATTCGACATTTTGTCAGCCCATTTTTCAGCTTTTTCAATTCACTTACAATGACCTGATTTTCACGACACTAATGGGATGACGACTTTTTTCAATTTTTAATGGCATAAAGTGTTTAATAATAACAATTTTCAGATTTTAAAAGACACGCGTTTTAGTTTACATTTTCAAAGCGCGCCGGCGCGAGGTGTTCCCATACCTGACTAATATATATTATTATTTATACCCTAAAAAGTTAATATTAAAATATTAGTTTTTCCGAAATTTTTGTACATTTTTGTCACTAGTTCTTAGACTAATAGCTCGTACATCCATATAGTAAATATGGATCAAATCCACAAACGATGACCGCTGTCAATTTCAAGCCTTCGTTTCAGCTTCAAGCGTCGACAATATAATATGAAGTCATTCATTCTCAATGTCTTTTTCAGGAAAACTGAAGGTTGACAGACCGAAGGATACGCGAAAATAAGGTATATTTTACGTCCAACGACATTTATTTATGTGCCACAAATTAATTCAGCAAGTCGGTAATAATCTGCTCCACTTTTCAGTAGCTACCTCTGTGTAATAGGTAGGTATAATATTATGCTTTATATTTTATTAACCTTGGTTTAGCAGGTAAGTTTTCATATAATCAATTTACATAAAATACTAATTTTTTTCATAACCTAGTAACTGTAATGAAGGGAAATTTGATAATTATAACAAGACTCCAAGTAGTGCCATATTTAATGAAAGTTCTCTAAGAGGCGTTGCTTTGAATAGTTCTTTTGATATTCAGCGTGAAGTTTCAAAGACTTTGTAAACAGTATCTTTAAATAGATGGAACATAGAGCGTTCCCAACTATACAAGAGTAAAGTTTAATTTCTATTCATTTTCTGCGATTTAATGCTAAATAACAATAAAAATGAAATTTAAAATACGATATAAAAGAGCGCACGTGACACTTATAAATACTCAATCTAAGTAGTTAAAATATATGTACACAATGTAATAATATATCATTTGTAGCGAGTCATCGGAATAGAAACAATGGTCTTATCTAATAAAAATATCATTCGAATATATATTGTAACTACCTCAGCGCTTAGAGGCTTTGATCTGAAATGTAATTATTATTACTACGTACTTCGTTTTGTTTGATCTGACATATCATTTGGTGCTGACGTTGAACTGATAAATAGATTCACGTTTATTAGAATTAAAAAACAAAAATATTAAATCACTTATTAAGGATTTATATTTATATACTTGCATATATAGTTTACGAAAACACATTATAAGTCAAATGAACACATGGTGTAATTTGCAAGCATTTATATAAAAGTTAACTTTAAATAATAAAACGATTAAAGGGATAATAAACAACGTAACGTGGACAATAAACGGACGAGTGCAGAACTCTATGCGCTTTTTGCATAAATCACATAATAAATAAAAGCTCCATTTGCATACAGGGGTGCATTTTGTTAATTGGTGCAAGGTAGGTGCTTAATTAAATGAAACAAGCTCACGATTGCACCGCCAACTACATGCCTTCAGTTTCTTTTATACAGAATGATTCTAAATAAGTTTTAATTTACAAAAAGAGAACCTGAAATAGTTAAGTAGTAGAAAAGGTTCGGTCAATGACACAAAACGTTTCTTAATGCACTGAAGCCTGGTTTCCTAAGATAACGATTGTACTATGGTGGTAAATGACGTAACAAAAAACGTATGCATAGAAATAAATGGATGTGGTTTTTACGGTTGCGACGGTAGCACCGTAACACACACCAGAGACATCAATTTACGTCACCGCACACGTTTTTTGTTACGACATTCACCATCATATTACGACCGCTATATTACGATTGCGGCTATCTTATGAAACCACGGCTTTACAGCTAAGAACGGATCCATCCGGCGCTAATAAATTTCATAAGAGATTCACTCTTATTACTCTTATTACTTTTTTTCATTTAATTTTAATATTATAACAGCAGATTAATTCAACTGTAGGCATTTTGACGTTTATCAGCTAATGTCGAAGACCTTGAAAACAGATGTGTTAAGCGCGCGCTAACCTCGCCCCACAACGCTCTAAAATTACGAATTCGTCCCATACACACGCTCCTAGAGTTAAAACAAATTCGGATCTAACAGGAATGAACTTTTCACAATTTGTAGACTTACTATCGTACTGGATTTAGAAAAAAAATAGTTAGTCCTCGATCCTTTTAAGAGATGTGTATATAAATTCAAAGAGGATGGCTACGTATAACTTAATTTGTTGTTACAGCTGATCAAGGATTTTTGCGTCACATCGCTGACTCTAACAAAAATAATTTTGAGGAGGGGAGCATTAAAGACATACACATTAAAAAGTTGCGAGTGTGTTCATTACAGCATAATGGGTGGGCGTCAGCAAACACATCGAGTAATGAGCCGGGTAAACTTTTTACGCCATTGAAAGTTCCGGAAATGCGACATCCTGCAAGTTTTTGAATGTTGGAATATTGTAATAGTGTTTGTCAATCGGTTGCATAAACCGCAAGACACATTATATGCTTTTTATTCTGCCATTCCCAGCGTTACCAACTTTCCAAATATTATGCAATACGAGTTAAACGAACCGTAAGACACAATTAATCTCCAGCTTTATATGCATGCCATATAAAACTTCTCCTCTCTTTCTCTCCGGGTAACACAAATTATTATTCAGTTATATGATATACAGTATGTGTTACTTTTTATGATCCCATCTCGATTTCAATATTTTTACTATTTTTCAACGAACCAATTCTATTTTTTTGTTACGGCTTCTTGGAACGCATTTATTCATGTATTCAAATCAAATCAACTGCCAATGCTAGCTGAAATCACAAAACGTGAAATTTCAATATTTTGATTTGCGTTTGATAGACACATATTTGCAAATTATGGAGACTCAACCTCCGTATTTGAGATAAGATAAGCAGTTGTTTAAAAAATTGGTTATGTATTTTTTTTACGTTAAGTATAAAATTTTATTGTGTATGCAAATTGGTCATTAACATAATTTTAAATTACTGTATGAATCGCAGGTATTTGAACCATAATAACAGTAAATGACTTTTGTCCAAATGTGAAGGCTTTCAATTTTTATTTCTGAACTTGTAGACTGTGAGCCGCGAAGAAGAACACTTCGCCTCCTGTTACAACCGCCTATCTACCGCAGTTGTAGACAAAACATCAGGCAAAAATATTAATATAAGCCCGGAAACTAAGAAGATTTGTAAATTATTTTTATTTACTAAAATACGACGTTTCGTCGCTTTATTGCGACTCCTTCAAGTAAGTAGCGTTAACAAACATGTGTAACTATTTAATAAATTATATGAAAAAATAAGTTTTTGTATGAACGTACTTTAGTATTAAAAATCAAATTTTTGGTGTGATATGACTTACAATTTAACATATTTTTTTTAATTTCCGATAACAGTGCTAGAATAGGTGCTGAACACAATAAAAAAAGTAAATTGAATGCAACCTTTTTGAATAAGATCGGCATCTATGATTACAATTTGTGACAATTTTTTGTTTTTCGGAATCTTCTAGTTTGGGTGTTTTTACTGCACTAGTGTAGGTACTGTGAAATTGTTCTTGTATTATTGTTTTTTTGCAGTTCATCTCTGGCGTAAGTTTTTCTTGACAATCTCGATTACAAAGTACGTTGAGCGAAAATAAAACAATGCTGTACTTTGTTTGAAATTTAACAAACATTATTGAGTTAACGTATGGTTTCTGCAAATATTTTTGAAAACGCGGATCAAACATTTCACATTCATTTGCAATCACATAAGACTGACGTGTCGACTTAAAATTAATTTAAAGCCATGAAAAGATACGTGTCAAAAAGTTATAAGTTCTAAGATTTAGAACTCTTTCGTTGAAAAATACCAAAAGTAACGACATGGAAAGTAAGACATACTGTAAGCTGTATTGCTGTACTTGTGTAGTTCATAGACACGACTATACGAACTGAATAATGTCACTCACTTCCCACGGGACTTCCCGACACGTTCTGAAATATACAGGAATGTTTGATGAACTCGGATAGATTCTTGATAGCGTCTACCATATACTGAAATGTTGAGAGGTTATATGAATTTATTTTCTGTCTAAGATATAAATCACATTATCCGTAATACAAATAGTATAACATTATTGAATATTAGAGAATTTGCAAATAAATTAATAAACAATTTATTTCAAAGACTGCTAATTTATCAACATTTTTTTGCTTCAATATTTCTTTCATATGTAATATTGTCCTTACAGTTAAAGCTTCAAATGTCCAAAAGTTTACTGGAAACTTCGAAACTTTCATTGGTGAATTTTACAGATAACACTATAGAAAAAATTTAATCGGTGGTAGTCTAACTCGATTTTGTTTTATCATTTTTTATTGTAACTATCTCGAATACACCTCAAAACTACTTGATTGTCAATTCTTTTTTGTGAGATAGATTTGTACCTATATTATGTCGACGACCACAGAACAGCAATATTATTTCGCTTCCGAATATATTTGCATATGTTATGTAGGACAATCAGATGCTGATCTAAGAGATTCATCGGATGAATCTATACAATATAGAATTTGGTTTACTATCGACTGTTTTACAATGAAGTTTCCAAAGTAGGTTTTAATCTATATGTAGATGTGTTATTATTTATCTTTAGAGAAATATTTAAATCTGCGCTATATTGATGACTGTGAAAACGTATAAAATTTATTTTATTGTCATTCAGAAAACGAAAATTAGCATTGAATTATTTGCACATTTCTTCAATGATCTTTGAGACCTTGCCAGATAATATTCAAGAGATGATGTCCGCATACAAGGTCAAGTAGTATATTATTTCTACCAGGAGGTGCCCAAAAATAATTCAGAACACGTATTCTACAATTATTTGTTAAGATTAATTCTCGACAATCATAAATATTAATTTTAAAATCCCCTTGAAAAATGATTTAAAAATAAGTACAAGATTATTTTGTGTGAATTTATAAGCCGATGTGTTTATTTTAAAGATTTAAAATTTTAATTGTAACGATTTTATTATTATTCGTCTTCCAATTTTTAGTATTGCAGGCTTCGTGTAGTCGTCATGATACATTTTTAGTGCTGTGTTAGATAGAATTACGATAGCAACCCGTACTGAAGACTCCGCGGATTAGGGACTTAACCACCCGTTGTCTATTTATAATACTTTAGTCTAAATGTTGAAGCTGGAAAGCTCATCTGTTCACATAGTATACTGCATCGTTAGGTTTATTTTTATAAGCACATAATATATGACATAGAACTTAGATATTCGTTGCCTTGTTTCTTAAAATAATTCCTCTTGGGATACTAGATAATATTAGTAATTTAAAAATACAGGAACTCATCGCCGTGAGTTGCAAATTTGACATGACGTGTGAGGTTCACCTTTCGTTATTTGGTTATAATAAACAATGCGGAAAACTAAAATTCAAGAAAGATTTTAAGGTTGTATTCTTAGATAGAGACAAAATTAACTATAAATAAAAAATGAAATTAACATGCTAAATTTTGTTAAACATTCATTGTTACAATGCTAAATCAGAAAAATTTATTTTTATCCACCAACACCGTCTGGACTCAAACCAGAATCTTTCCACTTTCGCGGCGAAAGTGGAAAGATTCTGGTTTGAGTCCAGACGGTGTTGGTGGATAAAAATAAATTTTTCTGATTTAGCATTGTAACAATGAATGTTTAACAATTAAATAGCAGCTTGTAGAAATTAAAACATCTTAAACCAAATTTTGCTGATTCAAGCATTCGTTTTAAAACTATTATAAACATTTTTTATACATTTAAGCATATACTAATCCTCTTCGCTTTCAAGACCTTAACCTTGTTTTCAAATGTTACAGAGTTAAAGTTTTGCTTTTCCTTCATGGTGAAAAAAATATTACTTTCCACTTTTTCTTGAAATTTATCATTTTATAAGAACACAATTTTTTCGTTAAATTATAAGGTCTTACAAAAACATATTATTTCTTGCAAATGTATATAATGCGATTTCTGTATTTCAAGCTTATTATTAAACGACCAAATTATTAATGACGTTGAATAGGAGGAGGCAAACGCAGCAGGAGTAAATTTAATACTAGATAATCATTGAAAACACAGCTGTGTTTGGTATGGTTTGAAAATTTTAATACCATTATCGCTATCAATGAAACACTGTCAAACAGACATAAAAATTTGGTGGATTCACAGTTATTGACGTTCATAATAATCGTCACACGTTGATACCACATTGAATTCAATACATTACCGATGGCATTGATTGATACTTGTACAACTGACATGTTTCAAATAGTTGGTTTAAAAATTTGTTGCCTTCATTTCAAATCGTTGTAAATTATATAACAAATTGATTTGATCAACTGGCATTATGCAAGTAATGAAGATTATAAAAGAACATTATTAATTTACCTTTAACTCTCTGTAATTAATGACAAAAAAATTGAATTAATGTATCGGTAGACATACAAAGTATAAATTTTGTATGCATTTTTGGATAAGTTTTTTTTTCAAAGATAAAAAAGCAGTATTAACTTTTTGAACATACAAGATTATAAAGTCTTCTACGAAGTTTAGCAATGACGATGAAACAAAAACATCAACGGATCTCTTCTCGATAAATTATTCTAGCCAGGAATCTGTGATTTCATCACGACGCAGATTATGGAAGAACTTTGGATGCGAGAAGAAACTACTCAAAGCTTATTTACTCTTTAAGTTTTGAAATAAGATTCGCTTGGCTACATAATAGTCGAAAAATATTTTTGTTAAATGTTAATGTCAAAATTTTTTTCTGTCTAAAATTTGAGATGGGCGTCTGACTACTAACCAATAAGAAATGATAGGCTTATCTTTAAAACGAATTTACGAAACATATTACGTTATATCAAAATACATTTTTCAATTAATATAAAAAAACATATTATTTTATTAGTAACTAGCGGTTTACCCGCGACTTCGTCCACGTAGCATAATTTGTACCCACAGTTCTTTTACATAAAATCCACCCCCACCCCGTTCGAGTAGATGTGTTCAAAAGACAGTCGAACATGTATTTCTTTATTTTCTAAGAAGTGTATTTTTTCCGAGCCTCGCGTTTTTAGCTTTTAAGAAATGTCAGAAATACAGCGTATCCTTTATGAATGCCCATCCCCTTCATTATTAACAAAAAATATTCATACTTTCTCAGTGATTAACTTACAATGAAATTGTTTTTATTAAGTTTCCATCTCTCAATGAATAAAGTATTTTTATCAATGAATGTTCATGATATTATAGTATTGTTTCACGATATCCAAGTATTAGTTTCTGCTCGGGTATTTATCGTCATTCTAATGAAGTGTAATTGGCTTAGGGTAAAGAAAAAATATCAGAGTTGCAATTTAAATTAAAAAGTAAAACTTTAAAATTCAATTTTATAGTTTTCCAGGACATTGGAAAGTTATTGTAATGACCCGGAGAATCGAAATCAAAAATTTTAACAAATTTTTATGTTTAAGGTAACTACACTATTTTTGAAAAGACGTTTCTCTGTTTGTACGTACGTACGTGGTTATTTCTTTCTTAAATGAAAACTCGAGAATAACAACTGATGTCGACTACGTTAGGGAGCCAATCGACGAATATTAATGTCGATATGGTCCAAAAGAAGTTTTATCAAAAAAAAAAAAAAAAATGGGTCCAGCCGTTTTTTAATTTTTTATTGCAAAAACAAGTGAATCGTAGTATTTTTTGAAAAATATATTTCGGGTCTAATTTGTTAAGATCATACTGGGAACTTTAAGGGTTGCATTTGTATAATCTTAATATACAATCCACCTCAGGGCTTGTGGTATTTTGCTATCCGTTGGAATCAATCCCGGCGACGGCCATTACAATTGAGCATTCTCTTCTCCGACAAGATGAAACAACCACATATAGTTACTATATAATACGGTAACGTCTTCACCGAGTGCGGTATGTTTCCAAGCAATTAAATCCAAATGCGAAATGCCCCTGGCGCATTAAAATATGCACTCTGACGAATGTAATAAAACACACGCCTTGTACTGTACGTATATCTAGTACGTGATAATGGTCATATTGTTACATAACAATGCATACTGAATTACCGACTCGTTGCCGTTACCAACCTAACAGTTCGCGCTTTGATCAAAATTCAAATCAGATGCCGATTATACTAACCCACTTTTGTTATTACAATTAAAACTGCGACACAGTTATTAAAAGTTTCTTACAACTTGGTCCTTTCTCTCGCGTTTAGATAATGCAATAGTTTCACAAGAAGATTTTATGTTTTAATTACATTTATTGTTATTTAGTTTTGTTTTGTATTATACGATCATTTCATAATACTGAATTGTTCTCTACAATCTGTTGCATTTTAAGCTAAAATTAAATCGATAGAGTCGCTTTCAAATAATTCTATTACACATTTCTATTTTGTAAATAATATTTTTTATAAATTATACCACAACGAAGCGATAATTTACGTGAGGGTTCTATGATGAGCAACAGGGGCTGCAAAGTAGACATTGTCTTCGTAAACAATCCAAATTGTTTCTAATATGGCCGAAGACTGAACTGTAAAATATTTATTATAAAGTGAAAAGCATCTATTTTATATGTACAAAATGTAGTACGTATCTTGCTCGTAACTATAATATGACTCAGATGTCTGTTTAAATTCGCTGGTAGCTCGTTTTAAAATAATGTTAATTCATCGCATAACACTTTCATGTAAGAACGAGATACATAAATTACTATTACAATTTTTTTAATTATTTAAATTTGTAGAAAACATTTTTTTTGTAAAATTTCAAATACTATTCAAATTTCAATTTTATTAACATGCGATCGGTTGTACTGACCCAAGAATAAAATTTTTGCGTCAGATAACAGCGTCTCCTTTAATCCAAATTAAAAGAAAATTTGAGTCGAGTTCACACAATGTCCTTCTGAATATTTGTTGATTTAACGTCAGGTCTACTAAAGAAAGTTTTATATTTTTAAAAAATTCCCAATAGCGCGCCATTTATCTATAATTTAAAACCAAAACAAGCCTTCCAAATTCCAAAACAAGGTCAGAAAAGTGTAAATAGTGAACGTCTGTTTTTCACCATTTTGTGTTAAAATTAGTATTATTTTCTGCTTTGAAGGCTGCATTCAAGCACCATGAATGTTTTAGTTTATCATTTTTAATCAGTATTTTGTGCCTGATGTTAATCAGAAGGGTGTGTTTGATTCTTAATGTGAGAGCTTAGAGACATGGCGTTCAAAAACAAATTACGTCTTCAAAGAAAAGAAATATATCCAAGTAGGAACAATGGAAATACAACGAAAAAATTGTAAATTGGATAACGAAATAATATTACATAGTCTTGAGTCAAGATTATATACGTATAAAGCGGGATTAAAATAATACGTATTTAAAAATACCACAGACAATAAAGATCAACTTTATTTGACATAAACGCGGTATTTTCTGTTTCGGTTTGTTTTTTAACAAAAAAAATTAAAGCCGTGAAAAAACTAACATTTTTTCATGTAAACTTCGCCAAACGTATGCGCCCTTTATGATACGAAAATCCAGACAAAGCTTGTAAAGTATACACGATGAAAAAACGGTGTTTTTCTTTATTTCCCTCTGTTTTTTTTTAAACCGCAAGTGTACATAATATTATATAAACGTAAATATTATATAAAACAAATATATGTGTACCAGTGTACCAGTGTTTCTAAAATCGTAGGGGAAACTGACTTGATTTCAAATGTAATCTATTTATCGTAATATAAGTTATTTACGAGAAGATCTTCCAGCAGATGGGTTACCGATTGTGATCATTAAGTGAAACTTTTTACTACGGTAAGTTCGCATGTTACGAAATGGGAGCGTAACGAAAAGTGAAACGCCTACATTCGTCACTCATACAGATTTACGGAAAACACTGTCAAAAAATTTGATTTGACAACGACCTTAGATTGTGATAGTATAAACACAGCTTCTTTAGCATAGGAACAGTCTAATGTCTTTATGAAACTTACTGTTATTCAACTCACAGAAGGACAAATGATTGATTTATATAAAAAATCGTATTAGCCAAATTTTGATCATTATGCCTAGAGAAATGTTGTTTCGGAGAAAAAATTGTACAAAAAATTATGTTATATACAGGTGTACTCTGTTAAAAAAATATTGCTATCGATCAATTCTCATTTGGGCAGGTTCGATTTTAAATTGTAAAAATATGTGTGGTCACAATCTACGGTAATTGTGAAGTTATATTTTCTGACAGTGCTTTCTGCAACCGAGCATCAGTGTGCCGGTGAAAGGCAGGGGAAAGAAGAATATCAATCGCCACATTTTTTACAACAAACGGCGCAGTGGTAAAGTAAGACGGGTGTTTCATCATTCGTTACGGTGTCGGTGGTGCTAAAAGTTTTTATTTTCAACGTGCATGTCGGCCACGCACTCGTATTTTTTTATAGTAAAATTGCAATACCTATTGTACAAAAAAAAATGTTTAGCGTACTTTGATCAACGAGTCTTTCTTTTGAGATATTACATTTAAAAAATTAAATAAATTCTACCATAGCATAGAAACCCAGAAACAATTTTATTGCAACAAGATTTTAACGTCACGATAATATAGTTTGAACTTTTTTTTTTTTTATTGACAAAAAAAATACATAGCTGTGCATCGACCTTACGATTATTAGCACTATTAACAATTATACAAAGGGTACAAATGAGTTACAAAATAAGTTGTTGAACAGTCAATGAAATCGCCGAATAATCTTTCTTTATTATATACTGTGTTCTCACATAAAATGGTTTAATAGGGTTTCCCATATTTGTGAAATATAAATTCTGTTAAAAGTTTTTCCACAAATTAAAAAAAAAAATTTTCTCTTTCAAATTAAACTTGTCAGAAAATTGTCTGCAGAATTTAATAAGCGCACACATGTAACTCTGTATTTCTCTCGATTTAGAAACTCTTAAGGCTGTCGGAACGCTCTGAATTTTGTTTGTGCTGAGACCCAACGGTAAGGGGCGAGGTAGGCAAAAGACATATTGTGGATGTGACCTTCTTTAGCTCTGTCTCGCTCAAATCATCCGCACGTTTCAATTTTTGGCTGGTACCAACTACGAGGCTAAAAAATTTTATTGCAAGGGTGCCGCTGTCAATTGATTACTCTAATTTTTGGAAATATTTTGAAGATTTAAAAAACTTTTCCTTATAGAGAAAGAATTTTTGCAGTTATGTTTACGAATAAGTCAACAATCAGTTGACAGCCGAAGCTCTATTTTTGGCTTAAATTTAGAGCGTTCTGACAGCCTTAATAGTTTTAGACGTCTCTAGGCTGGTACACTAAATGTGTAAAAAATATACTCGGTCTAATCCAGCTCAAATGTAACTGAAAATAAATATTCATATTTCAGTTGATTTTTCTAATTCTTTGACATCTCTACAAAGTTATGTTACAGCTAATCAATTTTTGAAAAAAAAATGTCGAATAGATTTCCATTTAAACAGTTCTATTCAAGTATCATTCTTAAGTTTTTTTTTGTACCTTGGAGCATCGTTGTTTTGGAAGAAGTGGAAACCACAAGGCGTAAATGCGATTGCCCTCACGAATTCCCACTAAATTCATTCGACCATGAATTTATTTAGTTTTTCTTCTTGTCATATAAAACTCATATCCATTACTGTGAAATGGGTTTTGTTTGTTACGGAACTGGGACACGCAAATACAAGTGTACAATTCCACTTTACAAAATCTACTAACAAATGCTTTTGTTGGAGTTTTAAACCACAATAACAATTTATCAGGTTAATCACTTAATTTCACTAAAAGCCATTTTCATTAATTATTTACATATTTAATTTGACGTATTTAAGTACACCGGAGTTGGAGTTTCTAATTTTCGAAAAAAAAACAGTTTGAAATTATTTATGTACCTAGTAAAAAAATAATAAATTAGTGCACATTTCAAATTTCACAACTTTCAGCATGCTCTTTTACCGGCCGCAGAATATTTATTTATGAATCCTTTAAGTAACTTCACTTGAAGAGATTCCACTGGAAAAATCTCCACCGAAAAAATCGCATTAGAAAAAATTCCCACCGAAATTTATTTTTGATTTCTTTTAAAAAACTGTCTAATGTTAGGTTACAGAAAGCTTTGTCAGAAAATCTGATTTAAAGAAAACCTTAGATTCTGGCAACACATATTTTTTCATAAGAAAAGTATTGTAGAATTTTAAATTGATCCTGCTCAAAAAACAATTGATCGATTGAAATGATATTTTTTTAAAACTGTATATATACTCGTCCTTGCATCGTTGTTGTATAGTTTCCTCACTGAAATAACTTTTTTCCGTATTTTGTCCAAAATTTATCTCAAAAGGTGTTCTTTTCTGGGTAGATTAATCATTTGTTTTAGTGTGAGTACAATCTAATATTCTACTTGACAGAGTTTCACAATGACATTAGACTGCTCCTACGTGTATAAAATCCAGCATACATATATTAAAGTGAAATAGCAAGGTTTGAAAATAAGTTTTTATTCTTCTATAATATAATAAAATATTTAATTTATTTAACTTGCAGCTCTAAAAATACCTTAAATGATCCTTCCAGGGAAAAAGATTGAGCAGAATTACACTAAACTCTATGAATTTGTCGGTTTGAGACGCCCTGTAAATAAAGTATCTATATTTCGACCTACATCTGGCATCTAGATTCTATCATTCTAGTAGAACACCGTCTGCAATAATACGGGTATTTAGAGAAAAAGAATATATGATGTAATATATCAGAACCATTATCCAGATAACAATACCGTTAGATGGAACGGCATTTGTAAGGTTATATATCAGATCGTATATTTATTGTAACCCTTAGTAACAATCTATAGCATGGAATATTTCTCAAAACAATGTTATATACCTATACATGATGTAAACGTTAACATAGAATTTACTTTTACTTCCCATATTTACTAATAGACAGAGAACCCTATGTCAATTTTTCTATGAATAGAATACAAAAACTATATCTGTGTGAGTTAGCATTTGGGGCAGACAAACAGTGAGTCACAATTATTATTATTATTCGCCAGATCATGCGATATTGACGTCACTCCGGTCAATTTTTGGATTGTCTTCTAATGTCGTCATCGCAGTAAATAAGAATGACGACAAAATGTTGATCCGAACGAGTACTTTTATATCATGAGGTACCCGAGTTCAACTAACCCAAATCCCTTGGCAGTCCTAATTTTTCCTTAAAAGTAATTATGGCGCCCAATTTGTCCTTAACCTACATTTATTTAGAAGTCGGCGTAAATATAAAGCAATAATTACGCCGACTTATTATAAATTGTAGGTTAAGAAATGTGATTATTTACAATCACATTTCTGAACCTACATTTTATATTTCATATTTTTATGAGACATTTGCTGAAGCCATATCAGTTTTTTTTAAATTATTTTTTATTACTAGATAAAAGTCAATTCCAGTTTCCAGCAGATTTACTTAGTTGGCAACAGTGACAACAATGAGAAAATGAAGCAGACACCGTCACTACGTTGTCGGGAAAGATAATTACCATTATGATTGTTAAGTGTTGTCTTGTATGCTATGGCAGACAAACGAACCATTGTTCACCTTTTCGCCTTTGTTGACTCGTGACTTGAAGATGAATAGCTGTCCCGTCTACAGCTTCAGTGTAGAAAAGACTCCAAATGGATTAGTTTAGTAAAGTTGTTATGTTTGCGCACTGGACAGTACTTGACATTCACTGCTTCCAACTTAATAAATTGTGTATTAAAACTGGTGGATAAAAAAACCTATCAAGTACCGGATTTCGTTTTACAATACTAATATTCTTTAATTCTTTATGTATCAATATTATAGATCAGCCATACTCAAAGTGTGCTCACGTTTTAAAAGAAAACAGAAATTACGATGGTATCTAGATGTGAAATAATTGATTCTATTTCTATGCTAACAAATTTCAAATCTATAAATGCAATAGTGGAAATTATATATTAACATTTTAACATTACCAATCTTATATCCTTCCACGCATATAGCATTAGCAGCTGAGCGTGTTATTACATTAAAAAAAAGTAACAGTATAAAAACACTAATTGTTTTTCATCTTTATTATCAAACCTTAGTTCTTCAAAAACGATTGGATGTAAAACAATAGTACATAACGCAGTTGTTTTAACAGTAAAATGATTGTTTTACACCCCTCATATTCAGCTATTTACTCTTGACAGTTTGGTGATTCTGTTCACGTCGCAAAAGACATTTGAAAATTGTGATCATGAAAAAACACACTGATTGGAAACACCAACCGAAACAGGCTTTTGTTGAATGAATAATGGTTAATGTCCTGCTTTCGTTGCTAGGTAACCCGAAGCTCATTGAATTTTACAAGTGCAACGCGCGATGTTTGGACGCAATTATTGTAATGAAAATCCGACAATTATTGTAATGAAAACCGACAAGGGAATCATTAACGCGAACCACTTGATTAGCCCCCAAATGATTGATTGTTGAACGCGCACATTGTGAGGATTAATGTATTGCTAAATGACGTATAAAGTGTATTGGAAAGGAGGGTGTTAAAAGTAACGCCCAGCGTGTCGTACTTTGTTTATAATAACATGTCGGCATCAAACATGTACCTACAGTGTCTTCAATAAATCAAAATCAATGAAAAATATCGAAATCTTTCCATTTTGTGGAGTTCTTGGATTTTTCTAGTTTCTCTATTGTTTAAACTAGGCGATTACAAGGTCAATAAAAATTTTCTAATGATCTTAGTCATGTTTTAAGCGATCAGGATCAATAGTTTCAACGTGATCTTCGAACCACAGGGTATATTCATTTTTTTTAATTCTTCAGAAGATATTGATCAATTATTTTAGTCCTGGCTAATATCACTCTTTTTTTTTTTGGTCGCCAACAGATTATATTCTGAGTAACTTGTGTAACTTCAGTTATGAGTTTACCTTCTACGGTGATGATAAATACAATTCACAACAAAAAATCGTAAATTACAAAATTTTTCTAATTATTATGAATTTTAATACAATTTAAATAAAGGAAAATACGCGCAATAAAAATTGTCTTAATGAAAGGTTATTTTAAGAAAAGTTTAAGATACTTAGATTAACAATGTTTCACTGTAAATATACCAGCATTCTGTAAGTTACTGTGTTCAGGACACTGTGAGTAATAAATCGTTTTCTGAGGTTGGTACCGCTGTGATATTGCTATCAGAATAATGGAATGCTTTGCCGTTTTACGCACCAACCGTCCTATATCGCAACTAATGATCTAATGCCTGTAATGACCTAGTTTTTGTTGTCTTTGAGGTCAAATAAGTGCGCAAATGTTTAAATTTCGAAAATAAAAACAACAAATTGAAACTTCTTATATTTTTTTTACTTTTGGAAACAACAAAATTGTCTATAAAATTTATAGACAATTTTGTTGTTTCCAAAAGTAAAAAAATTTCGTTTAGATAAGTTCACACACAAAAATACTCATCATCCGACCAATAAAAACGCTACCGAAAACAAATGGACAATGATCTGCTTGCTATAGTTGAGTAAATGGATTTTTCACCAGTCTTCTATTTAATAGAAGACTGGTGAAAAATCCATTTACTCAACTATAGCAAGCAGATCATTGTCCATTTGTTTTCGGTAGCGTTTTTATTGGTCGGATGATGAGTATTTTTGTGTGTGAACTTAATCTAAACGAAATTTTGTATGAATGTTGCAATCTACCATCATACGAAGCCTATATTAAAAAAGCGCAATCGAGCCATTTAAAGAGTTATATTTAGAAGCTGAAAAAAAATGCTGAGTCCATAATACTATAACAATTCTTGGAATTCTAGAATTTAAAAAAAATCGGCAATATTGGACATACAAAACATGTGATCACTAAAATTTCTATTATTTATAAATTGGTTTGCGAGTGCAGATGCTGGATTGATAAAATGCATGCCTAATATTGAAGTTAACAAAAATTAAAGTATTTTAAAGGATGACTTAACGGGTAGTTTTTTTATTTTGTCCAGAAACAATTTAAAGGTCATATAACGATACTTTTAAAGTTAACAGGATTTTGCATTGCGACCAGTGTTTTTCTAGTATGGTTTATTGCAAATAATTCAAGTTTTAGTTCGAAGATGGACTTGAGGAAAGGTTTCCTCCATTTTCAACACATATTTTTATACCAGCTGCTCAGAAAAATTTGTACTACAAACAAACTGATAGACACCAACAGTCATGTATGTGTAAAAATAACAAGATTTTGCAAATACTTTTAGCTTCGCTGAAATTCGGCTTCGTAATTTGGAACGTTCAAATTTTTTTTATAGCCTTCCGTTTCCAAATTCTATGCATGTTCATCATATTCATGCATCAATAGATTGATCAATTAGAAAAAGTTCTGAGAGATTTTTTAATTTGTATAGGATCAACATCAAATTTTAAAATATATTTGTGTTAACATCAAATATAATATTTATGAAGCAAAACGTTTTTAAGATTTTATATATTTTTACTTTCTAGCAGTACGAATTTCGTAATTAAAGAAAAAATATAGTAGTTGTTGCATTTGTTAAACATTATATGAGTATTATATTCTGGCTGTAAAGTTTCAAACGAGGAAGCTGTTAAGTTTTCTTAATGATCGTCATTCAAAGCGCATAAACCACGTTTTGTAGTAAAACAACCCTTTCACATTCCATTAATTGGTATCAGATAGTACCTACATAATATATATTCCATTTTCGAGCGGCCACTATATGAGCGTTAATATAGTCCGTCCCACAGAATGCTGAGATCCGGAGGAACGTATAGAAGGAAGAGGGGGGAATACTGTGGACATCGCCACCAACACTTAAGAGTCGACCGGACGGTCTCACCGTCTCAGGCTACAGTGATATACGGTTGTTCACCGCAATGTGTATATAGAATACCTAGACCTGATGGAGACTGCCAGAGCTGGACATAACTTACTATAGATGCAGTGTCTTTTACCGGGCCTAAGGCTCTATTGATTTATTTAGTTATTTGTAAGCAACAGCTACTTACATATTCAGCTATCCTTATCCCTGCTAAAATATAAAAATAGTGCCTTTTACAATACATATATTGTTAACAGTGTTGGATCACCTTCACACAGTTTGTGCTGAGACCCAGCGGTAAGGGGCGAGATAGGCAAAAGACATATTGTGGATGTGACCTTCTTTAGCTCTGTCTCGCTCAAATCATCCGCACGTTTCAATTTTTGGCTGGTGCCAACTACGAGCCTAAGCAATGTTATTGCAAGGATGTCGCTGTCAATTGATTACTCTAATTTTTGGAAATATTTTGAAAATTTAAAAAACTTTTCCGAAAAAGGAAGAGTCACTTTAGGTTTGTGATGAAACAGTTTTGTGGAATAAGTACGAATAAGGCCGTAGTGTGACTGAAAACGTGTGTTTTTTTGGCACAATTAATGCCAACTTTTTTCTAGTAAATCGTACATAAATTAAAAAAGTAGTCCATTAGAGACCTAGATTTGTCCTTTATCTTCCTTATAGAGAAAGAATTTTTGCCGAATGTTGCCGAATAAGTCTACAATCAGTTGACAGCAGAAGCTCTATTTTTGGCTTAAAATTCAGAGCGTTCCGACAGCCTTAACGGCAAGGAGTATCCATAGCCGAGGTACCGAAAAGATTTTCTTCGGTTATTTCCGGCTCTCAGACTTAAAATACATTACTAAGCTACGTGCCTTTATAATGTGCTTTGTGACGACAACTCATGGAATTGAATGAAATTTTAAACATAAATCTTGGATTGGAATACTATAAGGCTATAAAGCGTTCCGCTATCTTAATTGTTATTATAAGTACGGATTTATTATATTAGTACGGATATAAATATAATAAATAATTATGAAAACATGTTTGTATGTTTGTTACTCTATGGCGCAACGGATTTGAATGACCCAATTAAACACATGCTACTTTTTATCCCAATCAATTCAGTTGTTCCCGAAGAATAAGCGAACATGTATTTTTTTTATTACTTCATCATGCTATATGCAGAGTGTAAATGAGTAGAAGTTCAGTTTTATTCTTTCCCTCTATAATCTATATAATGGTTTTTAAGGAGCTCTTACTACTGATAACATGACTTGAAAAACCAGAAATTTCCTCGGTAAATTCTATGACAACCGTAGGATACAAAAAGAATGACTGTAATAGAATACAACACAATTTTCCTTCCGGTCATAAAGGTGCTTGTTTAAGAGCTGTTCAATATGCTCCCTTTTTCAACCGCAGTTGAAAAACCCCAATTTCTATGAAAAATCTTATTCAATCTTTGATGCTAATGCTTCAAAATAAGCTAGAAATATGCACCATTCTTCCCATATGACTTTTACCAAGTTTTTACAGTTTATTTGACCCAGTTAAACGATTTAAAGTCAGATGAAAACGAGAAAATTATCACAAGTTTTACAAATTACATTTGGAAAAAATTCTTCAGCACGTTAAATATATCAGTATTTTTAACATAAGTTTGTAAAGAAAGAATTTCAAAATGTTAATTTTCATTTCTGTAATTCGATATCTGTGACGTGCTGTAAAGAAATATTGGCGAATACCACGTTTTTGTAATTGAATTTTTAGGGCAAGAATATATATTTTTTTGAAATTTTTAAGCAGCAAGTCAAATCTAGTGAATACTTAATCACAGTTACTAAAAACAGTAATAGGATGAGTTTTGCGAACGTAGTTCGAAATTTCCCGGGACCATATTTTACAATCTGAAGGATCAGTCATCTTAAACTTTTTTCACTAGAAGCGAAAAGTTCAATTAACTGTTAATTTGTTATGAATGTTTCTTGTAACAGTGTTTTCCTTGACGTGTTTTTTTACATTTACTGGAGATTAAAAGGGCGATTAAAATAACAGTCTAAACCAAACAATTATTTAACTGGAAACGGTTTCCCTTCGGGTCATACTTGATGCTGACTCTCAAACTTGAAGTAAAAAGTTCAATTAGCTGTCAAACAAATACGGCAGTCAACATGTAAACTGTTTTTACGGCTCAGAAGTCAATACAAACAAATGTTTATTATTTTCTCTAGACTAAAAACGTCGCATTCTGACAAAGATCGGGAAATATCTCATTTCTCGTTTGAGAGAACAATCCTCCTTGAGGAAATAAGTAATTATAAGTCAAGCCAGATCAAAGTGGTTTCAGTGTGTAAAAAGCTAAAATCAAGTTCTCTCACACCTTATCTGTGACCTCAAGACAAAGTGTCTTATAAACTAATTTTTGACAATTTTTTTATAGTTCACCGTGTCTTCAAGATACATAAATTTTTGGTCTCTATTTTGCATAAATACAATTTAATCGATTTATTGCCCAAAACCCTATAGTTCTCACATAGAAACAGACGAATCTGGCCAGTCTACTTGTTATATGACTGTCGAATTAAATTCATTCATTAACGTACATCTTAAAATTAATAGAAGAAATTCTTAGTAGCTTAGGATCAAAACAAAGGAATATTCTAGCATTTCGACAGTATTTTTTGTCATAGTGGGAATATTTATATTGTATGTCAGAGTTACAAATTAGGAAGCTATTTTACAGTTTTACGAAATTGTAAAATTACTTCCTAATTGGTTACTCTGATATCCAATATAGATCTCCGAAGATAACAAAAAGGAAAACCAGTAAATAGTATTGTAACCATTGTTTTGCAGTCCTATGCTACGAATAATTTCTTGTACTAATTGTAAAACATTCAAGGATCACAAGTTTCTCATATTTGAAAACAAAAATTCTGATATTTATTTACTCAATAATTCCTCTTTTGTGTGTGATTATACTATTTTCTAGAATAATTTGGGGGATATTGCTGAATCAATAACGGTATATTGTGTTAGTGTGTATACAAGTATACGCTTTCTCGGTTGTGATGTAGAATAGTTGCAAAGAGAAAGTGATGTTCAGTCAAGAACAGGGCATCAGAAGAAGCACTTGAAGAAGAACAATAAGAACAGACGTGGAGCGTTCATAAGTGACCGAGAAAATCAATATAGTAGACTGAAGATATCGTTCACAAAGGTGTTTGTCTATGGAAATGAAAAATGAGATACTGGAAATGATCACGTTCTAGAATCTAGACCTCAATCTCTTTCTGATATTCTGATTGTTTTTTTGCTTTCATATAATAATATGAAGATTGTGGCATTTAAAAGACAATAAAAATGGACTTGTTATCCATAAAAACAAACGCATTCTAACCTTTCGGCTTGAGTGTTTTAGTTTTGTAAAAAAAATTATGCTTTATATTTTATATTTTAAGTTAGTTGGTAGTAGATCTATATTCAGTAATATTTTAAATTGATTGGAACCGCAATCTAAAATTTCTTTTATTTTTGCGATTTTTCGGGGTTTTTGTGTATTTAGACAAGTGAATCCTTTTCCTATTTTTTTTTTTTGCATTACTCGAAAACTAAAATTATTATAGGGTACTTATCACTCGACTATGCTCTGGTTAAGATTCCGTTTCCATCAAAAAGATAGGGAAGCCACGAAGCCTAGATATTAAATAAAGAAACGAGAAATATGAACTTACTTTTTTAAGAACCAACAACGTTAATTCAAATAAATTCGTACAAAATAAAATGCTAGACATAGCGAAATGCTATTAATTTGTCACTTTGCGAATTTTCGCATGTCGTGATATTTTTTAGATTAATATTGATTAGCCGCACATTTTTTCTGAACCCAACAATTCTTTTTTTATTTCAGACAATATCCACATTAATTTTCCACTGACAGTTGGGCAATTTATCACGCTGGTGCACATTTTAAACATACCTATGGAGCTCACCTATATTTTCCCTCTTTCTCTCACAATTATCTGTCTCTCTTTCCTCTGTGTGTCTATTAAACTTCAAAACAATACTCGTTAATTATAAGGATGCACTTTTTATAGCGTGCTATTTTTCTCAATTAAAACTGTCGTGTTCTATTGACATTAATTTATTATAGAGCCAGTCAAATTTACAGCAAGTCAAATTGTCACTCTTTACAATTAAATGTCACTCCTTTGTCCAGTTTCAGAGTTTTTCACACCAATTAAACTTTATAAACGCCATTTCAAAATGTAAAATTTAGTTATATCACATGAAAATAAAATTTGTTCATAGTTCATACAATTCCAGTTTATACACAATAATAACAATTAAATACTGAATCTTTATCAACACTAGTATAAGCTATTTTTAAAGACCGGATATGAATAAACAAACTTAATTCGATTTTGGATTCTAATAAACTTTATAATACGCAATTTCAATTTTTGAAATTATACTTCTTTTGGCACGTTATGAAAAAATGATGAGAGTGGATTTTTACGATGTCAGATCAAAATTAACAGGATGAAATTGCTGACTGTTACATCAAAATTGACAGGATGAAGTTGTTCTTTAAAAATTGCCTGATGGTGTAGCGATCAAAAATGTAGTAATTTAATTATTAAATTCGACCCTCAACGAAGAAATGCTATAACAGTTTCGCCAAATTTTTTTCGAAAAATATGATTTCACGATACCATATGAGGAAAAATCGGTAGCGGAAAGTTGGTTTATTAACACATCCAAAATAGTGGACAAAAATTCAAAATGCGGTTTGTGTTTACTTAAGGTCTTTTCGCAATTTTGTTTTACTGTATAAAATTTTACGCACAACGAATTTGTTGTCATTATTTTCTGAACGTAGCCAACTAAAATTTGTAAGAATTACAGCCTGCGGTCTGTAGTGCAGTAATAAAACATGAGAGAAATTCACCAAATTCCATTTTATGGTTGACTTTAGTCAAAGCAAATAACAAAAAAATTTGTGCTCGTGACACGAAATGGCTTATGCCAGATTAAAATGAATAATGATTTATTTTTCCAGCAGGCGTATGGATTGCAGCAGAGATTCAGTCGGATTTTTCCACCACAATGAAAAGAGATAGCTCTGCCGGTTAGGCGCCTTCTTAGAACGCTGTGAACGCCAAGTAGTGCAAAAAAAAATCATCGTCATCTAAATAAATTTTAATTAAGCGAACATTGGAGAATTAAACTCATGTTCCTCACGGTTGTATAGTAGAAGTTTCCTCAAGGAAATTGACGAGCAGTGTTGCTTTTTTTATTGCAGCTAAGAGACTACTTAGGTAACCCGCTCTGCAAGAATATATTGTGCAACGCTAATTACATGTTGTTTGAATATTTGTCAAAAAAAACCTTGAAAAAATCGAAATGAACCACTTTGCTTTGTGGCTACAGAAATAAGTCGCTAAAGCTTTGTAAAACAACTTCCGTATAAATAAGATTATTTTGAGGGCTCGTTTTTTACGATCATAAAAACGAGAATGGACAACTATGTGCTTTCTATCGATAGTCGAAAAGTTTTCTGCTTTTTTCTATTTTCTTATAGCAAGTTGTAATTTGAGTACACAAACGTTGTTTTGTTTTGTTTTTTTAATGCAATATATAGTTTACCGGAATATTTGAAAACCAGTAATATATAAAAATTGTCACTGATTTAGAATGAGTAACTTTGACTTTTTAAAAAATGATTCAGATTTTTTTAAATTACTTTTTTGTATGTAAATTTCGTATTTTTTCTTACAACAACAATCGGTAATAAGTTAATATTTTTTTAGCATCGTTTTGATTTTTTTTTTTTTTAGATGCAAGCTACTAACTCACTAAATATGTAATTTAAACACGTGTAAGTTCATAGCTTTGAGTCATGTATGAAAAAATATGACGAAATAAAATAATAATAATTAATCTATTTAGTTTGGAACAGATTGTACGCAATACACAATTATCTGATTGGTTGAAAGTAGAAAAGTTTCAATTTTAATCAAAGATATTAATTTAATTGAACCTATAAAGTTCATTGATATTACAGAACTCAAATATAACAACTGCACATTCGTTTAATCACAGATTGTAATCCCAGATTGGACGTTCATCAAATCATTTCATCTCCTTTGTAAAAACTCTATGTATCTAAAATCGATACACAAACTTTATTACAGAACTCAATTTTCGCGAATTATCTTGATTGAAAATTTTGCCATATGGATAATTTATCTCGATGGAATAAACTTTACCATCGGATGAGTCAGTCAGGTAGACAAGGAGTATAGTACAAATATAAGTAAAATCGTAAATCTTTCAATGCATTAAATCCGTGTTCTTTACTGTTGAATATCTTTTCGATCTTACAATATCTGTTTCGAATCACTTGAAATGAAGTTTTCCCTTACTTTCCACAAAAAAACGAAAATATTACGATCGATGCTGTCAAATTACGCACAGCAAATCTTCGAGCGTTAACATTATAGGTGTGTTTGGTATCGTGCTCTAGTATAAAAAGTGGTGACATTTTTGACACTATTGTGTTTGTTATACAAAATTGTAACCATCGATTATGTAGTTAATCACTACATTAATATATCAAACACAACTAAGATGTAAATCAAAATCATTAGGACTTGTAGCACTTGAAAATACATAAAAAACATTTTGTATCTGTAAACATTTCATACAACTGGTTCTGGCTTTTTTGGGTTACAATTCTTGTTTTAGAGATTGCACTGTGGTAGTTGCAATAAGTTAGCGGGACGAAACGCTATAGTCCTAGCATCTTCCGTCTAATGTGGTTTGAGATATTTGGGGGAGAGGGGGATAGATGTTTATACATTTATTATCAAAACTTACAACGACTATAATTATAAATTTAAGATGATCAAAAACTTCACAGCACAATCTATTTATTTACGCGAAAGTTATTTTTTTTAATTTCAATATCTAATTCCTTTGCGTATTTTCACTCCTTTAAAAATTTCGTCCGCACTCGGTATATAAGCTTAAACTTGAATCATAGCGACGGTTAGTAAACAAAAATATTGCGAAATACATCAAACAGCCTATTACTTGTCTTATATTACTTAGGAGAAGATATGTTTGTCATCGTCGGGGTTCAAACCAAAAACTTCAATCGCGCTGTTACCTAGTCAACGCGATTCCATAAGTTTCGGATATGGCTTAGAAAGGACTTGAAAATAACACAAAAACAGTAAGTTGTAGAAATATGTTTGAAATACAGAAATAACTTACAAGTAGCTTGTGCTTGATATATTTACTGTTTTGCAATCGGCTTGTTGAAGTTTCAATAAAAGATTTAAATACAGCAACAAACTGACAAGTTTATGTAATCTCTAGCGAGTCGGAAATATGGTTTTCTTCCCCCTTTGGGTGACAGGATTCTGTTTACATTTGCGTGCATAAGAATGGCTACAGCAACAGAGTTTCAGCTCTCAACAAATAATCGTAAAACCTGAAGTTGTCTCACAAATCATTGGAATGGCGACTTAGCATCTGTAGAGCGCCCTTAAAGCTGCCACATTTAACATAAAATAAATCAGAATTATATGTGGCTATATACCTACTCTGTACACTATTCATGTAGAATTTTAGATTTATGTTCTACGAAAAAGAAATAATACCTGTTTAGGGAAATATAGTTATCGATTTGGTACAAGTGTGTTTTTAGATGAATCAATAAAATTATTATTAGTAAGCTAATCTTGTTGACATTCAAACCCAGTGTCCATAATTTGGTTCTAATATCATTTCACTTGTAAAGAAATGTGTAACGTGTTTATTTTTCATGTTTCTTAAAAAATACTTTTACGATTTTTTAACACAAAATATTAAAAACGTTATGTTAAGAGTTGCAAACTTACCAGTACTGAGAAATTACAGACATTAATACGTAATATTAAATCTTTGGTACTCACCTGAAAAAAAGAAAACCATAATTAGACAAACAATTAAAATCTGCATACTAATAAACATATTATTTCTTTTAATAATACGCTTACATTTTAGAAATAATAATTACTGTTTTATGGCGCAGTGTGGCATTATGGTAAAACGAGCACCAGCGAGTTTTAACAGTCATACAAGTCATAAAATAGTCACGCATTAGGTATTATATAACATTTTTCACACGTACTTCTATAAAATAGCTGTTTGTCAGACATAATAAATATATTTGACAGTCAAGTGAAAACTACGCCTGTTTTGTGCTGCTTTGCTATCTCTGTTCATTCTATAGAATTAAACGGTAACTGACAGCCCGCTTTTGAAAATATATTTGTCTTATTTTAGTGCGTCATGGGTCGTTTATAGTCGACTTTAAATGCTAAATCTATTTTCAAAGTAGATTTAGTGTTTTTGAAACCGAGCATAGACTGTTTAATCGATACTATAGGCCAGGGTACAGTTTCGCTTGCGCAAAAAAAAGAATACCTTATACCGCTCAAACACACTGAACAATAATAGAAAAGTAGCCTTGAACTCCATGTTGATAAATTACAAACGATATGGCATAAGATTTTTTTAGGCGTTTTTTTTTAGCCACGCTTTGGCCTCTTCCAATTTTAATACAACTACAAACACAAAATGGCCTTACTTAACATACATATTATGTATAATTTCAAACTAACATCTTTACAAGTCAAAACAGGGGTGACTTTATAAGCATTGCCGTATCATTTCCACAAACCGTTATCATCTGCCTATAACTAACGGACCAGTGGCAGCCACCGATGGAGCAGAAAACGTTTATTAAACAGCTTCACAATTACTTAGCACTTTGTCTGTCAGATTAAATATGTTTGTTATGAACTGTTCACAATATTTAATGTAAACAGGAAATTTATTAATGGCGATATTCTGTAACCTATAGATGTGAACGGTGCTATTAAATTTGTCTCACTTTAACTTATGTAATGTCAAAGTAAAAAAAACAATAGTAGCACTGTAAATTCTTACATTGATTGTACATAATATCACCACAAATTTTTGACTGGGCAAAAAACTAAAAGATTACTAGTTAAAGAACGGATTGGAATGATGATGGAGAAAACAGAATGTCAATCAATACATAAACAATAAATATACATTTTAAAATTGAAAAACAATATTTAAAATTCTTTACACCAACATAAGAACTTTATTTTTTGTAATAATTGTTTCATACAGACTGTGGCTTCGTCAGACAATGACGTTGAAAATATTTGTTTAATGAAGCCACTGTATTGTGTGAAACCACTTTATAGAATAAAGTTTTTAAGTGTAATAAATTAAAACGCAGTGTTTTATTTGATTTAAAAGTATAACTTTAATTTACATTAAATAACGGCCCATATTTATTATTACATACATTTATCACATTATTACATATATTTACAAAATACGTAAATAAATGAACATCTAACAACACATTAAATTCGTTTAATGGCCGATTTTTTGGGATTTTATGTAACGGCTAGATGGAAGAATACGTTGTCAGAATTATTGTCAGCAATATAATTATTTATTTATTTTTAAGGTTACAAATTCCCAGACTTATTTTGGTCTGTATCAGTCTTTGTAAATAATGGCATCACTAAAAAAATATAATACATTTTGGAACGAAGTTCCTTATCGCGGGAGGCGAGGGGACCTAGCCGAGAAAAAATGTAACATGTCACGAAAAACCGGTAGTCGTATAATGTATACTGGTATACGGTGATACCGGGTGTTTTTAGATTATACCGGATGTTTTTAGATTATACCGGGTGTTTTTAGATTATACCGGGTGTTTTTACATTATATCGGGTGTTTTTAGATTATACCGGGTGTTTTTGGATTATACCAGGTGTTTTTAGATTATATCGGGTGTTTTTAGATTATACCGGGTGTTTTCAGATTATACCGGGTGTTTTAGATTATACCGGGTGTTTTTAGATTATACCGGGTATTTTTAAATTATACCGGGTGTTTTTACATTATACCGGGTGTTTTCAGATTATACCGGGTGTTTTAGATTATACCGGGTGTTTTTAGATTATACCGGGTATTTTTAAATTATACCGGGTGTTTTTACATTATACCGGGTGTTTTCAGATTATACCGGGTGTTTTTAGATTATACCGGATGTTTTTAGATTATACCGGGTGTTTTTAGATTATACCGGGTGTTTTTACATTATATCGGGTGTTTTTAGATTATACCGGGTGTTTTTGGATTATACCAGGTGTTTTTAGATTATATCGGGTGTTTTTAGATTATACCGGGTGTTTTCAGATTATACCGGGTGTTTTAGATTATACCGGGTGTTTTTAGATTATACCGGGTATTTTTAAATTATACCGGGTGTTTTTACATTATACCGGGTGTTTTCAGATTATACCGGGTGTTTTAGATTATACCGGGTGTTTTTAGATTATACCGGGTGTTTTTAGATTATACCGGGTGTTTTTAGATTATACCGGGTGTTTTCAGATTATACCGGGTGTTTTAGATTATACCGGGTGTTTTTAGAGTATACCAGGTGTTTTTAGATTATATAAAACGCGTTACGAAAAACGTCTTATACGGAAGGGACTTCGTTCCAAACGCGTGTCCCACGACACGTTCCAAGTTTTTTGAACTGTTTAGGTTTTGGTTAAAATAAATAGTCATTAGTGCGAGCGAATTTGTGGTCAAATTAATATAATAATACCTGAAAAAGTACAAGCAAGAGCTAGTTTTATATAAATAAAAAAAGAGACGGTGTATTTTACCCAACAAAACACACACGCGCTATAGAATCAATGTTCAGGAATGATCGACGTTTCTCAACGTTTCCTAACACTTTCAATCTTATGAATCGATTTTTCCCTACCGTGCCTACAGAAGTTTTATTTAAATAATAAAATATTACAGCACTTTATGCGGTCATAATAGAAGCTGAATACTAATTTGTATTTTCTAACTATGGGCAGCCAAACATTCATAATCTTTCAACGGTGTTATCTGTTGATTAACGCCATTGCCCTCCTTATATCGAGCCACTGAGAGGCGGTAATCCGTTTGCAGTAACGAGCTGTCATAGTATAGTGCGTTAGACATGTTCTTAGTTTGCCTTCAAGGCGCTGTTCCGACATTGAACAACTTATATAAGTTAACTGAGAGAATTCTAGTAGGCTGGTTTGAGGCGTAAGTTTGGGTTATATGGGGGTGATCAACATTACTGACTGCTGCTGATGATGATGCTGAAATTCTACAAAGTAATTAATGAGAACATATTAATAATAATGAAAATGAATGGCTTCAACTCCTTCCTCTAACGTCTAAATACCCGGCTCTAAGCAAAAACTTCTGCCTACTACATTTAAAAACACTGCCGTATTTTAACACGCTCTTCAGAAGTCGTTACAAGGCTCTCAGAAGGAACTAGTAAGTATAATTATACACGTTGATTGACCACTAGAAGTGATGTGCTGACGGTCAGTAGCGGATGAAACATTTGTATGTTCATAAACCGAAGTTAATTTTGAAATCTTTTGTTGGGAAACTAAAAAAATGTTTTTTGAGTTTGGCCGTCGCCGGTCGAACTGTATAGCTTTGCATTGTACAGTGTGTGCATCTAGATCACAGTTAATTTTCATTCATCAGAAGTTTACGAGAATGACATTGTAATCGTAAAGTTAGAGAATTTGCAATATTAATATAATTAAAACGTAAGTTACCTTATTGTTTACTTTAAACTAAGTGTAAATTATTTATTAATTTGAACTGCCACGAAATAAGTGTTTTTGTTGAGAGATTAAAACTATAAGCCTTCGTTCAAATTGACGTTGTTTAAACTTAGAATTATTATAGAAGAATAATTTATGGACATGATATTTTTTTGTTTTAAGAACTATATACATTCTATTAAAATTCTAGCGCAGTGTTGGTAAACTGTTTAAGCTGATTAAGTTTGAAAACAAACTTTAAGAAGCGATCTGCAGTACCAGCTTAAACAGCGGCAATACTAATATTACGTGTGTTGACAGTACGCTTAAAATTGAAACCAACCAAAGTTTTTTTAAAGGTAAGATGAGGCAATGTATTTTCGAGGCAAGTGTAGTCACTGTCAGCATATTTCACACACTTGCGTATATTACCAACTATTAATTAGACATGTTTCGTAATTTAGTCACTGGTGACTTTTCAGTTGCATTATTATTGTGAAAAAGACATAGGAATGTGGAATTTCACTGATATTTTCACTCGGTAGAAGAGTTAGTGGTAATTTCGGATAAATATCTCAGGGCAGCTAAAAGTTACCTAATAGTATCTATGTCTTGCAAATTAATGGTTTTCTGTTTACTACAACTAAATCGGACATCATGTTATGCGCAGTGCACGAATTTCGAATTTTTGCTCTTACGGTGTAATATACTATTTCTTTAGAGATTAGGCGATTTTGGGTAGAATACTAATAAATATTTTATACCCTTCGTATTTCAAGAGTGCAGTTAACTCACGTTTATTAAAAAAATATATAGTTCGTAACATATAATAAGCATCACGTGCTGTTTGTGAAGACACATAACAGAGACAGATGGATGAAAGATAAAAAGAGAGAAGCTACCATGCAATTGCAGATGTGAAGTGAAGAGTAAGATATCATATTATGTACCTATAAAAGATTTGAAACACTAAAAAAAGAGGCGCACTATTGTAGCCGCAGTTTGTTTGACAAACTCATGTTTCACAGCATTTGAAAAACACCACAGAAGTTTTAACAAACGTACAAAATGATTCACAGGTTTGTTTTCAAACATAAAAAAACCCGGGTCGCAGTGCCAAAACCCAGCCGACAATATAGTGTATTTGCTTATATAGGCAGTGTGGCTTTATTATGCGAACTTAAGTCGGTTTTTGGGCAAAATAAAAAATTTTACTCCTTAATACACCCCTTAAATAACATTTTTTTTCTTAATTGCAATATTATTATCAATCGAACCTCTATACTAAATTATATACACCTGTCAGTAAATAATTCATTATCTACAAACTAGTTTTTTTCATAAAATTTCTAAATCCGGTCCTGTCAGGTCGATTTTATCAAAATTTTAGGGACACTTTTTAATTACTACCAGAGGGTTAAATTACAATTTTGAAACGATTCGGAAAATTTTTGCGGTATTTTGGGGCCCAAAAACATTTTTCAACCCCTAAAAACTACCCTTAAAATAGCCCGATTAGGCCCATTTTAAATAGGCTTCTTGCGGTGATGGATTTCAACACGTGGGCCAAATTTCGTTAAAATCAATTAACTCTTTCGAAAGTTATTGCCCGCACATATATACGCTTATATATATATAAATATATATATACATATATATATATATATAAACATTTTTAAAAATGGTGCCAAAGTGTTTAGGAGGTTATGAAACGTCGAGAAATTTTGGTCCGACCCCTAGGTGCCGCCATCCGACCGATGCCAATAGTGTATGTTGCCATATGGCAAATACACTAACAATGTAAAACAAATTTCTGGAAGAATATTACCTGGTTTGACATACTTACTCAAAAAAGTGAAATAACATTTAATACTGGACTACAATGGTTAAAGGGCATTGTCTGATTTTGATCCAAATTTTGCCCGCAGAGTAAATATGAGTGTTAATCGATAGATCTTGTCATCAACAACAACTTATTTTATCGCTTTATTAACAATAGAATGTTTCAGAGTTTGTTGTTTGTAACCATGGCAACCAGCCAGCCATCCATGGCCTGTTATGTTCTATGAAGTTTTTTTCAAAAAATTCCCCTATTTCGACCCCCAAGGGAGAAAATTAAAAATCCGTCTCCGTTAGGATCTGTACCGTGTCTCATACTGTAAGTGTGCCAAATTTCAACTTCCTAAGTCTTCTGGGGCCTCTTGGAGGGTCTGGAAAGACAGACATCCGGACACACAATAGGAAATTATATATTTAGATAAGAAAAATTATTAGATTAATTATAGCTAAGCTTTTGGCCTATTACTATCGCTGAAATATGAAAACGACCATTCGGAACGGATTTTTACAGTAAAATCATTTTTATGCATCAGACACCACAAGAAGGACACTGAAATAAAATTTCATTGAAATCAGCATTGGATCAAATTTCCTATCAACATATCCAACATCCTTTAATTCACTTTTTATAGTTATTTGCTCTTTAGTTTGTTCACATACAATATCACAGTACAAAGCGAACTGAACCTGTTACGGAAAGATTCGATTTAAATCTACTATTGCAGCACTTAACCTGAGGTTTAAGTTACAAGCTTGTTATCTAATATTGATGTACGTTGTCTATATACCTAGAATCTGGAACCGTTTTACAAAAAAAAGAAAATATCGTTAAAATTGTATTTTGTTTCGAGTTGTTTCTTTTACTGTGTCGATATAAATATTGTGTTTATTTACAATCTGGGGAAATATATTTTAACCGAAATCACATCAATAAATTTGCAGGTTTTTAATGTTATTCAAACGAAATATGAGTATACTTTTTTGCAATAACGTCTGATATTACTACTTTGAAGTAGATTAAATATTTTCTCCGTAATGTATTACCACTTCAAAAGCGATAAATAAACGATGCTATCATAAATGTAAAAATTAACAGCGCTGTTAAATTTTTATCATTCCTAACAAGTTGCATATTACATGAACTAAAATGAGAAAAATTTAATGGCGCTGTTAATCTATCAATGCACTTAAATAAAATTGTAATGGGACATTTACAAGGAATTTCGTTTTCTTGTGGGATTTTTAGATAGTGTGTATAAAAATTAACCGGGAAAATGCAGATTATCCGTAAGCGATTTAATGAATGAATCGAATTTGACATGTCTGTGAAGGAAGCGGAACGTATTCCTATCATAACATAATTCAACTTTTCTAAGAAAAACATAACATTACACTGCTGCACAGTATTGTTAGTTTAACTATGATAGATAAATATATAGTTTTTTTTTTCAATTTATGTGCTATATAAGTTGTCAAGCATATGAAAATACACATATAAGGCAAAGGAAATTAATTAAAGAGCTCATTCACACTATAAAAACATCTGTGCTGTAATTTTTTTAAACTCTTTTTTAATAAAGAAAGCGTCCCTATTGCTACCGTCTCTCGCGGCAAGCTATTAAAAATTTTCACTTCGATGTACTCAGTACTTTTCTTTAAAAAAAGAGCTTATGAGTAGTACAGATAAAAATATGCTAAAAATTCCATAGTCGTCTACAAGTCGTCCTACGACAAACTGTGCGTGATGTGATTTTTTCTTAGTAGAACGGCGTTTACATTAACAGGAGATTAGCTAGGGTTAGTATGTTACCTACTGTAATTTTTCCATGAAAACTGACACTCGCTAGTTTGAATACACGAAAAAATGTGTTTGTTTACGCTGTATTTTAATGTACTTATTTATTTTAAAAGAACTTTTTAAGCAGTAAGGCCCGCTGAATTTATACGTAATATATTTTTACTGTACATGTGTTATGTTATATGGAACAACATTGCGATATTATGAAAAAGATGATATATTTTTCAACTTAACAAAATGATACAAAAACGTTCCAGCTGCTCTGTCCAGAAGTTTAAAGTACATGTTTTAAGTATACTTCATCTTCCGTAGGAACGTTTTGCGCTATATATTTTTATCTTTTTTTTGCTGTGTTTATATTTTAATGATAATATTATATACTTTACATGACTGGGATATTTTTATATCCGTACACCTAAGTACAACGTGCTCCTGTCGAATTCAAAACTATTTGAAATCATAAATTATTGGTATGCGGAGGCGCGTATTTACAAAGAGACTGAAGGGGTTTTAACTCAGAGATTTGTAGGGGCAGCAAAATTCGAGCACGACTTTCATTAACACGAATTTGGCAAACACTACATCGCCATTGATAAAAGCAATAATAAAAAAGTAGGTCTACATATGTACGCGCGTTAGGAGCTATACTTTTTTGTCGTAATTAGAAACTAATTTTTAATTTCATGCGAATAATTTATTGAAATAAAATACTAAAAAACTGCAGTGAGACATTATCATTAATATTCACAACTAACAAAAGAATAATATTCACTATCAATCACAACTGTGTATAATTTATATGCATATATATGCATAATTTTTATTCGTATTGAAATAAAACATCACCTGACATCTGTCATGTTCACTATTTTCGATCGCTGCGCCATCAGTCGAACTTTAAAACAAAATATTTAACAAAGTGTCTAAAGTGTATTGTTTGACGAGTAACTTCATCCTGTAACTTTTGATCTTACATCGTAAAAAATCATTCTTATTTTTTTTTCATAACGCGTTAAAAGAAATATAACTTCAATAAAATTGATGTAAATAATTTGATTTCCTTAAAGCAAAAAAATCATTGATTTTTTTGTGTATATTAAATAAAATCAGAAAAGATTATTGTATCTATCTATTATGGCTAAAAAAATATGTTATTACCTCTGCGTATAACACTTGCTTTTAATCTAGCCATTGTAACTAAGTTAAAATCTCCATAACTTAGACTGTTTAACGTTTCCTTTGAACTTTAACTTATCGAGGTTCTACTGTATTTAGAAAAATATATATTTTTTTTAATTTAGAACAAAAACTTGGAAAGAACACAAAATAAAAACAGTCGATTTATAACATGAGGTTATAAATAAAAATTAAAATGTATTTTCCATTCATCTTTAAATATACGCGAACGGGAACCTCTTGAGAATGAAAGCCGACATAACAGAAATACGATATTAACAATGGTCAACAATAACCCAGTACTGGGTAAACGATTTGAACTGGCAAACAAAATATCAAAATATCGAGGGGAATTATTTATAGAAAAATATAAAAAATAACTTCTTTGACCACGAGACTGTACTGATATAATATATTTATCCTACATCCCTGTATTCCTGTTTTGTTTTCGATGCATTTCACAGTTTCAAAGCCCCATGGATCTAGCATACTGCTCGGAGAGCTCCATACGAATCGCCTCTAACCAAAGAACAGAAGAGCATGATTTACGACCTTATAATTTTTTTTCTGTTTGCTGAAGCCCGTTTTTCATCATTTAACAACTGTTTAACGTACAGTTTGCCATCTTCACAAAACGTGTTTATTATACTTTATTGCGATACATATTATGTTATCTGCTGCTCGAAGATTTAATTAAAAATATCTTGCACAATTACAGCACAGTTTACAACTATGCTTGTTTAAAGTTTCGAATTGAATCAATTTATATATATCGGTGACAATTTCGAAAGTTTGTACACCTAATTCTATGAACATTTTGAAAATCAGAATTGGTAATTTCGTAATATTTAAATTTATAAACAAATGTTAAAACAATATTTTTATTTAACATGTAGATGAAAATTTAAACATTTTTCCAAAATTAAAGCAAATAATTCAAAGGATATTTTATGGAGCAGATAAATTAGTTAATAAATATTTTGTTTAACACGACGTTTCGTAATAATTTATTGCTCATTCAGGTGCTAACAATATTACATATTAAGATTATTAAAATTCTTATTTTCTTGTCGCATATTATTGTTTATATGGTCTGTATGTTTTAAATTTTAAATTTAAATGTATGTCATTTAAATAATAAATGAATATTATTTAAATGAATAATAAATATTATTTAAATGACATACATTAAAATTTAAAATTTAAAACATACAGACCATATAAACAATAATATGCGACAAGAAAATAAGAATTTTAATAATGTTAATATGTAATATTGTTAGCACCTGAATAAGTAATAAATTATTACGAAACGTTTGAATTATTTGCTTTATTTAAAAATAAGGAGCTGAACTTTCTGTAAAAATGTTTCCAAAATATTTATAGCTATATTGTCAAATTACACTTAGGTTACGTTACAGTTATGTACCTCGCAAATAAATAAGATATATTATATGCACCCTGCCTTCTTGTTTTATAATTTATATTCTGAATTGCTGTTAATTTTGAACCCCTCTATACATATATTTTAAATGTAATTGTATAAAAGTTTTAAATATGAAAAATTGAACATTTTTAAATGATAATTGAATTTTCAATTTTGAATATATGTATATAGAATACATACAAGATGTTGATCAATTTTTTGAAATTAAATATTGAGCAGCGACTGGGCAATATTCACTGCAAAGAACTAAATGAGTATTATATTATGGTCTATAGACTTACAGAATGCGTAATATAGCTTTATTTTCGTCAAAAATATTACCTACTTAAATTAAGTATTGAATCATATAAATTAATAATTATTATTAGTATGAAACGTAGCTTTATAAAAATAAAATTTTATTTATTTATACCCTACAAACAGGTTGAGACCTAATTTCATGTAGGGTTATAGGAAATTAGGGTAAGATAGACAATACAGAATAGCAGCTTAAAAACGTTATTTTTTTCATTTGTCTGTCTTACAAAAAACCGCAAAAAATATTTGTTAAATTTACTTAAGATCGAAAAAACGCATTAACGATTTTATCTCTGACAGACAAAATTCATCTTACCACTTTTTATTAGCCTACTTTTTTAGCAAAAAACGAATCATTCATTATATAATGACACTATTTGGGAAATTTGCATTTTTTTGTGTGTATTGAACACATTTCTTACATGCGTGACTTTTTTATCGCATTTTTATCGGAACTCGAAAATATATATCAATTTGGATAAAGCTCTCAAATCTGAGTTGAGTACAACACTTTAATGAAATATGAATAAATTTCAAAAGAAATAAATTGATAAAAAAAAATACAGCAAAGCTTTCCACAGAAACGCAGTTTAGATGGTTTTTATTATGTTTACATAGCTACAAAACAGTATTTTTCAATAATAATAGTAGATAATATAAACGCATGTTTCTTGAAAATAACGTCATATACAAAAGCGCTTTTAGCGAGCAAAAATATTCCAAAATTTGTTTCAGAGTTTCTTTGAAATCAAAATGAAGTGACTGGGGAGTCATTTTGTTCAGAATTTAATGCTTATTACAACACAAAAAAAAGTTCATTTATATTTCCTGCGCCACACACGTTTTAACATCTTGTATATATTCGAGGCTTCTTAGTTATAAACTTTATTTCCGTTATGCTTAAGCGATCTTAATGCAATCTAAAAGTTAGTTTATGTAAGTAGCTACTTTTAAAACTAAAAGCGAATGAAACAAACGAACAAACAAAAAAATAACAAAGTAACAACACACAGCAACGCTGGCGCTGCAGCAACGAAATGCGACTAAAGAATTCTATTAATGCACGGACCGAGTTTCTCAAATTGTATATAGACAAGCATTCTGTGAATTCTGTTTAATATTTCTACAATTACAGTGCGTTTTTAGAATATCTGATTCGAATAACATTGGTCAGATTACTAATCATAAATAGGTCACCTACATTGATCGAGTACCATTTAATATTTTCAATTTTTCATAATGGTGTAATGGTGTATTTTGCTCAAAAAATGGCCAGTAAGAAAAATTTGGATAATAATGTCTTTTAATCTCCCATTTCCAGAATACGCGTTATACGTGGGATTGCCGAGCATCGCATGTGTGTGTGCGTTTCTGTTTGGGTGAAAGGGGGTATCTTCATTAAATAAACATTGAAACAGTATTTCGAAACACGAGAAGTGCAATTTTACGAGAATTAAGGCTGTCGGAACGCTTTGAATTTAAGCCAAAAATAGAGCTTCGGCTGTCAACTGATTGTAGACTTATTCGTCAACATTTTGCAAAAATTCTTTCTCTATAAGGAAGATAAAGGACAAATCTAGGTCTCTAATGGACTACTTTTGTAATTTATGTCGATTTACTAGAAAAAAATTGGCATTAATTGTGCTAAAAAAAATACACGTTTTCAATGTCACACTATGACCTTATTCGTACTTATTTCACAAAACTGTTCCATTACAAACCTAAAGTGATTCTTCCTTTTTCGGAAAAGTTTTTTAAATCTTCAAAATATTTCCAAAAATTAGAGTAATCAGTTGACAGCGGCACCCTTGCAATAAAATTTTTTAGCCTCGTAGTTGACACCAGCCAAAAATTGAAACGTGCGGATGATTTGTGCGAGACAGAGCTAAAGAAGGACACACTCACAATATGTCTTTTGCCTACCTCGCCCCTTACCGCTGGGTCTCAGCACAAACAAGATTCGAAGCGTTCCGACAGCCTTAATACGTATTATAGTAATATGTTACGATTTTTTCTACCATGATAGAAATAAAAATCTACTCCAAATACTTTATTGTTCTTTTAAAATAAAAACACAAAATTTTCTAAAGTATTATCTCACTCCATAAATAAATCTTTATGAATATAGATAGGGCTTTTAAGAGATAAGAACAGCTTTAAAAAAATACTGCACAATATTTAAGTATTGCTGACATTAAAAGTTATAAAAAAATGTGTTATGAATATGGAGGAAAGAAAATAAAGACCAGTCATTTTTTTGTATTTTCGGTGAACTGTCAACGTTAAGGATTTGTAGTTTTTCTAGAGAAAGTAAACATCTGGCGAGGCAAGAAATTGTGAGTGTCTAGCTTATCGACTTTCAATGAACTGGAAACAATATCTGAAACTTGCTGACACCTGTTTCTTAAGAACTAAAGCCTAAGGAATCAAACTCACGAATATTTTCAAACAATCACAAAAAAAACAATTGTTAGTTTTTAAAGTTTTCCAATTTTTAGTTTTTTTAGTTACATCTTTAAACAAAATGATATTAGAATAGCTTTGTTAAGATTAATTAAATTCTGTTAAAAAAGCTTTAAATTAATAATGTAAGCATGGCAATATAACCACATTAAAATCGGTCGAGCCACTCAGGAGCTATGATGTCACCGATCGACAAATATATAGATCCAGACACATAACTCCCCTTTTTCGTGGATCGGGAACTATATAAATATGACTAGCTTAATCGATAGAAAAATAAATAATAAAATTAAAATAGAAAAAAAATATACATATATGAATATTTAAATTCTGTTGCAAAAATTTCATTTCAGTTATTCTACAACCGTGAGAATTTTTATATCATTTTTGTAGAGATTTCGGTATTCATGAATTTCCATGCGTTTTATGGTTATAATAAAGGAAAGGATAACATACAAACCTACATCTAGTTTTGTAAGAAATGGGCGTTATCAACCTCACCGTTTTTGATGACATCTTTAGTGTCTATTTCCTACCATCATTGTAAGTTCATGAATTTATACGCATTTTCCGCGGATATACTGTGGAACAAAAAGACTCAATAACCCGGAAGAAAAATATAGTGCCATTGTACGTTATATAGGATGTACAACAGTAGGTGCCAACTTTGGTTTAAGTAAAGTGACAAGACTGTATTATTGCAAATATATTTACAGTGCTGCGAGCGATTGTGTTGGTACAACAATGATCTTACATTCAGAAGGTAGCGTGTCTAAAAGCCAATTCAGACTAGCCGTTCTCGGTTACGATTCACCGGTTCGGTTCGGTTTTCGATTAATCTATGCTGCTCACACTATCCCGATTCGGTTCTACGTTTATTCTCGGTGCGCATGCGCAATTTCGAAATATGATTTGACGTTTGATGTGTAGTTAAACGTCAACAAACACAGCTGGCTAGTCACGTGACTCCAGCAAGCGTTCTCATTGGCTACGGTTGCGAACGATCCGGTTGAAATTAGAGCTGAACCTAAACGCTCGAACCGAACCGCAATCGGGAACGACTACGCCCTGATTGGTCGAGCTCCCAACCGGACCGGTGAATCGTAACCGAGAACGGCTAGTCTGAATTGGCTTTAAATGCTGGTTTATGCAGACGGCAAAGTTGACGTCTTTCGTATACTGTTTTTCACTGAGAAGTGATACTTCTTATACCGGCCATTTGGCTATGGTTTTCTATAGTGTCTCTTAATCATCCTAATCAAAAATCGATACGCCTATACAAGACCATAGTCGATTACTTAAATGCATACACAAAATTTGTAATGGCGTTTGTTCAACATAATCTCGAGATTTTTTTTTGTGTCAGATATAAAGGAATTATGTCAAAAAAAAAGTTTTTAGCTGTTAATACCAAACGAAAGAGAATACAATCTGCAGTCTAGTAAACACTAAAATTTAACAATCTTTTATGGTTATTATATAAATTGTCTAAATTTGCCGTTAGGTCGTTCATGCTACATTCTGCTTTTGAGTATTTTTCAATAAGTTATTTGATTTAACGTTCAGCTACTGGTTTTGTGTGCTGACCAAGAAACTTTACATACCTACACTACAAAAAATGAAGTTTGACATGCCCATCAAATTTTGAGAAAATATTGCTTTTTAGTTAGATTTTATTAAAAAACGAGACAGTATTTATAAATAAAACCGGTATAATTATAAAAAACGAAAAGATAATATATAATATTAGTAAAGGTTAATTACGATATAGTTCGTAAGACTAAATTAATAAACAGATAATAGCTATCGTTTGCTCTAATTGTTAAGAAACATCCATTGTGACAATGCTATATTAGAAAAATTTACTTTCAAACAGTCGTCACCGTCGGGACTCAAACCCGAATCTTGCTTTATTATGAAGGATTGACTGTTAAATTGTGTGCACCGTAGAGTAATTGATAACTCATTCCGCCGCGACAGTGGAAAGATTCGGGTTTGAGTCTCGATGGTGCGATTGTTTGGAAGTAAATTTTTCTAATATAGCATTGCAACAATGAATGTTTCTTAACAATTACAGCAAACGATAGCTATTATCTTTTTATAGTATGTATTACCGACCGCCGGAATCGAACCTACGATCTTTGGGTCACGTGACAGTCACTATACCTCTCACCCGCCATTGCACAACATTGTGCGGTTCGGTTTTTATAGTATATGGTATTACACTTTCAATCTCATGAATCGATGTTATCCCACCATTCCAAAAAAAAATTTACGTCAAAAACTCGGCTTGTTGTCACTGAGTAATACTAAAAATAAAATATAAACCATTTTGATTCTAAATGAAGACACAGTTGTAGATATGTGATATCATGGTGTTATTTTTTTTAAATTTTTGTGGACATATAGCACTATGATTCTTAGAGCTCCCATATGCTTAAAAAAGTGACGCTTGAATTGCTCAGCCTGTATATTAATTTTATAAAGGACCTGTATGTGTGTGCGTTCAGTTGAGTAAGCACTGAGTACGTCCATACAGCTAGGCTTCGCACCTATATACGCTGCCAGGGAATGTACAGGGAACGATATGTGTAAGTACGAATGACCCGTACATTTATCATGATTAAATGTGCATCATAAATTCCTGACAGCTAACACGCTGGATTTACGCCTCTCATGAACTAACCGACGTATACCGCTGACACTGCTTCGGAATTCTCTCATGTCCGAAACCATACATCGTTATCATATGAAGTAAAATCAGTGCTTGCTGAACGAACAGTTATAAAAAGAAATAGTTTTTTCTATACAATTGGATATTGTTCCACAAATCTCTTGAAGAAGGATTAACCTTTCGTGAGAAGACACCGAATATAAAAAAAGTTACCACAAAATACTATAGTATATTACACCACAAGAGCCGAAAGTTGAATTTCCTGCACTGCGCCACACGATGCCCGAGGTGAAAGTCGAGGGCATCATATGTCACGCAGTGCAGAACTTTCGGCTTTCTGCTCGTGTGGTGTATACTATTTTTTTCTTCATATCCGGTGGAAAGTACGCACTTTCACCAATATATGAAAAAACTACACATGCATCTTATAATGTTCATATAATAACGTACCTTTTACTGGAGTACACAGACATCTATGCGCGAACATGATGACAAACGCCATCAGTGCGCATGACAAAACGAATCAGAAAGTACGTACTTTCGGCATAGTATGAAGAAAAAGCACGTTTCGTTAGCAATGCTAGTATCATCTCCTATTGGTATTAACATGGTTAGTGAAACGTGTTTTGTGCATACTTTTAATATTAAGAGAAGTTTATTTATTGACAAAATCTATATATTTCAATAAAAAAAATTTTATTACCCTCATGAACTGCTATTTGACTTATTAAAGTTATATTGAAGTTATACTTCTTTTGGGGAATTGAGAGCAAAATTTTAGCAGGCAACGGAAGTTGCAGGCGCATAGTTAAGGAAAATTCGAAAGTATGAAATTGGCCGCGCTAACGAAAATTCGAAAGTATGAAGTTGGTCATAAGAGACCCCAACTGAAATGACAAATGGACGAAATCAATGCAATAGTCGTTTTAAGTGTCATCCAGCGGAAAAATAAAATAAAAACGAATGTAAAATTTTCAAAGTGTTTTAAAATATTTCAAGCAACGGATTATTCTTCAACTTTTTGAAGATTTCATTTCAATAAATTATTTACAAGCAATTTAAAAATTAGGTATCAATCACGCCAAAGTACCCAGTATAAGCTCAAATGCGCGTTTGATAATATTTTAACTCTGCACATTCCAAATACTTTGAGATTGCCATATCCGGTTTCGATGCGCTACATACCTTTCTATTCCTCCTCACAAACGATTACCTATTTCCATTTAGTTGGTACATATGCCAGTTCCAAATCAAAGCATGCAGTACATATGGTACATCTCCATACGTTCGTATGAAACACGCTCTAGGATAGTGCAGATGTTATAACCACCACGTCCCTTTCCATACCCCCCCGCCCCCGCCTACTTGTTCCTATCCAGTTCCTGTATAGTACTCCAGCATCCTTCAGGCAATTGCTCTACTTGTAGTGGTTGTGATAAGTATGTGTCAGAAATAGTCAAGTCGGGCTTTTACGATGCGTTCAAAATGTACGATCAACTGATAATTAAAATCGATCATGTACTAGCTTCGTAGATGGGACCGTGTTGTTGATATATCTGAAGAAAATCTGAGAAACTAGTCTCAGAAACCATTGGACTAATTTTGATTAAACTTATTTATTGTCCGTTGCAATCGTGAAGATTAATTTCAGGTTTCTATAGGTCAAATAGCTTCCAAATGTGGCTAGGGAACACAATATTGTAACAAACTAAATTATCAATTTATCAAATCTTTCACCGGTTTGGTCTACATATTGTAATCTAATTAAAATTATAAATTGACTGTCCACTAATTAGATATTACTTACATTATACCACTAATGAATGTTGAATTATATTGTAGATACATTATTTGGTTATGTATTGAATAATCTGTCTATTACTTTTAATATGTAAAAATTGATTCTTGGGAACAATAGACAAAATAATTGCAGTGTATAATTTTTTTATTCCATTTTACTTGCCGACGTTTCGACTATTATCTAGTCTTTTGAAAGGCCCTAAATGCAAATTTTTTAAATTTATATTCATGTTGTTTTTAAAAAAAATTGACTTTAGTGTGAAAATTAACATTTAGGACCTTGAAAAAGACTAGATAATAGTCGAAACGTCGGCAAATAAAATGGAATAAAAAAAATTATACACTACAATTATTTTGTCTATTGTTCCCAAGAATAATTATTTGGTTATATTTTTTCATAATTCTCAAATTTTAACAGGCGGGACAACCCTATTGTCAACTGGTGCCCTACCACTTTATGACTTTCATCTCGATTGTATGAAAGCTGACACCTTTGTCCGTACACAAAAATTGCACTGCCAATAAGAAATTCTGGACAGTCTCTATAAACAGTTAGTTCATGCACTTCAACATGTGTTTCGTCACTGTCGATAGAGTAGTGTTAATTATAGAATTCTACGGTTTCCAGCTCGCGAGCACTTCAATCCATCGATGCGCTAGAATTACTGATTAAATTCTATTTCATTGTACCTTCATTACTAACACAACAATATGCAACACAGTGGTGCCAGGCTTCATTTCAAACGGTTCAAGTATCGTTTATCTAAATTTAATATACCTAGATCTGGTTAGTTTATGATTGTCAGACTTCATCAAAACAACTAAAACGAGATTTGAAAATGAACTCTACACGTTTTCGATATATGTGTTCTTTTTATCAAATGTGTTGCATTATGCTAAGCAAATATACGTTTATATGAATATAAAATAATACGTTTATATGAAATATGCGTTTTTTGAGGTTTAGGAATTCGTTAAAATAGGAGTTACCAGTATTCTTCAAGAAACATTAATAACTATTTTTATTCAGAATTACGACATTAACTGTAGAATAAAAGAAAGTATATTTTATGACTCATCATAAAAGATTCATAATCCAATTAAAAGATGTCAATTATTATTCTCTAAAGTTTTTTAATTATTATTAGCTTAACTCCTGCGGCGATCAGTTTTGTAGCGAAACATAAAATTTAGGAAAGATTTTTTTTCAGAATTTGTAAAAAAGATATGTTGTAGATACAACAATAGTTCTATTCCAAACTAGTTTAATTTTTACGCGACTCGTGCTCACAACTGGTATGTGATTATCATATATAATAGACTAGGTCATTACAGACTAGCTATTTTTTTATATAAACTTTTTGGTCCGGCTTTCTTCGTTTGGGCAATGAAATGATCAAGAAGAAAAAATTTCTCACATATCCCTGAGTTGTCTCTGTTATAGTTTAGCCAAGGCACACCGATTTAGCTCAAAGATCGCGTGCGGGAATACTTACTTTACATTTTCCCTTACTGCTCATTTTCCTTTTGTTGTGGCTTTGCAATATTATAGTCCATGTCGCTCGGGAGAAAAAGACTTGTAAACATTGTAGAATGACTAAAAAACAGGATTTAAGAATACGCTTGCTGCTCGCTATTAAAAATCTAAAATTCCAGGTTCTAACCCGAGCTGGTGAAATTTTTACTTGGATTTAAAATAAGATAATCCTTTATTTATCCAGATGTACATATTATTAAAATTAGATAGTTAATATCAAAGTGAAGCGTTTTACCAAATAATTTTTAGATTATAAAATATTTCAAACAGTTATTAAATAACGTGTAGAAAATAATCGTCGAGAGTACAGTACAATAAATAGGCCCAGAAACCGAGGCAGACTTCAAATAGGTGTATTTTAGGATTTTTTGAAAAATAGTTTTCGGGTGTAATTTGTTAAATATTAATATATTATATGTTAAGTCTTAATATTCAATATTAATCATACTGGTAAGTTGGTCGTGTGGACATCAGGGGTCCCAATGAACGACCCACCTCATGGATTGTTTAAATTTTTGATCAGTCCGTATAAAATGTGCGTGGGCCGCAAAATGCGTGTTATTCGAGTGCTTTGTGCGGTTTGAAATGAGTGCAATGATGTGAAAGTATTGTGTGAATTTATCGATTTCCACTGACAGTCCCATCATATTTGTTGATGTTGGTCCTACCGAACCCAACTTCATTACCGCCGAACACAAATTGCAATTACAACAGTCAATAAATTAGATTCACATCGATACCTACACGAAACGATATAACCAATAACACATTGTGCAACAAGGGCGGAAAATTGTTGATTACAGACAAAAGAGCAGCGAGAATGGCTATCACACTAATCGCAATCAATAATTTTGTCCCAGTTACAAACCGTAGTATAGGTAATTGAAAGAACAACTATTCTTGGGAATAATCCAATGATTTTGATAATCGAAAGGCTGCTATTCGAATGATTCATTCGAAATGATTCCTTCAGTTGATGTACCATAATAATAGGTGTGTCAATTCCAGAATTTTTGTTCTCGGTTTCGATTGTCAGTCTTGAAAGAATCACCAGCATACATTGCTTTGTAGTACAGACGCAGATAAAAGACGTAAGTAGTATTCAATACTGTGTAACACCATATGAGCATTTCGAGTGGTTAGGATACGAGTGAAAACACGATTCATTATATCTGTCCATGCATTCGACATGATTATTATAATGAATGAATTTTCGATGAGACTTGAGAGAGTCACTTGTGTGGCGGATAAAAGATTACGTAATCATATGTAAATGCAGTCTGGGAGAGACAATTGCATGTAGTGTTTTAAGCAGTAAAGAGAGTAGTATAAAAGTTTATTACTAGAGATTATAGTGCCTTAGCTTGTAGGTATAAAAATTATTCGAATGATTTTGAATAACCTCTTGAGATATCTCGATGTATTTTAAGAATTTGATAGTTCGACAATTTTTACTCGAAATATCCCATCTTTAAGAACAACATTAAAAGCATACAAAAGCAACGCAAATGAATATTGCAGGATAGATATAGCTTACAACTATAGCATAGGATGGTCCACACAATAGAGTTTTGGGTTCGAATTCCGGCAGTTGCCTTTACATTTACTTCTTATATATATATATATATATATATATATATATATATATATATATATATTATATATAGTTTTTTAAAAAATATGACGGCGATAATGCTGATATATTATGTTAATTCACTAATTCCATAATTTAGTTGCGGTAAGGAACAGCGCTAATTTATGAGCTTCTGCGCTTTTAAGCACTATGCTTTTAAGCTTTCCTCATATCATTCATACCAATCGCTATTTGTTTAAAAGTAAAAATAAAATACTGATTTTTTGTTATTTTTTATTAAAAAATATAGGACAAAAAAAAAGCAGCAAAAAAGATTTAAGCAAAAAACGGTTAAGAAACTATAAAGGCCTACAAATTTTGGATTTTTTGGAATTATTTGTTGTTTGAGGGATGTTTCAGAGCGCCGACGCTCCTAAACAAATACCGGCAGTGGTAAGGAATCTCATCTTGAATTTTATAAATAAATTTATGGTTAAAATCATTTTAGTTATTATCAGATTGTACTATATTTCGTGACGAGTTTTTTCTAAATAGCAATACGATGAACTTTGCGGGTAATGTTAAAGAAGTTTTGACAACACTGATATAATCCCCATCAGCGACAACAAATGAAAGAAGCACGAGGAAATATCGATATCGTGTGATGTTTGAGAACGGGTTTTATGGAATTCTCTCCGTATAAAATTTACGATGCGATGTTCACAGACCCATGCGTATACAGAATGTTCCAAATAGATATCAAATAATCTTTAGATTATTTGCTTTTAAATCAACATCGACGACCTATTCAAAAATAGTTCATGTACAACAAAAACAATAAAACATGTATTGTTTACATTTTATTTTTCATAAAAAACTGCTGTATGTTTCGTCCGTTCTACATAAGTCATGGAATATCTTGTATAACGAAGAGGTACTGAACTGAGACATCAATGCACGCTGCATTTCGCTTCAATCCGTCAAATCTTGGAAGTTTTATGATAAAATTCAAACTTAGCATTTTCATGCAAGTATTATTATACGAATATAAACGGGAATCAAACTAGATTTTGTTCAAATATTTGAACTAACCTAATAAAGTAGCACTAAAGAGAAAATGTCTCAATAGCGAAACGTAGTTTTAAGGATAATTTTTTGATTAGGTAGGCAAGGAGGCACTTTATGGGGTAAAAATGTCGGTTGCTTGGTTATAATTTCACAATAAGAAACAATGATACCTACCGATTTTTAATAAATTTTAATAAAAAAATATTTTATAAAATTATTCCCGTACTTCCACCATATTCGACACAGCACCTCCACCATTTGTGGTGTAAGCGCTAAATCGAATATGGTGGAGCTACGAGGTTTATTTCATAAGACATTTTATGGAAAATTTGATAAATTTGAGCTCTTATATTAATGTATAATGTTTAACTTACATGTTTACAATTTTTTTATTGAAAAATTGTTTAGAATGAAAAGTAGCTTTATTTTATTATTAATACCAAGTAACAATATTATATATGTATTTGATAATTTATAATTAAAAAAAAAATAAACAATTTTCTGTCAGCTGTTGAACTCAGAAACTAATAAAATGAAAAGGTATTTCCAATTGTGCATCTTTCACAACATTAAAAAATAGTTTTTTAGGATTCTGTCACAAGTTTTGTAATTAGAATCTTAGCCGTTGAATGAGGAAGTTAAATAGTAAGCATTCAGTTGACAAGAAAGCTATCAAGCGAATATAAACCGGATTGTGCGCGCTGGACGGTATGATATTATGAAGGACGGGGGGCAGCAACCAGCGACAGTGATGGAGCACCAGAACACCACATGACTGACTGCGGTTTGAGATACTCTATAGCTGGGTCTTGGCCAAGAAGTTGTTTGTGGCATTCCGACCAACCAACAACACTAACTTGTATTGTTTTGTTCTGAATTCAACCAGTGACAGTGCAGCATCTTCGATTATAATTAATACGGATTTACAAAAAAAAAAAAAAAAAACTATATACAAAAAGGTTTCTCCCACAGACAACTACGGATTTATCCCTGACAAATTTCGGAAACTAGTTTTAAGCCTGCTTATTGGAATAACTAAATCGATGTTTACAGTACTCCAAAAAGATATTAGCAAAAAAAAACGTTATAAAGAATTGTACTAAAAAGGAAAAAAAAATTAATAATTTACGTTCATAATATAAAAGCGTGGGTTGTGACAGCGGTTATAAGGCTACTGCTATAACGACTGAGCTATAGACGAATTTGCAACCATTACTCGACATTACTACACACCTGTTTCATGCCGACTAATTAATCGTAAGAAAACATCAATTTATTAACATTAATCGATTATTAATTCTAATGTATTTAGTAAACACTTGTACGCAAAATTTCGGACACGCAAGGCAAGTTAATTCAAAGATTATAAAAATAAAACAAGTAACCTCAAAAACTTTCGTCTAACACGCACAAGTTTTACCCAATACCCGATCATGTAAACGACCGCAGTGACCGACACGATTACAGAAATTATTTACCACGCATGTCTGTGACTAAAAATTTGGGTACAAACAACATGCTTTTTCGATTAATCAGACAATTTTGGATGAGACGCTTGTTGGAACAATGAAAAATTCACTGTGCACACCTCATGGACGATTTTAGATTTCTGTAGGAACAAATCTAATGATGTTTCCCTAGAACTCAAATCCGATATATTTGTAACATGAAGTTCATTATGTTATCAAAATATATCCTATTATTATTTTATGTACATATTTATGTTGCAATTCTTCTAAGAGGTAGAAGAGATCATTAACGTATTTTAGTTTTCTTAATAAAATTAAATATTTGTAAGACTAAAATTAACAGTCTCTACGCCAGTGAACTGATTTTAACTAAATGCCTATTGCCAAAACACCCCGCAGCGAAATGTTCTTCGATAGAACTTGGAGGATGGTTGTATCAAAAGTTAAACCCAACTTATTTGCAACAATGCTTACTTAGGAAGCATATATACAGAATTACAAACATCAAGTTACATACAGATGTCTCACAATTCTATACCGCGATTTTTTTAAACAAAAGTTAAAGTTCTTTTCCTTAAATACGAGTATAATCGGATAAAAAATGATATATTTTTGGAAAGTTAGAGATTTTATAGTTTTAAGTATTTAAATATTCGGATCAAATCAATATAGAAAATTGTGGGAACAATATTTTTCATGGACAAAATAATCTTTGACTACTTCTTTCAAAATCAAAGTCTACTTAACTAATAATAATCACAAGAAAGCGGGAAAGTAGGGAAGATTTCGAAGTCTGGAAACCTAACAAACAAGACTTATTATAAGCGTAACAAATTACAGGCCCACATAATCTCAAATCTTAGAGTATTGCTCAAATTGAGGTATTTGTTCATTCCGCATAATAAAAAGGAAGATTGCCATACGTTTTTGCTTCATCATCTTCAAGAAAATTTATGAGACTAGCTCGAATTTGTATTTTGTATAATTTGGTCACTGGCTTTATATAATTTATTTTCCTTCATTCAACGACATAACAACTGTTCTTCGTGAATCATTATTCTATTATGACAAGTCCATTGTTCGTGATTTGTTCTTGTTTTTCATTCGTTCATGTTTTTATCGATCTAGTTCACTGGCCACGTTGCATAAAAAACAAAAAGAGTGAACTACTATCAACTGTCATTTATCTTGAACGTGCATTTTACAATAGTTATGTGTCACAGATTGCAAGTTATGAAATATGACTAAGACCTGACGATGATAAAAAAGACGCTAGTTGAACTAATTTCATTTATTTTCCGTCCATATGCTACTATTTATCATTGTGACTTGTAAACAACCCAATAACGATTCTTTTAAAAATTATAGTTGTCTAGATTTATGGCTTTTTCTGCCTATAACTTTTAATATACAAAATTATGGACATCATCTTTTAAATAGTTAACGCATTTTAATATATTTTTAATAAAATTATCAAGGCATAGGTTTTTATATATTTCAAACGTTGCTACTGAAACAAAGTTTTAATTTAAATTTCAAGTCTCTGAATTACAGTGATTTTTGAGACCGGATGCGTAAACTTAAATAATGTATAACAGATATGAAATACGAAAACGAAGACGACAATAAAAAAACCGATAAACTGCATCTAAATAAAAATAGATTTTTTAGGATATATCTGTCAAATTTCAAATAAAGACGTTCTTTGTCAAAGCAAACTTTAGTTAAGGGAATGTTATTGCAGCCCAGTTGATGTTTTGTTGTGATAATGAAGTTATAAATATTTATGTTTCCTCACTGAACTTCGACCTCCTTAGATACGTCATTCAATGCTTCTGTGTAAAGAAATCAAATACCCGTTTTTATTAATGCACTGTCGGTGGCAGGGTTTTATTGCAATCTCTGTAATTGCTACTCTTATTGAGGAAAATATTGTTTACCTTAAAAAAAGGACAAACAGTCCATTATATCAAATTATTATGACTGATCAAACTCATTTTCATAAAACATAAAATGGGTGCAATCAAATGCATTACGAGAGAAATGATAATAAAAATTCGTTTAAAGTTTTTTTTTTTACGCGATGTACAACACAGTGGTGATTCAAAATCCAATTTCACAACACGCAAAACAAACCCTTTTCGGGTATCAATTTTTATAAGTGATTAAATGGGACAGAGGGTGCTGAAACAGGAATCCCTACAGTCCTGACATCTGTTATTATTAGACTTAAACATTATTAACATTAATGTATGTTTACAGTAACGAAAGCGAATGCAAATAGTGTGTATTACGTAAACAGGATTATATCATGTGGTAGAACATAGTCGTTGTTCCAAAGTTACATACAATAGCTTTGTTCGTATTGGTTTGGGGCTCGTTTTTAAACGATGTAACGTTTTTATTTTTGCATTTTTTGTTCCTCCCCCTGTAACACCGTGTAAATATTCAGCACGACCCCTCCCCCCTTTTCTAAAATGTACGTAACTTTTACATCTCCAGTATTCAAATCAGATGACCAATTAACTTCACAGACGAGTGACAAAAACTAAATCCTATCAACTTTTCAAAAGAGTGATGTAACAGTAATAATTAATCCCTCTTTGAAAAGGACGTCACAAGGGGTGGGGGGTGAATTAATTATTGTTACGTCAGAATATTTCATCTCTTAAAAATTAATAGAATTGGATACTATCGCGTTCGCTTTATCAAGTATGGAGCTCTAGTTTGTTGTATAAATTTAGACTTTTAAAACCACCCGTTCAGCTGTAGGTACTTAGCTATTCACACTGTCACTTATTCAAATTCAAATTCATCAAATTATAGTAAAATACATTAAAATACAGTTACAAAATATATAGTAGATATATATTTAATTAAAATATTTAAAAACTAGCGGTACCTGTGCGAATAATTCGCACTAAAATTCGTTTCTAATTTCTCACGCTCTTTATAACTTTCTTCTTTTTGTTGTATTACATTACGAAGCTCAGTGACGGTTCAAGAAAATATTTTTCTAAAACTGTCATATAGAGGCGCAAGTATCGAAAACGTTGAGCTAAAACGCGACTATATGAAAAGTATTTGATTTGAAATTGAACAAAAGAGTTACCGACCGTCAAACATATTGACGTTGTTTCAAAATCAAAGCCGTCAGATGGCAGCATTGCTGTATTGTGTCTTAATGTATATCTATATATAATTTTAATAATTAATAAATTTACAAAAACAAAAGCAATAGTAATTTTTTTAGTTGTTGATGTCGGTAGAGCAAGCAATTATCTATAAAATGATATAAAAGTTATGTGGAGCAATTGTGTGGTTTTTTCAAAAAAGGGAGGCAAACATCTTAACCTTAACGTATTAATATATATGATTATTATTAAAAAATTCCTGACAATCATATAGCATTTGTCTTCTAAAATGTTTTTGCAGACTTTCTTAAATTTTTTTCCGTCATCAATGCTTTTGTAAAATGAATAAAAGTAAGTATTTTAGTCGATTGCGTAGGTGTAATTTTATATATATTTTTGACGTTTGATACCTAATAAATCTATGCAGTAAGAAAAAAATAACGTAAAACTTGAGTTAAATAATTGGTAATGGTTGGAAATTTGCATCGATGTTTGGGCGTTAACTTACGGTTAGTGAAAGCCGCTTAAGTGTTTCTAAAACAAAATTTTCGCTATTGAACAGAAACTTTACATCGATGGAAACCTTGTGAATGTGTTTAAAGGTATGAACTAATGTCGTTAAGCAAAATTACAGGATATCCGGGTAAAATGGGATAAGTTATAGCAAATTATGCACTTAGAAAAATTCGAAAAAGACTTTACGTCAATATAATAATATTTTGTTACTATAATGCGTTATTTATTATTTAATTTATTTCTTAATTTAATAGAGACGCTATACCGAATGCCGCGTACCGTATTTACAATTTGATTCAATGGTCGGCGGGCAGTAGGGACTGTCAGTCACGTGACAGGCATGACAGCTGTGTGTTGCCGAGTGTCGTTTGTTTGACCAATCTGACGTCATTGCGGTATGCCGCTGTGGAATGTACATGGTAGCTAATGCACATTGTTGAATGTTATTGAAACCAATCACAGTACATGACATGTGTAAACCAGGATCAAGTAGGTGGGAAGTAGAAACCGAAAGGTGCATCACTGCATATGCGCTATCAAAACATACATTCATTATTAGTGTACATACACTATTGGCATCGGTCGGATGGCGGGACCTAGGGGTCGGACCAAAATTTCTCGACGTTTCATAACCTCCTAAACACCTTGGCACCATTTTTAAAAATGTTTATATATATATGTATATGTATATATATATATATATATATATATATATATATATATATATATATATATATATATATATATATATATATATATTTATATACGTATATATATATATATATATATATATATATATATGTGTACGCGCGATAACTTTCAAAAGAGTTAATTGATTTCAACGAAATTTGGGCCACGTATTGAAATCCATCACCGCAAGAAGCCTATTTAAAATGGGCCTAATCGGGCTATTTTAAGGGTAGTTTTTAGGGGTTGAAAAATGTTTTAGGGCCCCAAAATACCGAAAAAATTCTCCGAATCGTTTCAAAATTGAAATTTAATCCTTTGGTAGTGATTAAAAAGTGTCCCCACAATTTTAATAAAATCGGCCCGACAGGACCGGATTTACAAATTTTATGAAAACACTAGTTTGCAGATAGTGACTTATTTATTGAAGGGTGTATTTAATTCGGTGTAGACGTTACATTGATAATAATATTACAATTAAGAAAAAAATGTTATTTTAAGGGGTGTATTAAGGGGTTAAATTTTTTATTTTGCCCAAAAACAAACTTAATTTCACATAATAAAAGTATAAAACCACACGGCCCTATACAAGCAAATACACTATATTGTCGGCAGGGTTTTGGCACTGCGACCCGGGTTTTTATAATTTTATTATATATATGTAATTCAGTATATATATATCACTAAAAATTATGTAACAACGCAAAAATAGTATAAATAAAAGTAAGCTGTTAATAAATAATTCATTAATGAGAACAGCAAAATAGGGAAGGTTGCTTTAATCGCACCGCAGGTTAAATCGTACTGATCTCATCAATACCGGAAGTCTAGCGATGTAAAATTTATTTAGTTTATTATTTAGTTGAGCTAGTAAACAACCCAAACAGGCGGTTCGCCGAGTTTCGTGAAATTTCTGGTACAATTCTAAGGTTTTACAAACAGGAATATGATGGTGGTGTTGTTTTTGGTTAGTATTTATTTTCATAGTAGCTACCAGTCATAGCCTAACAAAACGTATTTTTTTACACTACGTTAATTGTGAAAGTCCTACCTGTGGCAAATTCTTAAGCTGCACCATTATTTAGCATATAAAATGTCAGGACAATTAATTAATTAATAATTACTGCTAAATATTTAATAATGATTAATTAATTGGTCGTGTATACCCTTCCATTACATTGATACCATTTTTATGTAAATATTTAATTATAAAAATATTAAATAAAAATTATTATCTTTAACTATAATTAAGTATTTTATATGTTGAATTAAAAAGTATTGCTCTTGTTTTCTTGAGAATTTATATAGCATATATATTTTTATTATTCTAAATACTTACGAATATTTACGAATTTAAGGAAATCGGTTATTTCTTAAACATAGCCAAAGTACTTTTTAGAAAACAATAAAATTACTATTTTGATAGAAAATATTAGTATTTTTTTAAACCTGATTAGAAGTTTAATATATAAAGATTCAGTGGATGCAAACGATTTTGTTTAATTTAAATTACACTACAATAAACAGGCACGACTTGAGGAATTTTACCTACTTTATAGCGAAAAACTTACATATACATTGTATCAACTTAAAGCTGTCCATAGGGCACTCTGTGTAAGACAGAGCACCATACACAAACGATAAGCAAGAGTGAGATAAATGATCGCTAATAGGTAGTAATTACTGTGGTTACTGTAAAATAAATTTAAATAAACGTCTTTGTTTTCTAAGTAAAAATAGCCATTTTATCAATTAATTTATTACGTCGGCGGTTGAATTACTACCATAAGACCATTTAATTATTTGGATTTTTTCGTGAACAGTATAAATAGCCATTTTATCAATAATTTCGGTAGTGACTACAGACTGTCATTAATTGATAAAATGGTTATTTTTACTTAGAAAACAAAGACGTTTATTTAAATTTATTTTACAGTAACCACAGTAATTACTACCTATTAGCGATCATTTATCTCACTCTTGCTTATCGTTTGTGTATGGTGCTCTGTCTTACACACAGAGTGCCCTATGGACAGCTTTGAGTTGATACAATCTGTATACTTTTTTAGCGTACTAAAGAAATTTTTTTTTAATTTTTAATATCTAAAATTAAACTGATATTCTTATAGTTCCGAATGAATAACTAGCCCATTATATCACATTTTAAAGAAGACAGCAGATATTACGTGCCAATTTAAAATAAACGTCTCATGAGAAAGCAAGTGTTTAGTATATTTTACGTACATTACATAATGCTGGCAGGACTTTATATCGTTTGTGGGTAGCTATCCCACTATCCCATCGGGACACATCACTGAAATTGCATTTGGGCGCATGGAAAATAAGTGACGTCAATTCTCAACGGAAATAACAGTTGCTTTCGTCACTGGTCCTTGTCGAAATGAAACCACCCGTGTCAAAAAATATGTTTGCCGACAGTAAATGCCAATTTCGTTGCTTCGATATTTTGCCTTTCAAACACTACAGCAAATCATTCCACTCCAAAAATAAGTACTTACATCAAAAATGTGTTAAATATTTATTTCAACTTTTTTGAGGTTATAATCAAATCCAGGTGCTGTTAGTTGCTTTTTTTCTGGCGGTTTCTGTTAACAGAAACACGATACATTTTTTTAAGGTATCCGGTAGGGTGCAGCTGCACCGGGTATATATTGGGATCTTGCACACGCAAATAAACCATAAAAATAATTGTCTTATCATTTTTGATGTGTCATAAATACGTAATTTTAAATAATAATTATGTTTTTTAAAATGCAGATCAATAATACACCAGGGTCCGCCGTGGTTCCGAACAGCCTTGGCCCACAGTATGTGAAAAGTTTCTATTAAAGAAAAAAAAAGGAAAGTAGTGTCGGAGGACGCCTGACAGAAGCGAAGTGTCTACGCATTTAATCATTTGAATCAGCACACTAACTAAGCAAGCGTGGATAGAACGCGCCACGCAGCACACTAGTGTGGTTAGCTAGCGCGCGTGCATTTAAGGGTCACGCATGACGTTGTTTCTTATTTTACTCCCCAGCAGCAGAGCGCGCAACATCCGAAAAAAAAACAGGTTAAAGTTTGAACGGTTTGGTGAAAAGAAAATCTCTTTTGACGCGGCTGTACAAGCAAAAGGTCGCAAAAACAACCTTAATATAATTAATTATGTACTGTCGATACACTGAACAAGCCCTTTACTTTGGAACAAGCCTGTAGTGTTTAAGTATGTATAAGTATGCAGATACTTAAGGTAAACACATAGAGGATGGTAAACACGGCATGAAATGGGTGATCCTAGAATGACGCCAGAGTCTCTAGGATGTTGCTTTAAGACGCTAAGGTGGTACGACAAAGTTTCAAAAACTTCACCTCCCGATACCTGTGTAAACTTACTGGAAGCCAAAATTTAATTAATTTCTTATACACCAACTTGCAAAAAATGTTATAATAAACTGACATGATTTAGCGATAAAACGGGAACACAATGTATTTATCCTTGGCCACATGGCAAAATTTCTTATGTCGATTTTTGGTAGTATTTCATTTGAGGTAAATACTCTATTTATGTAAAATTTGTTTATCGGATTACATCTGACCGTAATCAAAATTAACGTTTATTTAGGGTGTGCAAAGTTACAATTAAAATATTTTTTTTTTTTTTTTAAATTAACCACAAAAATTTTACACGAAAAGTAACCACTAAAAAAAATGGATCCATACGCTATGAAGCTATCCTTACTTTACAATAATATTTTTGAATTTTTTATATTCATTAATATTTCAAGCAGTTCTTATCCTGACAGCAAGGTGCCATTTTCAACAGGACCTTCCAAAATCTCATTGTACATATTTTATTTTTTTAAGAAAACATGTTTTATATTTTTTTTTCAAACAAAAGTGATTAATAAATAAAATACCATTTTTATTTTGTGTAATATTTGTCCTACATCCTAAAAAATCTAAAAGAAATGCTTATTGTGAATGCGTCCAGATAGATGTCACCATTTATATACATGTTTGTACAAATGTTTTAAGCCGCATTTCAAAACTGTTAATTCACTATCAAACTTGTAACCACATTAATGTGACGAGTCGCATAAAAATGAACTAGCCACTGTACATTTTAAATTTAAATAAATTCGAAACAGTTTATGCGAATTCGGATGTCGAATGTTAGTTTGTGATGAATAATAAAGTTTACTTATTTACGACTTTCATTCTAGTGAAAATTGGACGATGAACTTAATTCAGTTATCAAAAGTCTTTAAACTTATTAGTGTATTTGCCATATGGCAACATACACTATTGGCGTCGGTCGGATGGCGGGACCTAGGGGTCGGACCAAAATTTCTCGACGTTTCATAACCTCCTAAACACTTTGCCACCATTTTTGAAAATGTTTATATATATATGTATATATATATATATATATATATATATATATATTTATATACGTATATATATATATATATATATGTGTACGCGCGATAACTTTCGAAAGAGTTAATTGATTTCAACGAAATTTGGGCCACGTGTTGAAATCCATCACCGCAAGAAGCCTATTTAAAATGGGCCTAATCGGGCTATTTTAAGGGTAGTTTTTAGGGGTTGAAGACTGTTTTTGGGCCCCAAAATACCGAAAAAATTCTCCGAATCGTTTCAAAATTGAAATTTAACCCTTTGGTAGTGATTAAAAAGTGTCCCCACAATTTTAATAAAATCGGCCCGACAGGACCGGATTTACAAATTTTATGAAAACAGTGGTTTGCAGATAGTGACTTATTTATTGAAGGGTGTATTTAATTCGGTGTAGACGTTAGATTGATAATAATATTACAATTAAGCAAAAAATGTTGTTTTAAGGGGTATATTAAGGGGTTAAATTTTTTATTTTGCCCAAAAACAAACTTAATTTCACATAATAAAAGTATAAAACCACACGACCCTATACAAGCAAATACACTATATTGTCGGCAGGGTTTTGGCACTGCGACCCGGGTTTTTTTTTATAAGTTTGACTTGGGCGATTTTCCCTCGTGGTAATATATATAGTTCCAGAATTTATAGTGTAACTTTATAATGAAAACATATGCTTTAATTTATTTATTTCAACACTTGCAAAAAATACAAGCAATAATCTAAGATTTAAGATAAGAAATATGCAGCTATTTTAGACAAATTAATGTACTATTGCTCGGTATCGCCGATTATTTACTACAATAATCGGCATCGTATCGGCAAAATTATGTATCGTTGCATCCCTAATTAAAAATAATTTAATTTTACTTTGTAGTACTAGTTCCTGTATACATGCACGTAAATCAACTATTTTATAGGGAGTAGAGAAAAAAAAATATTTTTACAATATTGTGTCTAAATAGAACAATTCGGAAAATGAATACGAATACAAGTTCAAAAGTCAGAATTCAAGAACAGACAAAAACAGCGAACAAATAAAAAGTTAAATGATTCATTTGTTTCTTGTGGTACGTTCAGATTGCAGCGTTCAAACAAAACACTCTGTGACGGTTTTGAAGCCCGGTGAGATTAGGGGCGTCGGTGAGAAAGTAACAAGTCAGCAGAGATATGCTCAACGGAGTGCACACAATTTGTTCTGCACCACGTGGTACTATCAAACCCTCCCGCTTTAAAATATGTAGTTAGACAATAGGTACACCGAGAATCGAAAGAAAAACTGCAACGGGATTGCCTAGCGGATGATCAGTACAAAACCATAAAACTACAATATTTTCTAGCTATGATTTCATCGTTCAAAATTGCTTATTAATATTACTATTTTTTAGTGTATTTGCCATATGGCAACATACACTATTGGCATCGGTCGGATGGCGGGACCTAGGGGTCGGACCAAAATTTCTCGACGTTTCATAGCCTCCTAAACACTTTGGCACCATTTTTAAAAATGTTTATATATATATGTATATATATATATATATATATATATATATATATATATATATATATTTATATATATACGTATATATATATATATATATGTGTGCGGGCAATAACTTTCGAAAGAGTTAATTGATTTCAACGAAATTTGGCCCACGTGTTGAAACCCATCACCGCAAGAAGCCTATTTAAAATGGGCCTAATCGGGCTATTTTAAGGGTAGTTTTTAGGGGTTGAAAAATGTTTTTGGGCCCCAAAATACCGAAAAAATTCTCCGAATCGTTTCAAAATTGAAATTTAACCCTCTGGTAGTAATTAAAAAGTGTCCCCAAAATTTTAATAAAATCGGCCCGACAGGACCGGATTTACAAATTTTATGAAAACACTAGTTTGCAGATAGTGACTTATTTATTGAAGGGTGTATTTAATTCAATGTAGACGTTAGACTGATAATAATATTACAATTAAGAAAAAAAAATGTTATTTTAAGGGGTGTATTAAGGGGTTAAATTTTTTATTTTGCCCAAAAACAAACTTAATTTCACATAATAAAAGTATAAAACCACACGGCCCTATACAAGCAAATACACTATATTGTCGGCAGGGTTTTGGCACTGCGACCCGGGTTTTTGAAGTTGTCCCGATAGTTATATGTTATGGAATGGTCGCGTAACAATAAGTGAAACGCAGTGCGTTAGCGAAAAGCAGAGGGGAAAGAAATATCGATCGCCGCACTCGTTACGAAGTGACCCGTCCGTAAAATAAAACGGGAGTGTTTCCATTTTTGCTACGCTCTCAGTGAAGTGAGGCACTTTAAAAACTTACAAGTCTCACTTCGCGCGCTGACAACTATAAAGCTACAGTATTTTACGATTTGATCTGTCAATATTCTTATTAATTTTTTTGAACTTATATCGCGGCAGTTATGATATGAAATTGTCACGTAAAAATAAGAGAAACTACTACTACGCAGTGCGTCAGCAAGAAGCAAGGGAAAAGCAAATTTCGATCACCTCACTTGTAACGAAGTAACCCGTCTTTTAAGTAAAACGCGAGTGTTTCAATTTTTGTTACGTTCTCAGTCGTAGCAAAATCTCAATGAAGTAAGTCACTTTAAAAAACTTAGAAGTTTCACTTCCAGCACACGTGACAGTCACGCACTGATCCTTGTTTACACAGAAGTGCCGTACGCTGCTTCAGTGGTTATTTGCTCAGAATAAGGCAAGTAGATATTTATGAATTACACCGAGCTGGGTAGAGTAGTGGTACAGCACTAGACTCGCATTCGGGAGGTCCGGGTTCGATTCCCGGCGGGGGCAGATGTGGCTGGGACTTTTTCCTACTGCCTCTCGCCGAGAAACGGTAATTCCTGTACCGGCCATCTTGATTGAGGTTTTCCATGGTTTCCCTCAATTAATTCCAGATAAATATCGAGGTGGTTCCTTATTTGAGACCATGGCCGATTACCTATCAAACTCCTAGTTCAAAAATTACCTACCTTATCCTAATTTCCTGTAATTCCTTCATTCGCCCATTGCTATTATATAAGTTGAAGTTTAAGAAATGTAGAAAAAAAAACGGGAAGTGGTAAAATGAAAAATAGTAATGGTGCGAATGGCGTCTGTTATGACATAAAGTCGAGAAACGGACGTTAAACGCATTATTATTATTATTATATTTATGAATTATGAGGCTAAGAGACTGTAAAGTAACTCTATATGTAATATATGTAATTTAATATTTCAACATGTAAGCAACCTTAAATTAAATTTCGTCTTCCATGTTCTTGAGTTCCAACAGGCTTTGTAAGATTTGAGACGTAGTTGATGTCATTTTACAAGATATTTATCAGGGTGTTGGTGAAGTGCCGTTTTTATATTACAAGCTTTTATTTAACTTGCTATGTTTGTCAGTCTGTCAGTGTGTCAGTTGGGTCAAATCTTACAGTCAAACGTTCGACTACATCTCATTAAACTAGAGCTTTGAAATTGACAGTGCATACATCTAATATGGCGGACGCCCCAAGATAATTGTAAGATCGGTAAAAATGTACCATAATTCGATTTTTACAAGGACCGCAACTTTTTAAAGTTACAATTAATTCCATCCAGTTACCTTTTTTGTATTAACGATATTATATTAATTTTCAATTAAAATCGTAAAAAGATATTTAGTCAGACAAATCGCAAAATGTAGCGCGAACATAGATAGAAAATAATAAACCAATAATAAGGTGAACTTTATATAAAAACGCTAATTAAGTTTAATCATGCGGAATAACAATGTTCACAATATATAACCTGAGGATAAAGTTGAGGATATATTATATTTTTTAAAATACCAAGTTCGAAAGAATTTTAACAGCATTTTATTAATGATATGATCACAAAGAAAACTGAGAATTAAAGTAAAAAATATATTAAAAAAATACTATGAAGATATTAAAGATGTATATATTGTCTCTTTAAAAAATGGCCAAAAATCTAACGCAAGTCCAAATATGTTTCCCGCAACTTTGTATTTTCTGCGATATCTAAAATATTCCAAACTTTATCCATACGCTCTATAAGATATATTATATGTTTAACGTGTGAAATGAATTTTCATTTTCTGTTTCGTTTTTAGTGCGTTATTTTACAGGTCACTGACCTTTCATAAATTATCACTACAAAAATAATCAGTAATTTCATAACACTTTTATACCATCTCAGCTTTGCCCTTATTGTGTGACTATAAAGAAAATGAAAAAAATATTTTTTTTTGTAAAAATGAACTTATTTACTAAGTCGCTAGTTCGGTCCGGTTTCATCTAAGTGCAAATAGCTATTTTTACAAACATTTTGTTCTAACGTAATAATATATATCCCATGTTATTCGACATTCTTAAACATTGAAAGATTTCGTGGTTCTGAGAACTGTGGGTTTTTTTCTTGCACCGGGAACGAGGCTTGTACATATAAAAAAACGTATGTGTAAGCTTTACGCGCTGTTGAACTTCTGTATAACTCAGTAACAACCGCTTTCGCCAAATCACCAAGTAAGCCCTTGACGAAACTCACAACAAAACGCGCCAGAAAAGTTTTACTTCAAAAATAATTTGAGAATCGGAACTCTCTAGTCCAGTACTGGCGATATAGCAACATTACGTTTACGATTAATAATAGTGTTCCTTATTCGTAAAGAAGAGAAACTGAAGGGAATTTGTAAAACTTTTACATGACTGATTCCGGTACGCAAACGTTTTCCGGATTCACGGAGGAGATGAAATATCATCGTGTCAACCTCGTTGACCTTACACAAAGAGGTCGGAGATGTGACCCGGCACTACCTCAACCCCCAACCCTGCTAGAGACACTCCTATACGCACCCTTCAAATCCCCTTCCCTTCCTCAACTGTTACTGGGACTGACTTCACCGTGAAAGATAAATGGCCTTTGTCAGAACGATTTCCAGTCAAAATAGAAAAAGGAAAATAACACATGACACATTCAACCTATAAACATTTGTATTTTTCCACTTCGGAAACGCTCTCACGAAAATTTGTCCAACATACGTTTTACAGGACAATAAAACATTGCAGTGTTGCGAAAAAACTAATCAAATACTATTTTTATTGTCTCTGGCGTCCTTCTGTTCACCGTTCTGGGTTTCACAAAATATGTAAAATATTTCTTTCTCTTTTAAATTAAATTTACGATACAAAATGTTCGCAGAGCGAGAACTAATAGAATATTTACGTTTCCGACTTTACTTATGACTCAAGCAACTAATTTTTATTCGCGTTTAACGTCGATCTTTTGCACAGCACCATTTGTATAACAACAAGTAAAAGTTCAACCAGAATCAATTTAGTGGTTTTTGAATTTATCAGGAACAGACGAACACAAATTTCTTAAAATGATCAAAAATTGACATAAGTACGTTTTTATTTGTCTATTTGTCTCTTAAAATGCAAACCAACATTTTTTTGTGAAATTGTACAGAAAAACTAGAAAATTATGTATATTTCAGAGTTGGGGATATTCCTATACGTATTTTAACGATTTACATGGGTATTTTTCTCTTTTAGGTAATGTATTTATATTGCCAAATGTGTAGACAAGACGAACAGTTCTTCATGTTCATATGTTTTGAAATAAAAAAAGAAGCGGCACGGTTATTCATTATTTTCCGTAGAATGTGAACAAAAAATATTTTTTTTCATCTTTTTCGCTTTGATAAATGTAACCTAACCTTTGTACTATAAGCAATACATATTAGAATAACAATACAGGATGTGTTGTAACACAACGCAGTTTTTTTCCAAAAAAAAAAAATGGAAATAATTTATAACAATAAAACAACATTTAATTTAAGGTAGAAATAAAAATTGTAGAAATAAAAAAAGAACAGCTTTGAGAAGTTTTGTTTTAAACTAACGTTAAGAAATTTATAATTTATATTACAATCTGTTGGCAAGTTTTCTACAAATATCTAAAATTTATAATTTTAAAAAATGAGTCTTTTCATACATTTGCAGAATAAATATTTGTATGTATTTTCAGTACATTCTTTGATGTACCATACTCTTTTTCTTTTCATAAAACATGAGTTTGAGAGTACTCAAGATCATTGAGAGTTGAGACGTCGTTGTTTATATAGCATTACTCCTATAAAGATTTGTCCATTACAATTTCCCCAGTTCCCAAGTTGTAATCTAAAAACACATGCTAGTGTCAAATTGTTCATTATTAAAAAACAAAAACAAATATAAAACCAGTAAAGCCCCGGTACTTTCAAGAGGCGTGTAAAAATTCAGATTTGAATACGGTGACAGCTACATATAACCTCAAACAAAAAGTGTCTTTATAGGAGACAACACAAACATCGCCTTAATTCTGTGTTTTGCTTCCGTGATATTTGGCCTAAGCAAGGGGTGGTGATATTCAGTTTATATTAGTTATAAAAAAGTGGGAACGCTTACTTATGTACTCGCGTTTGAAGTTGTACTTCTTTGGCGTGATTAAAAATAAAATTTTAATATAAACATGCAAATAATTTATTGAAATAAAATCTACACAAACTTTAAGAATAATCCTTACAAAAAATTAACCACAAATACGTTAAAACACTTTCAAAATTTTATTTTGGTTTTCAGTTTTATATTCAATCGTCGAGCAATCAAAAATACGATATTATACATTTTACTGGATGACTATTGGTTGTAATCAAAGATTATAGTCTTCTAGTATATTATACTGCAGTTTCCAGATGACAAAAAGTGCATTGATTTCATTCATTTATCATTTCAGTCTGAGCCTCATGACCAGCGCTATACTGTCGAATTTTCGTAAGTGCGGTCAAATTTATACTGTCGAATTATCGCTACCTGTGCGTGAGCAGCTTCCATTGTCTGCTAAAATTTTACTCTCAAAGCTCCAAAAGAAGTATAATTTCCAAAAGTATTTACTTTGAATTACACAAGCTGTTCGAGGTCTTAAGACTGGTCGATAGTCTATATAAAATGGAAGCATCATATTTAACAACAGCCTACACCTTGAATCCGCGGAATGGGTAAAAAAACAGCCTACCACCTCATGTAGTGAATACACATTTCTCACCTAGCTATCGCGATTCTGACAGACCCAGTAGATCATGTGTCGGCCCCAGATAATATACTATCCCCACTCGTTGAAATGACGTGCCCCCCTACAGTCGCCAGCCGGCCACCACGAAAACAGGTTTCACATTACAGCTAGGGCCATTGGGTAAAAATATAATAGAACTGAACATGTGTTTCGGCTTTCATCCAATCACTAAAGGAAAAGTGACGTAGTGGGTGAAATATACACCGGAATAAATATAATTATGTCAGACACGATATTATAGACGTTATGTAAATAAATAAATTAAAAAGAATGTAAAAAATACCTCTTAAAATGTTTTTGTTTAAATGTACTAAAACGAAGAAAATAACAAACAATCAAACAAATAAAATCATTTTATCATTGGTGATCTGGCCTAAAAGCATTTCGCGAACAGTTTAATTTTTTTGTGACTCTATCTTCCCACAAGCTTTTAGGTTATAGTTATTTTCTTAGTTTTAATAAATATTAATAAAAGTTTGTTTTTAAAAAGTTATTTTATTATATTTCCGTTTAGTCATCTACTCTATCATATAGAATGAATGAATTATCGTCAGAAATATTAAGAAATTGCATAGTGAGCTGACTATCCCGACTGCAGCATTAGGTCATGGTTATTAGGTTATTTACATGGTCATCGATACTAGATACATATAAGTGTGCAAAATTTCAAGGTAATAGATCAAATGGAAGTGGTTCAAAATCGACTTGACCCAAACTGACTGACTCCCAACATGTGAAATTGAATAAAAGCTTATAACAAAATAGAATTCATGACTGTCGATTTGGCTGGATATTGTGTAGCAGCCCCCAGAGCGATTTTGAGGATACTCGGAACATGTCTTACGGTCGAGTCAACTAGAAACTTTTGTTCTTATGAAGCTGTTTCCCTTAGTCTTTTTTTTGTTTGTAAAAATCATTAATTAATAAAACATAATTATTGATAAATTTACTTCAAAAAATATAATTAAAATTAATGACAATCAAATCAGAATGTGATCAAAGGAAGAAGTATATGGGTAGCATTTCGTTGTTTATATTATGCCTGATTGTAATAAAACACATTGTTTGATTTAAATACATTTAAAATGTAATTTTAAATAAACAAAAGGCTGTTTTGTTAAATTTAAATGTATATATAGCATTAATTTACATCAAATAACGACCGAATCTATTATATATTTAAAATTGATATTGACACAAAATGTAAAATAACAAAAAGAATGTGGGAAAACGGTAACTCTAGTGGTTTTTATTGCGATTCGGACATTTTATAGCAATTGTAAATTATGGACGATCAACAGCTCATATCAGTAGCGGCTGAAAAAGACAATGGTGGTGCCCAACAGTGATGGTTTGGCTTCACTAACTAATTATACTAAGAGGAAAATTTTGTAAGTTTGTTTGTCGCGGGTAATTTCAGGAACAGACTAGAAAAATTCTTTCACTGAATTTTACCCAAGTAGCAATGAGCGACAAACGAAAATCGAAAGCCATTCGTGGATCTATCACGTCTTTTTTAAGCTAAATTGATGCGTGTGCTGACTTAGGAGTGATAGTAAAGTGATTTATAAGATTTTTTTTAAGTTTAAATAGTGCAAATCGGCTGTCTGGTTTATCGCTTATAAGAAATTTGTTGTTCACGATTATTTCGTTGCCGAGCCAAAATCTACCTGAGCAAATCGTGCCAGAATGCTAGTAACAATATTTGTATTAAAAAAATACTAAAGCCTTAGAATCAAATATATAATAGAGTTCCTGAATGCGTTTGAAAAGAAGCGGTTGTCCCTTTGAGACTTACAGAGAATATTCAACAACAATCGTGTTATTTATAAAGTACATTTCCAATATCTTGAGTAAACAAAAGCAGAAAAAGGGGTTTTACGGGACTGAGGAAATTAATAAACTCAACCTGTACCTCCAGCGATTTTAAAAGACCTCTCGGTATTGAAAAATTCTTACAAAAGCTTATTTAACATGTTTCAATACATATTATATCCGTTTAGAATATGTTTAGTACACTTCGTTCATAATTAGCGTTAGGTTTGAATACAGACAAAACTAAGATCGAATAGTGTTCCGTTTAACATACTCTTTTAAAGTCAACACATTATTTCGTGATTTTAATAAAACCGTGAGTAATATTAAGATTAAAATAAAAAGTCTAATCTAATAAAAACATTAAGTAGCTTCGCAACCATACCGCTTCCATCATAATAGTTCATAAAATGATGGGAACAATACCGGCTCCGTCGCGAAACTACGCACCTATCCTTTTAGAAGGCGGGCAAAAATGTGTTTTATTATTTAATATTAACGTTTCGATCAATATAATATGAACTGTTTTGTGGACCAAAAATATGGTTTACATAATATTGTACTACTCGTAAAGTGTTTCATATTATTTGGCTTTGAAAAAAAAATTCATGAATAAATCAAATTCGTAGTTCTACTGCTACTATAAAAAATGTAAATTATTTTTCTAACGTAATGTTTATTGAATCAATGCAAATATTTGTTGATAAATTGTTTCAAATAACTAATCCTTGTTTTAAGTACAATAAATTAAAAAAAAGTAAAATTACATCAATGTTTATTGTTAGATTTCCAGAAAACAATAATAAGCGTAAAATGATAAAACAAAGAAGAGTATTGTTGAATTTTACATAATTCATAACATTACGTCGTATGTGGATAACATACATTAGATAACAAACATACATATATAAATATGTAAACTGTTTTGAGAACTTAAAGAAATGAAATATAGGACAGCGCCACTGAGTACTGAAAAACAGACAACAGATTCTTATTCTGTGTTAAATTTGTCGAGAGAGTTATTCGTTATGGTTGTCTAAAAAGAACCTCAGCCTGTCTGAGTTTTTGTTGTGATGAGCTCTCCGATGAAATGTTGTGTGGAAACAGCAGGGTCGGACTAGCTTATACCAGAGCGCTGTTGTGCATATTTAGATTGACATTGAAGCAAAATATATAGCCCCGTTATCTTGTTGTCTATACTTGTTTTTTCAGGTACCTATGGTTATGTGAAATATTAAAATAGCCTCATTATTAATTATCGTCATTTGTTTTATATTTTCTTTAGAAAAAAATCTATCCTGTACTATAAGTCTGCAAATTTCAGCCTCCTAGGTCAACGGAAGCTTTCTCATAGAAGTTAACATGTTTTTTTTTCAAAATAAAACCTTAGTTCTATCATCATGAAGAAAATTGAAAAACCAATGTCGTGAGGTTTTGTCCCGTAAACTATAAAAAGAAGAAGTTTATATTTATATTACATCAAAATTGAGAGCTACTAAATCGATTTGAAAAATTCTTTTATGTATAACACATACATAAAAGAATTTTTCAAATCGATTTAGTAGCTCTCAATTTTGATGTAATATAAATATTTTTTATATAAATATTTTTTTCCCGAACTCTCGTAACACTGCTTTTACGTAACAAGTACCAAAATTTTCAGCTATCCCCAAGAAATGTTCTTACGTTTTTCTGCTTTTAATCAGCACTGCTGTTTCAAAATGGCGGCCGTTTATATCTTAATATGCAATTCTGATGATTATTATTTAGACTTTACGTTTTAAAAGACGGAGTAAAAGCATCCTTATGACTATATAACCGAGAAATGATTCCATCGACTTAAAATTGAATGAAGGGTAAGGAAGGTGATTGTAAAACGAAGAGAAAAATTATTTTGTCCTTTTTCAAGACATTCTGGTTCCTGTTTCAATTAATTTTATCTTTACAGTATAATTCATACAGTTTTTCAATAAATAATTCAAAGTATCTATCCAAAAATAGGTGCTATTTTAATAAATTATTGAAATTGTGTAATCTGCCCCAACATCAGTCTGCGCTCCTGTTGTCGGGTATGCGAATGAGCACTCAAAACATTATTCAATATATTCAACTTGTCTTTTTCATATCTGCGCATTTCAAAAAATAAAAGTATTCTTTTAAATTTCATAAACTTGAAAATTTATATTTCTTTTCAATTGAGATATTTATTTTAGACAAGAAATGTAGTTGTACATATACATAATAACTATTTGAATAACGTTTTTTTATGAACAGAGATGAATTCAATATAAAAATATTACAATTTTTCTTGTGAGCTCATATTTAAAACAAATGGCCCGGGGACTTAGTTTTTTATTTAATGAATTATAACTGTAGTATAACCAGGTCTATTTTGTTTTGCCATCTTTTAATGTTGAACCCATTTATAGACTTTGCCGCGTCATGGGAACAATACAAGTCTTATTTTTCAAATTACCTCACGAGACATTCTTTTTGTAAATTTCATTAACATTTTGATATTCCTGTGAAATATTTCACAGCAGGAAAAAATAGTTGAGAAGCACTGGACGCTAACAGATATGTTAGTATGTAATCCGGTGAGTGTCCTGTTCACAAGTTTTAAATATTACAGACGCGCGACAACAAATTTTAAATGAAAATGTTTTGTATTTGCATGACATAATAATCTGGAATAATAAATAATCTATCATACTTTTGTATGATTGAAAAAGGATTGCGTTCTATTTTATAACTTTATTACACTTCACATTCGGCATGCACTTGATATTATTTAGCTATACATAATTTTAGTTTATTTATTTACTTAATGCCAACAGTTACAAATAATATTCAATTAGTGAATTACATATAACTAGTTTTTAATAGCTATTCTCCCTAAACCGTCATTAGCAATTGAAATTCTAATAGATAGATAGATAGATTAGTCTGACTAAGTTGAAGATGACAAGACCTAAATATAGTTGTCAATCTAGTGAAAATCAGTCGATCCATGTTGCCCGAACAAGCAAAATTACAGTTTTATTCATATAGACATACCTAAATGTTTTGCAGTACTTGATTTTAAAAATGAAAGCAAAAACCAAGAAAGATGTTCTGTGATGAAAGCATTATTTGTTTAAAAAAAAACAATTTATGAATCTATAATCGGACATAAAATAACTGTAAAATGAAAAGACAACAAACCAGTTATTGAAATAAAATAGGAACTGTATTCTTATGAGAATATTATGAAGATATTGTAAAAAGAAAAAAAACATTTTAAAAATGAAAAAGTTGTCTCTGATAGTCGCTAAAAGAACTTGTATTGTGCGTTTGAAATTGACGAATAATAAAAAAAAATATATTTTTGGAAAACCCGGAAGAGTTCTGTTGGCGGCTTCCAATTTCAGGTTGTATAAAATATCTAGCATTTATTGTTTTTCAATTTAAAAAACATTTACATATTCTATCTTATGAAATACAGTTGACATGTTGAAAGATGTATTTTTGTATTCATATTTTTCGATAAATATTTGTATGCTTCTTTAAAAAATGGTGAACGAATTTAAAGAAATCTTTTATATACTCAAAAGATAGTCAAGAATATATTTACAGATGATCGAAAAGTTTCACTATTCTTCCAAGGCAAAATATTTTAGAAATACGTTTCTTATGTAATATTTAATAAGATAGATTTATTGGTTTAGCGTTTGGAACATAGTCATAAAAATATCTAGTTTTAATATTTTTTAGTAACTAAAACTATTAGTTGACATTTTAAACATAAAGGAAACGCCAAACTTTTTGTTGCAAAATTATATATGTCGTAGGATAATTTAAAAAATCAGCTTTTGTTAGTGGGTTCCCCATATTTCATGTTTCTAAGGCCAGTGGGTGTCGATATGACAGTCATGTTTGATTTATATGTACAGAAACACACATATTATTGCAGCTTTTAAAGCTAAAAAACAAAAAAAAAATGTTGTTTCCATAAGCCCAGCTAACAGAAAACAACAATTTGAAAATACAGATAATTATATAATCAGATTATGAAATAAAACACATCATTATTATTCAGATTTAAACTTTTGAAGTTATAATAAGCTTAGCTTATTCAAAAGATCCGTTACTACACTATATTTGTTCCGTGATGTCTTTGTAGTAAATCACGTTACCTTATACAGGAGATAGGTCTTTTTGAAAACACAATATTCTTTGAAACAACATACAGAGACATTTCGAGCTATTATAAGACGACGACATACTAGTACCACAATAATGCAATGCCGAGTTAAAATGATGCATCTGACAGTTTATTCAGGAACAGAACTAGAACAAACTATTCGTATGAATCATAAGGTTGCTATGGAATTGCATGTCACAGCATACTCTGCGAGTAAAATGAAACGCAGTATAGGAAAATGCACATTATTCAAAATTAAAGCTATTTCTCTCTCAGAGACACCGTGTATTTTAATAAAATCACTCTACCGTAAATATCTCGAACACCAGTTGAGATATGTTTCTGCGATAAACGAGTGATTCCAGGGTAGACAGATAGTGACAGGTTACTTTCGACTCATCCTGTCATTCCCGCCTTACTCAAATTTAAAATGTCAGTCTATATTTTTTTGACATTATTAGAAAGAAAATGCAACTAAACAATTCAAAATGTTCTACATTAGCTGCCAAGCTATAATATAAAAGAAAGCTTCAACATTATCAGTTAAGACGCGGCATTTTTAAATATTTAGCGTGTAGTGGGAGGCGATGACCGTAAAAAAATTGTTCCGATTTGATAGAGGATAAGATTTTCAGAAAAGATGGTACATATAGTGAGTTCAATCACTTGCCTAGGCAACCCTGAGAGAACTTGATCCAACAGCGGGGAAACATCACTTCCAGTAATCATTTCGATGTAGTTCCTAGTTAGATAGAGAGTTATCACTTTTAATTTTTATAATTTTGCCTATCAATAAGAGTCTTTTGGAATTATGTGTGGTTGTCATCTTAAATAATGATCAAACAAAATAGAAATTACATGAAAAAAACTAGGTTGTCATTATGTTTGAGAATTATTTAAGACAGCTACCATATAGATTATGGATGTATATTGTATTCTAAAAAGTTTTTACCAACCAACAAATTCGTAAAAATTAAAAGTTCTAACAAGGAAATATAGTAACTACATCAAAATGAACACCGGAAATGGTGTTTTATCGTTGTCAGATTTTTGCAGGGTTGCTTAGGCAAGTGATTGAAGTCACTATTATCTTTTTTGAAAATTTCATTTCAACATTTTTTACGTCCGTCGCTTTGACTAGTGCTAGAATTTCTGTATATGATTTGTCATTGAATAATGTAATTATTTACATTTTTATTTCTTTTCATTTTTGAAGTACAACTTCGTCTGGCACCATAGGATAAAATTCATTCATGGGATTGAAAATGTAACGAACGTGTTGCAATATAAAAACCGGCTGTTTTATAAGAAACTATGGTGTTGCAAGGTAGAACACTTGTCTCGTAACCTAAAGGTCGTAGGTTCGATTCCGGCGGTCAGTGTCATTATTACGTTTTTAACATAAGATTTCGCTTTTTTCACATAACTTTTTTAAACGGTACTTCACTCACGTCGCTTGTTTGATCCATAATTAAACCAAAATTTTACGCGTCAGTGCAGCACTTCACTTTAAGCACGTACAGTCAAAGCCCTCTAAGTGCACGCTCTCTAAATGCACACGCTCTCTTACTGCACATGAACTCGCCCTCTAAGTGCACGTTCCCCAGCCCCCACTTCGAATAATCTGCGACCAATCACGTGCGACCGTAAGCGCGCTTATGTCAACACATGTCATATGATTGTAAACACAGTTTGAGTTTGAACTCATTTTTAAATTCTGCGCAATGTTTCGCGCAGATGCTCTCTATCTGATTGAATAAAGATAGCTATAGGAGTTAGAAGAGTGCGGATGAAAAAGATCGTAGGGGAAGTGTGCACTTAAAGGATGGGCCTCGGTTCCGAGCTGTGCACTTAGAGGGCTTTGACTGTATTATATATACGTAAACTAAACCCAGAAGACAGATCCGATTGTTATTGATACTGCAGATATGCATCTCTGATATTTTGCTTGATTTATGCATGTATGTTTGCATGTGGTCGCAAGTGACGTCACACAATGTATGCATTACCTTCACTTAAATAAGACAGTTCGACTGACACTCAAATAGAATCCACTGTCAAAAAATCAAATCTACATCAGGCGAGAAATAAAATATTTATTTATTGCTCATAACTTACCAAAACTATTTTTTGCACAATTCCCTATAAAATAGCTGCTTTTCATGTCAGTTATTTCCAATCGAACTATCTGTATCAGGCAGCGTTGTCAGATTTTTTCTTTGCCAAGTCGGGATTTTGGAACTTTTTGAGTGAAAAAAGCGGGATTCTTTCGTCGAAAGCGGGACATGGTAAAAAAACGTATATAATCAGAAGCTTTTAAATATTTATCTTTTTATTTGAGTTCAAATTACGTTTACGTGACAATAGAAAGCAAAAATAGCCATAGAAAATAAAATAAAAATGTGATATTTTAAATCAGATTTACCCTATCGTTAAATAGTTGACTCTTATTCGTCTTCTGAATAAAAAAAAATAGAAATCAAAATCAAAAAAGTTTTATTCATTAGAAAAATATGGCGTTTCAAACAATCATCTGAGGAGTAGGAGTTGCAAATTGCAATTTACAATAAGAGAATAATTATTTACGCACAGTCGAGTTACTCCCGAAAAGCGGGACTGAGCCTATCCTGCGCGGTACATTTAATTTTGATTTAAAAATCGGGACGTCCCGCCAAAATCGGTACGTCTGGCAACGCTGGTATCAGGTCGCTTTTTTGTTTCATCGCTTTAAAAGTAGGTGTGTGTACTTTTATACGCGCGATTGAAGTTATATTTTTTTGGCGTGATTAAAAACTAATTTCTAACATACATGCAAATAATTTATTTAAGTAAAATCTTCAAAAAGTTAAAGAATAATCCTTAAAAAAAGCCTCGAATATTTCAAAACAGCTTCAAAATTTTGTTTTGGTTTTTACTTTTATAATCAATTCATTGAGTAATCAAAAGTAAGATATTATAAATTCCACTGGATGACAAACCGGATATTGATTGTAATCAAAGGTTATACTCCTCTAGTATATTATATAGTTTTCAGATGATAGAAAGTGCATTAATTTCGCCCCTCTGTCAATACAGGTTGGCCTTCTTATGGCCAACTTCATACTACCGAATTTTCATTAGCTCGGCCTACTTCATACTGTCGAATTTTCGTTAGTTTTGCGCCTGCAACTTTTGTTTCCTACTAAAATTTTACTCCCAACACGCCAAAAGAAGTGTAACTTAAAAAATCGAAAAATTCGCACTAGAACGAAATTATAGACGAAAGTCAAGTTACTATTTTATATAATATATATTAGCATTGATTGATAAAATGGCGGCTTTGAAAGAAACGCGGTGATGCAAAAATAACATATGTAATTTTATTAATTAGAGAAAAGAACTTGCGATGATCGGTTCGTAAGGCAATTGAATTGTCTGAATTGAAAAGTTGCTCGCACGGGTGTATTAGTACCAATGAAATCTCTTAATAAGCACAGCAGGATTTATCATATATAAAAGATAAAGAAAACTAAAAAAGAAATAAGAAGCAAAAATAGAGATGATATGCAATTTTCAGACTACCTATGTAGCTACCTATGTTTACACAGCGAGATAATTGTGTGTACTCAGATAATTATATATTATACATATGTAGAGTGAATTATTCACTCCAAAACCTTTCCTTCTCCCCACTGGCCCACATCAAAAGGTGTACAAAAATGTTTAACCAATGAAATATTGCTTGAAACAAATGTTCACAATAAGCTTTAAAGATGTTTTATTGTTGCATTTGAAGAGTGAAAAATCTTAAAATGTTTGCAGTAAGGTAAATGGAATTTTTTATTGTTTTTTTAATATACAGATAAAAATTTTGAACCAATTTAAAATCTTAGAAAGATTGAGTTATTTATTGAAACTTAATGGGTTATTAAAGTTGATACTATTTAAACATATTGTGACATTACTTAACCACACTGACGTTAAAAGTACTTTGATAAATAAATATTTCTGTAACGATCTGTTTGATGTAAGTTTGAAAAGTACATACCTATAAAACTTAACTTTTATCAAAGTACCTAAGTGACGTAACATATTTACATAGATTTACATAAATTATTGCACTTCATAGTTTGTCAGAGTTTTGTTCAAATTGACGTTCTGCATAATAAGCAAATCCTATGCAAGTATATATATATTCTCAAATTACATAAATATTTTTTATTGTCAGTGATCAATGTATTTGATTACTGTCTCAAAAAGGCGGCAACCATTTACTTCTATGCTCACATGTTTTGTTACGTCATTTGTCATTACATTACGGTCGCTGTATTACTGTATCTTATCTTAGGAAACCAAGGTTTAAGCTGGACAGTAGACTCTCATATGAGGAGCTGTATAGAAATGCCGACTTGACTCATGGTGTAAGTGACACATTCCAAACCCAACCTGCTAGATTACTACGCAGATTGTAGCAAGTTATGTGTAACTGAATCAAGATCGGGGCGCGTTAAAAGTGGGAACTCGTGTCGGTCGAAAGGAGTGAAATTCAGGAACGGAAACATGATTATTTATCGAGCAACGTTTTAACGGAAAGGTACTATGTACGCAAACGAATGACACCCAATAATCAGGTACTCTGAAATCGGATGAAATTACCGATGTCATTTTAATCTATCATTAAAAATAACAATTAATTAAAATTATTATTAATTTCTTTATACTAAATAAGAAAACAAATACGCACTAAAAATTTTAAATAATGGTTTAACGCGACCTTTTCGACTTTTAAAGAACACTTCAAACATCGTTACAGCTCCGTCGTTTTCAAATTTCTGGAAATTTTACTGGGAGTCAAAAAACTTTTGAAATACACACAGTCTTCAAATGCTATAGTCTATTGATACAGCTTGTATATTGGAAGCTATTTACAAATGAAATGAGACAAAGTCCGTAGCAGATATGAACGAACGCAGAGCTATCCAAACCAAGCGTTGCTACATCAACCTTTTCAATTTATTAGGTGAGTGGCGAACCACAGTCAGCCTGCTCCGGGGCCATCACTGCTAATGTTTCACTTTGCTCTGGCCCTTCCCTTTTCCCTCCTACACGTGTACAGGATGTAACAAAAAATTCAGCGATATACATGTCTTAAATATAAAAGTTGAAGAATTATAAATTTTGAGTGACAGCAATATGAATTAAAATTAAAATTTATTTTGATTATAATAAAATCACTTATACTTACAAAAAAAAATAATATTATAGTAGGTTATGTAACTAGTGCGTGTATTGTTATTTTATGACGCAATGTGACATTATGGTAAAACGAGGCTTAGCGAGTTTCAACAGTCAATATAAGTTATAAAACCAGTGACGCACGAGATATGTATACTGGATGATTTTTAAGTTGATACTTCTTTTTTTACATGGTGTAGAAATCAAATAAACGAAATAATATTTCAAGTAACTTTTTTATCAAAACTCAAAAATAAGAAAGAAACAGCCATTCAGAGTTTAATTAAATTTTTTAAATTTTATTTAAAGGTCGGTTTTGGCGTTACGTTATGTCACTATGCCATTATCAAGTATCTTGCTGCTGAAACAAAACGGGGACAACTTCGAACAATTTCTGTAAATGACATAACATATTTACACAGCGACATAACAGAACACCAGGACCGCCCCAAAATTTAATAAAATTTAATTAAACTTTCAATGGTTGTTTCTCTTTTATTCTTGAGTTTTTATAAAAAAGTTACTTGAAATATTTATTCGTCTATTTGATACACGCTTTTAAAAAAGAAGTACTAACTTAAAAATCACTTGTATAGTATTTTTTTCATGAGCCATCTATAAAATAGCTGTTTTCACACATAAAAAATATGTGGCCATATTGCAATTTACTTGGTTGCTTACGAAAACTACACCTTTGCTATCTCTGTTTATCTTATAGAATTAAATGGTAACTGGCATGTCACTTTTGAAAATTACTGTTGGATTGATAAGATTGCATGCATTTGTATTAATTGAGCCCGTCATGGGCCCATGTCACTACAGCTAAACAAGTATAAAAAGCAGCTATTTAAAGAAGGTTGTGCAAAAGATTAATTTGATATTATAACAAATTACCTATACTTTGTTATTTTTAAAGTTATCTAACACATTTCAATGCTTCATTCTATATTAAATTGTGACGTTACTTTTTGTATATTTTTCGCCGAATTTCTGTAAATCATGATATTGTTCACGTTAACGTCGATTTTATATGGAGGATGGCGCTCGTTACTGTCGATTTTGATCTGTACATTATCTTAACCCGAGCGTAGTCGTTTTGGTACCGATTCATTTATACTATACGATCAATTAAAGAAAGTCGGTGCAAAAAGGAAGAGAAACTGCCAGAACTTTGTGAAATCATATATTGTATAGCGTAGCACATATTAGCTAGCAATCATTTGTTTATTTTTATGATGTTTTCGCTAAACAAAGGACCCTATGTACATTCCTTTGGCCTACGGCCCTTCGTCGTCAAACAGTATAGTTTCGTCAAGTAGATCTAGCTATTTTCACTCTGAGAGTGAAAAAAAATCTGGAACGCGTGCCCTCGAAAAATCCAACACAACGTGAATGCACAGAGAGGATTCGTTATAATTTTATTTATGCGTGTGTTGATTTCATCAGCGTTTCCAAAACTGGGGCCCGTGAGTATATCTGAGGATTTGTAGAATTATTTGCGTTTCGTCGTCATGGTAACAATGCATCGTTGCAGTTTTCCGTCAGATGAAACGAATGCAATGTAAAAAAGTTCCACGCCAAAAAAATTAAATAAATAGGTATTTAGGTACTCTTGTTTTATAATGATAATAATAGCAATAAGCGTCCGTGACAATTTTGTTAATCCTTAAGAGGTTCATAAACGAAAAAGTTTAAGAAACACTGGATTAGATATTTAGACTATAACGATATTGTTTTTTTCATTCTACAAGTTTTGAGAAACGTATTCCCATCAATAATAAGACACTCTGTACTAAGTAGAGATTACATTTATTAGTTATTAATACAAACATTAAACATTTCATGTACTTTGATCGAATTATATAGTTCAGAACTTCAGTTCCTGAATACCAAATGGGTGGGATTTGCAGTATCTATAAGAACGAACACAACACGTTCTTAAGGTCGGTATAGAACAGAACATCGAACGTTCGGTGTTCAGCTCCCGACTACGTTTGGAGTTCAACTATTCAGCGCGAACCGTTTGGTAAACTATTTCCGCTCATGTATTATTTTTGTTTAATTTATTAAAATGTTTGGATGAGTAGCATTACACAATAACTCACGCTGTCTGTAAGTTTCCAAATAATTTTATTCAGATCATTTCAAAGTTGTCATTCATCGTTTAAACGCAAACTGACCACCAATACGTTTGGAACCATGACGCTGCAATGACAGGTCCGATAGCACCGATTATAGTCGCTCGACAACTATGACCATTAACGTCAGTTATTAAAGATGTAGATTCATATTATTTACGGCCATCAATTGTGAGGATTATCTAATTGTGGTACCAATTCAAATTATTAATTTATTATTGCTCTTAATAATATATTAAAAATACAGTGGACATTTTCATTAATTCAAAGATCAGTTGTGCCATTTTATGAAAAATGTATTGATGTTTTCAGTTATTTTGTTCATTCTATAAACTTAATGATTTGCAATTTCATCGCAAATAAAATGCCACTGGTATGAAGGATGCTAATGGAACTTCACACATAACGGATGCAGGAAATTTAGACCCGTTTCTTACGCCGTATGGTGTAGGTAGTGGGTAACCTTATATGACCTCGTTGAGTTTGTTTTAACGTCATTTAGATGATGCATTACTTGTATCATTTAGAGATGTTTGCACTATCTAGAGCTCGTAGTTGCAGCACGGAATGAAAACAAAATAAAGATAGAAATGATGTATCACTTATGGGCGATTTTTTTACAACCAAACGAAAAATACAGCGACACTATAAAAGCTTTCAAAGTTTTTGAATTTTTGAAGTCATACTCTGATGTTTTCCAATTTTAATATTAAACGTAATTGTGCAAACATCAGAAATTTAATATCATTAAATTATATTTCTGTAATACGTTGAATTTATTTTACTCACGTTTATTGTGAATCTACCTTTATGCACGACAAATTCAACAATGTACCTACTCATTATGTAATGTTCGACAAATTTTACTTAAAATATTGTAACTCAAATTCATTCACAAACATTTCATTCAATTTCAGTCTTCAATTTAAAATCATTCCTGAACAATTCATTCAATATTCAACTTATAAACGAATAATTAACATTATAAATTAAAATTCCCAAGAAAATTTATCACTATATTATAAATTAATCTCGTAAAATAATTTCATTTCTTTATCTCAACTTTTTTATGATTATGTGAATTAAATGTATTATTTAATTGCGTTTTTTTACACAGTTTAATAACAGTAACGTAACTATAAATTCGAGGCCCTGAGCACTTATTTACGGTTACCTCTCTGCTATTCGAATATTTGTTTTCGTTGCGCAAAGTTTTGTTTTGAATAGTAAGACGGTTTGAGTGGTGGACGTTCAGAGGTTTAGCAGTTTCACAGAATTCATGCTATTTTGAGAGACATGGTATATTTGCAAATTAGTAATAGCTTTCACATAAAATGATCGGCGCTCCTTCTCCTTACTTATGTAATATCAAACAGTTTCGTCTCTTTCTAAATTGTATGGGCTGAGTGAATAGTCATGGGAACAAGGCGTACGAACAGCTATCGTGTATGCGTGACAGAATAGCGTTACCGACATGAGAAATGAGTTAGAGTGGACACTGAATTCAAATTGATATTTACATACGAAATGAACCAAAAAATTATATTTGCATTTTATATACCTAAAATGATCACTTTTCGTCTGAGCTAAGCTCCTGATAACGGACGAGGGCCGTTATCAGGAGCTTAAATTTAATTTTTTCTGTACGAAAAGATGTGTAAAACTTTTAGTTTTAATCTGATTAGCAAAAACTTATGTGGAAAGAATGGTACATATTTCTAGTTTATTTTGGAGTATTAAGATTAAAAATTTAGTAAAATCTTTCATAGAAATCATAGATTTCCGAAACGTTAGTATGTGCATTTTACATGCACAATTGCACAACACACATTTCACTGCTGGTATGATGGAGCTATGTAGGTAAAAAAGGGGTCATATTTAACAGCTAGTAAACAGTCACCTATTCTGGAAATTATTTTATTAAATTAATGACGTTATTTTGTAATTTTAAATGCGGTCGAAAACTAATGCACATCCTATAGATACAAAGATAAGTCTGTGAAAGCTCGCGGTTGGACTTATTGAATCGTTTATACAAGTGGATCACAGACGCTGTAAGCGATAGCCCATATAACGGAGAGCTGGTTGGATATGGCCGAGTACAACGTGTATGTATTTGCAATTTTCCTGGAGCAAAATGAAATTGTGTTTGTATTTGAGCGAGCCCTCTCTTGACCATTACTTTCCAAGTACGACAAACACGTTGATATAACGTTTTAGTTCACTTTAAGAAATAATCTTTAGCGGTAAATGCTTAATAACCAAGTAAAGGTATACTTGGTTATTAAGCATTGATCCTAGCCTTACAAATGCAGTTCTATTATAAAATCAGATCATATTAAATTGCTTTTTGCTGCTTTTAGGTGATTCATTTTTCAGTATAATATCCATAAGAGATTGGTTTTCCTTACTTGTACCATTGTACCATTCATAGTGAATATCTTATAGCTAATGACATAAATATTGAACTTGTAGGTAACATCAAACTTTCTGGGAAAATAGACTGTCGCTGAAGCAATATATTTTGTTAACTTAGCAGATTGAAATCTTTTATATTACTTGCCATTAATAACAAACAAAAAGTCTCGGTTCCTTTTTGAATATTTGTAAAAGTACTTCTGTTAAAATTAATGAATCTCTTCAAAAGGTAGGTGCATAATCAATACAAATACAAACCGATTTCAGCTTGTGAGGAACATAAAGCGGAAACACAAGCGTGTGTTATATAATAAATGATTACCAACATAAAGCTTCGGTCACTTTATAAGCATCCACTTTTCAACTTGCCGCCAGGACCTCTCTCCAACCCACATCCATGTAAATGGACAATGAAGCAGCGTAAATCCTTTAAAATTTATTCATTTCAAAAAGGATTTTGATTTTGATACAATATATAACCAAGAGCGCTCGAGATGATAAATACGCTATTTCTACATATGGCAAAACCGCAGTGACTACATTTTCCGTTTATTTTTTACAATATAAAGCTTTGAATTTTTTTAAACGCAAGTTTAATCGAAAAATAAATGGGCTTGAGATTTATAAACCTTAATTACAGTGTATATATTTTATGTGTAATTAAAAAAAAACAAACATACACTCACATATACAATGTTACATTGTTATTATAGCAACGTAATACGTCCACTGCATGTACGTAACTTTTTTGTATTTTTTTTTTGTGTGGCAATACTGACAGAGTGTTGTGAATGTCCACACAGTATGTGTTGCTTCAGGCGTTTGGTTTCAGTTCTGCCAACACAAAGTACTTGGTCGACCAGGATGCCAACATTATAAAATATATACCCACTTTTATCCATCTGAAATAATTATACTGAACGATTTATAATAATATGCTGAATTTAAACTTTTCTTTTACATATTTCTCATTCTGTACTAATTTATATTCAATAATTTTTTTAAATCTATTAGAATCTATAGTTTACTATCTACTCACAAAATTTCGTTTCAATTTGAATGCATACTAGCTAAAACTGAAATAACAAAACGTAAATATTACAACATACATTTGAAGAGCCTGTCCCTTATTTCAATATTTTTGAGCTATGGAAATTTGAATCGCTGAAGTGCCAAGAATGTTAGCTTGGGAAGTTTTTCTCTTCTTCGCATAACATAATATATTTGTTTCGATTATGTTCTGTTGGATTTTTTTTAAACCGACAAAGCCTATGATTCTGAACTCAATACTGTGATTAATAAACGAGGTAAATGCAGTAAACAGAAAACCGTTAATTTGCAACACAGAAACGATTAAGTAATTTTTAAGTGCTAAGATATTTAACCAAAATTATCACTAGCTCGTTTATTAACCAAAAATATAAGTCGGATTTTGCACGTGTCTTTCCACAATAACAATGCAACTGAAAATTACCAGTGAACAAAACACAGAATAATATAATGTTAGTCAGCTGTCTAATTCATAGTTGGTAGTGCAATATAAGCAAGTACCTATGTGAAATATAAAGGCAGTAACTGCACTTGCTCCATCTTACCTTAGCAGTTTTTTTACATTTTTGACTGTCTAACTATCTGTTTGTTGCCAGATAAAAGAAAAAATTGCGATTGCAGTCTACACTTTTTCATCACTATATTACGTCAGGGATTTGCTTAAGGTAACGATATTTTTCAAGTTATACGCTTTCATCAAAACCGATAATAGGATCGTCTCGCCTATTAAAATTTTAACATTTTGAACAGTTCGCATTATTTTTCATACATAAATAATTGAGACCGAATATTTATTCTTATATCGTTCCTCTTAATTGCAAACAAGAATTTAAAAAATGTAACAAGTAATTAAAAAACACTTGAAAATTCTACAAATAATTCTTTATTTCTCGACGATCGTTTCGGACAATAAGTCCATCCTCAAGAGTATAAGTTTTTGTACTCCTGAGGATGGACTTATTGTCCGAAACGATCGTCGAGAAATAAAGAATTATTTGTAGAGTTTTCAAGTGTTTTTTAATTACTTGTTATTATTAATCATGTTCCACCACGTGTCGAGTGAAAAATCAGGGCAAATTATTAAAAAATGTATTCATTTTAAAAGTTTCGACGCTATATGATGACACCAAAGCGGAATATAGCCAGCACACCACTTTCGCGCATCGATAATAAATGCATCTCTTTGGAAAGAGATGTATATACCAATTTTCTATACCTAGTGGACATGCCAATCAACTGAAGTTGTCTAGTGATGACTTATCGTCGGAGTGGAATTATTCTATTTAAAATTACATTGAAAAATATATTCTCTTCGGATTTTTTTTTCTTGTAGAAAAAACTTCTGATAAATTCTCAAAAAATTGTTTTATTGTCTATTTGTGTCGCAGGTTCCAACCTTAGAAAAATGCAGAATGAATCCATTGCGTGAGTGATTTTGCGAGTAAAACACGTAAATGGGAACAAAGCCGCGGGAAAAAGCTAATTATTTTTATAAGCCTTAGACTAGGTTAAAATGACTCATCCTGTTTTTTTTTTAAGAATAGGGTAATGCGAAACTCTACAGTACAGTAATAAAGACGCTATAATGGATCTCATTCGGTGTAGGAATTCGCCATTTTGTAGCTGTCACGATAACAGTTTAGGAAACAGAGCGGCTCAAAGCTAGTGTAATGTAAATAACATTGACAGAATGATCGAAGAGGCCAACAAACGCCCCTGCATACACTTGCTAACACAAAGAAACAAAATAACACGTGCAAAAATAAAGCAACAATATCCTGCAGACGAGTTTTTGAAATAAAAGAATTTCCTAACGTCAAACGATGCTATATACATCATATCAAAATGAGTTTCATGGAAAATTATTTTAATTTAGTAACGCAATTAAAATTTGAAATGTTTAATATGAAGAGAGCTGTCAGAGCAATGTTAAATTATATAATCCTTTGTTACGAAAATAACATAATCATCAGGTCTTAAATATTACCGACCTTATTATTTTCATTACTATGAGCCGGAAATTGTTATTACTAAATTCCAGCGTATAAATTATAAAACTCTAATTAAGGAGAAAACTTGATTCCGGGCCGAAATTTTAAAATTACCGAATTTCCGGCTGGACGAAAAAAATTCTATTATAAGATGTCATATCTGGTATTAGTTTTGAATAAATCAATTTACAAATTAAAAAAAATGCGATTCTAGGCTATATAATTTATGCATCTAATTTGTTATTTTTTAACAAACTTTACGTTAGATTTATTAGCAGGCCTTAAAAAAGTATCTGGTTACATCTCGACCTCTGGAAATTCTACTGTTATCCAGGCTCAAACACAATATTATGATGAACTTATACTTATCTAAATAGACGAAATACTTTCTCATTTATCCTCTCACGTATATACCCCAATATTTGATTCAAATTAAAAAAAAAAACAGTATATTTTTATGTCAATGGTTTTAATGCAGTTTTCATACAGATTTCGACTGATCGATAGTTGTCGGACGGTTTTATCATAAATAACAGCCAGTTTCATACGTGCTGATCCCGGATCGACTACCGGCCGGCCGCCGGAGGTCGATGTCTAATGGCCGACCGGCAATGAATTTCGGTGAAATACGTATCGCAAGATAGCAAAATTTAAGGAGTTAATCATCATTCTTGTAAGGCTCGTTAAATGGAGCGGCAAAGCAATGAAACAATATAAAGCACATCCGTCTCACGCATAAATACTATGCCGCTTATATTATATTGTGAACTATAAAATTATATATGACTCATTCCTTAAATTTTGAATATAGTAACTTTGTGCATACGTTTTTATACGCACCGGCTGTTTAAACATTAAATTGTAGGAAAGTAGTTGTATATTGTCTACAATCATCTGTAAATGACTTAATTTTCCACCGGAGTGTGTCAAAGCAGCGTACCCGACAAAAAAGACTGTCCGACGACCTACCAGTCGGTCGAAACTGATACGAGTGTGTACGCAGCAGTTTAAAACTCGTTCTCACTAGCCGGATAACGGAACGATTTTTTATCAGGTAACCTTAGTTCATATGGCATAGTTCATATTTATTTGACACCATTAAATTTTGTCTTCGACACGTTTTTTCCGATAGTTTGTCACCGCCTGCCTTTCGATAAAAAATCGGGTCGAAAATCGTTCTCGTATAGTTTCTAATATCTCTGTTCACACTTGCCGGACAGACACGCACTACATAGCCTCCAGAACGGTTATTTTGTATATGAATTAAAAGTAATTTGTGGACGTATTATGAATAGAGAAAAATACCCTGAAGTTTTAGTTCTATACTGATCTAGGAATTAATTAATTCTTTTTTGTTTAAAAAATATCACATCACAACAAGAGCTTCGTCGGCGTCCATTGCCTGTTTCAAAGACCGGAATTTTATCGTGTATTAACAGGAGGCATCCAGCACCCGATAAAAAATTGTTCTGACATCCAGTTAGTGTGAATGAGTTCTAAATAAAGCGAAAGAATTTATTTCTAAAAATCGATTCATTTCATAATGACCTTAATCTACAATAAAGTTAAATTTGAATAAGTAATATAAATCGTTCACGGCTGACGACATTTCCGGTTTAGTTCATAGAAGAAGAGAATATTAATGACATGAAGCCGGAAATAAAACAAAAGTAAAATCATCCGGTATAAAGTACAACTGCAATCTCAAGAATAGAACCAAGCGTGACAATAATGTAAGTTTTAAATGACTGGCTCCTGGCGACATTTTTTTTTCAGTTGGTTAGCGTGTAAGAAGGCTATATTACAGTTTTATATACCTCATACAAAAGTATCAAAATGTCAACCACGTTCTTACTTTTTATTTATGAGAAAGAAAAAAACAGGAGTACTGTGTATTTTTACTTACGACACTGTTAAAATCACAATACAAGAAAGCAACAAATAAAAAAACAAAAATATATTTAGTTGTAAAGGATCGCGCATACTTCAAGCATACACCAGCACAAACCAGCAGGTTTCGTGGTGTGCAGTAAGAATTTTGCAGTTTGCAAGTAGTTTTAGCAATGCAAAATAATTAATGAAAACGACACATCACTAGCACACTAGATCGGTTGCACTGAACCAATCTAGTGTGCTAGTGATGTGTCGTTTTTATTAATTAATTAATTAATTAACTGACGATCGTTGCTGGTTGCAGGTGCTGTGCGCTACTATAATAGATAAAACGATTATAACATTCACAAACCGTGCTGTGCAGGTTGTGCAGTTTTCTGTATGACAAGTGTGCGCTGTTTTTAATACTAAAAACATATTTCGTACATGATTTAGCTAAACTCTATCATTTGTAAATATTAAAAAATTACATAAACCAAACACGTACTGACTGCTACCCTTACGTAAGGGGTTTAAGGCACACTACTCGCACCTCTTAAGTAAGAAAATTGCATCGATATACGTTATTCGTTTAAGATAGCTGAATCGCTATAACGTCTGATTCGTAAGCAGAAGGTCGCTGGTTTGATTCCGGTAGGCACAAATGCATTTTTCACACGGGGGTTCGTGTAGCCTAAATTCACCTAAACGTATCACAAATCAGTTTGCGGGTCTCGTATTTTGCAGACAGAAGTCCCAATGTAGCCTGCACTCTGGGTTACAAGTTTTTTATAAAAAAGTTAAAAAAGTACTTATGAAAATAAGATAGAAAAAGTGTCTTAAAATGATATGTGAGTACTTATCAAGCTTATTTTGTTGACATCTGAACTCAGTTTAATTAATTTGATCGTAATATTATACATTTACAAAAAATACGCATTTGGTTTTCATCTTATTTAAAAAACACTTCGCAGCATTTTACGACTTTTACATACAAAATAGTTACTATTATTAAGCAAACTTACCATTACTAGGAAATTATAGAAATGTGCAATACAGAAGTATGGTACTCACCTGAAAGAAAAAGAAACATAATTAGAGAAGTCATTTTTATTATCTACACATAAAAGTTTCCAATTTGCAATTTACATTTGACTGTATATTTTCAACAGTTTATTTTTTTTTATATTTTGGATTAAATTTCTCGATAATTTATTTTTAACAAAAGTTTTTAAAAAAAAGGCTAAAAAATTTAAGAGTTTCGATATAATAAAAAGCAACTAAATATCAAACAACAAATCATAACGAGCATTAAAAAGTTTCGTCTTTAAGATGTGTTACAACAAATTTCAACAAATGACTTGTAAAGAAAGAAAGAAAGCAGGTAGCATTTAACATTTTAGTAAACACTTTTATTTTTCGGTAAAGTCATAATTTACATGAAAGTTTTGACATTTTGTTTACCAAAAACGGTCCTTCCTCTAAAAGGATAAAATACCATTGAGGATAATAATAAAAGAGACGATGCTAGCACTAATTTTAACAAGGTGAAAACTAAGTTTTATATTGTACAACATAAATATCAAAACTTTTGCTGCTTCAACGACACTGCTTGACAAAATAAGCCATTGGCGTTTCCTAGGTGGGACGAAGTCTTCGTGGAATCGGGTTACAATCGGGGTAAAAAAAATCCCAATATATAAACGCGAATTTCGTCAAAATATCGAGGGGGGATAAAGAGAGCTTTTTAATAGTTATTAAATAAATCATAAAATGTTAAGTGTGCAATTTATTGTATCACCGCTCCTCTTATATTAAAAAACATAAAAATGATCAAAAGCAAGGTTATTAGTATAATCTTTTTTTAGATTACATATTTCTTCCAAGAATTATGAACTAAAAATACGTACGTTTTTTTAAGCCTTATTATGTTAGCAAACAGCGAAGAACTTGCCGAACGTATGGAGCAGAAATTGTTTTAGATTTTAATAATTTAAAGTTCAGTATACAATTGAAATTTCAATGCGGTCTCATTTTTTAACTGAAAATGCTAAGCAGATTTGGAAATAATCAATAATTTTAATAATAGACAAGTTGCTATTAGAATGTTTTTGATTATCAAATGATTCATATGCATTATGTATGATAATAATAATAGATGTGATTAAATGAATTTTCCAACTCCCCAGCAAATTTGCTCTCGATTTCGATTACCATCCTTGAGAGTCATCTATATCTGTGCTTCATAATACAGTCGCAGATAAAAGACTATTCAATACATGAATGTACTAGCTAATGAGAATCTGAAAGAGACACACGCAATGTTTCAAAGATATATCTCGAGATATTTTAATATTCGGATAGTTCCACTATTTTCACTGGATATATTTCATTAGTAATGCCAAGTGAAAAAAGTTCAAAAACAAATAACCGTATTTTCAAAATATGTAATATTCTTTTCGCTGAGTAAAACCCAGAATCAAAAATTAATTTTAATTTCTGGGAGTGGTTCGTAAGATTAAGGACAACATTTAGTAGTATGTATACATTAATTATATTTTATATAGAATTTTAAAAGTTCGCCTATCTGGCTATTCTGTTATTTAAAAAAAAAAGTTCGCCTATGGCATCAACAAGTATCAACCTGACTTTACACCAAGCTGACTATGGAGTATGGAACCCCTATGCAAAATCCTTTTCTCAAGCGCGCTATCGTCAGTTATACATCTATGTAATTATTTATATTTAAACAATTACTACAAAAGCTTACAACATATTTCACGGTGACTAAAAGTTGTTGTTATTTTATATAATAATGTGTTTCCTTTGTGGCTTTAAATTTATTATATAATTTTCATTCCGCTTTGTAAGCATTGTTACTGTTTAATATAAATTTTATTTGTTGCACAAACAAGATGCTTTAGAAATCTTAGCTTTTAATATGGATGACGAAACCCATCAATGAAAATAATTAAGGTAGGCGACTATGAGAGCGTAGAAGGAATTTGACAAGAAATCCGGTGGCCGGACTCGACGCCATGGCCGGATTCCGGCCGTGGCGTCGAATAAGGAACCATCTCGATATTTATCTGGAATTAATTGAATTAGGAAGCCTCAACAAGATCGCCGGTGAGAGACAGCAGAAAAAAATCCTAGTCACATCTGCCCTGCAGGGATTGGAACCCAGTACCTTCCGAATACCACTATTGCACAACTCTCGGTGATATTATGTAAATCCGACAGCTATCCGTAACCTTATTATAATTTATAATTACTTTATAAATTATATGCGAAATTTGACAGAGAAGTCATTCGTAAGTAACTATGATATTATAAATTATTGATTAAGTATCAATAAATAATTAATAACTAGACGAAACAAGGGACTGGCGTCATCAAAGAGATAATCAAAAATTGAAACGAGAACGAAATCAACGCAATAGGTTTATATTTGTACTGTCCTTCTTTCTCTTTGTCTATGAGATCGAAACGATATTTTCAAAAATCGCCTCTTATCTCGTGCAAAGTCCTGCTATCTTTTCTTACACTAATTTTAAATTCACTATATTAAAAAAATGTAGGATTGAATACTCGAACAAAGCCCCCAATTCTTAGGTTTTAATATAAGAACTAGTCAGGAACCACAAAACCGATTTGGATGATTTTTTGCATATTGTTTAGGTTTATATGAGTAGTCATTGTAAATTATAGCCGCTCAATAGTTGAGGTCATCAGTACCTACTGATCCGATTTTTGAATGCACAAATGACTTAAGTTATTTTAAGTTTAAAAAAAAAGTCTGAATAAAAATGCAATCACAAAGTTTAGATATTATAATTTTGTCGCTGGTTTTTAACATCATCGTCTCTATTTACATCTAATTTGAATTAGATTTTTTTAATATGTAATTTTTTTTATATCTTGTTTGTCATACTGACTTCTCCTATACAATATTTTTTGTCTTTGGAGCAATAAAGTATTATTATTATTATTATTATTAATTCATAGTATGATATGTTTTCGTTCCTCTTATGTGATTTGACAGAAGTAGAATAACGGGAAGAAGGAACCTTAGCCAGTACAATTATATTATTTTATTGCCAACGTCTACATATTAGACGAAACGTTGGCAATAAAATAATATAATTGTACTGGCTAAGGTTCCTTCTTCCCGTTATTCTACTTTTGTCAAATTATTATTAATTATGGGTTACTATGATTACATAATAATAATTGCACACATTTTTAATTATTGAATGAAATTAGGGAAACCAAGGAAACATTATTTTTACAGGCATTCGAATTACTTTTTCGGCATACCTTTAAAAATTTTTTTTTTTGTTTTAAATTCAAACGAAGTAAAAACGCATTAAAAAAGCTATACTGGTGTAAATGAAGTTACATATAGTGTAGAAAACAGACTCCATGTTTTTCTATTACCTTTGTTCATTTTTGTTCTCATTTCAAATTCGCGTTTTACTGTCACCATATTTTTATGAGAGTAGGTTGCTTCAGCTTGCGAGCTGCGCGCACTGTTTTAATATTCTGAATACAATACTACTGACTAAGGCTGCAGGTCCACAAACAAAAACGATTTCCTGAAGCAAGCTGATCAGGCAGAAGTATTCATGCGGAGAGAATCGTACTTGGTCTGAGAAAATATATATTTCTTCTATGAGGACTTTACACAAAAAAAAATACTAAGTTCGTCTAAACGTGCCTAAATATTTACATTTATGACTATTAATCGATGACAGTAGAATCGTCTCATATGTAACCAATCAGTATATTGGAATCTGACATAAGGGAGGAGTTTACTTATATAATTAATTCTTTCGATTCTACTGTTAAAAATTACTCTATTGTTCTGTATTTTTATTGTTCTGAGAAACAGAAACCAGAAATCGTCATTTTGTTTGATAGATAACCGGTTAATTAACTGATAAATTATCCGATCAAAATTGTTAATATCATCAATAATCCCAAATTAGACATCACTAGGGATGCGCCGTCAATTTGAAGATTAAAGAATACTCACATCGTGAATACCGCTATAGTATTCGCTTAGTCGTGGCAATGCAGCTTTAGCGAACGTTCACGTGGTGGTAGCACGTACATTAGCCACCATAGCACAAACACAAGCTCGTGATGTGAACCCTGTATTATGTGGACTAGACCATTATTTCTAGGTTAGTGCGCAAATGCGTGCGTGGTTTAGATCAGCTTGTTATAATATCATAAAAACCACAGTAAAAAATGCCAGCTATTTCATCCATTCCCTTTGAGATTTTAATTAAAAAGAGCGTAGTCATTTTTGCCAACCGTTTGGAATTAAATAATCTTTATTTTGGAATGTGAAATTTTTTGTTATTAATTTTCATATAGCTGTGCAAAGTAGTTGACGGGACAAACTCTATTATTGAATTACATTGAAAAACAAAGTACAGCTTGCAAATATATAGATTTACACGATTAATAAAAAGACGATCGAAATTGGTCAAATGGAAGTTGCTGAACGTTCTTGGACAAAAAAAAACCACCTTGTGTTTTAAATAGGAAGTGGATTTATATAGGTACTACAAATAGTTCTAGACAACAAAAATAATGTTTATATGAAAGGATTTTAATGTATGTGCCCCGTAAATAACAATAAATTATAATATTCAGCATCCGTAATCATAACCAACATAAATAAAATTGAAAATTACATATGGATATGGATTATTTTTACGTCAAAGAAAGAAATGTCGGCAGCTTAGAGTTATTAATTCCCATTGATTACAGATTTGTAATTATGAATTATTAGATTTCATCGTTTATTCCAAAAACTACCACCAGATATTTAAAACAGAAAACTTGGTCGTAATTTTTATTTAAAAAACTAAATGGTTATAGCACTAAAATAATTCGTCAATTTTATTTTTAACATAATTCGATGTACCTAATAAACCCGACCACAAAACTCGTATTTGTTCTCTGTGTCATGTGGAGCATTAAATTATACTCACCTAAAAACAAATGATTGAACTTTATAAAAAAAAGACCGCTTTTCAAACAAAATTCTGATCGAAATGTGGAGAACAATGTGGAAACTAGCTGATTAATATAAGCTTCACTGCAAAAATTGAAAATAAAACTATAATTTATAGATACTTGCTCTCTCCGATAACAAAAGTTTCATGGAAGCAGTTTTGGAGCAAACTGATTAAAAATAAGATGAAAACGAGATGAAAACTCATAAAATCCAATTATGTCATCGTCAGTTATTTTCAGTTCAAAGCACGAGAATAGCTTTGTTCTTATAAACAGTTGATGACAACTAAATTTGCAATAATTTTTATTTTGACATGTTAATTTTTTTGTACGTATACAAAGAGTTTATGAATGTAAAACATCAATAATTAATTATTGAATTTCAGTGGAAAGCAAATTAATCCAGAATTTTCTCCGAAATTCTATTTCCAATTCCCTAAATATAAAATTTAATCACCAAAACAGTAACGGTATTTCAGTATTTAATTTTGCTTTTTCACCTTAATTATCGAGTTTATAAACTACAATTCTTTATCTCGCTCTCATTTTCGTAGGCTCTAATGACTTCAATTGTTAAACATCTACTCAACAATTTTTTTCTTTCATTTTCTTGAAGAGGTTTACGGAAAATCTTAGGACTTCACACGATACCAAAACGCGAAAGCGGGGTTTTGTCTGTCTGCATCAGCATCAGACGAGACAGACTCAACCGATTGTGATGAAATTTGGTACACGAACTTAAAGTATACGGTATTTTAAAACCAGTTATAGGAGTAGATCAAAACATTAAGCGATAAAGCTAAGATTCATAATTTCAAAATACTCGACAGAGTAACAGGAGCAGGTGTGGTTTTTCTTCGCAAGAATATCAATATTAATACACAACAATATATACACTATTCCTGTTCTACTGTAACTAGGTTTATGTTTAGCTAAACTTTATAAGCAACCCAAGGTATGTATTAGCGCATACCTCTTTCGCATTGTGCTTTCAAGAAGTATAATAGTGAAATGAGGGATTTGTAGAAAGCCAACAAGCCGCCGTATGAATAAAGTTTCACTGCCTGTTAACATACAGCATTTTTGTTACATTTCACAAAGCGGTGATGCCGGTTGAAAATAAAATAATTTTCTTATACACAAGATGACCGCATTGGGACTGACATCTCAGAATTGTTAAATAGAAACTAATTTTCTTCATGTTGGCACTGCGCACAGGGATATTAAAAGTTTCGGTTTAAAATAGTGATAAAGTTTTCTAAAACAAATTCCTACCGAGACGCTGCATTGTTTTTGTATACTAATAAATTAGATCTATATTAAAACTCATTTTACAAGGAATTACAAATCGTGCTAATATGTTACGTTAAAATTATTTAACGGATTTTATGCTTAAATTTTTCCTTTTTAAGTTCATCTTTTTGGGTAAGTAAAATAGTAAAATATCAATAAACAATCATCCGTGACATTAAATAATGTGCAAATATTTCAAATTAAATCTAAACGTTAAATACAGTCTGTCACTCGACAGAAGTAGGCTTTTAAACAGTGCAAGAATTTTTCAAATCGAATCAGAGTTTTGAGGTAACATGGATACCAACTTCTTTTATTTATTTATTATAGTATAGGTATAGGTATATTAATTGTTATTGATATTTTTTATTTTAAAATTTATACCATATTTTCTGTACTTACGCAACGTAGGTACCAATAATTGACTATTTTGTGTACTTATCGATATTTAAATAAATAAACAACACTATTTAACGAACATACGGAATTGTTTAACAATATAATAATTTGGTAGCTAACCCATTATGAAACAGTGTTTCTATGTCAATAACAAAACGTTTCTACCACAAATATTTGCGTTCACATGCGTGGAGTTGTTCGTAACTCCAAGGCAAGACACCGAGGATGCGAGCCCCGTCTTCACACCTGTTTACACAATATTATCACACCTTACAGTCTCGCGACGCCGTCTTGTGTAATGTTATGTTATTTACGACGCGTACTTTACGATCAACGGATGTTATTATTTATCCATGGTTGAGTATAACTATAGGGTGTGTACTGTTTTAACACAGCAATATTTTAGTCACGTCGCGTGAAAACAATAATATTTTATTACTGCCACTAGCTACAAGATTTGGATTAAAGTCCCTGGGAAATTCATAAGGTAAATTGTCGTATAGTTTGCAAGAATTTGTGTATTTAAACCGCTATCTTTACTTATAGTGTATGATTTTATTTTCCTAATACAAAAAGTACCATTAGAATTCACCGCGAACCTCGCTACATTAACATTTGAGAAGCAAATTCCTAAGAAAGTAAAATTTTAAAATTGCACTGGTATATGTGTTATGCCAGTGATAGAATGTGTGTTTTGAACTGTTTTTAATACAAAAAAAAATGTTTATATCGTATAAAACAAATCCAAAAAACTTGTATATATTCTTTTTATTCAATTGAGCGCTTTCGGGTTAAATCGCATCATTTGAACATTAAGAAAATACATAAAATGGGTGAAAGATTATAATTCTTAAAGCGCCATTCTTTGAGACCTGTTTCAAAAAATATCTATTAGATATCTAGAGCCCCAGAGTAATTTACTTTAAAAATAGACCTGATTCTCCATCGTAATGGAATCTTATTTTTTTATTTTTTAAAAATATTTACGTTAACTTTGATTTTCGACTTGTTATTTTGTTACTATTTTTGTACAATATAGAAAATGAGAAAATGTATTTATTAACCAACTCTTATTATTAATTTTCATCTAAATATGATTTATATTAATTAATTGAAATGCCGAAGTTTATTTTAGCTGTAATTAAAAATTACGTTAGTTGTAGTTACTTAGTAACAATTTTTTTAATGATTCCATAAATATATAACTAAAAACAATAATATATTTGAAAACCTTGCGTTTTTTTTTAAATTTGAATACTTTCGTTTTGTCAAATCTGTTACAGCTAGGCCCAAACTAGGGGCAAGTGTCAACAACACACTTTTGCTTAGAAAAACGTTGATTATTGAAAATACTGTAACTATTTATACTTTAAACTATGGATCAAAAGAGTTTACATTATAAGCATGTTTAGATTTTGCATACAATCATTTTGCTTAAACCTAGCCCTCGTCCTCCTCTAAAAAATGAAATTTGGTTTAAAAAAAAATTCTAATTAAAATTTATTTAGAAAATCTCGTTATGTATATTTCGAAAGATATCTCAGAGATCCCAAGTTAAGAAACGCTGTATTCGCGGATTAGTCGGATAGTAAATTAATTTTGATCCTAATGGAAAAAGTAATCCCTAATAATTTGAAAATAAAAACAAATTTATTTTGAAAGTTTTCCTGTATATATTCTTTTATTTCATTTTTAACCATTAGGTATAAAACCAATAAATGTGTTTCAGTAAGTTGACGTAACACTTAAAATGTCAATACGTAAATATATCAAACTACAATAGTTATTGTTCTTTGGTAATATGAACAGTTATAATAGTATTCGCTTGTTACATCGATGCAAGTGACACTTCCATTAAATATGCTCAATAAAAAACAATACAAACTGTTAGGAATAAAGAAACGTTCATATGCTATGTACATTTTCTAAAAAATATTTAAAAAAACGTGTACGTCACGACACTTTTAGAAAGTGTAACTTATTATGCAATACTCAAAGGTTGCACAGCCAAATTTACTTTACCTATAAAAACGTGTAGTTTTACACAACACACTAATGTACATACTAATACTATATAATTTATGCGAACGTACGTATATTTAACACATTTTTATTTTGAACGTTTTGATGCACCCCTTAAAATTATAAACTTTTTCTCAATTTTGTCAGCAAGAATTTCGACAACCGATTTCTACAAATAATGTTATACGTTTTTTAAGTCGCCGTTCTCAGGATTTTGTTTGAATTCTGAGGATACATTTTAACCTTTTCTAAAAGATTCATATTTGAGGCAATTACACAATTCTTTCGATAACACAAAAAATCAACCCCTTTATGGAGCCTTAAAATGATTTACCTGGACTCATTTCACATAGATATCGATGGGTGTTGAATTTCAACATGCGTACCAAATTAAACATTAAACATTAGAAATATAAATGACGCTCGGCTTTTCAAAAGAACAGTTAAAAACTATCTAATAGAAAATAATTTAAAATTAAAAAAATATTCTCTAATACTTAATATACTGGATGCAATTTTGTATTATATAATAATAATAATAATAATAATAATAATAATAATAATAATAATAATAATAATAATAACTGCGCGAACTATGTATGTTATCGAGTTTTCAGCCCCTGCTGAAACGAACATAGTCGCAAAGGAGACTGAGAAGCGGACAAAATATCAAGATCTTCTTTTTGAGCTCAGAAAGCAGTACCCAGAGTATACTGTTAAATTAATTGTCCTTATAATTGGTGTTCTTGGAGGGGCAAAACCGTCACTGTTGGCAAGTATGAAAACTATTCCGGCATGTCAGCGTATTGCTGAGTCACTAATTTGCCGTATGCAAAAGGCCGTGCTTATTGGGTCGCTCCGTGTACTCCGTGCGCACGACCCAAACTCACTGTAATCGCCCATTTCATGGTTTGAGACGCGGTTACAGTTACAACTTGCTCCACAAGTATCCCTAGTATGACGGTGACGAACCTGAAGTTTGAGTGCTTGTGGATGCAAATTTTTTTTAAGGAATATTTCCTTCTCAATAATAATAATAATAATAATAATAATACTCTTTATTTTATCCAATTTTACATTGTAGCAAAATTTACCCACTTGTAGGTATAAAACATGTCAGAAAACAAAAATTAGTTTATAATTCCGATTTAAAATCAAAAGTATAAAAATCGTCCAAAGTGTATGGTGCTAGTTTTATCAATTCCTGTTTTAATTTATTTTTCAGTCTACTATTGTTTAATTTTACTAAATTATTAGGTAGTTTGTTATAAATGTTTGCTATTGTATTATTTAAACCGCTATTGACTGCCTCCAAATTGGTTTGAATTTTTTCAATATTATTTTTGTTCCGTGTAGGGTAATTATGTATGTGACTTCGGTTTGTAAAGAGGTCTGCATTTTTTCTGTAAAACATTACACATTCTAGAATGAAGATACTAGTTACAGTTAAAATTTTTAAATTTCGGAAATGTGGTTTGCAGCTGTCTTTTTGTTTTATATTTTTCATTGTTCTAATAATTTTTTGTTTTCGTAGTATAAGATCGATGTGTGATGAAACTCCCCAGAAAATTATTCCGTATAGAAATACTTTTAATACTGACGATTATTATTATTATTATTGAAATCTAGTAGGTCTTTTGAGAGTTGTTGTGCTAAAATATGGGATAATCATATAATCGAGATTTCCAACAGTGATGTCCGAAATGATATGAAATGTCGATATTTTATGCTCCGATCTCTAGGTTCCGCCATCCGACTAATGCCAATAGTGCTTGTAAACTATGTATAGGCAAATACAAAACGTCCCGATTTTGTGGAAATACATCGCAAAAAAATAATTTCGTTAGAATATTTTTTGTATGATAATGGTGAAGGGACGGGTCTAATATGGTGGATGAACGGTTATATATAGAATAGTATCAAAAACAAATCAAGATATCTCGTTTCAGATTTGAACAAAAAACGATTTAAATTTTGTAAGAATTCAAACAACAAAAGTTCTTAAAAATGTAAAAAATATTTTATGGTTTCTATATTAAAAAAATAAAACATAAGAATATATAAGTACTTAGTATATATATTATCATGCTCGTTGAAATAAATTTTAAAATAGAAATACCTGCCATAGAAAACCACTTTGCAAAGTCTGTTTTTTTTTTTTTTTGTAAAAACAATTTCATTGGAAGCTATATCACAATACGTTGTATATTGTGTACACAAGCGATATGTAGGTGATTTTTGATTTTCAGGTTGGTAGCCTTAGGCTACAAAATATATTGTTGCCGCGTTAGAATAACAAAGAAGGCTGGGTAAAATATACAGAAAAAAAGACAGTGAAAATTATGTAACATCTCGTTCTATAAGCATTGATTTCTACATATTAACTAGATAGCTGATTCTTATTCAATCTACTTTATCAAAATTTGTTTGCCAGCACTGCATGGAGGCCACATACTAAAAATGTACGATTGCGTCTAGACTGCTTTAAAAAAAGTATTTTAATTCTATTCTTTTTCGTGAAAGTAGAAAAAGAAACCGAACTATTTAATGGAACAGATATAAAAATGTATATTGCATACATACTACAAACTAGATATCATACCCAAAAGAATTCCGAGTTCCTGAATTCTAAAGATTTCCTGAGACTTCTGAGGAATGCAATTCGTCTAGAAAAAATCTTGAAAGGAAAACAATTCTAGAATTTTCAAGATTTCTGATAAAATTCAGCAAACACGCAAGCGTAACTATTGCCCCTACGCTATTTATTTAGCCAGTCGGGATGTAAAAAACCCGACTGGCACGTCAACTTAAAGTATAAAATTTTACAATATAAAAACTAAAGTCAAAAGTGTAGCCTTTATGCGCGGTTGTAGTAAAACATGTAAACAATACATATATTGTTAAATCTACAATTTGTTTATATAAACAATAAAAATAGATACAGATAAATAAAGAGGCAGAAAATTACGAAAACTGAATATTCGCTCAGGGAATCTTTAGAACTGTACAAGCTACGATTTTTATTTGTATTCATTCAACTAACCTCTGTGTAGTTAATTAAAAACAACTCTCGCACTTTGTAATCCGTTGCACAGAATTTTTTGTTATGTATAAAAATGAGTTATACTAAACGTCATATGTCCTCGTAACGTAACGCTAACGCATTCATTACCCTTTTTCACAAAACGCGTCTAAAGAAGTTTTACTTTAATTTTTGTTTGTTGTGTAAAAGACTCGTGCTAATAAAAAATAACATGCGTTTAAAAAATTGTAAGTTAATTAACTTCCTAGAAATATCCAGCCTGAAAAATAAAATATAAATTAAATCCAACTGTTATGTTATATACTAACATATAACCAATTATTATATGATATATTTACTTACCTCATATATTACCATACTCTATATATCTATTAGTACAGTGTAAATAGCCATAGTTGCTGCACACTGTTAAAAAAAAAAAAAAAAATTGTAACGGGGCTATTTTCGTACATTTTTCGTACGCGATTTTCTGGACGATACAAATAATGCTCTTCCGTCGCTAATAGAAATTTGATGGCTTTTTTACCACAAGTAGTATATGGTCTCTTTTTAAAGGGCGTTGGTTGCCCATGAATTGGATGAAATCAGCTATCCAGTTAGTATACAGACATCTGTGATTTTACAGTAAAGGCACAATGCGTAAGTATATGTTGTTGCATAACAAAATAATATTGTTTGTAAAATATTTGCTAAAAATTCAAATACGATTATATTTGTTCATAACAACAAAATCTTATAATTTAATACAGGAGATTTAAATTTCTTCAAAAAAGTTTCAATTAATTGTACTGTTTTAAAAGTTGTTTTATTTTTATACAAAAATACTATTATAATTTTAACCCTATATAATAACTTATAAAAAGCCAATAAAAAACGAACATGAAAGCCAGTAGAAAATTTCCCCAGAGGAGCATTACTCACGGGGTAGTGGAGGATTCAGGTGTATCTCAAATCATTAATTTTTCTGCTAACTACAAACTATTGTTGAAGATGCTACAATCTTTCAATCTCCTGCACGTTAAAACAAATGAGTACACATATTTCTTTGTTTTTTCAAACGAAATCAACAACTGTGATACGCTTTCAGGGAGAGCCTTATTGTTAATGTGTATTGTTATACTTATTATTAGTGTATTTGCCATATGGCAACATACACTATTGGCGTCGGTCGGATGGCGGGACCTAGGGGTCGGACCAAAATTTCTCGACGTTTCATAACCTCCTAAACACTTTGCCACCATTTTTAAAAATGTTTATATATATATGTATATATATATATATATATATATATATATATATTTATATATATAGGTATATATGTGTGCGGGCTATAACTTTCGAAGAAGTTAATTTATTTTAACGAAATTTGGCACACATGCTGGAATCCATCACCGCACGAAGCCTATTTAAAATGGGCCCAATCGGGCTATTTTAAGGGTAGTTTTTAGGGGTTGAAAAATGTTTTTGGGCCCCAAAATACCGAAAAAATTCTCCGAATCGTTTCAAAATTGAAATTTAACCCTCTGGTAGTAATTAAAAAGTGTCCCTAAAATTTTAATAAAATCGGCCCGACAGGACCGGATTTACAAATTTTATGAAAAAACTAGTTTGCAGATTATGAATTCTTTACTGAAAGGTGTATATAATTTAGTATAGAGATTCGATTGATAATAATATTGCAATTAAGAAAAAAAAATGTTATTTTAAGGGGTGTATTAAGGAGTCAAATTTTTTATTTTGCCCAAAAACCAACATAAGTTCGCATTATAGAGCCACACTGCCTGTATTATCAAATACACTATATTGTCGGCAGGGTTTTGGCACTGCGACCCGGGTTTTTTTATACTTATTATTATTTATATTTATTTATACTTATACTTAATGTATATTATTTATATTTATACTTATTTATACTTATTATAACGTATATTGTTATACCTAGATGAATTTCCTTCATTCCACGTGTACAATTGTACAGTGAGACCAGTCGTACCGTTTCTTGCAATTGAAACGAAGAATAGATAAAGTCCAGTTTTCCTAAGATAACGAAACCGTAATACGGTAAACGACGTCACAAAAAACGTCTGTATAAAAGTAAATGGGTGTCGCCTTTTTCCGTTACAGTGGTGCTACCGCTACCCAAATAACCACATCCATTTACTTATATGCACATGTCTTTTGTGACGTCATTCATCGTTATATTGCGGGCGCTACGTTACGGTACCGCTATATTATGAAATTCCAGCTGTACTGACTAAATCACGCGCTCACCGGAGAGTATTTATCAGAACGGGGTATTTCTAGGTTAAAATGAATAATAGCCATATAAACCACAGATTTAAGCTAACGTCTTATATAATAGAATAGCAAGCATGTATTACAGGTTAACCTATCTGAAGTTTGTATACACACAATACGTTATCGAGCTGAGATTTATGGGGGTCGTCGGTGGTTACAGGGGTTGAGGCCTACGGGGATGGGCGTTGTTCGGCTCAAGTGGTTTGTGTTCTGTGGCGAGAGGACGCAGCAAAAGCTGAGGGACAATCACTGCAGTCTTGCGCGCTTTAAAGCTCTACCGTACCCAAAAAGTTATAAAAAAAATATCTTAGAATAAATGTTTATTATCCTTTTTCATAGTTACTTGATATCCTATAACTTTTAAATAACATCTGTCTTTATAAGAATTTAAAATACTGCGGTAATTTGAAATCTGAAATAATAATTATATTGAGGAAGATGTGACAATACATTTCATTTAGAATGTTAGTAAAAAACGAGATAAGTTTCAATTTTGTTCAGTATAATGTTGGCAAGCTTTCTTTTTAACCCTCTAAGTTTAAAACCGGCAGGTTTATTGGTAAAATTAAACGGTCACCACCTGCTAGAATTATTTGAACATAGATATGTCAACTATTCAATATTATCGTTTTATAACAATAAATTGAAAGTCAAACTGACGCCTTGTTCTAATATAAGAACCTTGAAACTGGGGATTTGTTATACGTAACTCGGTTAAATTCGCAGTCGGTGCATTTCTACTTGTGATTAACGAGCAATGAAAACGTCAAGAAAATTTACAATTATTGATTGATGCAATATATCCCACGAAACTGTCTAACTTTCATAACAATAAAACGTTATTTATCATTCCAGTGAAATTTGTAAATATGAGGCATTGCCAAATCGACCGTCGTATTTCATTTTAACGCCAAAATAACCCATTCGCGTATACCCTAAAAACGCTTTCACGTACGTCCTATAATATATATGAATCTCGCCACTCAACCTAACGTAACAACGCCTTTATTAAAAGTCTGTTGATGTACTTACATTCTTACGCGCGGCGTTCACTCATTGAGTTAGTATGACGACACCAGTATTTAAACTTTTTCTTCCGTCATGATGAAAACTTTCTGCGTAGTAAATAAATCTCGGGTACAACAACAGATAAAACTTTTTTTGTGAAATTATGGTTTCTCTAACAGTTAAAAAACTGTCACGAAGTCATTACATATAAATAAAATAATTTCCATCGCAAGAAAAAGTTCACCTCGAATAAAAAGTTCAGAGTAGATCTTTCGATAACATTTTCGTTTACTAACACATCCAGTTTCAGTTGAGATTACATTCCTACAACCACCAAGTTTTAAGAATCACATGAGTCATATCATCACACGCACTAGATACATAATACCTCCTGTTTTTCAACACAATTTTCAAAAATTAACAATTCAAAGAGCAAGTTCACTTCTAACTTGTAGGCTACGTTGTATTTTCATACTTTTACTATTGGAAATGGTACTACGACAACCATTATTTTACTTTATGCATAAGTATGAAATGGGCCATATAAAATCGATGTTTAAGTCACGTCGATACAGTATAACTATAAACAAAAGATTATTGTCAGAACACCTGACGATATTGCAATAGTGTCAAACAAATGAGTGCGATACACACATCTTTTGTTATCTTATACAAAGCAATAAGCATATTATTAAAATAGAAGCCAAGTATCAGAAAGCGTAGGTGAAAGTTTAATTAAAAATGATAGGTACGCAATTATTTAATAAATGAATGTGAAAAAATAACAGAAAAACGTGAATCGAAGTTGCAAGCACCCTTGCATTGTGTATTAACAAAAGCGCAAAGCAAAACAACTGACATGTTGCAATTGTTTGATAAATGCGATGCAATACAATCTTTTGTTACCTACATGACGCATAAGTGAAGTATTAAAAAATTCACAATCCTATTTCAACGTATTGCAATAGAAACAGACGAGTTTGCAATTGTTAAACAAATATATGCGATGCAACTCATTTCTTTTGTTATATTGCACGTCTCATATTCTTGAAAGTATTAAAATATTTAAAACTTTCACAAGGTAAAATACTTAGGACACTATAATGCAGTTGTTTAATACGTAAATACGGCAAAGTAGGGGTAAAAATGAAGTTGACGAATGTATAGTTTATATTAATTCTTGAAATAATATAAACTGTACAATATTTATACACTGACTTTATAGTTGAATAAATATTCATTTGTGTAGGTACCTCGCAATCAAACTACTTTAAGGTTTTTTTTACGGGTTGATAAGAAATTTGGACTGAAACACAAAAAAGTAACTAAATAGTTTATCGAAAGTTAATACTTTAATATAAATTAAACGTGAATTGGAAATTTTATCAAAATCGCCCAGACTAGGTTGGTTTATGTAATTTGCTGAGGATATATTATAGAATGATAAAATGCTTGCTGAATATTTAGACTGAAAAATAATCACTATATTGAAAATATGATTTCATACTATGTCTAGATAAGCATGGAAGTTGGTGACGTTAATTAAATAAAAAAAAAAACAATAAATGAAATTTATAACGCAATATTGAATAATTAACTTTTAATAAAATACGAAAAATGTGTCTATATTTGTAAAATAATTCAGGCATCAACTTTCAATAAAATTGTTTTTGTAATGCCTATATGAAAAAATGTCAAATAATTTATAATCTATAAAAATAACACTCACTGTATTTTTAACTGTTGCATAGGATTTTCATCGAAGGACAAAAATAATATATTTTTTTTAAAACTGATATGTCACCGAAAATTATTGTTGAACGCGCCTAGTGTAATTGGGCGTCTTACGTTCGCACTCATTATTTCTAGGCGATCAGTCGATTAATACTGATGTAGCATGGAGCACATCCTGTTATACTCCTTATTCAAAAGAGAAAGCGGAAATTGTATTAATCGACATTACAATGAAAATACAAGGCGTATATCGAAAACGATATTGTAAATTTTCGCCATGCAAAGGGTACCGTGGCACACCTATCACACAATCAAGGATGGGAAATTATCAACAACTATATTGAAACTCATTCGACTTTTAAGTCTTCTTTAATGAAAAATAATGAAAAACACTAAACAAGATAATGATTTTGCTCAGATATTGATTATAATTTTAAACCATGATTTCAAAACTATCACTTTTTTTTTTTATTATTTAATACGATATCAGTGTCATTATAAATCACTGCAATATTATTAATTTTATCTTTTAAAACTATCTAACTATAAATTTGATGTATATTCTTTGTTCAACGTGAAAAAACTAACTCACTCCTATTGTTTTTTTTTTTTTATTATTAAATTCGCGTGAAGGGAGCAATATTTCTCCAAGCCCTGAACACATAAAGCCAACGCTTTTCGTGTAAAGTTAATACGAGTTTCCAGCTCTATATGTATGTGTACATAGCTCTCAATATAGCTCTATACCTCGTTATCGATATTGCATTACGACCGCCGTATGAAATTTTATGTTTATTACTGAACGTAATACTCGCTGAAACTGAAATAAACGATTCCTATACTTCAATACTTTATTTTGGCATACGGAGCTGTCAAAATGTCTTTGCAGCCGCTTTTCAAAGTTCCAGCATGTGTATTGGATTAGTGCAACTTGCAACTGTTTCTTTGGATAGCACCATTTATATAAAAACAACCTGTAAAATTGCCTGGTAAGTTATCCAAACTTGAGAAAAAAACTAGGTTGGTTCAAAAAGAAAAATACAGTTAGACTGGAAATAACTTTGTAACACCAAGTTACGTACTTTTCATCGTTATCACGCGCAATCGTTGGCGCTATGGTTCTGATTACGCTATTCAACGCAATGGCTGACCCAGTAACTCCAATGTTAATTTAGATGGAAATATTAATGACGATGCTAAATTAGTGCTCTAAACTGTAGAAGCACACACGATTGAAAAAAAACCTGTCGACAATCGTTGATTATCAAAAAAGTTATCTGCAAAAGTAGTGAAATATTTTTCTACGATGTTATATGACTTCATTAAATAATATTTCTTATTTGTATACTATTTAATTTTCTTTAAGATCAATCACTTTTCACCTGTCAAAATGAAAAATTTCCGAAAAATATGGCAGAAGTTAAGGCATGCGCACAAAAAATTTTCAACTATGAAAAGGTCTATAATCTACAAGCATGCAAAGTTAAATATTCTGAACACGCATATAGATATAACTTATGACGAACAGGCCTAAATTTAATATATTTTTCTCTAGAAAATGCCAAAGACTTTTAAAGTTACTTTACAAATTATAACTAATATTAAATGCAGCAAATTATTAAGTTTAGTTGCCAGAAGTAATGTTATCGAGTTGTTTACAAGCAGCAACAATACAGAATACATTTACATTAATTATAATACTTATCCTTAAACCGACAAACGTGTTAATGTTGATGTTAGGAACTAAGTTTTGTTTCAAAAATTTGATTATCGAACTGTTGCAAAGACATAACTAATAGAGTGAGAAAGAAAAAAAAAGAAAATCTTAAAACTATTACAAGAATTTAGGTATCGATTTATCACAGCTCATTAGCAATTTAGATGCACTAAAAATGTTCCCTTCATTTTCTTTAGGCAGAGAATAATTTTTTCCACTAGGTAAATACTCAATATTGGAACGGCGAACTAATTTGTAATTTAAAAATCATCTATCGACTAGAACACAGTAGTTTTAAAACCCATTCAAGGCTATCAACTTCACAAATACAAGAACGGAAAATTACTATTGATTTTCTTAGTTGATTATTATAATTCATTGGTTATCAAATAAATATTAATTATTCTTATTCATTGCCCAGAAACAAATACGCGGTCTACAAGGATCTTATCCAGTAAACTTGTAGGGATAGAAAACATGCGTGGGATCTGGGATTGATGTGTTTTTATATAGGAAAATGACTTGTTTTTCCTGACTTGTTCCATAAATAAAGCATTTATCTAACTGACAAATTAGCGTATTTACTGAATATTTGACGAATACAAATATCTCGTGTGGGTACAAGAAAGTTTAAATATAATGACTTTGTTTCTTTTTTGTCCTTGGTAATTAATATAAAAATGATTTTTCGGGAAAAAGGACTTTTTTTAAATAAACACTTAATTTTTTATTTACAGCGACGTTTCGTTTAATCAAAACATTTAATAATTATTATAGCTTGATAAAGTTCCAAACAAGGAACGAAACGTCGCTGTAAATAAAAAATTAAGTGTTTATTCAAAAAAAAGTCCTTTTTCCCGAAAAATCATTTTTATGTTTAAATATGTTTGTAATTTTTTTTTTATTTAAAAAAAAGCAGTGCGCAGCAACTAGGGCTTTTTACACTGTACTAATAAATATATAAAGTATAGTAATATATGCGGTAAGTAAATAAGTACATATAAATGTTTGTAATTCTTAATGATATTATTTCTTTCGAAATAAAATACCATATTGGTAAAAATATCCGATGGATGAAAAAAGTGTTAGAGCAGCGATGCGAAAGATAACAGAATAATGTTAAAACAATCCGGCTGAATAAATAATTAAATATCTCAAACAGTCTGAAATATTCAGTAGAAATGATGTGAAGTTTCTTCCGATTTCAGAAAATATGGAGTACGTATGCATATTTAAGTTTGAACATAAGGTAAACGCAATTAATTTAAAATGACCTGACACAAAAAAGTTCGAGCGGACGATGAGAGTCGAGAGAAGTAAAGTAGGGTTTTTTTTTTGTTTAACGGCGTACCTAACCTAATCTCCAATAAGCTAACTGTATTAGAAACAGTTGAAGCGTAAAACTAATAGCGATCACGAAATCCGCTCGAGGATGATCCTAAATCTCTCACGCCTTGGGGTAATATAGTGCATCAGCCATACTCAATCTCTCACGTTGCAATCAATAATAAAAGCATTAATGCCAAGTATTTACATGTTAAGAGGGTTTTCTCAACGGTTACCAAATCAAGGTGATCGGTATATCGTTGAGTTCGTCAGACAGACGGCACACTAAAAACCCTTACACTTTACAGGAATACAAGTACATTTTGGTTTTTCATTTTTACATCGAGAGATGGTGTTACTGTGCTCATTTTTACATATTATCATCATGGTACCTACTAAACCTTATTTACACAAATGGGAAATTTTGCTTCTCATTTTGCCACGAACAGATGGTTTTTAAGAGAACTAAGTAGATATTCTTTTGTATTTTACAAAGTTGACAACAATTTATTATAAAAAAATGTACAAATTATATTATTATACCAATAAAACTAAAATGAGTGATATTAAAAAAAAACAAACATTGTAAACAATGTAAACCTAAGTCTGTGGGTGCGACAATAACGACTGACATCAAGTTTCGAGAGTGTAGTAAGAATGAAATTAATAGATCGAATTCATCGATTGACGACACAAAATATATATTTCACAAAACAATGATTTTTTTCGTCGTCAATGAGTTTGTTTTGTTAATTTGATTCTTACTATACTCTCGAAACTTGATTATAAATTATTTTTATCGCACTCACGAACTATTATTATTTCAATAATACTTGTTTGTTTCCGTAAAATATGAAAAAATATTCATGTATTTAGTATTATTATAAAGATAAAAATGAGCAGAGTAACGCGATCACTCGATGCAAAAGTAAAAATATTTGTATTTCTGTAAATAAAGCTTTTTTAACAGATCATTTGCCTCCCGAAACCGGCGATCTATCGAGGGCTTTGAAACGAGAAAGAATACACCGAGCTTTGATATTGTTCCTTGCAATTTTTCATATATTATTTGTCATCTGCTGTGTCTTATTTATGAACATCTTTGATATGCTAACTACTCTTTCTTGCAAATAAGATACACTTTGTACATGCAAAGATTAACTACTGTAAGTATTCGCTTATTCCTAAAGGAGCGTGTGTTATCTATACGTATGCTATTTGATAACAACGGGCGCAGTGGACACACTAAATACATTTGTCTTTACAAATAATAATCGTCCTCTTCAATAATTTTCTTTTAATATTTTTCAACCGATAACATTAAATGATAAATATAAAAAAAACCCGGGTCGCAGTGCCAAAACCCTGCCGACAATATAGTGTATTTGATATACAGGCAGTGTGGCTTTATTATGCGCACTTAAATTGGGTTTTGGGCAAAATAAAAAATTTTACTCCTTAATACATCCCTTAAAATAACATTTTTTTTTCTTAATTGCACTATTATTATCAATCGAACCTATAAACCAAATTATATACACCTTTCAGTAAAAAATTCCATATCTGCAAAATAGTGTTTTCATAAAATTTGTAAATCCGGTCCTGTCGGGTCGATTATATTAAAATTTTAGGGACACATTTTAATTATTACCAGAGGGTTAAATTTCAATTTTAAAACGATTCGGAGAATTTTTTCGGTGTTTTGGGGCCCAAAAACAATTTTCAACCCCTAAAAACTGCCCTTAAAATGACCCGATTACGCCCATTTTAAATAGGCTTCTTGCGGTGATGGATTTCAACACGTGGGCCAAATTTCGTTAAAATCAATTAACTCTTTCGAAAGTTATTGCCCGCACACATATATATATATATATATATATATATATATATATATAAACATTTTTAAAAATGGTGGCAAAGTGTTTAGGAGGTTATGAAACGTCGAGAAATTTTGGTCCGACCCCTAGGTCCCGCCATCCGACCGACGCCAATAGTGTATGTTGCCATATGGCAAATACACTAACAATCAAAATTAAACATCAATTAATTTAGAGATGAAATCGAAAGGAAACGGTTTTACTAAATGAGGAAGGTAGAGATTTTATGAATTCCGTGCAAGTCAGAAATGAGATGCTGTTAAGATTATTTTAAGCAAACACATTAGATGGTTGTTAGTTTAGAGCTGTAAATGCTTTCTGTCTAATAGTAGTATGCAAGTGTTTTCTCTCTCTCTCTTTATTAAACCCATACCAGTTTTCTCTAAGTGGTCTGTAAAGCTGGATATAAACTTAAAAAAAATAATAAACTGACCACGATTTAGATGCAATGCGATTTTAATAACTGGGTATCTATACTTAATAGTATTATTTACTGCCGATAGAAGATAATAGTTAAATAAAAGGATAGAAAATAATACTGTGTATCCTTTATAATAATACAAAAAAGTGAAAAACAGATGTTCGTTTTCAACAGTCTTATATAAGATGTAATTGTAATATTTATACTATTTCTATAATTCAATATTTTTAATGTCTGCTAAATGGTTTAACAATTTTGTTCTAAAATATTGGTATTTTACCGTCGATTAACTGATCAATGTATTTTGATTTTTCTGATAAGTATGCAGGTTCTGGCAACTAGCATAACCTATTTTCAGTCAGCTGCTATGTTTTTGATAAATATACTGGCTGAATAGTGTACAATGCTATTTATTACGTGATGGATAGGTTAGCGAATGATCACAGTGTCAAGTGTGCGAACTCAATTCACTTCTATCTTAGCGAATGTAAAAAACAAAATTGGGACTACTGAACTGAGGAAAATTACCAAAACCTTCATCAAAAATCGCTCCATGAACGCAAATTTTTCCTACGGACTATAGTGCGGAGACATGTCATGTGACATCGCAGAGTCATTTTTGTCCAAAGAAAATGGCGAAAGTTACAGTATTATATAAAGTTGTAAACCATGTCAAATTTGTTTCAATCCGTTACGTCATATCCTTACAGTAGATTTCTGAAAATATGTGATACCAATTGCCGGATCCTCCACTACATGGAAAAAAATTAATCTCAGAGTTGAAGTTTAAAAAATGAAAAAGTGAAAAATCACATTGTCATTTATTATTTATTGTGCATGTTTATTTTATTAAAATCACTAGAAAATACTTTAATATAAAGTATTTTCTAGTGATTTTAATAAAATAAACATGCACAATAAATAATAAATGACAATGTGATTTTTCACTTTTGAACAGTTAAATCAAGCATTCTTCAGTACAGATATAAAAATAACAAGAATCCCAAATATAAAAAGGAGTGTAATTAAGCAAACAAACACATAAAGAAAAAGAAGCGGAGCAACTTTTTAATAGAGACATTTGGCAAAAGCAAAACTCGACGTTTTTAACATAATTGAATAATTAATATGAAAATATAAAAAGTGGGCGTTATAAAATACAACAGACGACTGCCACATGAATATTCACCAAATTATCTTTTAATGGGGAGAATAAAAGTTCCCCAGAGGGGTTTAAGAGTTTAGATATACAGAAACTATGTGAAAAAAAACAAAACAAGGACGATGACTGATGACAAATTATACGGGAATTAAAAGAACTATATAAACTTTATATGTAAGGTCGCAATGTATGGTAGCTTATGTTAGAATTTCACTAAAATGAGATTCATGTTGATATTCTGGTGCTATTTTGTGTGGTTAGTGTTAAATTTTAATACATGCAATGTTAATCGGATCGAAGTTAACCCTTCAATTCCCAGTGTCACTTGTAGGTGACAGAAGTTTAATATTTTTTTTCTACCACACGGAGATTTTATTATTTAATTCCACTACCATTGTTGCAAAGCCAATAAGTAAAACTATTAATATTTTTTTTCTAATAACAATAGCCAAATGTCATCTGTCAAATATAATCAGATGTTTCGCGCGAAGTTCGAGCAGTCTGTGTTATAAAATAAAAATGCCTAAACCGTAACTATTGTTATTTTTTCTTATTGCATGTAATAAATAAATAAATAAGTTATTGCAGACATTTTTTTATTGGTAAAAATAACTTTGAACACGTTTTTTACGACGTTGGAAATATGCCGTGTCACCTACGGGTGATACTGGGCATTATAATAACCGTTTATGCCGCACCGGAAGCTCTCAAAAGGAATAATTTTTCCCGTTTTTGCAACATTTTTCATTGATGCTCCGTTCCTACTGGTTGTAGCTCGATATTATGTAGCCTATAGACTTCCTCGATAAATGGACTATCCAACAAACAAATAATTTTTCAATTCAAACCCGTATTTCCTGAGATTACCGCGCCCAAACAACCAAACAAACAAACAAACTCTTCAGCTTTATGATATTAGAATAGATAAGTGTTTTGTTTCTTTCAGATAAACTATTTTTATTATAAAGAAACTGATATATCTAAATATAAATAAATATCATTATAAATTCTAACGTTTTATTCTTACCGTAACAATAAGAAACAATCTGTGTCTGCTTCAAAGTCCTAATTTCACAACACCCAGGGTCACCTGTAGGTCACACCCCCATAAAAGAAAATTGGGGTAGTTTATTTTTTATTTATATTTTGTCTTGTCATAACCAAATGTATATAAGGTATTTTATTTAAAAAGAAACCAAAAATCTTTATTAACTTGGACATGGGAATTGAAGGGTTAAATGAGTTCCCACACACTTTAGTCGGCTCAGATCGACTTGGCAACATCCAGTATGTGTATACGAGTACACTGCCGTGTCGATCCGATCTCATTCGATTTGGTGAGTGTGGACCTCAACACTAACTTATAAAATTGTAGCTTGTGATCCAATTATTTAAAGTTGTACAAAGGAAACAGAAAGTATTTCGTTGTTTAATGTTAACATAAAAAAAAAATTGCGAGATGTTTTAATATTATTGGCAAGGATAGCTGTGTTGCTTTTAACTTCCGTAACATACAAACTCAGCCGTTCTAACTTCAGAAATAGGGACATTTCACATAACATAATAAAGTTCTTGTTAACGTGTGCGATGTTATTTTGAATATTAATCATATACGTTTTTCTTTTCTGTGGTTACTTATGGTGTCACGTGTAAAAATTGATCACAGCATGTCTTGTCAGCTATAACATATTCTTTTTGATAGATCAATTATTTCGAAAGAAAACACAACTGACATTTTATTTTCGAAACATTTCAAAACTTGGAAGATTTTTTTTCTACGCTTACTTGGAAACGTGAGTAGAATAATAAATAAATAAATAAATAATAAATAAAATAAATCGTTATAAAAAGTACACCGTCATATAAAAAAATAGACTGCATATCTTACACTACACACTACAGAAGTAAGATTGTCGTAAACTAAAAAATAAAAAAACAATAATTGTACCGACCCCCGGGATCGAAGCAATGACCCTTAGATTACGAGGCAAGTATTCTACCTTGGTGCCAACTCAGCTTGATGTTCTACGGTCGGTTTTTACAGTATACCGTGCTAAAAAGTTTTACCTCAAAAATAAACGTTATAGCACATATCTTTTCCGCGCATGTCCCTATTTTCCCCCAAAAATAATCGGGATTATAATCAAATATCCTGAGTACATACAACTAGTCTCAGCATTTTGGCGAGTTTATTTGGAATAACAGAAAATAAATTACTAAGTATGCAAAACCTACAGATAAATGTTCAAAAATACGTCGATTTAACATAGAGTCAATTATAGAAACTAAAAATAAAAATAATCTTTTTAAAAATCTGTCACTCTCTACTCAAAAATGCGACATAAACTACTTCGATTTGTGAGCACAGATATAAACTTTATTTTATTTCTATGACTTCCCTACATTATAGTCAAAGTTCTGCTTTACAACTTAGAACATTCATTATATTCAACGCTGAAATATTATTAACCAAATAATTCTTCGTGTCTACAGTATCCTGAAAATAAAATTTCCCTCATTCAAATTGCTTCTGCACAATTATAACTCCACATTAAAATTATGTGACCAAAAGGAAAAACCATTTATGGCGATTTTTATTTTTCCATGCACAAAGGATGCTTTGTAAATGTACAAAATTTTAATTTGAAATTTTGGTGAGCCTTTAAGTCCTCTCTGAACCCAAAAAGGTGGTTTCGAAAATGGCCCTCTGATTTTGATTAGATTTTACTTGTGATTACCTACAGTAAAAATTTAAAAGTAATTTTACTCGCTTAGCACCAGTATAAGGTAGCATAACTAACTCCTAATAAAAATGTAAGGAGGAAGGTTGTTGGCCTTAGCGAGTTTGACACTTCGAGGAAGTTTTTTAAAAGCTTTTAGCAAAATTATGTTTTCCAAGGACTGCAGTTCTTATTTGTTTTAGTAATTTAACTAAAATATGAAAGTCCTTTATGAACTCTGATAAAATTTGCTTAGAATTGCAAAAACTGAATAGTTCATGATATGACTAATGTAAGTATAGTATGTGTTGGTAGCTTAAAACACTTTTGACTTTGTTAACACTTTTGATAAGTAATTTAAAAAAAATCTACCCTTCGGTCGTCTATCAGAGCCTGGTGCCATGAGTAGTCGTCCTCACAAATATCGAAACCAGTTGGGGATGATACAACATTAGAGACCTTATGAACCATTAAATAAACTGGATAAGTCATATTTTTATTGTACTGTACTTTTGACATAAACGGTTTCATTATTTGGCCACGAAATTATATTCGAAAAATTTGTAATATATTTTGTAAATGGAAATTAACAAACCATACTCCTGAATATACTCTGCTATTTTTATTTACCTTCAATTTTACAAACGGAAGTAGTATTGCGTTTTTATTAAAACAGTTTTGTGAACAATTTTATTTATTTTCAGTGGTTTAACTGCCTGGGGGTTACAGCTTCATGTTCATTTCGTTCACTTCATCATTTGATCTCCATAAATCACATTATTATTGCATGTTATATACATAATTAATGAGATATGCTTACAAAAGATATTAAAGTCTGTCCATGTCTGTCTGTCCCATGTAGAGGTGTGTATTCAATTCCGTTTACGCTATGATGCATTGCCTAATACACCTATCCCCCGATTTACACGGTAGATACGTTCCTGAGAAAAACGTGTAAATCGAAAATTAAAAATTTTCAAGTCAAAACCGTGTAAATCGAAAAGCTTGCAGAAAATGCATAATTTTGCTATTTAACAGTTGTGATTTTTTTTTTTTAGGTGTACACAGAAATAAAAATAAAATGCATTGACAGGTTAAAATATGTAATATATTGCGGAAACACTGTTTTTTTATTTAATTACAATACATTAAACAGAAGAACAAAAAATAAAACCAAAGGTGTTTTATTATCCTTCATCACTGTCAGAAATCACTCTCATTCTTTTTTTCGGAATCGAAGGTTCGAATTCACTTTCATCACTCGAAGTTATTTGTGCCGATTCAATGTTTGAAGCAGAAATATTTACATTATGAGAGATGGTAATAAAATCGGTTATTAACAATTGCTTCGAATTTTTTGTAAGATCGGGATTCCCCGTGAGATGTGTACACAGCGCACGTGTTCAATCACAGTAGCATTTAGTAGAGTGCGATAAAAACAAAAAAGAACTTATTTGGAAAACCGTGTAAAAGCGAAAACGTGTAAAACAAGTACCGTGTAAATCGGGGGATAGGTGTACTACCACCTACAATGTGTTATTTTAAAATTCCATTACGTACCGAACTAACGTCGAAGCCATTATTTTTTTTAACCTAACAGGGTTCGGTTAATGCTATAAACTTTGGCGAAATACATTTTTTAAAATCAGAACACAGTCCGGGAAGTTTACCTCCTTAAAGTACCCTCAAGCTCGCTTACACAAAAATTTGTAAGCTAGTATGTTTAATACTCTTTGTAATGTAAGCTTGCATTCGTGGTGAATGAATGAATTGTAGATTATAGACGCTCTGCATTCGTATTTATGGGTTAATAAAACAAAGCACGACTTTAATCGATACTGAAAAAGATTACTTCCAATAAGAGTGGTTCGAATCGCATTGAAAATTAAAATGTAATAAAATTGCAACAGTGAGTGTACTTAACATACTTTCACACTGATGGTAATTCATGTGAGCATTCGTTAGAACCATTGTATTATGTATGAATTAGAGTGTCAGGGCATTAGTGTAGAGCACTGCTTGGCATCCAGTGTAACATCAACTAACAATTCCAACGATGCAACAAAAAGGTTCAATTCAAAACGGTAGAATTTTAATGTGTAGAGTAAAAACAGATTTATACAAAACGTTCTAAGAAGCTTTTCAATTTAAAATTACATGTTCCAAAAATATCTTTCGAAATGTTTACTCTTTTTCCACATCACAATTTAAAAATTAGTGGATTGTTGTTTTTTTAGTGAAGGCTCTTAAAATCTATTGTCTTATAGAAAAATGCTAAAATAAAGTGGACGCAAAAAAAACGAAGATGTATTTCGTAAAATTGTTAAAGGCGTCTGGTTACTATAATCAAGAAAAAAATATTACAATACTTTGGGAATATTTGTAGGGCAAAAGAATATGAACCTCAAAGGCTAATTGTGCGTGTTAAACTAGAATATGTGTTGCGAGGTAGAAAGAGAATCACATGAAAAGCAAACTTAAAAAAGTAGTCAAGTTTAAACTCTGTGTTTTAAAATCCGCAAAGAATTTATATTTCTCATTTAATTAAGATTTTAAATTACTATTAAAATATATACATCGAGTTAAATCTGCAGTGCCACTTAATACTTTCATATTATTTATTATTTATTAATTGATTGTCGAATGTACAGAAAAAACCAGTACATGATTGACATTGTCATCATAAACATAATACATATATACTTAAAAAATAAAATCATTAATACTATAATAAGATTCTTCTATCAAAAACTGTTTTAATTTATTTTTAAAATTTCTTAGCATATTGTTTACTGAACACTTGTTTGGTGCAAAACTCTCTAGTTTTTCAATCCTTTATATTAGCATCCGAAATTTTTAATTTTTAAAAAGATATTTTAAAAACCGAATTTGTATACAGAAGGTTAATGACCACCTTATATATTACTGCATTCGCGTGTTACTTTCTGGAACTCTGGGATGCAAGTTCTTTTGTAAATATAAGAAACATTCACTGCTTTATTTTACGTCTCCGATGTCATTAGTCTAAATCTGCATCTACTGAATACTCACATTGTTTATATTTATACACCGAATCAATATTGCGCTATGTAATCAAGTTTTCTCTCTGTCAAAGGATTTTAATGAGTAATGAAATTAAAAATAACTATCTAAAGGCTTGCAGTACCGTTGAATTTGCACAGACGGTTTATGAATTATACATATACTTCATTTTTGACTAATGGAAGTTTACACATGAACAGTAAATTTGCGTAATTCAGGAGTAAAAATGATCAAACGAGCAGTTTTTTATTTTTTCAAAAGCAATATAACTTCGTGAGTGGGCGATAGATTTAGATATAATTGAGACTTAAAAATTTCAATTCAAAATTAAAAGCTGGGGATTCGTTTGGTGCTTTGTGTCGGCACTTGTGTCTAGTTTTATTTATTTGAAATAGCAATAATAAAAGTTGACAGATTGGTAACAGTTTATAGATAATAATAAGGCCATTTGTTACAAGGTGGGTTAATTAAACAAAAGTTATAGTTATATTGCCCCAACGTTATAATCTTAAATCTTAAATTAGAAAGCAACATCTAAATTTGGAGATGATAGATTTAATTTTATTCCCAATGTGAGAAAACAGACTCTAATTCTCCAGTATTTCTAACATATTTCCAGAAAACAAGAAACAAAAGATTTTTTATATGGAAAACGTTGAACGATTCAAGTTCAAATTTATTCCTCAAAACAAAATAAATACAAATACAAAAAAAATACAATTATAAGTAATAAATATAATTAAGTGCTTTGATTCTATTTGTAATAAAAAGATTTCCTGCCCAATTTACAAAAGTTTTAACAAGCATTTCTGGAAAATTAAGCGGTACAATATTTTCATAGTCGAAATGAAGAGTAGACCAATATTTCTCAAGTGGACTTTAAAGAATCTAGAAACTGAGTAAATAATTTTAATTTCGAAGTTTCCAAGGCATTCGGTATGGCTGCATAAATAAAGACAGATTTCTTGAGCAGTAATCTTAAAAAGGAAGTAAATTCTTTTTTTAGGTTGTTCAGGTGATTTGAGATACAAGGATTACAGAATAGAGAAGAGATTAAAGTTTTTAAACATCAAATAAAAGAACCTTAAAACCTTGAAGCTTGAAGGCAATTCATCATCGACTCTGGCGTGTTTCAAGCAGAGGATCATTCTTCTTCACGGCCTGCTCTATACGTGACAGATTGTGATATAAGGTACTAAAATATTCTATTCAATACACAGAGAAAAAAAGAAGCGCGAGGTGCTCTAGTTGAAATAAAGATGCTACTAGTTGGTGTGGGCTAGAAGGCTTGTTGTATTGCTTGTGCTGTTTGTCCGTGCGTATGTCTATCTGTGTTGTTCGGAAGCTGGGATACAGATATTCACATTACAGACATTCCCTATTCTACTTCTATGCACCTATTCGAGAAACAAAGATAACAGCGAACTAGTTTATCGAACGAGGTATATCGTACATTTGTCTATATACTAACAGAACTATGGTGTTGTAAGTCATATATTATTATTCCAAACTCGATAAGAACGGTATCAATTTAGGTCAAAATTTATTTTTCTCAATATTTGGAGCGTTGTTGCAAAAATTATGTTGGTCCAAAATTTAAGGAGTGAGTTATATACATATATCTGATATTGTAATATAAGAGGTATAGATTTTATTTATTAGTGTATTTGCCATATGGCAACATACACTATTGGCGTCGGTCGGATGGCGGGACCTAGGGGCCGGACCAAAATTTCTCGACGTTTCATAACCTCCTAAACACTTTGGCACCATTTTTAAAAATGTTTATATATATATATGTATATATATATATATATATATATATATTTATATATATATATATATATATATATATATATATATATATATATATATGTGCGGGCAATAACTTTCGAAAGAGTTAATTGATTTTAACGAAATTTTGTCCGCATGTTGGAATCCACCACCGCAAGAACCCTATTTAAAATGGGCCCAATCGGGCCATTTTAAGGGTAGTTTTTAGGGGTTGAAAAATGTTTTTGGGCCCCAAAAAACCGAAAAAATTATCCGAATCGTTTCAAAATTGAAATTTAACCCTCTGGTAGTAATTAAAAAGTGTCCCCAAAATTTTAATAAAATCGGCCCGACAGGACCGGATTTACAAATTTTATGAAAACACTAGTTTGCAGATAGTGACTTATTTATTGAAGTGTGTATTTAATTCGGTGTAGACGTTAGATTGATAATAATATTACAATTAAAAAAAAAATGTTATTTTGAGGGGTGTATTAAGGGGTTAAATTTTTTATTTTGCCCAAAAACAAACTTAATTTCACATAATAAAAGTATAAAACCACACGGCCCTATATACAAGCAAATACACTATATTGTCGGCAGGGTTTTGGCACTGCGACCCGGGTTTTTTTATTTTTTGTCCTTGGTAATTAATATAAAAATGATTTGTCGGGAAAAAGGATTTTTTAAGTAAACAAATAAGTGTTTACTTAAAAAGTTCTTTTTCCCGACAAATCATTTTTATATAAGAGGTATAGTGTATTGCATGGGGCGGATATGCTCTACATGGTTTCATTTCTTTGTCATATAATAATTAACTGTCTAAATATTGGACGACACTAAAGTCGCGGAGTTAGAACGGATCCGTCGTACAGTTGGTTAGAATTTTTACTGTCGAATGAATTATTACTTTTCTTTTAGAAATATTGATTTCGCAATAATTTTACAATATTTAAGGTAATATATCCGATCATTGCCTTTAATTATACATGCATTATTCATGTACGTTTCTTAATAATTATAAACAAACAAAATCCAAAACAGATTATAAGATATTTGTCTTTCGTTCCCGAGTTATCCCTTGTTCAGAAAAATAGTATAGTCGTATTAGATTTTTCAGAAATATTATTTAGGAACATCAAACTCCACGTCAAGTTTTTAACGTGACTCATAGGCTTGCTCTGTGTTAACATTGTGAACAAAGCAATCTTCGATAGAAAACTAAGCGCAACGTAAAATGGAATAATACACTGACAAACAAAAAGCTTTATACTACGGAATCTATCAACATTCCTTCACTCTCCAAGGGTTAGCGTGCTTTATATAATATGAGAACAAGAAGAATTTTGCAAATACTTCTATTTTCTATTATTTCAGTTATTCAGGAATCTTGATACAAATGATATATCATATTATTCAGAGTATTTGAATATTCAAAATATGAAAGAAATAAAAACAGGCGAATATTTAAGTGACAGTCATATCTCATCATTTTATATAGAAGATGTAATGTTTTTTCCTATAATCATCGTGTTCTGATGTATAAATAAAACCGCTTTAAAATCAGTTCACCCAATATTGAGTTATGATGCTCCAAATATATAACAATTAACATTTCTCTTTCTATAAGACGCGGGATAAAAGACAGAAGTCATGAAAACTAAGCACAGCTCTGGATCCCTAGTATGGAGACTCCATACACGCAGAACAAATTAATTAAAAAGAAAGTCGTTTCCATGGCTCCTCTATTTTAAGCCCTCAATTCCAAGGTTCCAATCCGACTATATGAAAAACTAGCGGCCCAGTCCAACTTCGCCCGGGTGTAAATGTAATATATAGGATATAAAAGATGAGAATCATTATCATTAAATTCTCAACGTGTATTGAATTTGCGCGAATTCAATCGCTTTTATTTGTGAATGTTCAAAAATCGAAAAAAATCTTATTTCCCAAAAAGAAATTTAAAAAATTCTATTGATCCGATCGCTACCAAACTTCAGAAGATCACCCGCTGGGCTAATCTAAAGATTGTCTGAAAATTTCATCAAAAATGGTCTACCCGTTTGGAGTCCATAGATTACATATACATCGTCTTTTATCTATATAGATTATTAAAATGTAAAAAGTGGTTATTGTGACATAACGATAATAGTTGGACATATAGTATCGCGAAGTTTTTTGTAGTTATTGATATGTTCTTTAATATTGTAGAACATAGTTTTGTTCTATCATCAATAGTTTCCGCAGCGCATGCGCCGAAAGATGTTTTATGGCATTTTTTTTACACCTTGGGTTACGTTACTAAAGTTTTAGTAAGGATCCCTAATATTTTCTAGCAATAAATATAGCTTATTTTACTCAGGGTGAATGTAGTTTTCTAATGGTGAAAGAATTTTTTAAATCGGCACAGTAGTTTTTGAGTTTATTCATTACAAACATACACACACACACACACAAATACAAATCTTTCCTCTTTATAATATTAGTGTAGATATGGATTGGTACTAGGTCCAAAAACTCCAGACTACTATGAAGTTAAAACAATCATACGTGATCTACAGCCTCTTAAAGTTTCTGGTATTTTATTTCTGATCTTCTCTATCATTATTGTTGACATAAATTAATATTTATATTTTTATTCACGTTTTTTGTTTCGAATTCGAAATCACCACTAAATATTAGTAAGATCTTCTATATCCAGTTTTTAATGAGTTTCCGAGAAAAAAATAGGCCGATGTCTTCCTATTTGCCAGTCTCATTAGCGATGCTCAGCTGTTTGTTTTTGTCAATATGAATTCAGGTTATAAAAACGCGTTTCAATTAAAAATCTTGAAACTGTCTTTTACGTGCCAGTAGTCTAAAATACCTTGTTAGTACCCAAGTCCAAAACGTGCAAATGTTCAGAACAAAGTTTCAAAGATAATTAATAAACGTATACAAAAACAGAAAATACACGTAAAAATTTATATCAATCAATATACAAAGAATTTTTCCATAGAATAACTTTTTTATGAAGTAAAAAAAACCTTTTAAAACAAAAGAATGTAGTCGACGATTTTTAAATTAATTACTTTACAAAATGGCATTGGAGTTTAAAATTTACACTGTATGATATTGAAGCCGAGGTACAAGAGAGTGCTGTAAATAAAAAGGACAAATGTAGATGTGTGTGTGATTTTTGTTCTGATATTAATGTCGAGAAACTAATATACAAAATGCAATATTTTGTTCGAGAAATTTTCAAAGTTTTTCTACATCTTACTAGCATTATTTCAATTTTCCTATCATTTCATTTACATTAATATTACTGTTAATACATAAAAGGAAAGAATACAGATTTAAAAAAGTAGGTAATAATGTGAATAATGCCTGTCCTTGACGTAATACCACAAAATCAGCATTAAACGAAATCCCTAGGATTTTTAAAACTGGTTATTAAAATTGGCTAATACCCGTTTCAATCATAATACCATACATCGTCGTAATGTAACCCATTACGACACTTTATTTTATACATTATGGCGTTCTTCCAAGAAAATACTATTAATTAAAAATAGATGTACAAGTAACATTTTTTTTAATGATAGGGCTTCGGCAGCAAGGCCATTAGCTCCAAATCTATAGCTGATCACTGTATATTTTATATAACTGTTTATCACTGGTTAAATTTTGTTAAGAAGTTCAGTTTTTTCAAGGAAACGAAATTTTTAAACTAACGCACTATTGATAATAATACGTATGTTTGGTATTGTGCTTTAGTGTATAAAACACGTTTGCCTTTGTTGTAACAATTGATTATATACCTAACGTATAATTTGTCAGTGTAAATTTCAATGAGTTATCCTACACTACACTAATACCCCAAACACACTTATTGGTTAAACCAGAATCCAAATTGATTATATAAATAACCGATATCAATTTTCATGTAAAATACAATCGTGAAATTAGAATATGATAATTTTCGATTAGCCTCAAGTGAAACATAGAGAGAAAATATTAAGGTGTACTTACATTCATCATGATCTTTGGCGGTGACGGTGAGAACGGTGTGTTGAATGTCTTCATTTTCGTCCACTTCTGCTTCATACAACGCCTTGTCGAAGTACGGTGGATTGTCGTTCTTGTCGGCTATGCCAATGCGGATAAACTTGGTTACTGAAAATACAAACACATAATTATTTCTCAACTTGTCATTAATTATTATGAATATGGAACGTAGTTTATTTTAAATGTAGCTTAAATACTCGAAACGTACTTTGAAAAGAATTGCTGTAAGACAATGAGAAAATTTCATCATTCATTATTAGTTCGCGGTCATCTAAGGTAAAACAGGTTTCGTCTAGTTAGAACAAAAGATAAAATTTTTTTCTTTAGATGTAGCTTGTTTAAGAAACACGATCGTAACTTTTTTTCGTTCGAAGGGGGTGTTTCTCAATTACCACCGAAGCCCTAATGTTTAATAAAAAACAAAAAAAAAAAAAAAATAAGCGAAAACAAGTGATACATGCTATTGGTTATCATGTCCATCGCAACTATATACAAGTGATTAACGAGACTTAATGTGGGTTAAATAAAACTCCGTTATTTTTTTAATCCGCTACGTTTTGTCTATTTTCTAGAGTTCATCAGGCTCTGTGAATAATAACCACATGAATTAATTATGCAACTCATAAAATTATAATGTAACTTAATTTATTACCTTAAATCATAACAGGAATTTATCCATAATACAATATATGTTCATTATAGCGACAATATAAACAAATATGAAACTATAAATTTAAAATTATCACACTAATCAATAATTCCTAAATGCATTCTTTTTAGCAGACACAATGAATAAAATACACAGCTAATTCAATTCAAAAAACTTTTTTTATAAATGTGACATAATCAACTAGCTATTACGTAACACAATCGACACACCGGTGTCACTACAAATGTTATTCCATTTATGAAGGTCACTCAAATCATGTCATTTTTCTTTCAATTTAAATTCCAACAAGATGTTAGTATAAATTTACTTATAGTCTTTGAGTAGATCTTGTGTTGAGTGCATCATTTAAAAAAATACTAATATTTCGCTTCATCCAATGTACCATCTTTATCGAAAATAATGTCCTATATTGTAATAATAATCTGTCAATGTTTTCTCCTCCTTCAAGATGTTCCCAAGCTTACAATCATACTTATGTTTAGTTTTTGATTCGTTTCACCTTTCCGCATGTACACATGACTGATTTTCTTTATCAATTTTTTTTTCAGGCTCGTGTACAAATCTCCTATCCGATGCATGTTATGAAATATCATTCTAACATTGTAATACCAACTAGTAATCTATATACACTATATAATAAGTGGGGTATATGTGGAAATCTGTATATAATACTTAATGCCATCCAGTTTATTAGCATTTGACGATTATTGTATTCGGTCAGGCATCTTTCAACCATATTAAATATTATTATTAGTATAATTATTAGTGTATTTGCCATAGGCAACATACACTATTGGCGTTGGTCGGATGGCGGGACCTAGGGGTCGGACCAAAATTTCTCGACGTTTCATAACCTTCTAAACACTTTGGCACCATTTTTAAAAATGTTTATATATATATGTATATATATATATATATATATATATATATATATATATATATATATTTATATATATATATATATATATATATATATATATATATATATATATATGTGTGTGCGCTATAACTTTCGAAAGAGTTAATTGATTTTTACGAAATTTTGCCCACATGTTGGAATCCACCACCGCAAGAACCCTATTTAAAATGGGCCCAATCGGACCATTTTAAGGGTAGTTTTTAGGGGTTGAAAAAAGTTTTTGGGCCCATAAATGCCTAAAAAATTCTCAGAATCGTTTCAAAATTGAAATTTAACCCTTTAATAGCAATTAAAAAGTGCTCCTAAAATTTTAATAAAATCGGCCCGACAGGACCGGATTTACAAATTTTATGAAAACACTAGTTTGCAGATAGTGAATTATTTACTGAAGGGTGTATTTAATTCGGTGTAGACGTTAGATTGATAATAATATTGCAACTGAGAAAAAAATAATCTTTTAAGGGGTGTATTAAGGAGTCAAATTTTTTATTTTGCCCAAAAAACCAACTTAAGTTCGCATAATAAAGCCACACTGCCTATATTAGTAAATACACTATATTGTCGGCAGGGCTATGGCACTGCGACCCGGGTTTTTTTATAATTATGAACCTAAATTATTATCTTTTTCTGTTTTAGTACATTTCAATAGAAGCTTGTCTCTAAAAAGTTTTTTTTTTATATTTGATTTTAATTCATTGTAAAAACTTCGTTCCGAAAATATGTTATTTACAGTTGTACGTATTTCCACAAAATTATTGAGCTACGAAAATCTATTATAGCGGCTTAAAATATCCAGCAAAGTTGAAGCGAACTATTAAGAGTAGAAATTTCTTTCAGTTGTATAAAAAAGGGAGCAAAAGTTGTTGCAATGAAAAGCATTATATACTGCCAATGCTCAGCTCAGAGAGTCAACAGGAAGTAAACTTACTTTCACTTAACGATATGTCGTGTCAGAAGGGAAACGAGTTCGGCTAACAGAATTAAACTTTTTCAAAACTGCTAACCTTAACGCTCACTTCGAACTTTCATTATTAACATTTTGTCGCGCTTCATTTGGCTCTCTTATTAATAAGTTAAATTTGGAAGAACAGAAAATTGTGCAGAGAAAGTACATTGGAATTAATTTGAAATTGGATGGTTCCGTTTTAATAATTTGTTAGCACCAAACTCAACCACAAATTTATAGAATTATACTACTTTAAATTTATTTATTTATTTTGGATTATAGACGTTCGTCAACATATATTATTAACCATCATTCATTTAATAACATCAACGGATTTTTGTACATATTACCCACTATGTTCCAGAACAAATGCTGAGGATTTTTAAAGCATAATATTCATCTTGGAATCCCTAATCGGGACTGTTAACATAGTTATAAAATTATGAATACATAAATTGTAGACGATAGATGCTTAACAGCTGAGGTCATCAAATTTTGTACCATGGAGAATAAAGATTAAAGAAACGCAACACGGGTCAAAAAGAGAAATATATTTTTTTTAATTGGGTCGCTAGAGGGACTCTTAAGAACCAAACATCAATGTGAAATGCAGTGAAATATGTAAGAATTGTCATTGACATGCCCCGAACATATTAAATAAAAGAATAATTTGGTTGAATAGGTACTGTAAAAATGTATTTTCACAGTAAAATATCATGATCTTTTTTTTAATAATAAAATAGAAACACACTATAGAAGGCTCTTATACTAAGAATGGTTCGTAATGAAAACAGCGCTACAAGTGGCACTTTTTTAAACTTCGAAAAACTGATTTTTGTGTCGCATGGTTTTCTTTGTAAGTTGTAGAGATTTGTCTCCTTAGTCTATATACTCCATAATCGTCGCAAAGTTACTTGCCTGTCTTTCAGAACACAAATATTAATGTTTCAAAACGAAATTAATCGAAACCTTCTAATTTGTAACTATAAATAGATTTGAAACTGTATATTGAGATGTTTAATTTGTTTTACATTTTAAACAAAACAGAGTAAAATTTTAATAATAATAAAATAATAATAATACATAAAGTGTTTAAAAATGATCCCGACAGAACTCGGGCGGTTTTTCTTAGTTCTTTTTAAGACGCGGATCTTAAAATATGGCGTTCATGTTTCACTTCTATAAAAAGGCATGGTACTGAAAAATGATACAAAAACTTCAGGAGGATGTTTCTGTGAACGAGGGTTCGAAAACGCTTTGTTACTGAGCTATATAGATAAATCCGTAAAAAATTCGCTACAAAATTTTTTCGAGGCCCCGTCCATAGGAACTGCATTCTAAAGATTTTTAAAGAGCCTCTATAATTCGTCCTGCCCTATTATGAAGCAGCAAAAGTGTTTTAAATGCAGTAATCTTATATCAACGTATTTCTTTCTACAGAATGGTGGTCATGCCAGTCGATCATAAAATTTTAAAACATATAAAAACATACTTTCATAATTTTCTGCTTCCCTAATTGTTCCAGGCAAAAAATTAATAAACACACGATAGCGATAGCCATAAAATTTTCTCTGATCTCTCATTATTATTATCAGTGATAAATTTATAAAGTTTTTTTGAAAGAGATAATAAATAAATTGACGAACGATTAGGATTTTTTCATTTTATTATACGCTATAGTTATCTATTTCTGAGGTAATTTTCGTTGTCTACATAACCAATTTCTGTCTTTAAAATGCAAAATTAATAAATTTTGATTTGGATACAGAACTTTATGGCCGAAAACTTTTGTTTTCATTTTGCCTAAAATAATTAAGAAAGCTGGAAGTTACGAAATTATATGTAAACATTCTACGATCGCCCGACGCAATAATCATCCTGTGATCAAAATATAATCTGCATAATGTATGTAATATTAACTATTCACTTCTTTGAAAGTTAGCTCTGAATATAGCTATAGTCAAAACAGTCAGTTATTGCGCAGAATTTGAGTTAAAGTAACCAATTGAAAATAATATGTATAATGTATATGTTACGCTCAATACTCGAGTTAGTACAATCTTCGATTTAAATGCGCAAAACTGGTTTTGAGTAACGAATATTTCCCAAACCCGAAATATTATTTTAAAACAGGTATTAGGTCTTATACAATGATCAAAACTAGCTTTACGCTTTTTCAGCAAAACATGTCTGAACGTCGAGGCTAATATTTTTATAATTTATACTAAAACAAATAAAAAGCGTAGTTTCTAATAAATATCTTATTGGACCCGTTACATTAGCTTTCGTCATAATATTATGTTTTTGTGTTTCGGAAGCCTCCAAATAGGCGGACTAATTGAGACTCAAAGTCACCTTGCAGTTTTATATAATTATTGCACTGAATATACCGCAATTATAATAATTTTGAGGAAAACACAATTAAATAGGGTACATAAACAAGAACACAAATTATTATTATTCGAACGCTGATCAAATGAAACAAGCGAAACTAGTACTGTTCGTTCACAAATATACAGAACTAGTTTGTGCAACTAAAAAGTGCAAAACTAGTTTTACTCATTTTATAATACTCAATAGTCGATTAAATTCAGGTTTGAGAAATATTCGGTAGTAGTTTTGCGCATTTATTTCGGGCATTGTTCGAATTCGTGTATTGAGGGTAACATATATACATAAAATAAGAAATAAATATTATATTCAAATTCCTTTCTGGCTTACGATTTAATTACAATTTTGCAAAAAGATAATATCGGTATATATTATTTCTCAAAGGTGTTTTTGGTCGGTATGAAATATCTCCCTTAATAGTGTATTAAAATTAATAATAATAGTTGATTCTAGTAAGCTGCATATTTTTATATTAATTAAATTTTGATTTGGAGTAACAGCTACATAGTTGTAATTTTTCTAATTATTAAATTTATTAATTTGATAATAATGTCATATTATAATCTTTATAAAATAATCTTTCGCTTAAATTACAAGCATCTTCAGTACTTAATTAGTTTGTTGTTGATTTTGTTTCTCTTGAAAAATTTTTTTGGTGGTGTATAATTGATTGATTCCAGTAGAATGTTAAGTTTCATATATTTTTGTGTGGCAATTTTTTTGTATTATATTTATAACCGAAACTCCAAAACTTGGTTGATTAATAATAATAGTTGATTGTAGTTAAGCTGCATATAATTAATATAAAAATATGCAACTGTACTAGAAATAACTATTATTATAAATCAACCAAGTTTTGGACTTTCGGTTATAAATATTATACAAAAAAAAAATTGCCATACAAGAAACTATGGAACTTCACGTTCTAGGTTTCGGACCCAACTGCCTGTTCAAAATCCATTTATTAACTTATAATTGCAAGTAGGGCAGACGCAACATAAAGAAAAAAACTCGGGTCGCAGTGCCAAAACCCTGCCGACAATATAGTGTATTTGCTTATACAGGCAGTGTGGCTCTATTATGCGAACTTAAGTTGGTTTTTGGGCAAAATAAAAAATTTGACTCCTTAATACACCCCTTAAAATAATATTTTTTTTTCTTAATTGCAATATTATTATCAATCGAACTTCTATACCAAATTATATACAACTTTCAGTAAATAATTCACTATCTGCAAAGTAGTGTTTTCATAAAATTTGTAAGTCCGGTCCTGTCGGGCCGATTTTATTAAAATTTTAGTGACACTTTTTAATTACTACTTGAGGGTTAAATGTCAATTTTGAAACGATTCTGAGAATTTTTTCGGTATTTTGGGGCCCAAAAACGTTTTTCAACCCCTAAAAACTACCCTTAAAATGGCCTGATTACGCCCATTTTAAATAGGCTTCTTGCGGTGATGGATTTCAATACGTGGGCCAAATTTCGTTAAAATCAATTAACTCTTTCGAAAGTTATTGCCCGCACACATATATATATATATATATATATATATATATATATATATATATACGCATATATATATATATATAAATATATATATACATATATATATAAACATTTTTAAAAATGGTGCCAAAGTGTTTAGGAGGTTATGAAACGTCGAGAAATTTTGGTCCGACCCCTAGGTCCCGCCATCCGACCGACGCCAATAGTGTATGTTGCCATATGGCAAATACACTAATAAAAGTCAAAAAAGAACCATGATATATAAATAACAAAAATAAAACATATTCATTATTTATATATCTATATAATAATTAATTATATTGTGCTCATGACTTTACAGTCGATGCACGCATATATTTGTTTTACGCTGTGTTATACAGCTATTATTGTTTCTTTTTGTGTTTTCCTTTTTTTCTAAATAAAAAAAAAATTAAATAAAACAGATTTTAAAAAGGGAATAAAATAGTTGCTAACGTATATAGGCAATTAAAATCAAAGATTAAAAATATAGACCGTATAAAAATTGACAATACAAGCAATAAAATAGAATGATAAGAAAGACATTGTTACATACTTAAATTCTTTTAATAAGCCTAAGTCAAGCTCTGTGAGCTAACATTCGCTTTTTGTGCAGACGAAGATACATCGTGGAATCTTCTAATTTTAAGATAATTCTAGATCATAACGAAGACGCCAGCAGGCAGCGTTAGCAGTAAGTTGTTTCTCCAAACCCAGGTGCAATAACGAACTTTGCGCAGATAATAAGGACAGCTATAAAGGTGTACATAGTAGAACACACAAACTGCCTCTTTAATTAATTACGTACATTTTATTGGGCCTCCGGGAAATAGCGCATTTTTCGTTAGCATTTATTAAAAATAATGTTTAAACTTGCCTGCTGTTACATAACTAATTCTGTACAAAAATTCTGCATAATTAATATTATCACGAAATTATATACAATCATGCGTACAAACTTTCAAATACTTTGTCAACCCAATATTAAAATGACACGCTTCAATTTATCATCCACAAAACGATATTAAAAAAGATGAAAACAACAGTCCTTTTCATAGTTGAAAAAATTTTGTGCACAAGCTTCAACTTCTGCTATATTTTTCGGGCACTTTTCATTTTCACAGGTAAAAATTGATTGATTTTGAAAAGAATAAATGGTAATTAAATAAGAAATATTATTTATAGAAGTGATATAACAACGTAGAAAAATATTTCACTTCTTCTAAAGACAAAATTTTTACAGATTAAGGACGGTACTTTCCAGCAGTTTTCTATTTATAGGTCTGATATATTCTCAAAAAAAGGGAATAAAATCTTAATCAAGAAATTAACTTCTAAACCTAAAGAGTTTTAAAAAGTCACAAGTCAGAATCAGGATTAGTCTTGTTTTTTTTCCGGAAGAGGTTGTATTTTAAAGCCAACTAGTTCAATTGGGTATATAAACACGTCATATGTTGAAGCAATCAACTCTGCCCAGATGCACACACAGAGACTATAACAGTGTGACGGCATGGAGCCGTTATAATTACTGTACATGACTGCGATGGTGCGATAACTACCCGATAATGGATGAGATAACGCGACATACAAGTGACACTTGCGAGTAAAGTCGGAACTAATCGAGTCGGATTATTGTTCAGAGACATTACAGGTCTGCATCTTCTAATATAAAAAAGGAATATAATTTTTGACAAACATATTTTACATAAATATTATTTACAGAGTTAAATTGTTTAGAGTTTAGTAAAGTTACTAATTTTTAAGGTTATAGAATATTGAAGAATTTAACAAATAGAAATTGTTATTTTTAATTCAAAGGAAATAATAAAAAAAAATAAATATGATTTGTTATTTGGCCACTGGTAAGTAGAACGTAAAAAAATGGCAGTTTAATTGTTATTTTCTTATCCTATGGGCAAAAATGTTTATGGCATCTATTGTCGAGTTTCTAAAATTTTCTATATCTATATAGAATCTGCATAGATTCATTCGTTTAATTTTAGTCTATTTAACGTATTTTTATATCCTTAGGTAACCTAAGCAATTGAAGATGTCATCACAGCTAACATAAATGTTAGGAATAATAGAAGGTTTTACACAGCCCTGTCTATAAATAAAAGCGAAGGGTGTGCAGAGCCCTTTTTGCGGCATGTTTCCCTGTTGCACTACATGCATTACATGACACTCACAGGGTGCATAGTATTATATAATAACGTAGTCAGTGATATGATAATAACGCGTGCCGTGACCTATAGCACATGTATTATAATTTATTACCTAGGTCGTAGTTCACAGGTCACTCAGATTATTCCCGTACTATATCCCATAAAAGTTTTAACTCAATATAGGGTGTAACGGAAACTTCTGGTCAAACTTTTAGGATGCATAGTCGAGTCTACAGGACGCCAAATTAAAAAAAAAAGCTCCAGCAAATTAACATCATACAAAATCTAAAAATATTAATAGCTGACATAATACAGGCCTTCAAGTTTAAGTCGGTAAATCTGTATAACAGGATTTGAAAATTACAATAATAATCAATTTTAAAACATAACTTTGAATTGTCGGCCATAAAAATGACAAGGTAATCTACTAAAAAGTGCTTTACTAAAAACTTCAGACATTTTGTGTCTACCTCGGACTGTTCAAAAAGAATTCCCCCAGCTTTGAACGCTCGAAAAATAACGATTGATTTGCTGCAGAGAGCAAAACTAGATACTAGAAGGATAAGAATTCTCCAAAAAGGACAAAAATGGAAACTTGAAAATAAAACTACTATAAATCAGTTTTAATTATTAAAACAATGTTTAAAAACAAATGTGTCCGGGAAAGTAAATAATTATTTATTTTTGACAAAACATGATTATAATATTGCATGCTATAAAATTCTAAAACTACATTCGATTAATTTGATTTATTTTATCACATGCGATAAAGTAATCAAACTTTTTTTGACAAAATAAGAAACAAAAAGAATGAAATAGGAATTAACTTTATATAAAAACCTGGTTAAAATCTATTGTCATGACCGTTTTAGTATCTCTATGGGTCCTTTAGTCGAGATATTTGAGTTTTCACATATTTAAAAATGGAATTTATCTTGAAAATGGTCCAAAAATACATTTTATTTTATCATAAGAAATATCAATATGCGATTTTACAGTGAAAAATATCGAAAAGTTAAAGGTGTTTTGTGAATGCAATAAATAATAGTTTATAATAACATATTTTCATAACCTCTTTCCACCTTCATTAGTGAATTTCAGTTTCCGGACAACTACATATATTGCAATTGACGTTACAGCTACTAAGGCTCTATATAAAAAGAAAAAGAAGTTTCAAATCATATAAATCAATCCAAAATTCTTTCGTGTGTGAGAGAAAATATTTTTTCATAAAAAAAAATATATATTTTTATTTATTTTGCGGCAAGGATTCATTTATTTCCTTTCATCATTTCATCCACGGAGAACTTCTGTAAACTAGATGTGATGTAAAAATTGTGGGAAACCTGTCAAAATACAATGTGTATAAAAATCAATAGATATGAATGACTGGTTTATATTGAAGTATATTCCCATATCCTATGTACACTGTAGGTATACAAAATATTGTAGTATATGAATAACACAAGAGATCCTTCTCAACTTTCCGAAGTCTAGGTGTTAGGTTGTGCTTACACATTCGAACAAAAAAAATGAATGAGTTTTGTATCGTCAAATATCCAGATTCGAGGCTAAGTTATCGAAATGTAAGCAAAATTAAAAATGTAAGAAAAACAACTGACTGCACTAAAAGGCTTTTTATCTTGCTGAGAATTTAAAATTAGTGATTTAACTATATGCAATCTTCTTCTTATAATCAATAAGTGCGCTAACAAATGAAAAAGATTGGTCCTATGGATTTTTCAATGTGGTGATTTCCCCTGTGTCATATTGACGTATTCTTTTTTATCAGCAGAGTGAGTACAGTAGTGGCAGAGACCTGACTATTTCCCATCGTTTCGTTCGATAAATATCGAAACAGTTTTCTAAACAAGGGCATCGGTGATCACTTATTTAATAATTCTTCTGCTCCCAAAGTAGTCTACCTTATTCTGATTTCCTGTAACCCATTCACTTGCACTGGGCAATTTATTAAAATGTTAAAGTTTAAAAATGTAAAAAAAACCCGGAACAAGTGTGAAATGGAAGACTAATGCTGACAGTAGAATTTTTTGCGATAGTATGTCGATAAATGGACGCTACATGCCGGTGCTGACTGGAAACTTATTATCTCATTGGATATCAAATATACAGAAAAAATTAAAATGTGATTAATATTCCTATCCTTATTTTCCGAACGAAAAAATCGTGACAAACTTCTTCCTCAAGTCTCAATGTTCGAAGAGTGCATGCATATAGCACGTGTGTGTGTGTGTATGGTCTGAAATCACGGAACGCAGTCCGATGGGAAGGAGGTTGTGCGATGTAGGCGTGTGGAAGTGATGGAAGTATGTTAGTGTACACAATATCGCACAGAACAATAGGCAAGGAGCCTTCGCCTTTCTATGTTTGTATGTGTTCATGCCAGCGGTTTAAAAACTGACAGATATTTAGAATGATATTTAAAAATTAGAAATGAGCACAGAATGGCGCTGCCTATAAAATTCGATATAATCCTTATGTCTTATTTCTTTTTAATACTCTGTTACAGGATTGCATTGTCAAACAATTGATTTGAGAATGAACCTAGATTGTGATCTTATAAATACAGTTTGCAAAAACGCATTTACTTAGTTGTAAAATTCTCTGTTAAATAGAATATTAGACTGTACATACACAAAAATGATTGATATAGATTAGCTTTTTAAGCTAATTTTGATTGACATGTGCAGAAAAACGTTTTTTCGAAGTGGAAGTACAAAAAAAAAACGATATTTAATATACATATGTATAACAAGCAATTATTTTTTAAGTAGGATCGAATTGAAATTCTACAATGCTTTCTAATGGAGGTTATTGGCAAACCAGACTTTTTATTAATAAATAATACCTATTCTTTATTTCATTTTGTATAATGTTTCTCGGGGTTCAGAGTTGACGTATATTTTCGTTCCATGCAAGAACTCTAATTTGTTTATAGCTACATTACATGCATGTATAAATAGCGACCTAATATGCACTAGTGCGGTAAAGTAAGACAAAACTGGTCTCGTCATACCAATTCCATTAGCAAATCACGGTTTATCGTTTATTTTTGTTAACCTTAGAAGGTTCAAGTGATGTTCGTTTAAAAGTGAGCTTTCAAAAATTTTGAAATGACGTCTCTTGTGCACAATGGTATTAAGGCTCGTGATAAATCTCGTTTTAAACATAATTTCATACTTCGCCGTAGTATAAGTAGTTACGACACTAGATATATCATCTACTGTTGTTTGGTCTCATATATGATTTAGATTTTTGAAATCACTGTTACACAAGAGTCAGATTTCCACCTATAAATGTTTCTAACAACATGAGAACAGGGATTGTCGTATATGTCCCAAGTAAGCTTCAGTAAGCGTACTGTAAATAGAACTTTCATTTCTCCGAATCCCTCGACATCTTTTATAGGTTAATTTAAACTTATTTTTATTGTCTTTATATTCCAAAAATCGTATTCAAACTGTTTCCTTTTGTAAGGTAAACTCTCGGGTCTGAATATAAAATTACGCATATTTGGAAAAACTACATATTTTCTATTTTTGTTTTGCAAAGATAGCATTTCCTTCTATGACTAGGATGAACATTTCGTTCTATAAAGATCATTTTTTGAAATAATGTTAGGTAGCGACACACGATAGCAATATCATTTCATTCTCCCAACTGTTCACTAGGAAAAACTAATATGGTTAATTGCAACAAATAAACTAAATTATCCATACTGTCAAACAACTCAATCATAAGAGTTCATTCTAAAGTTTTTTAGTCAACAAATACTTAATAACAAGAGAAGTCACAAGTTGTTTTATCTTCAGCAACCCATCCGAATGGAGCTTCAGTCACAATATTCTGCTAGACATTATATTGTATTAAACATGGATACTATACGCCATATCCCCCAAACCAGAAATTAAGAAGTTTCCCATTTCATTTACATAATTTAATTTATTATTATTTATTAGATTACTATAAATTCTAATATGACACATCGTGCCATGAGATGCCACAATGGCCGACCAGGCCAGATCGGTATCGTTTGCGATCCGACGCGACGTACAAAAAATTTAATATCTCTGTATAATTTAAAGTTAATATGGAAATTATGTTTTCAACATTTTTTAAGATATTCTTATTATCATAATGTGACACGATCATTATTAGTATTTTTGTCAAATGGAAACCCTCTAATTGTGCATGTCATGAAATGTTCAGTTTGATCAGATATATTACGTATATTTCCAAAACAAATGATATGATTGTCATCAAAACTGAACGTGAACGAACACACATTTTGGGCGTTGTGTGTGACATATCTGATATGCAAGTACGAAAGACAGGAAACGTGTGTGAGAGAGGACATGGTTTCAGTAAATATATATGCCCGGAACTACCCAAATCTACGACCAGTCTAATAAATGTTACACAGCGGCGGGCACCTTTCGGAACCTCTAAATTTGATGACTTTAGTGATAACTAATAGGTTCGGTATTATGTCTGATGCATGAATTGGTAAACAACATAACCTCACCCCTGGCAGTATATATATATATATATACATACGTGTGAAGTGAACGGGGCGGAAAAGGATAAAACACAATACATCATGAGAAGGCTCAACCAGAGCTTGCTGTTTATTGTTAAAGACCCCTGTGCCTTTAACACAATGCCTATATTTCTATGTACTGGGTTAGTTACAAGTCAACATTACCTATATACATACTACATGCTACGACTGCGTTTATGTCTAACCTATAACACTGAATGCATGTTAACAAAACAGTTAATATTATCTATCAATTGATCTACGAACTTTCAGGTATCACCTGAATCCTTATTTGCGATCACTTTATTTACACTCTCTTAAAGCCAATTCAGACTAGCCGTTCTCGGTTACGATTCACCGGTCCGGTTGGGAGCTCGACCAATCAGGGCGTAGTCGTTCCCGAGTGCGAATCGGTTCGAGCGTTTAGGTTCAGCTCTAATTTCAACCGGACCGTTCGCAACCGTAGCCAATGAGAACGCTTGCTGGAGTCACGTGACTAGCCAGCTGTTGTAAACACAACTCCACTTGTTTTTGTTGACGTTTAACTACACATCAAACGTCAAATCATATTTCGAAATTGCGCATGCGCACCGAGAATAATCGTAGAACCGAGTCGGGATAGTGTGAGCAGCCTAGATTAATCGAAAACCGAACCGGACCGGTGTATCGTAACCGAGAACGGCTAGTCTGAATTGGCTTTTACTGTCCTTTAGAAGTACTAAAACCGGACAGTTTTGTTGCAGATAGTATTATTAGTGTTCTGTGCAAAACGGATTACTTATATAGAATCAGTTTGGTGTCCGTCTGTTAGACAATTTTCTCTGAAACTATTTGACGCTAAAATTTGAATTTTGGCACAATTATACAATTTAGTGGCGCAAATATACATGTGTGAAGTATGAAACTTTGAATTTTGATTCTGAGGGTAAATTTTTTTACGAGTATCCTAAATTATTTTTATCATAACTAGTCTTCATCACTGCGGGTTTCGCTAGCATTAATATGGGTTTAAACAGGAAACATGTTTTAATCTTAACGTTGCAGTCGCCAGATAAAAATTACACTAGTTTTAATTGTGGGTAAGTACCCGTTTCCGAGTTAATAAGCAAATAAAGTGGCAAAAATTGTAGAAACACGTTTTCCGGTCTGCATAAAAACACATCCAATCGAAATTACAGACAGGTAGCAGTTTACTAGTTTATACATTAATATTGATTGATTCCTTTGTCTAATAGTGTAATTGGAACGCGCCATAGCATAAGTTCTAAATTCTGGTCAACGACAACCACCATCCGGCCAACTAAGATTTTAGTAACTTTTGTGATTTACTAGGACAGAATAATAGTGCATCCAACTCCCTAGTCTCGTTTTTATGGTAGCCAGCGTGTGTAACAGATAATCCGTTTGGCACGACTTGCGATGCCGACCGACATGTACAAACATAGTTCAGTAAATAGCTATCTAATCTGCTATTATTTACAGAAATGACGGGTTAAGAGACCTGACAATTCGCACTTTAGTAGTAACTACTCGATGTCTCCAGTAGACAGTAACCAAAAAAGGTACTGACAATAATGTTTGGATTGATGACAGATTGATATCGTACACAGAAGTGTGTTCAGTAACATAACTCAGTTGGAACGAGAGAATGTTCCGGAAACCGGAACCGCCCTGGAGGTTAGTGGCTTATAAAGCTGTGCTAAACTGGATGGATGATTGTGTGCGGTCCATCGCTTGCATCCGCAACACAATGAGGTCAAACCACACGCACGCACACACACACACACACATTAACAGCCAGAATCCAGACCGTGGCAGTGGTGTTGTGGAAGATGTCGAAAAGCTCAAAACGTTACAGCGTGTTAAAACTAGATTGCCTAACACTTTCGAATGGATATTCATACCTATAGGTACCGAATTATAATCTGTAATCCAGCGGTGTATGTGACTTCAACATTTTTTTTGTGGACAGTCGTTTCTCTTGTATCGCGGTTGGTAATTTATAATTATAAAGCATTCCTGTTTGAAATTTCGTATAAAAAAGAAATTGGGTTACGGGCAAGATCATTAAAAATCTTCAGAATCAGTAATCACTTAAGAATGATTCGATCTAGAGATGACTCTGGAAGAGAGCATTGTGAAGTGTTGTGGTCACTAAGATATGGAAGTGGAAGTCGTTCTAAGACCAACTGTGACGTCAGAGATGAATCTTCCATCTCGTGTTACTCGATACTGCAAAGCATAGTCATCTCGTGAAAAAACCGTATGGGCTAACATTATTTCATGCTTTGATGATTTCATTCCTTTATCAATTTAATTGCATATTTTTCATTATTTCTCTCTAAAATACGCTTTAACATAACCTTTTCTGATTTTTTGATTTTTTGTTAACCATCGATCGCAAAAGTTTACAAATTTCTTGTAGTAGTTAACCATCAAATTTTAGGTTCTTTGTTAAAGTGAGACAAAAAAAAACGAGTTCAATATGATTTTGCATGGTTTATGTGCGTGCTGTCTATTATTATTACAATTTGATAGAATTCGTGAGATGATGGACAAAGATTGAAATAAAACCATATTTTTTTTCAAATAATACAAGGTTTTATTTTAACCTTTGCACAACATTCCACGATTTTCACCAAACAATCCCTTCTTTTTCTCCAATTGCGCACAAAAAGAGTATATAGAGGAAAAAAGCAACTGTATACTCTTAACGAATGTCTTTTGATCTTCTTTGCTTTTTGGCTCGGAAACAATATCTCTCCTTGGCTTAAATATAATTTCGTCACTAGGTAAATCTGCGACTATTAGGTAGAAAACACATTACAATATACCTTTCGGGTAACGCTGGATTAGTGTATAGACAGGAATGCTGTACAAGATATGAAGGAACGAATGTATCAAAATAACATTTGGTCGTCTGTAGAAAATAATACAATGACCGATGTTACATCATGATGGACACATTAAGAATTGTCTCGTTCTAGAATGACAGTATAAAATAAACGAGATTCTCCATTGTTTCCAGTGATATTAAAAAGCAAAACAAAAGCAGATTCTTTACAAATATGGGTGTGAATGAACCCCTCGCATCATAAATAAAGTTTGAAAGGAAAACCAAACATACAGTCAGTAAAACAATACAAAAGAATGATCTGTTTGATATATGTTAATAAAATGACAAAACTCTAAACGAACAAGTTATTGCAGTGGGCACGCTTTAATTCAATAACTCATATTTAATTAAAAAAAATATGGTGCGTGTATTTATGTACGCGTGGCAGAAGTTATACTTCTTTGGCGTGATCGCGATAATTGATATTCACATTTTCGTTATAATATACATTGATAAAACAAAATACTGTTGAATCCAAAATTTAAAAAAATACAAGTATTGAGGTTATGTTACTGTCAAAAGTTGTTAACGACACTACAGCTTTTAAGAAGTTCCGTCTTGTTGTTTTATAAAATAACTATTTTGATGTTATCAGAACAAAATGAGACGTGTCATCAAAATGAGTTAACTTTATTGACAATTTCAACACGTAGTAGATGGTGTTTCATGTTCGCTGCATGCTGCGTGCGCAACTTCCGTAACAGAGAAAATTTTACCCTCACTGCGTCAAAAGAAGTACAACTTCAAAAATATTAAAGGCTGGTCCATTTGTGCTTTGTTGTGCCTCGCTACACAGAGCTTCACGGAACAGAAACATTTTGCTTTTCAATAGATTTCACGTCGTTAACGCATGTACGCTGCAAGAAAATTCAGTGAATGAAAAGTAGACCAATTGCATAGGGTATTCATTTAACGAGGTCATAAAGATGTCAAGTCATTGATCTCATTGACAATGGTACGACAAATGTATCTAACAGACCATTGGAGTCAATAAATTTTGAAGGTGATTTGTTTTTTATAAAAAAAAAGAAAAGCAAAGAAAACATGTTCTCTCGAGTAAATCCGTAATATATTAGGTATGTTCGGTTTTATTTGCAGCTCTACAACAGTAATAAACAATTCTGTAAATCTGCACGAGCACACAATTATAAATTATTCATAACTATTGAAAATCGGTAAACAGAATCGACACCTATACAAATCAAATATGTATGAAAAACACTTTTTCATAGCAGAAATGTAGAGAAACATTTTCACAGTCAAAAGGCAAAGATTTATCGTGGTTTTCTCGAGAAAAGTGGAAAGAAAATCTCTCGCCCCAGCACTGAAAAACAGGAGGCGTGCTTTGAACACGTTTTACAAAAAAAAAATAAGTTCTTTTTCTTTGCTAACAACATTTTCACACGTTTTATAGTTTGTGTAGTGCCATCTAGTGTTGGGGATATATAAAACGATTATTTGATGTCCGACGAAGACATGATATTTTCCTAACTCGTATTTAATAGCCCCATGAATGTTTAATGCTTTTCAAAGTTTTACGCTAACGACCTTAAAGTACTTATAATGTGACAAAATCACAGCAGATACATTTTATTCACAACACGAAAAAATATTAATATTTTCTTTTATTGTTGAAAATCCACCTTTGAACAATAAAAGAAAATATTAATATTTTTCGACTTCTTTATACATACATCAGATATCTACATAACTTTTGTCAGCATTTAGTGCAGCGTTTCCTAAACTTTTTCACCCATGGACCCCCCCGATATCACTAAAATTGTCGCGGACCTCGATTAAAATAAATCAATATATTTTTTTTGAAGCTATAAGCGCTTTAGCAGTGAGACACACAAGTTTTGCTTAGAAATGTAAGCGATATTTAGATATGTATGTTTTAAATACAGTACAGTCCGTCTTAATCGTGTCCATGATTTATCGAGATTATGTAATTTTTACTTCCCGTATTAACCGAGTCTTGCGCCTAAGAGTCCGAATTATTCGAGCAATGCGGTTTTATCACATAAGTATTTAGTATTTTTTTTTTAGTTTAAGTTCGTATTTTCGGAATTTTTTATTCGGTCCGTTCACATAATTCGTATAGTCGAGATTCTACTGTAACTAAATGTTTCGGTCTAAAAATAGTATAACGGCGCCGTGTGAACCCGATTATAAAAAAAGTTTTCTACGTTGCTAAGGAGAATTTAATACTGGCAGTGTATTCGGTTTTGTGTATTAATTTCAACCTCACTAAACTCACGTCTTTGCACCGGAAACAAAAACATTAACGTACTTCCGTTGCCAACTGACTCACAATAAAACTAAACTTTTTTCATTTTCAACGCACTTCGTACATTACTTGCATTCCACTGAATGTTTTGCATGTCAATAAGTCACTGTGAAAACGAAAAAGGTCACTACAACTTTGTATAAATAAAACACAATGGACTGTGATGTCGATTACAACATAAGAAGAGAGGAAAAATCCAAAGAGGAAAAAAACCAAGCCATATTGAAGCGAAAAAATATGTTATTGAAACATTTCTATACAATTATAAACTTCTCTATATTAGGTATATTAATATTCAAATATTATTTCACTTAATTTTCCAAATTTTTGACAGTTTATGACTTATGATTGACAGTGGAAACGGTAGCACTATTGCGTTTTTTTACTTTAGGCAACAATTTAGTGTACTAGTGTAAAATCTTGCCTATTTACGACAGGCAGCTATATTATAGAGGGGATGGGGTGCAAAAAATTTAATTCATGTATTGCAATAAAAAAATCGTGATATTTTAGGTACTGAAATCAATTGAATGGCAAAAATTTATTAATTAACAGTCTGTCAAATACTGTAATAACGAATACTCCCTTTATAAACCGTGAAAACATTTATAACCAAGTAGTTGAAAAAAGTATTTTTTTAAATTAAAAAAAATATATAGTATACGTATATTGAAGATTGATAAAAAATGAAAATTTTAAAACTGCCAGAAACAACACTGCGTAAAACAAAATAAATTTTAACGCAAAAAATTTATGAATTTACGCAGACAATACCTGGATAGGAATGGTATATCAAATTTAAATTAAACATGAAAATTAAAATGTCAAGTACTGGATAACGATCTTCTCTTTCTATAATATATCCTCATATTAACGTGACATATGTAATCCAAAAATATTTCATTAATATTTGTACGGCTTTTGAACACACATATTATAAGTAATTACATTATTTAATTAATTTAAATGATCATATCCCGCTGAAAAACTACAAACAACAAATATACTCTAAAATGCGAAAATTGGTTTTCGAAAGAATTTAGTAAAACTAGAAAACTGCTTTTCGAAAGAATTTAGTAAAACTAGAAAACTGCTTTTCGAAAGAAAGTTCGGGAAATGAAAATTATTTTTACTGTGGAAATTTACAATATTTATTGGCGGAACCATGGAAAATTTCAACACGATTGTCACCGTTTTTCGACGAAAGAAATAAATTCCATGGTACATAAGCTTCCATCAAAATTCGAATTTAAAATCTATTATTACGATCCTAATATTTTACTACGCTACTTGTTTGGTTATATAGCTCATGAATTGACAAAGATTTATATAAATTGCCGTACGACTGATAAGGAAGAAAGGATTACCATTTTGTGCGCAAAAGACAGAGAACACGTTAGACGCAATACAGATAACACGTAAACAATACCGAGGTTTTCCTGATTGTGTCAAGTTATCGTCAACTCGTCCCTCGTAACAATTTTATTTAATTTTCCGAATGTAAAACAGAACAAAACGGCGTCAGTCCAGATGGCGGAAACCCTTTTCAAATATTTACAGCGTCGACACGGTGGCGTCGGCCACCGGGATATCCGTCTATCAGATGTGAAATTCGTGTTCGCTATGTTCCAAACAACGCACTCCGTTAAAGTTCCTCCCTCAATCCACGCCCACTCACTGCAGTTGTACACTGAGTATTCTCACAGCAGCATTGAAATGGATACACAAAACACATGTAGGTATCCAATATTCCCAAATGAGACGAAATTTCCCTTTTTTGTGAGTATCAAAAGAAAAGAGGGAAAACATACTGAAAGCAATTTGAAAAAAAAAACATTTTAACACTAGCCGTACGGTCCAGCTTCGCCCGGATTTGTAGATTGGCTGTAAAGAGACAAACATATCGCGAACTTTTTTAATGGAATATAGCAATGTATACTCGGCATTATTTCCCGGGAATTAGAGTTGGGTAACTCAGATCTGAACCGGTTCAAAGAGCCGACGCCGACAGAAGATCCGTGAGAGCCGACTCACTTTTTTTTGAGCCGACGGATCCGCATAACTCAGTGAAACACTTAACACACAGAAGCACATTTTACACTTACGTATCAGTTCTTGCTTTGATGCATCTGTCGGCTCAAATGACTCATGCATCACTTGTTTGGCTATGCATTCTTGATTCTATACAGGTCGTGATATGATTGACTGAACTAGGTAACTCAGTGGCAGACTGCAGTAACATATTCAGAACTCGGCTCTTTTTGAACCGGTTCAGTGAGACGGCTCACATACGGGATACAGATACAAAGATGCAGATCACTAAAAAGACCCGTTTTTCCCATCTCTACCGGGAATAATAGCCCCCTGTTATGAGAGCATATACAGTCGAAAACCATCCCACATATTTTACTTAGTAGTCGTGGAAGTTAAAAAAAAAATCTCAGGTTAGGAGCACTGCACGTCGTGTGAGATCGGAAGACCAATGATTCGCAACTGTATGTTTAACGGTTTATATGTAACACCGGCGCGGGACAAGAGGGAATACCGGTCAGTACAAACAGATACTGACAAAAACTCAGGAAACGCGTTCTGCCGAAATTATGTTCAAAATCCCATTACAATTTTATTTTTGGGCCATTACTGACGAACTAACAGTTTTTAAACTTGAACTGGTGTACATAAATTGAAATGGAATTCCCTAGCCAGGCCTCACAGTCACATATTATGTAAGAATAATTGAACTGGCCCATACGTGACGTGTTCACTGTATATGTAGATAATCCTGCAACGCTACATTGCTGAGGATCGGTGTCGAAGAGGGAGGGGATTCCCCGAGGCTCCGGTAAACAGTTAAAGCGTACAATGTATTGACCAGCTTAATATTAATTAAACTCTCGTGAAACAAAGCCACCAAACATGGTACAAGTATTTCGACACATTCAACTCAGATAACACTTAAATCAAAATTGTTCTAAACTAAAATGATTAATAATATTAAGATCGGTATAATACCTCCACTGCAAATACATGCATTTCTATAATTATACAGTAAAACCTCGGATATTCGTTACACGTTTTTTCACTCAAATTCCACAAGTAGAGAATGGTACTAATTTAGATCAAAATTTGCTTATATTTTCCGGGTAGCTTAATTTGTCTTTCTCTAAAAACCTGATCGGACTATTACGAGCATTTAAAAAAAATAGCCACAGCGGTTCAGCCGTTTTCAAACGATGCGCATTTCAATAAATATTTCAAATTTCAATATTTTTGAAGTTGGAATGGTGTTGTTACCCAATTGGCAGGGATTTTTTTTTTGGTGGTTTCGGGTATTCTGTATACTAACTAAACGGAAGAATTTTTGTCTGTTAGTAACATATTACCCTAAAACGATCGCAGCAGTTATAACGAAATCCCTAAACAATACAAGGTGCTGTTCGAATTAAGATAGTGTTTCTCATAAAAAATAAAACATAAAACATAAAAACCCTACGAACAAAATCGATGTGATACAAACACATAACACCCCTCTTTTTTGGTCGGAGATAAAAAATAAATCGGTGCGTCGCGAAATTTCCCAAATCGTCCCCAAAAACTAACACACGTATTTGTATAATTATTGATGTTTTATTTTACTGTATAATATCGGCTTACAGGTGTTAATGACAAAAGGGAGAAATATTTAAATAAAAAAAAAAAACTTCAAATAAATATTCTCAGTTTTAAAATAAAGAAACTCCTTTATACTGGCAATTCTGAGTTTAAGCTACCAAAACCGCGATGCAGATCAAGCTGCTAGTCTCACCAGATCCTACTATATAATCTACATCACGTCGTATACATTGTAGTTTAGCTAATGTGATAATAATTGTTATACAGCTGTATTACGTAAAATAATTACGGTTTTAATTATATTATAAAATTTAATTCAATCGTTTCACTTGATGTTGTTGACACTGTGGAGCCTTGTTCCAGTATGCTAATGGGGATGTAATAGTCAAGCCATTATGGAGCTGTTAAAGAAGACCTCATAGGGAGAATCGTAATATACCTGATTCCGTTTAAATTCACACAAGCTGCAAATTACAACTGTTGGGTGTTTCAAAGGTTCATCTTACGTCATTTACCATCCTTAAATAAAGTGTTTGATAAATATTTACGAAAATTGTCGTATAACTATTAATCAAATAAGAACCATTCACTTGGGAAAGGATTTTTACTAAACGGAATCAATCGAAGTTGGCCACACGAATAATTTTATAAAAAAACTTAACTTTATTATTGTTCGTATTTTCAAGAGTGATCTACTTTTTTAAGTTTTTTTTTCTATTTTGTGACTTCGTACGTTATTAAGAATCTCTTTCCTTAATATTTTATTACTAAACTAAAACAAAAAGAACTGCTAAACCAATTTGAGTAAAATTTATGGGACCACTCCAAAGGTATGCCCTATCAAATAGAAAAAGAATAATCAAAATCGATTCACAAATGGTGGAGATATTAGGTAACATATGGGAATAAAAAATCTGCTTTTTGAAGTCTGTTAAAAATGACTGAATCGAATAAAAAATACGCCGCACATAAACATTCTGCACAAAGCGGGGTCGAAAAGTTATGATTGAACAATATACCTACATACATATACATCTATATTATAAATAAATAATTTTAAATAATTATACAGTAGACCCTTATAATGTATTTTGTTCAGCTCAAGTTTATTTTATTTAAAACTAACTGATCATTGTGTTATTAGATTAATGTAGGTAATTATCTTAAACTGTAAAAAGAAAAATCTGTCGATTCCGACGCTGCAAATTTTCTCTTAATTTTTCTTTTTCTGTTTCTAGGAGAAAAACACAAATGACTTTTCACTTTTAGAATAAAATAAAATATTATCACAAGAATGACTTTACGAGTTGTCGATACCAACACAGAAGTTGCACTGATTAATACTGTAAGAAATATGAGTGTAATAGCTACGGATTATGTAATTTATTAAAATTATTTTTTCTTTATGCCTCAGCCACACACTCGACGAGTGGCATGGGAAGTAGCGAGGAAAGGAGGCAGAGACGTTGTGTGGCCGCGTTACTCGTCATGCCGCACGTCATGCTCCTCGCCATGCCCAATGCTCCCTCGATTGTCGGTTTTTTGTGCGCGAGTCAAAGGACCGGCAATAAAAGCACGAGTAAGCCGGCCACATACTCCCGCGCCACTCAGTACGCATCAAGCGGTCTAAGAAAGGCATAGTGTGCGCGCTGCCACAGTATCGACCTCCATTGCCGAAAGGCGAAAGCCGAGTGCGGAGCGTCGCGAGTACAGCAGTGTCTGGCCGCTTAGGGCAATATCGCGACAGCGCGATGAGCAGTGCGAAGAGCATAGTCTGGCAGTAGGGTAAAAATTGTGTCCTTCAAGTCTAGAACGTTGCCAACTACAAGGTTAAATTGTAATTATAAGGACAAAATTATGAAACTAATATTTATTACAATCTCTATATCTGAATTCTGAATTTTGTGATAAATCGTAAAAAGCGGGGTTTGATTAAATATCAATTCAGCTTCAAGGAATTTATTAAATCAAAAACATTATTTTAAAAGAGCATTCTAAATTTCACGTTCACGTTGTACATTTCAAATGGCTTGCTTACGTAATCTACTGAAAATGATAAACGGCAGGTTCAGTGAAGAACAACTAAATGAATAAACGTCAAACAGAATATTTAAGGAAATTACTAAAGCTCGCTAGTGTACTATGTAAAAGGCAAAGGTGGGGCAGATAATTCGTTCATTATGTGCAAAACAAATCCTGAATACTAATCACATCAAAAGCCAACCGCTGAATAAATACGCAAGAAGATTACATGCAAACAACAAAATGTTTTATCTTCAAAATTTTAAATTCGGAGACTATATTTCATCATGATTTATATATTTATTTTTACGATATTAACTTTTTTGGTGACACATTAAATCGAAAATTAATTATGGACAATAATTTGCCTTTGTGTATGGTTTAAAATGATTGTTTCAAATTTCTTTTGTTCTTCTTCTCTTTAATTATTTTTATGCTGGTTTGCACGGACCAAATATTTGATTTTTGCTGAAAATGAACAATGCCTGTCTGATAAATAAATAAGTAATTATTTTTCAGGCCAAGACTTATGTCAAATTATTTTAGAAAATAATGTTAAAAAATATTACTTTAGAAATCAAATGAAAATGTATAAAATAAAAAAAAAAACATATTTCTAAGAAAAACTTATTTTTTTAAGTGCCGTCATCTACTAAGAAAATTTGGGGCTAGTACTGGTTCACATTTTATGTTAATATCATTAATTATAACAGTAAACTGAAAATTCAATTGATACTTTCAAATGCTTATTAATTTTTAATCACCATTTCCTTATTCCAATCTGTAAAATGTGATACGTATTTTTTATATTACTTAGACATTCGCGTATAAACTACTGTCATTTAAGTTTAAGCTATCATTAATGATAAATAATATAATATATATAATATAATATAAATATCAATATTGATAAATACTAGTTTAAAAGCACCGGAAAAGTGCAAGTTAGGCTCATGCGCCGAGGGTTCTGTACGATCAACCATATTCTTTACAATCCCGTGAAATAAGCTGATCTTCGATTAATAGCTGTTAGCATTAATTATCGTAATTAACATAAACTGGCACATAATATTCTAAAGTTGGTATGTTGAAGACATACATCCTTAAAAAAAATACTGAGAACGTGTTGTCGCTATCAGTCTGCGTATTATTCCGCAAAGCAAATATGATTTTAATGTATTCTGTGCGTTGACAGCACGATCGTAATTTCCCATTTACAGCGAACTATTTAGATATATGCAATTTTTCTTGAATAGGGCCTTCCAATAAAGATATCCTATTTTTGACACATTGCGGTGGCGATGATTACGAAAAGATTACGACATTTAGCCGTCGAAAGTTACATGACGAATGCTCTGTTCGGCAAGCATTCCGTGCGTTGCGTGAAATTTAAGCGTCAACCGTGAAATTCATTTGGTTCTACGTAGGTCTAGTCATTGAAAATCGGACAGCCCGGCCATTTAGATGGTTTTTCAGAAATAGTGTCACCAAATATAAAATAAAATAATAGTAATAAAAAAACGATTTCATACACACATTACTGAAAGACCATATAATAGTAATTTGGAAAAAAAATAATCAGAAATAAAGCATTTGTGACTTTGATTACTATACAAATATTTCAAAATTTATTGGTCACATTTTTTTTGTAGTAACAAGCGCTCGATCAACACATTATAATATAATCAAAATCACATTTTGGTTAGGACTCTTGCTGCGGAGAATCGAAGACATAGGACGTGCCGTTGCCGTGGAAGGACCTAAACTCCATTTTAACCGTTGGCAAACATACATACACCCACACATATGTGATGTTGAAGTGAGCAGAAAAAGGATGGGACACAGAGATATATACAAAACACGATAAACCTGCAAAGCAGTCTGGATAATTGCATTTCGCGTCACAAAAAGTGCCGCAAAGGGACGCAGCATGGGCTGGTAGTCAACAGTAGCCCATTCTGTGGGTTTCTAAACTAAATTAAATCGAGCGAAAACAACACTGCGTACATTGAGTAAAACTTAAGCATGTTTTTGGTGCCTTAAATTAAAATAAAGTCGGTAAAATTTTGTTAATGTTATAATTTTAATATTAATAATATAAATATTTGTGTAATAGTAGAACAGATAGTTTGCTATAATGATTAAGGAACACATATAGTTACAATATTGTATTGGAATTTTTTTTCCAAACACTGTCACCGTCGAGATTTAAACCCAATGTTTCCACTATCGCAGCGAAATAAGTTATCAATTACTCTATAGTGACATATCCAAACTTCAATCTTTCTCAGATATATGTCGTAGGATAATTAAAAATACTAGGACGTTTGCAAAAACCGGATTCCAATTACCCGATTTTGTGCAATCCTACGATTTTCGCGAAGATTGCAATTTTTCAATTATCCTACGACAAATATAAGGCATATTTGTAACTGCCTTTTCACATCATATGAGAGCTAATTTGAGTCCCGACGGTGACAGTGTTTGAAAAATAAAATTTTCTAACATAACATTGTAAGAATAGATGTTTTTAACAATTATAGCAAACTATAGCTATCCTACTGTTATTAGTTTAGTCTTAAGGCCTGCATAGTGAACAATTTACTAATATCATTTTTTATGGTAAAAGTGTAGTTGGACATCTGAGTATTCTGGTAAATTTTTAAACGATCTAACGAATAGTTGAAAGAATTGTGTTTAAAAAAAAAAAAAAACTAAGTCTTAAGCCGTTCTTTACAGTTGGTTTATCTAAAATTTATTTCGATATTATTAAAATTGACGAAGATACAAACTTTGTTGTTAGTTGACTCGAATCGAACCTGAATGAAATCTATGACGTTACGCGGTACATATATGTACGAGCCATTTTTTTTCGCTCACATTTAGATATCTATATCATATTATTTTGTTACTTATCAGCGTCGATTACTCATGTCAATAAAAATTATTTGTTTGTATAAAAGCATGCGATCGCGGCTTGCGGTGTGCCGTGTGACGTCCACCGCAATTCGAGTGGAAATATCCTACAGTAGCCGTTAATTTAGAAATTTTTAGGACTAAATAACTAAGAGTACCTACATTGAAAAAATTTAATTAGTTATAGTTACCCGACGACATTTTAAACCGACATGAGTATGCTTCGAGAAGATGTTCAATTATACAAACTGCCGCTTTCGGAACAAAACCCCGAAGAATAGGATGCTCGGAGTTGGGGACTATGGACGACCGCGTGTACTCGGGCGATAAAAGAGGGCAACGTTGTTGATAAAATTGTTAAACGAGATAAAACATTTTTTTTTATTTAATCTCTCAGTGTGTCAGTAAATACTAAAATAACTCACATCTAAACGTACCTATACTCTGCAATAAAATGGCAAATATTTGTGAATTCCCTTTATTGCTTAATGTTGCGTACCAAAAAATATCACAGGCCGTGTTTTTAAGTACAGATAACAGCCTAACGCTAACGTTTACATAAAAAATACTTAGTAATTTTTTAATTGCTGTTTTTATATATTTAAAAAATTTAAAATATTACCATACCTTTTGGCCAAGTTTAAATTACAAAATTTACACTAAAGCTTAAGCCTACTGATGAGAATACTATTAAATGTAGAAATTTAGAAGAAATATACAACAATAAATCCGGAAAAAAGGAAATTAAGATTTTGTAGACTTGATTTAGATCAAGTTTATAGTTTACTAAAACATGAAACTAGATACGCTCAAAATAATTATTCAATTTACAAAAACTCAATCGTTTCCCCATAACTTTCTTTAAATTGTTCAAATTAGTTCATCATTTTGAAGAACAGTGTTTCATAAATAAATATAATAGTATATTTTGCTGCTAAATTATTTAAATGAATTCTGGCAAAAAAAAATTATAAAAATATTTATTTAATCTTGATGCATGGTTAAGACTATAAATAAAAGATATCTTGAAAATAGTACAAAAGCATAATTTAATAAAACATGTTAAAAAGGAAATAGATAAAAACAGAAAACAATGTCTTTTATAACAAAACGATATTTGATACGTGCTGACAATTACCATGTTTGAAGAAACTGTAGGAAGTCAAGGAATCAACACTAATTCTGACAAAGACTATCTTCACTTCTCAGTTTCATTAACACGGTAACCAATTATGTTATAAACAACACGTTAATATTCTTCGTTCGGAACAGCTTCAGCGAGACGCAACAAAGGCAGGATTACACGATGTACCAAAAGTAAACTGACAAATGCATAAATATTCAACCATAAAGTACTTTGGAATGTCTTTATGTTGAGAATTATGCTACTGGTCATACTGATATTATAATTAATGTGGAAGTTTGGGTGAATGTTTATTAGTCAATTACGCCGCAATCGCTGAACGGATCTGAACATAATACATGCATGCAAAATTTAATTCAGATGCCGAAGGAATTCAAGATCCTTCTATTATGTGATTTTTCAATGTTTGATTATAACACAATGAAACTAGAAACTAAAAAATCGCAATAAACAACCGGTTCTTTCTGAATCACGCCTTTCGGTATTCGCCTATTTAATTGTTTTCTAAGGTACTCCTGTGTCCACATGGACGGAGCTACGGGCAAAACCATAAATATAAAATATAAAGTTAGAATATTTTAGGCCAGTTGCACGTTATGTATGTAAATAATGAATAAGCGTATAGCCAGTTATACTTGCGCAGTGTTTTTTAAAGCAATTCTATTGAACGGATATTCATTAATCTATTTATAAATTAATTTACATTCTAATGTAACATTTTGCAAAATGACACTTGGCAAGCTAGAAATTTCTTAACTGTGTGACCATCTATAGACTAAAAACTTCAACAGTTACCTTATAAAATTTCTAACTTGCCAATATGTAGATACTCCTTTGCATACACTGAACGTTACTTCCGTGAGAAAATGTTACTTCCGGTAGAAAAGATCTGAGTTGCGCCTAAAGTAGTTTTATTTCAAAAATCATCAAAATCGGAATTGTTTAACGATTTTTCAGTTTCATCCACAGACAAGGTAGAAAAATAAAAATTTTGTACGTGCATATAAAATGTATATTTCTTACGTATTATTACTGAAATCATTTTTGTTTTAATTCAACGAATAACTTAGGTTGCTATATTGAGCTGGTTGGAACATTCTATAACATAGGGGTAATATTACCTTCTAACAAGATTCTAGTCGAACCTATCAACTAATGGCTGCAAGGCAATTCCCTAATGAATCAATCAATATATTATGAACGTCGTCTGCATTGTTAACTAACGGCCTTATAGTAGTGTTGCACTGGATGTAAAGTGCCTAGCTCCAGGGATTTTAATATTTACTTATGAAACTATATCGATCTTTCACAAATTTAAGGGATGTTTCAACATTTTAACTTAAAATTACACATTCGTTTATATAATTAATTTTCAAGAATACCTACATAATAACTGATCCCATAATTATTAATCATCTTTAAAATCATTAATTTTAATCTTTGTGTAATGAAAATTTATAAAGTGATATTTTTATAACATTGATAAAAAACTAATAGTTGATTGTTGCATGTAGAAATATATTGAGCGACATTATTTTCCTGAATCTGGTAATCTTCACGATTTTTTTTTCACGCAACTGAAATCACTGCGTAGCATATGGACGTGCCATAAACATTGTTACGCCGATCGGGACATTTGTAGTAGGTAGGATGAAGTGAAAAAGTCGATATTAATAATCTGACTTTTTTTAATATATGGTTTATTGACCTTCTGATATAATCAACCATGACAAACGACAAAATAATAATTTTAATCTGACATTACAAATTGGTCCTGATGAAATTTTAATATTTGTGTTTTTAGTAAATAGTAGATAATTACCAAAAACAATAACTTTAAACATAGATAAAACGACTTTCAACTTATTTAGGGATTAAATTTAATAATAAAACTTAAATCATGACAACTAGGTCTTATGTGTTTTTCGATTAACCCTTAATCCTAATATTAAGATCAAAATTATTTTTATGAACTTTTATTCAACTTCACATTCTATAGCTTTCACTAACGTACTTATTTTCGACACTCGTGTGAGAAAATTGCTTTTCGATGTCTACGCAAAATTCATTCAGGTGATGTCACCCACACTGGTAAGATTTTAACATTTTGTAATGCAGTTTAAATTTAAAGTCACTAAAAATTTTACATATGCTATTTTGTCTTGTGACTCTGAAAATATATATTCCAGTCAAAAATTAATCGGTTCAAATCAGTCGATAGAATTTTAAATTAACTGGATTGATATTTGACGCTTACATCATTTCACTTCCTTTTGGTTTACAGGAGCAGCAAATCAGGTGTTGAGGGAAATCCGCTTTACGTTTTGTTTTCATAATGAAAAGCTTTGGGAATTTGTAACGAATGAAAGTGCGGATTTTAACGGAATTAAAAAAGTTTACACAGTTTAATTATTTAAATTGAAAACTGCACGCATTACAAAAATCGTAATTTCAAATCTCTAATCGTATCACTGCTTACATCGGGTATCTATAGTTTGCAATGAATACAATCAGATTATACATGTTTCTATAAAAAATTCACATCGCCATTATTTGGCACTATATCAAAATTCAAAATTTTATTACATATATTTGAAGTAAAACTCTTTTGGCTCGGTGGGGTAAAACTCATTCCTGAAATTAAAAATGTAACGAACGTGTCACAACGTACGTAAAAACTAGTCGGAGAACATTAAGCTAAGTTGGCGGCGAGGTCGTAACCTGAAGGTCGTAGGTTGAACCAAAGTGGTCAGTGCCGTTATTACTTTGTTTTACAATGATACTACTTAGTTTTATTTCTGTAGTGTAAATACACAGTCGTTTTTACATTTGAGCAACCGTTGGAGCGAAAGTTTTGTAATAGCAAAAAAATCTAATATAATATATCAACGGATTTAGTTTGTTTGCTTTATGATCAAAATCTGGCTCCGACATTATTTTAAATTTAGGATTTTTACGGGATTTCTCAGTTTGTTTCCTCCTTACTTCCCCAATTAAAAGTAATTTACTGATAAACGAAAATTTGCCATCGAAGCAGCTGAGCGAGACTACTTAGTAGGTACTATATATTTCGTCAAAGAGAAGACACTAAAACTTTTAGATATCTTTTTTAAACTTAACTTCTGAACTGCTTGTTCATTTGGTTATTTGTCCAAATAGGTATCAAAGGAAACGATCATATTTTTAAAAACTAATAACTTTTTCATAAAACGAGATTGTATTTCATTACAATGAAATTTTTATTCTCTATATTTTTCATGAACATATGCATTTCAAAAAATTTCTAACGAACCGTTGACTGAATATTAATTAAACAAGAAATGAATATTTCATTAAATTATTTCAGTTAATATTAAATTTGACATGCTTCAGTTCTCAATGAAAAGCAACGAATTGCGAAATATTTTTTTTTCCGTATTAATCAATACGATTGTCCTACAAGATAGTATATCTATTGTTTGTTAATATATTACTAACCAAATATAGGTTACCTTGGGTCAAGCAGTATGTGCATTTCATTTCCCACAGGATACCGATATATTACCGTGTTAGGGAATTCATTCACGTACTGTTGGTACCTATCAGTATGTCATGTAGTACAATACAGTGTTACCAATGTACATATCATTATGTATCTACATCAAACAAAACAAAGAACGGACTACAAATAATATCTATGTATTTGTATAAGTTTGATAAATTTTGTTTCGTGTTTTAAAACAAACGAGTACGAGTTTTAATCAAGTTCCCTGCTTTGTTTAACTTTTGTACGGTTGCCTTAACAGGAGTGGGCTAAGCATATCAGCAGAGTGCAGGAAGGCAGTCAATTTGATTTTATTTTATACAGGTTCCGATAGACGTCCGCTCAGCATAATATGGAGGTCGTAACGCTGGAGAACTTTAAAAAAATAAAGCTTCCAATTGCGACACTGAAATTCAGTTTCGAAATAATGACACTTAATTTTTGAACTAGATTAAGCACACGTATGAACATTATTGAGTTTACAAATGTAAATAAGTTGTTATACATGAAAAAAACATTCACTAAATAGTAGAAAATCAATGTTTTTCTTCGTCAATGTGACATATAATTGAATATTTCTATTCTATAACGTTTAGAAGCGTGGGTCACTCACTTTATTTACATTTCACTTAATCTATCGAGTGCCCCACTTTTCTAAATGTTTCTAAACGTTTCAGTGCAACTGTATAAACTTTTTTTGAATCCGAAATAATACTGTCCTCCTTGTGCAATCAGATTTTAAAGAAAACGATCTATCTAAATTATTGACATCATCAAACCTTTTTTCAAGTATTAAAATCGATTTGATTAATTTCTCAATAATTGATATTTTCTAACTAATTATGTATTTAGATAGCCAGCCATATTGACCGATTTGACTCCACTGTACTTTATTGCCACTCCACAAATCTCTTCGTACTCCATATATTCCAGATTGAATAGATTTAGTACACTGCTACTTAGTCAACAGTCCGCAGTCGCCATTTTACAGACCAACTGTTTTAAGTGCACAATAAAACATTAGACGGATGCACGATCGTCATTTGTTACGTATTCCGACCAGAACTTAAAGTTCAGTCATAAAATTAATTACCGAGGAAATGACATTGTAAAAGCAGTACAAACGCTGCCAATGCCACAATATGTTTGTTCAATAACTTTTAACATGCTACACTATTAACATGCTATGAATCTCGTGTCCATTGATTAATAAGTCATGTTCATTTCACCTTAATAGGATGGATTTACCACTGTTAAGTTGAAATTTGTTTATTATAATATACAAGCTCTACTACTTTGAGATAAAATATTTGTTCTATGCAATATTTGATGTTAATGCTTCAAAATAAACTAGAAATATGTACCATTTTCCCCATATAACTTTTAATCAAGTTTTTATAATTTATTCGATCTAAATAAAGGATTTAAAATCAGATTAAGACGAGACAACCAGCATAAGTTTTACACAAAAAAATTAAATTAGAAAAAATGATTGAGTAGATCAAATTTCTCAGTATTTTTAACATAAGTTTGTAAAGGAAAAAAAAATGTTGTTTTTCCTTCCCATAATGTAAAATCCCGTGACGTTCTGTAAAAAAATATTCACAAATATGTTTTTTGATTCAATTTTTAGGGCAAAAATATAAGTTTTTTGAAATTTTTCAGTAGCAAGCCAAATTTTATGAAATTCAATATGCTTTATCACAGTAATAAAACAACAATAATAAAACGAATTTTGCTATCACAGTTCGAAATTTTCCAAGAGCATATTTTATAATCTGAGGGATCAAGTACACCTTAATTTTTTGTTTATTTTACGACAGTCCAAGCACCTCGAACGGAGTAGTAATTCTGTGTAAAAATAATGACATTCGTTCAGTAAAAAATTTAATAATACCTTAGAATAATATAAAGCATGTCTTTTAAGATGACCATGAAGCAAGAAATAAGCATCTAAAAATTCTAAATCTAGGATATAATTTTTTTTTAAAACAATTTTTAAAGATTATAAATATTAAATGCAGTCGACGTTTTCAAATTTAGTTTAATGAAAAAAAAAGAAAACAAATATTGTTTCAAATTAAGCTATTTTTTATCAAATCGAAATAGTATATGCATACATCATTAATTTCAACATAGTATAGTTACATAATAAATCACAGACTGCCAAAACTTTAGCCCGAGAATAAACTTTCCAATAAACAACAGGAGTGAGAAAACTACCACATGCCGGTTAAATATGACATCCATTAACTTAAACATTAAGCGATAAAGGATTTAATGAATGGGACAAGTTAATCTGAAAAATAGCAGTTCAATTTAAGACATTAAAACGAAGCTTTAGTTCGTTTTTACTCACTGGAAACAAACGATTGAAATTGTGCCAACTGTTTTTGATAAAAGCACTGTTTCCGAGAAAAACCGTTTGCAAATCTTTACATAACTGGCAATTTAAAGCTGGTATTTATAAAGTCGATTTCACACAGCATTGCGAATGTTTACTACCGTAGACATTCCTCGTTATTGTACTGGGCACAGGGTATATACATACAGAACTTGAATATTTGTGCTAATATATTGACAAGACATATATATATATATATATATATATATATATATATATATATATATATATATATATATATATATATATATATATATATATATATATATATATGTATATATATATATATATATATATATTCTCGATGTGCACGATCGAATAAGGCACAATCAATGTTGAAACAAAATTTAAAATCAATCAGTTCGTAAAATATAAGCATAGGTTATTAAGAAACAAATATACAATTCATGGTCAATGTTAAAATTAACTGGGAGGTTACATTTCTGTCTCACTTTAACTTCTGTGATGTAAAAAGACAAAAAAATAACAGCACTGTAAATTCTCACAATGACAATACAGAATAACAATAGTCAGTTAAAAGAAAAGATAAGGCCGCTGAACACGACGCTGGTTTTGCCGTTAGGACCTGGATGCAAGAATGAAAATAACGTAACGGCGACCTCCGTTTCTTGATCACAGACCGGATTTCAGAATTAGAACTGGGGCTACTCTTTGTGTTTGATTCTCCGCTGGCTTTGAGCAAGGTTCAATTAGAAAACAGTATCCTATCAGGCGGGCGTCATAGCGTATATTTTTGTCATTTGTGACAGTGTAAATTAATAAAATATCTATATACTTAATAAATTAATTAACACATAATTGCTATTCATCTACGTGAATAACTTCTGCTATGTTATCGGTCATTTTGTTGACATTCGAGCAAAACTATCTACAAATCCAGCCAAAACAAGCAGTCAATCCAGCGACAAAACCAGCGTCGTGTGCAGCGGATTTTGTATGGAATCTTTGTCTGTCTGCCAACATCACTTGAAAACGGTTAGAGCGGTTTTAATGAAACTTACCATACAATAAATATAACATTATGAGCAAAAAAAGATGAAGTAAAAGTCTATAGTTTAACGCAATACTTATTTTGATATTTTCCCCCAGACTTTGAATAATATTCCTGAAAAACCTGGAAAAGTTAAAGTTTTTATAGGTCAGGAAAATTATGGAATTGATTTTTCTGACCTACAACATTTTTTTTCATTTTCCTAAGTTTTCCAGATGTGGCCGGCCTGCTTTTAAGTATTCCGTACCGCAAGGTCTAATGGAATCCTATTGTTATGACAATATTATCCATCCGCTAAAAGCTTCTAACTTCTAAGCGCAATGAGATATCGACTTGAAATTCAAACATAATATGTAAATCATTGAACGAAAGACAAAAACCGTATTAAAACCTGTAAAAAACGTTTTTTTAAAGGGGTATCGTTAGAAACAGTTGTGCTAACAGAGCACAAAAAATATATTTTTAATAATTTTTTTTACTTAAATTATCACTTTGAGAGGTCATCAAAATCATGGTTTTTAGATATATTTTGTTACCAGATCTAATATAAGTACGGCTTGACGTTACAAGCTGTGAGTTATCATACAATATTAATCATACCTTGTACTTAACAAAAATAGTTAATTGTACAACAGAAAAAGGGCCGTAAGTAACTTAGAAACGCAAAAATGTAAGGAGCGCCTAGTCGTAAAGAAGACGTAAAGGCGTCGTGGCATCGTATTATTATTAAATGTAATACTATGCCAGAATAACAGATATAAAGTCCGTTCGATGGCTGAGTGAACAAACGACAGTATTGGTTTTGCCTTTTTTTACGCCTTTTTAGAGTTTTTATAATACGGAACCCGCAGTGCGCGAATCCGACTCGCACTTGACCAGTTTTTTTTGGATTTTACTATTTAATGTCACAGTCTGATGTATCTCACTCTGTATGCAACATAAATAACATCAGACGTAAACTGCACAGTACTTTATCAAACCTGATTTTCCGTGGCGGAGCGCATCCTCGTTTCTATTTAATCAGACAACATACACGTTATACTCTAAAGCAATTACCAAAGCGTACGTTACAACTAGCATGTTACCTGTTCAGAACCGTACTCAAAATAATCAGATTTCACATAAAATTCGGTTCTGTGATCTAAATTCTAAAGCATAGCCTTTCATTTTAATTGTATAATGAAATATGAATCAAACAATGATGCTGGGTTGCAGAAAGCTTTGTCAAGAAACCTGCTCTGACAATGACTGTGATAAGAAAGCATTGTAGAATTTCATATCAATAATTGATCGATTGCATAGTTTTTTGTACAATACTGATTTCGAAACAACATTTTTCTATGAATTTTGGTCAAAATTAAATTTGAAATGCGATATTTTTCTATGTAGATCATCTAATTGTTCTACATGACGGACTTCATCAAAACTGTGATACTGTTTTGCCCGTGTAAGCAATGCAAGTTTATATTTGAAAAATAACAACTGTTGTTCTTTTTTTGCTACCGCGTTATTTAATTTATAAAATACAATTCTTTAAAAATTAAAAAGATAACTAAACATGTTCTTGTAATCCCCAGTTTAATCAATATAAGTGTTATAATTATTTAATCTATCTGAGAACTAATCCAATTTAGGAATTTGTCAGTCAGTCAATTTTCATTTAAGTTAAAATGTCATCTTCAGTGATCGACGTATCAACATCAAAGAAAATTGCGGGGATAAAACCTCCATTTGACGTTCCCAATGTCTCTAAGCACTGAGGCAATACGGTGGAAATTGAGGTTCTGTACGCATAAGTCACTGTCTGTATCCACTTTCTGGTGAATAACAAACTTTGCACTACATAGGCGTTAATACGTATTAAATACATAGGTACGTAATACATATTATCTTACATTATCTATGCATTCCTTATATACTGGGGACGGAGCGACCAAGTTTCAAATAAGCAAGACCATTTTCTATGGATCTTAATGCACCAAAAAGTTGTACTAGGCTACACCCTAAATGGCTTAACAGATTTAAAACTTTTTCTTTCCTTTTAAGGTCAGTTCTTAGTCACGAACACTGATTTTTTTTAATCTTGGCCTCAGAGGGGAACGACCTTTGTTTTTCGTTTACAATAATAATAATTTTATTTATTCCAAAACTCCAATAAATTGAACATAGTAAACAAAATAAAAAAAATTAAAAAGCCATTTAAAAATATATATAACCTGCTTCAAACGAACTAAGATTGATGGAAAAAAACATTTTGTTACCGACATAGATTTGATAAATCCACAACAATTTTGTGAAATTATTATTTTTTTTTATTAAGTTAATTGAATTTGATTCGATCCCTACATTTCCAATAATAGACTTATACAAAATTAAGAAAATGTATATCTATGTACTCTTCTTTCATTTAAAAAATAATATTTTTTTGTGTTTTATTGGATACTGTAAACGCTGTAGGTAGCAGTAGGTACGTAAGTTGGGTAATGTGGGGAATATCTATATAACGCGATATCGTTCGTTACATACATATAAGCTAAATTAGAATTTGCAATGCATCTCTCTATGATTACCCCTACGCCCCATTATACAGTATGAACAAGGAAAAAAGAACTTATTTAACTAACCGAAACGTTTGCTAATATCACTACCGTAGCCTTGCCACGCTACAGTATTATGTAAATACTACCAAATACTATAGATATTTATAATGCGTGCAAGTCTTGTGTCGTGACGGTTTGCAAAATAAATCGTGCAAACTATAGGCTCGGGGTCTCAACGGTGTAACAACAATTGGCTACATTATTTCAAGCTTTGTCTGATTTAATATTTATTTTCCTTAGCTATGCGAGAAAATTGAAAAAAAGGAGACAAATCAACCTGCTGATTAAGGTTAATAGATTACAGAGGTTAACGCCTCGTTCCGTTGGATAGTAGTAGGAAAATGTCATTTAGAACACCTGTCAATTGATGGCGTAACAACGACTATTGTTTAAATAGTAAAAAAATGATAGAGGTTTTCCACTTTTAAGGATAGCCAAAGTCATTGCGGAAAAATCACGAAACAGAATATCTCAATCGATTGAGGCAAAAAGCAACATTTGTGTTAAGGTTGTTGAGTACCAGCTGTTCGTTATGCTCCCTTTTTCATACGCAATTGGATATGTGTGTGCATGTAGAATGAACTTACTCACATTTCGGAAATCTCTAGTTTCTACGAAAAATTTTAATCAATCTTTGAATTAATAATTAGCATAATTTTTACACAAAGGTTTGCACAAAAAAAATGTAATTTGAAAAAAATTATTGTGCAAGTCAAAATTGCAGAATTTTTTACATAGTTCAAAATGTTAATTTGCCTCCCTGTAAACCAAAATCTCGTAACGTGCTGTAACGAAATATTGCCGAATATCACGTCTTTTTATTCAATTTTTAGGGCAAAAATATGTCCTTTGAAATTTTTAAGCAACAAGTCAAACTTTGTGAAACTTGGTGCTTGTTCACAGCTAATGAAAGCAAAAATAAATTGAATTTTTTGACCACATTTCCCGATAGCATATTTTACAATCTGAGAGATCAGTCACTGTAAGTCGTGTCAGAAATGATCTGCATGCAAAATTTTATTCGCGTTTGTTGCGCCGAACGTGACTTCATAAAATAATATCTTAGATGGTAAATAAAATATGTCTATTGTCAATTACATTTGTGACAAAACAATGGGGTAACAATATATACTAAAACTGAAATATAATATAAACTTATTAAATCAAACACAGTGTAATTACAATTACCTAATTGAATCCAAACAAATTTAATTTCGTTCACTTTAAAACCGTATTTTGATTATACGCAGATTCGTAATTTGTCACAACGCATTTGTGTAATTCTGTCAAAACTAGTTTTGTTATTAACGTTTCACTGTTTAAACGGATACAGTGTGGTTCAAATAACCGATATCAAACTTTTGACATAGACTCACCCTGTACAGCGCAGTTCCGAACGAATTAGTTGCTGAGAACACTCACCTGAAACAAATAAAATCGTATTAATATTTTGTCGTTGAGCATCTAGAATCTCTCATATTAATATTTATTATATGGCACTAAACTTTTTATGAAGGCAAAACTAAACCTACTGAGGTTTTTGTAGACCAGCTGAGCTTTATTCCAACCGTATTCTAATTTGACTAAGTTGACTTGCAGATCGATTTTTGACTTCTTATCAACCGGTTTAACTCAACCAAATTGACGACTAATCAATGTCTCGAGCCGGTCGTATCACGCAATGTCAAATTACATACAGTTAAAGGATTGTATAAGCAATGTCAGACCGAAGCACAATTTGATAATAGGGTATTTGACACCATAAAAAAATAAATTACTAATTTATGTAAATGCAATAACTTATCGAATAAACAAAAACACGAGATTGATTTAATTTTATAATTGCTTTTGGTAAATGTGGAGTTTAGGTCCTATTGTCAAAATGAAGTAAAAAACATTGGGGTTTTTTGTAAAATGGTCTATTTGTATGTAAAAAACATAATCTAGTTATCGGAAAAAGCGAATTTTGCAGGGAAATTGTTTAAAAAACAGTGAAAAGTGTCGCGAGTGAGGTTATGAACGATCAATGTACTTACGGCTATTGCGTTTTTGGAGGATTATATTGTTTTTATGTTCAGTTTAGTTCCTAATTCCCAAAAACGCAATACAATCCCCCAAAAACGCACTACAATCCCCCAAAAACTCAATATAATTCCCCAAAAACGCAATACAATCCCCCAAAAACTCAATATAATCCCCCAAAAACGCAATACAGTCCCCCAAAAACGCAATACAATCCCACAAAAAAGCATTACATTGCAGCACTGCATCTTTTTTCACATTTTTTCGTATTGTTAATAACCTCACTCGCGACACTTTTCACTGTTTTTTCAACAATTTCCCTGCAAAATTCGCTTTCTCCGACAACTAGATTATTTTTTTTACATACAAATTCACCATTTTACAAAAAAACCGAATGTTTTTTACATCATTTTGACAATAGGACCTAAACTGCACATTTGCCTTGCTTTTTTTTTGACATGTCAAAAAGCGTTGCACGCCATGATAGTGTGTAGATGACGTCAGATTTGTAGAAAATACACAACACACACGTGAGTAAACACTAAACGAGCCTCGTGTAAATAATACTGTAGGAAAATAAAATGATGAAGTCAAGAAATGAACAAGTTATTCAATTAATAAATAAAGTATATTCAATTTAGCAATACAATCGACGTGAACTCTACTCCGTCTCAACACAGAATGCCCCCGCATCTGCTCACAATCTTTTCAATATCAATGTACGCAGCTTACATAACATAAACCATTACATAATTCATAGAACAATACTGATTAACATTCGTTTAAATACTATAGATTAAACATTTTTCTACAATATCAAGCTTTATCTGCACTTGTTTGTATACTACAAGAATGATGTCACAAGTAGGTTTTTTTTGTTGTTTTACTTTTTTGAATAGACACAATCTCAATTATCCATCATCCAAAATGTATCGATGTAAAATCATACGTTTGACTTTGTGGTAAGTTAGAAAATAGGAATATAAAATATTGGAAATACAAAAATAGTAAGAATGTAAAACAAGTTATTTATATTGATGATCATAAGGTAAACATATAAAAACACAGAATACATATCACTAATCTAGAGTTCACGGGCTCAAGTACAGTTGTTAAACGAAATAAACCCATAATCTATAAAAATTGTTTGTATATTCAGAGCTCTCACTCTGTGTATGTAGAAAAAGCATTTAGTTTTTATTACGCAATAAAAAAAACCCAATTTCCCAACGAAAATCCTAATCGCAAATATTCATTGATAGCAAAATGTTACCCATTCAAAACCAGCATATAGTGCAGTCTTGTCTTTACAAACACATAAAATATTGTGTAATAGCCGTCTATCGATAATGCTTAACGTCTATATAAAAACCAACAACGTCTATACAGTGTCCCAGTGAGTTTGCAATATAGCAAAAATATCAGAGAAGTTTTGACATTTCCTGTCGAGTTTATATCGCCGTCAAAAATCAAAATCTATTTTAAAGACCACCAATTCATATTTTCTATTAATTATACTACCAGTTAGTCCATGATTGGGTCTGTTAACTCTATGTACCAAATTTCCACTTTTTTCGTTCAGTAGATTCAAAGAAAATGTGACAGACGGACGAACAGGTATGACATTTTTTTTTATTATTAGTAAAAAATTTGATTTGGTATCTGTGGCTATTATCGCTTCATAAATAATACAAATTTATATAATAAGTATAAAAAACCCGGGTCGCAGTGCCAAAACCCTGCCGACAATATAGTGTATTTGCTTATACAGGCAGGGTGGCTTTATTATGCGAACTTAGGTTGGTTTTTGGGCAAAATAAAAAATTTGACCCCTTAATACACCCCTTAAAATAACATTTTTTTTTCTTAATTGCAATATTATTATCAATCGAACTTCTATACCAAATTATACACAACTTTCAGTAAATAATTCACTATCTACAAAGTAGTGTTTTCATAAAATTTGTAAGTGCGGTCCTGTCGGGCCAATTTTATTAAAATTTTAGGGACACTTTTTAATTACTACTGGAGGGTTAAATGTCAATTTTGAAAGGATTCTGAGAATTTTTTCGGTATTTTGGGGCCCAAAAACATTTTTCAACCCCTAAAAACTACCCTTAAAATGGCCCGATTATGCCCATTTTAAATAGGCTTCTTGCGGTGATGGATTTCAACACGTGGGCCAAATTTCGTTAAAATCAATTAACTCTTTCGAAAGTTATTGCCCGCACACATATATATATATATATATATATACGCTTATATATATATATATATATATATAAATATATATATACATATATATATATAAACATTTTTAAAAATGGTGGCAAAGTGTTTAGGAGGATATGAAACGTCGAGAAATTTTGGTCCGACCCCTAGGTCCCGCCATCCGACCGACGCCAATAGTGTATGTTGCCATATGGCAAATACACTAATTAGGTATTTATAGGTAAGTGTGGAGTGTATGGTGTGTATAATATGGAACCCTAAAAAGAGCTTTGGTTGCAAAAGATCAGATACTTTTTTTCCAATTTTTGGATGTTTTCGATGCAGTGCTTGTGCGGCCATCTTGAAAAAATGACGACCAAAACCAGCGTTTTAAATATGCAGGCTAGAAGATCCCATAGCATAGTATTTACAAAAATGCAAAATGCGCTGCAAACTGAACTTAAATACTTTTTCGGTATCTCTGTATTTCTAGATTAAAATAACGATGAAATAAACCTTACTGTTAAATTATTAAGCCACTTCGAGTGGTCAGAGGGTTCGAGACACACCGGATTCGATTTCCAGAGAGAGAGCCGGATGTGGAGAGGGACTTCCCTTGCTCCCTGCTGCCTCCTGTCGAGAGATTCGTGTAATTATTGTGCCGTCTATTTGACTTGAGATTTTGTGAGGTTTTCTCTCTTAACCGTTCCACACAAATATCATAGCAATTCCCAACTAAACCAGGAAATTGACTGGCGACCTTTAATTTCCCAACGTACCCTTTTCAACGGATCAGGTAACTTCTTTATGTACCTGATAGTGAAAATTTAAGGGAAATATTACATCTGGTCAAAAAGTAAATATTCTATTTTCGGTGAAATAGTTAATAATAAAAACTCTTCAGTGGGAATATTTTTGCAGTATAGAAAGTGTTGTCGGTCTACATACCTTTCCACTACAAAAGTTTCGCGTCGTGAATGGCTCGAAATTATAAATCAGAACTTACAAAAAAGATTAAATGCTCTGAGGTATATCTTTTAAATTCATCAAATATTACATTACATTACAAATAGGTAAAGGATTATTAATAGTATATAGCGTAACAAGCAGAAACGTAACGTGCCGTGGCGGGGCCCCGTATAAAAATTTGTTTGGGGGCCCTTCCCCCGTTGAAGTAAATGACTTAAACGGCGAAATCCCGCAGCCTGCGATAACCGATATAGGGTGTTGCCAACTTTTGAACGCACGCTTTACGCGGGAAAAAATAAATTGCTTTTTTTTGACTTTTGTCATTTCTGAAATAAAAAAAAATGGGAAGTTTTTATTAATTTTTGCTTACGTACGTTGGGGCCTCCGTGGCCCAGGGGCCCCGTATAATTGATACGGCAGATACGGCGGTAGCTACGCCCCTGGTAACAAGTATGAAATGTGTACACCGAACGCGATCTTTCCAAGAGGAAACACTATTTCAAGCTTGTCTCGCACTGTACTTTTTATAATGAGACCATGTATACGGTTGTGGGTAAAAAGTTAAACCCGTGTGTAAAAGAGTCTTTTTTGGAACCGTAACGTCACTTAATGTATAAAATTAACTTTTGGCACATGTCTAGAAATGCGACACTTTACGTACGCTCCGTAACAATATAAAGACATCATTTTAAATGATCGTGTTAAAAAAGGCGTGTGCCTCAGCACACAACTGAAGTGAAAATTCTTATGTATGAGCAAGATAAACTTACTTTTGCAACTCATTTTGTTTTATTTTCCACTACAATTGTAAACGTATTTAAAATGTATTTTTACCGCACACCGTTGTTTTTTATACTTCGTCGGCACTTTTGTGTCGATATTTTTCGTTACATTCATTTTACTCTCCAAAGCGGCGAGGAGCCTCATAAAAGTTTCAATTAAAAAAATTAATACCGTTATTCAATTTTAAAGTATTGTCGAGCATCTATATTTTATAATATCTATTAGCTTTTTAGTAACATGATGTCAGCAAATGTAAGTAATAAAATTTCAGTAGAAATCAGGACATTTTTATAACGCATTCATGATTTAAGCAGCAGCGGCGTTTTTTTAAGTTTCTAGTGAGTTTTTTTATCGTGGAAAAGAGTTAATATGAATGGTTTTATAGACACTATAAAGTTGAGGCCGTTAAACTGGCGAATAAGAATAATACAAAACAGTTCCAATTCAAAGCTGAATGAATTTAACACGATCAGAACTGGGTAGAAGCGGGGGAGTATTCAAAGCCAATAGTTCGTACGCGACCGTCACAGTCAGCTGTTAGTGACATAACTTGTGTCCTTCTGGTTGTAGGGTATCTTCAAATCCGGTCTGTGATTGCCGATTTATAAAAATGATCCAGAAATAAAAAATATTTGCATAATCTGATTAATTTTTTTTTATTGAAATGGCAAAATAATAGCATGTTTTTCTCCATAATATTTTCCCCCGCAACTATTTTAGACGGATAGAATACAAAAAAATTGTGAAAATAATCCTCCAAATATTTAAAAATAATCCTTACAAAATTTATCAAAAATTAGTGAAAAAAGCCCAGGAATTCAACAAACGGTTCTCGAAAAAGACAACTCAAAAAATGGTTTTGAAAATTTGTGGATGATAAATTTTTTAAGGTTTAATTTTTAGTGCCCAAACACCACTTACAAACAACGTCAACTCAAAAAACTTCAGACGATGCAACCATTCTTCTTCAATTTTGTTTTCTTACATAGGGAACCATTTTGAAGGAATTTTACAGATTTTAAAAAAAGATCAGAAAATCATCCAAAAAGTAAACATCGATTTTGTGCTGAAATTAATGTCGTGACAATTTACAGACTTTCTAATCTGTTCTGAGGTTGCCTGAAACTTACATGGTATTCCTGAGTTAATAGACTACAAATTTCCAGCTACTGCTTAGGTCGCGCCTAAAAAAGTAGAAAGTTATTGATGGCTGCACCGATTTGAATGATTTTGATTTTTTTATGCCGGGGTGTTTCCCTAAACATTTTGTACTATCTTTTATTTAACTTTATTTAACCGAGCTGGGTAGAGTAGTGGTACAGCACTAGACTCGCATTCGGGAGGTACGGGTTCGATTCCCGGCAGGGGCAGATGTGGTTGGGACTTTTTCCTACTGCCTCTCGCCGAGAAACGGTAATTCCTGTACCGGCCATCTTGATTGAGGTTTTCCCTCAATTAATTCCAGATAAATATCGAGATGGTTCCTTATTTGAGGCCATGGTCGATTACCTATCAAACTCCTAGTTCAAAAATTACCTACCTTATCCTAATTTCCTATAATTCCTTCATTCGCTCATTGCTATATTATATAAGTTGAAGTTTTAAAAAATGTAGAAAATAACGGGAGGTGGTAAATGGAAAATAGTAATGGTGCGAATGGCGTCTGTTATGACATAAAGTCGAGAAACGGACGTTAAACGCATTATTATTATTATATTTAACTTTGTTTTGTTTTCATTCATGAAAGTATTGCATTCGAATTTTATAATATAATTAGAATTTCAATTACGCTGCTTTTAGCTTTTTTATGTACAATATGTCAAATAAATGTACCACGTTTCCATTAACAAATAAAATATATTTTACTTTTCAAAATATTTTCGGATCAGCTCTATGAGGCAGTTTGTCGATTATCTAGAGTAATGAATGTCGCCCCCATTTGGGATAAACGGGATTTCCGGTCAATTAGCAAACGGATGTACGAAGTGCAACGAATAAATTTCGCGACGTGGCCATCATTTATAATATGCAATCCCAGCTTTCGAAACACCCGCAGTGAAATCTAAATAATTACGAGGTGACAACTTAGTGACGGGTTCCATTTTTTACAACAATAATATTAAATGGATATTTTGCGTGAATGAAATATTATGAAAGGCTAATATTTCAAAACTAACATCAAAACAAAAGTGCAAACATTTATGCATTTTTATCCATTAAAAAGAATTATTAGTGTCACAATTTCTGTAATGAAAAGTGTCAGCAATTTTTTTGCATGTATAATAATGACAATAAAAGGACTGTGAATATTTATTACAAAGGCGAAAAATAATGAAATAATTTTTGTTGAATTAAAACAAACTCTAACGTAGGTATAGATTTTGATTTGTTGTCAACCAAATTATTTAATCAATTTTCCCCACACCCCAGTGTGCGAATTTAAAGAGTTTTAACTATGCCTCAATTGCCCCAATTAGGTTTTAAGTGTTTATTTATTTGTTTATACATTATTTTTGTATTCTTTAATATAAATGACAATAACCTGGCATTTAAATTAGCCTTGCAATGCTCATGAAAATGGACTCGAATTGTAAGAAGGAGTTACAAACAATTATTATTAACTAATAGTAATTGCTAGAATATAACGACGCTATTCTGTATTGTCAATGTATATGAATAATTTACAGTATTGTTAATTTTTTGTCACATTCTAACAAACTTAACGTTAGTTAAAGTGAGACAGACACATTTAACAGCGCTGTTAATTTTAGCATTTTAGCAGAATAGCGCCATTGTAATAGCGATGCTCATCTTCTCGTTTTAACTATAAAAGATCGAGCATACTATACCAGCACGAACCTGCAATCTGCACGATTTAGTACACTAGGGCTGCACGGACCAGCAACTTTTAGTGCAAGTTCCGTGTGTGGCAGACATTTGGCAGTTTTTAAGTAATGATCGTAGAAGAAGTTTTTATTTTAACAATATTGTGTGAAAAGGAGGAAGGGGAAGAAGGCAAGAAAAAGAGAAGGTTTTGGGTTCACCCTATCAATGAAAAGAGGAAACTATTTGGTGAATTTCATCATCTTTTTTTTTGTAATACTTTATCCAGAGAAATCAACAAAAAAATCAATATTTTCGGTTGTCACAACCAAAATTAATCTATGAGGTCTTGGATATTATTTCTCCTTACCTATAGTACCAAAGCATTATGTGAGTCCAGCAAGGCCAGACGTAACAATTGTAAGTGAGAATTGTACTCCGACCGACACGATTTGCTCTGATGGTCGTTGCTGGTTGCAGGTGCCAGTTGAATGTGCGCTACTACGTTAAATAACAGGGATACCTTTACAAAGAGACTTTTGTGGTTCGTGCTGGTATAGTGTGCGCGGTTTTTAATACAGTGCGTAGACTCTAGAGCGCGATCAAATCTGTATTATTTCAAAATACTAATTTCTGAGAAACGACCCGCCAGCTCTCCAAAGATGGCGTATGCTGACTGTGTAAAAACTGCAACGTGAGCTTGATTTTGATCATAAAATGTTAAGATTAATTTTAATTAAAATATACACGGTAGCATTATAACCTATCTAGAATATAATGATTTTAACCTTATTAAATATACCTGGTTGATATAAAGTTAAGAGCATATAACCATAAATTTGGTTAGATAGAACGGTCTTAAAAGTTAATGTTGAACCTTGGATCTCTTTAACCCCAAGTGGAACGGGATCATAGTATATAGCTTAGAGGAATGATTTCACCTTTTCACCTTGAGTGTTTGACCTACCTTTGTTACGCGACTATAAATATTGTTAGGTACCCAAACCATTGCCGCCATTCACCGTATAATAACGTCTTTATCATTCCGAAGTGTGCTCTGGCTAATGCATCCACAGTTTACCGCGTGGCGCCATTAAGGTCGAATCACATTACCTCTCGTGCAATATACAGACTGTAACATAAGCCTCTATAGCGACCACTCCAACAGAAATTGATTCTTCAAAATTATTTACAAACACAAGACTGTCAAAGCGTCAATAGTGCCTCATAATTAATCGAAGGAAAACACCGTGGTGTAAGAGTCAGAATGCTGACCTTTGGATGAGACTGTCGTGGGTTCGAATTCCGGTTCTGCTCATGGGTATTTTGTGTTATTGTTTAGACCCAGATACTAGATTATACTGACCACATATCGATTAAGTGACGTTACCTCCAAGTGACATTTTCTTGTATTCGTGCATATGTTCTATACACATATGTAGACAAAATTGGATATTATAAAAAAACGGATTATTTACAACGTTATCAGACAATCAACAGAACAACATATGTTCTCCATCTGAGATTCGCTGGTGACGTTAGATCCCGGGCACTCAATAAAGTCGCATGCTCTACTATATTATAAAAATGGTGGTAACCTAGATACCTATACGATATTTGTAACCACATATATTATTAAAATTATTATTCCCTAGTCGTATTTGCAGAACACAGCAAAACGTTTTTATTTACTTATTTAACTTATTTATTCCATTTACAATACCATTCCGCAAATTATAAAAATGTTCGGAATTCAGTTTGCCATTGAAGTATTAATGCTATTAACTATAAAAAAAACAGGTAATGTGTAATAAGTTCGTCTATTTAAATTGCACAGAAAATTTTTAAAGTAGAAAATGTATCCACGCGGAAGATAAAATCCCTCATCTTTATCAAGAAACATCGCATTTTTTCCGTCCCTTTTTGCGCTGGTTTTTAATTCCATAAAGCAAAATTACGCATCACATGAGCTTTTACAAGAACCTAACAATCATATTATTATATGGCGGTGTTCTGTGCAATATATCTGTTAATATCTACTACAGCGTTCCTAGTACGGAACGCGATTGTGAATCAAGCTTCGAACAGCATGATAGTACAATCATGTGCCAGCTTCACCAAATCAAGAAATATGGTTTCATTGTTCATTAAATGCTCTCTGTGTTCCGTTCGAGTCTGTGGCCGGTATTAGATTAGCCACTGTGATCCTCCTTTCCTCTACCGTTCTTTGTCTTTGCACACATCGCCCGTTGATCTTACTCAATCCCGGAGTCATGTGGGTTGTCATCCGTCTAGAATATATTCCACACTTTGCAGGGACTCAGGTTGTATTGTTTGCAATTGTGATTAAAGACGGAATATTTTGAGTGCAGATCTTCGAACTATTCGATTTTTAGAATATCTTGCGATGTCTCGAGAGGTTATACAAAACCATTCGAATGATTTTTATACCCACGAGTAATGAAATGTTATACTATACACTCTTTCTTTACTCTTTAAAGTGCTGCATGAAATTCTCTCTCAGACTTCATTTCACAGTATTTAATGCAATATATGATTGCTTAGTCTTCTATTTGCCACTGTATTCAGTGCGTGATGTCTAATCATTTGAACGAATTAACAATATTTTAAAATCGACCGCCTGTCACATGAGTCATCACAACTACGTTTCTTTTACTTTACGCAACTTTACACCACTAGTGTTAAATGTGTCATTTCACGATCGCAATACAAGCGCGATACGTTTTATACGTCAGTTGTAATTTTTTGATGATAAAATAAGAATATTTTAGTTTCGTTTGGTTTTTAATAGGAAATAAAACATGTTGGGATAAAGGCCGAGCATTATTATTGACAAATAAAGTCGCTGTGATTTATTTATCTGGAATGCATGTAATACTGTTGTTACATTTGATCATCAGAACAGTCTTTTCTCTATGTAAAGAAAAAATGAAAATATCTTTATTTTGTTTTTGCGTCTTAAGGCTGTCGGAACGCTCTGAATTTTGTTTGTGCTGAAACCCAGCGGTAAGGGGTGAGGTAGGCAAAAGACATATTGTGGGTGTGACCTTCCTTAGCTCTGTCTCGCTCAAATCATCCGCACGTTTCGATTTTTGGCTGGTGCCAACTATGAGGCTAAAAAAATGTTTGCAAGGGTGCCGCTGTCAATTGATTACTCTAATTTTTGGAAATATTTTGAAGATTTAAAAAACTTTTCCGAAAAAGGAAGAGTCACTTTAGGTTTGTGATGGAACAGTTTTGTGAAATAATTACGAATAAGGTCATAGTGTGACATTGAAAACGTGTGTTTTCCTAGCACAATTAATGCCAAATTTTTTCTAGTAAATCGTACATAAATAACAAAAGTAGTCCATTAGAGACCTAGATTTGTCCTTTATCTTCCTTATAGAGAAAGAATTTTTGCAGAATGTTGACGAATAAGTCTACAATCAGTTGACAGCCGAAGCTCTATTTTTGGCTTAAATTCAGAGCGTTCCGACAGCCTTAACCCCTACAAGAAAGAAACAGACATAAAGCTTAAGGTGTTCAAACACTTTATAAATACTGAGGGATTAACCTATACAATGGTCTAGCTTATCTTCTTAAATCTATTCTAACATGGAAAACTCCACAAGGAAGAAAATATCGATCTTATATAAAGCAGCCTCGAATTGTCTTAACCGGGAAAACGTGTCTCTCTACGGAAAAACACTCACAATATTCCAACAATTCATTCTGTTAATAAACATAACCTCACTTTCATAAAAAAACAAATGGAGAATGTACGTATTTGAAATGCAAATATTCCAAACAAAACATTTATTTTCATTTAACGAAATGTGAGCCATTTTTCAAATGCCTGGTTGTTTGAATAAATAATAAATAGGTACCTAGTTTTTCTTCATATTTTTTTTTTCATAGGATTACAAAAATGATATCTTTTTATATACGTACTGAAGGTAATAAACAATTTTTAATAATCTTTTAAGTAAAATAAATATGCTTTTGTTTAAATTAAAACTATTTGTAAAAAGAAAATTAAAAGCTTTTAAAAGGAAATTAATTCATACGGTTTTTCGTTGTTTTTCCATTTTTATAACGAGTTGTATTAATATAAAACAAACCTAAAAATAACAATATAAGAGTGTAAAAAAACAAAAAAACAAAAGAATATTTTTTCACAAAACCGCGTTTAATTACATTTAGCATATGATATCTCATAATTCCTGCTCGTCAAAACTTGTTTTTAAAAGCTTTAGCTAATGTTTTTCTCAGAGTTTTTTTACGCTATAAATTCTATTAAGTTGAAAAGCATACTCTCAATTGTTAGAGAACACATTCACTCAAACTGTTCATCGGGTATTGAGCTATGTCGGAATGAATTTGAAATGTTTAAATACCTAAGTCGATTTTTAATTGATTTCTTTTTTATTTATGGTAATTCATAAAATAGAAGAACTATAATTAATATATACTAAGAGAACTAAAACTATATACTATTTTCTAGTAAACAGTAAATTGGACCAGAGAGTAAATACTGGTCTTAGACCATTTTCAGAGTGAAGCGAGATCTCATTTTGGCGCTCCCTTCGTTAAACTAATTTTACAATATTTGAAAAAAATAATAACTGATAATAATCATAGATTTTGTTCTAGATTCCCTCCAGACTTGGCGCCTGGAGCGACAGCTCATTTTGCTAAATAGTAGAGCTGGCCCTGCAGAGAGTTCGATCTGTCGTTTTTCTGACGGAATTTAGTTCTGACTCGTAGTTACGCTGGACATTTACCTAAAAACTAATAAATGATGACCAGCAATGTTGCGAGAAATAAAATAATAAATAAAGCGCCCATTGGAAGGCTAATAAATAAATAGTTCAGTTAATTGTGTTGATTTTTTACAATGATATAATTTATTAGATTTGGAAAGACTGTAGTTATGAACCAATCAAATCAAACGTATGAATTTGCAAGGGTTTGAATCAAAACGTTAGCAAAATTAAATTTGCGAGCTTTGCATTTCAATGGAATTAATACAAAAGTTTTATATACGTACAGACAAAATCAATAAAGCGTGAATTCGTTCACGAATATTTAAATTTAAGCACATTTTAAAAAATATATCCGTCCAACAAAGGATTATGTTGTATTTCTCTAATTTAAACTGTTCAAAAGTTATACTCAGAATAACGCAATTACAGCGGACTTTTCAATTAAAAGAATCGTATTTAGACACCGCTATTTTTAAATGTAAATTTTCTCCATTCAAAAATATTAAAATAAAGTTTCTTTTTTCTTCTTTGTTGCTTTTATAAAATTAGCTGCCGTTATTTAAGTGACCAACATTTTCAAAATGAAAAACTTTAAATTATTCATTAAGTTCTCAACGTTTTTTTGCCGAAATTTAACTGAATTTTGATATTTAATAATTCATTTTCTAAAATAAAATTTTAGCTGGTATTGCATTAATTATTAATAGCAATATGTCAACATATATTTTCATCAATAAACTATTATATACATATAAGTATTGTAGCCTTGTGGAAAAAAAGATATTTATTTGGAAAAAATCAATAGTAAGACCACTGCCAAAGGTATCAAATCCACAAACAGTAAAAGACTTAAGACCTATTTCTTTACTTTGCACTTTTTCAAAAGTTATCGAAATAATTTTAAATAAACAATTAAATATTTTTCTGGAGTCTGCTAATATTATACCCAAATATCAATCGGGTTTTAGAAAAGAGCACAGCACATCAACTGCCTTGATAAATATAACAGACGATGTTTTGTGTGCAATGGATAAGGGAGAAGTAACAATTTTGGTTCTTATTGACTACTCAAAAGCCTTCGACACAATAATACACGATCTGTTGTGTTCTAAATTATTATATTTTGGATTTGATCTTTCTGCAGTAAATTTAATAATACACTACTTGTCAAACAGATCTCAGTACGTTCAATGCGGAAATCGTCATTCAGACTGCGCTCATATTTCACGGGGGGTTCCACAAGGTTCCATATTAGGTCCAACTCTATATGTCTTATACACCGCTGATTTCTTTGAGCCGATAAAACACTCCTCTTATCATCTATATGCGGATGACACTCAAATATATAAATCATTTCCAGTTGAACACCTTGATGAGAACGTAACATTAATAAACAGGGATCTAACAAACCTAGTGGACGTAGCGACCTGTCACGGCTTATCAATAAATGCGTCTAAGAGTTCGGTTTTAGTGCTAGCAAAATCTAGTGTATTAAATAAAATTGATTACAATCACATTAAAATTTCATTAAACGGCGTTAATTTGCCGGTAGTGAAGGAAGTAAAAAACTTGGGTCTAACACTTGATGATAATTTATCCTTTAAACCTTATATACAGTCCGTATTGAAAAATGCCTACGGTAAACTCAGACAATTGTATCCTTATAAATTTTTGCTTCCCTTAAAAACAAAACTTCTTTTGTGCGAGTCCCTAATTTTATCTCGTTTTAACTACTGCGATGTTGTTTATGGTTGTAGAATTTCCCAAGAAGATAAACAAAAATTGCAAAAAATGCAAAATGCCTGCTTTCGTTTCGCCGTGAATATTCGTAAACGAGATCATGTGTCCAATAAAATGAAAGAAGTCGGTTGGCTTAAAATGGAAGCCAGGCGTACATTGCATTTAAGCTGTACTATGTTTAAAATTCTTAACTTTGCTAATCCAAAGTACTTATTTGAAAAATTCAAAAAAAGAACAGCATTGCATACTAGAAATATTAGAGATAAAAATCAATTAAATTTACCATTCTGTAATAGCACAATATATCAGGGTTCTTTTATTTATAACGCTATAAAACAGCATAATGCCATTTCCAAAATACTCCTGCAAAAACTATCTTATAAAAATTTTAAATTAAAACTAAAAGCAGAATTATTGTCGAAACAATAAATACACATTATTATTATATTTTCATATTGATATATTTATTTATTTATTCTGATGATCTGCCAAAAAAAAAAAAAAAAAAACTTTGTTACAGAGAGCATATAATAATAATGATAATAATAATTATTTGTAAATATACCTAAGTATATGTCACATATTGTTTATATGTAAAAATGTAAGATGGTTAAGTAGAACAGCCATTGGCTGGACTTCGCCAAAATAAAGAATTTTTCTATTTCTATTTCTATTCTATTTCTATTTCTATTGAAACCTCGCCATAACACAACACTGAAGAACATTTATTTAAAGTCGTTCCGAACTATCTAAGTTTCAATAATAAATAAACAGGCTAAATTATGAGACCTCTTAGATTATTTATACCACCGTCTCTTCAGCAAAAGTCGTTTAAGTCAAAATTTAAACATTAAGTAATTCAATACCGCATTTTCTTTAAGGATTAGACCAAATAAAAACTAACAGATGGCGTAGAGGAATGCGAACAAAATATGTTTGGGCTGGAAGTGTCAAAAATGCGTATTTCTTTAATCAGTCACTGCATAGAAATTTTGTTGTTTATATACGTAAGTATATGACGTCTTCATATGTTCCGTTGTTTATACTGAGTTTGTAACGTTTCGAGCCTCTTATTACTTTTGTATAGTTACCAGGAAACCTAGCAAACTTAATGAAATCGTCGAGTCTAAAAAAAGGAAGGTGGGGTACGATAACAAGGAAAATGAGGTGTTAAAAGCTGTCTATCAGATTATCTTTTGAAATTCAAAAATAATTTAATATGTGACTTCGAAAACATATATCTTTACACATCTGAGGATCTGCTCAAAAGCTAATAGGTTATAATACGAAAAAATTTCGGATTGATTTCCAATACTTCTCTGTAGAAGTCAGAAGTAAAATTTAAAAAACATCTAGGGGAAGGTGGGGCTGGTTGTTACATTTTTGAGAAAATGTAATGCCATATTTTGTCAATTAAAGCAGTTCATTTAACGATACTTAATATAAAAAGAGTGGTTTCTTGGCTTCAATATGCCATATAAAAAAGAAGGATAATTCACTAACAACTGGGTAAAATTTATTATTTTACAAAAAATGGCAGCTGTAACTTTCAACCCCAGCCTAGGGGCTGGTTGTGACAGTACCTGGGGTAAAAAGTAACAACAATTAACTTTAATAAATTCAAGAGTTAATTTCTTTTATTTATATGGAAAATGTTTTTTTTTTTGCATTTAGGTTGTATAAATCAGAAAAATTAGCAATAATTACATAAATTATAAATTCTTCAGAGATGATTAACAAAAACTTAAACAAAGCATTACTTAATTGGTAAGTTTTCTGTGATATTCTAATCAACACTATACGCAATTATAATAATTAATGATAATTTAGTAATAGAAATTTGGGTTTTTAATCAGAGATATCCGAATTACAATTTAAACACACATAAACTGCAATGTCACCTTTAACACACTTCACGTGAGACCATTTCTTACAGTTTATACACTCTACCCATTGTTCACCAGGTCGACTACAATTATAAGATTCGCAACAGATTATGCAAAAATATTCTTCGTCTTCTTCTTCCGAAGAATCCTGCAAAATTTTTCTTTTCACTAGTCTTTTCCCTTTTTCTTTGCAAGGCCTTTTATTTTTACTCTTTTTATTTTGTTCTTCTTCCAGTGCTCTTTTTTCTGGCGTGTCTGTTAATATTGCTGTTTTCCTTGTTCTTCGTGTATTTTTTTTTGTTCTTCGAGCAGCTTTTGGATACGGTCGAACAATTTCTGGAGAAAAAGTAACTTTATCAATGTGTAACTTAGATGGACCTGCGACTGCTTCGTCATAAACTGGTAATAAACTGTTCGAATCAGAAATGACTTGAGAAGTATTGGGATGATCAAGAGCAGTCTCTGGCTGTATACGTTCGGTATTTTGTTCGATTTCATTTTCGATTAATGGCCTGTCGGTCACAAAGGAAGAAAGGAAATCTGAATCTTGAAAAATGTCTTTATTAAAAGGAACTATACCAGTTTTCCTGAACCCATTTATAATATTATTCGGGTTCAATGCGAGAGGAAGAGCTACTTTAACTATAGACGGAATGTCATAAATCGTCATAGTTTTTGCAGGATTTCTGCGTAACCAGGCATCTTGTTGATTAGCACAGTAGGTTTTAAATGGCCCATAGACACTCACATCCAGCGGTTGTAATTTATGAGAGCAATGGGGTGGAAACGATAACATTATAACCCCATTTTCTTTTGCTTTATCGATAACTGATATATCCAAATGCGAAATATGATTGTCAAGTAATAAGAGCACTGGGTCAGAAGTAGATGGTTTTACGTGCTTAATGAAATGATTCATAAATATTGTGAACTCTGTGCTGGTCATCCATCCAGAGGAATTTCCTGCGCCTATACACTCCGAAGGTCCATCACGAATAAAGTGATCTTTATATTTAATTCTAGGGAAGACAAACATGCAGGGAACCGAATTCCCTGAACCGCTCACTGCTACACAGATTGTTACTAGGGTTCCCCTTTCGGCAGACGTTATAGATCCCACCTGTTTAGAGCCTTTTTGAGCTAATATTTTTCTCGGCTTTTGGACAGTAGTTAACCCTGTCTCGTCGCAGTTCCAGACGCGGGATGGAGTAAAATTATATTTTTCCAGCACCGAAGATAACTTTGAGAAAAAATGATCAATGTTTGTCTTGTTGAATGATGTAGCTCTGCTCAGGCTCGTTGCCTCTGGTGATCTTATTGATATTTTGGAACCATTACGTTTTATAAACGCCCGAAACCAGTCTACGCCTGCTTGTTTATTTTCATGCCATGATTGCGGTATGGAAATATTATATTTGGATGCACAATCATAGGCCAGTTTTCTCACATCCGTTGGCGTGAGCCCATAATAAATATTGCAGCATTTAATAAGATACTGAACTAAAATAGTCTCTTGTTTTTCATTAAATACTTGTCTGTTAGGCAGATATCCAATT